>CM061257.1:161844434-162444434 GCA_030848825.1 Tadarida brasiliensis
AAGTGCTAGGTTAAATCTCCATATATATCAGAAAACTCACTGGAGTGAAAAACTATTTGTACTAAATAAGAGAGAGTCTTCATGGATAAATCTGTTTAAAATATTTATCAGACAACCTGCCCTGGCCAGTATGGCTCAGGGGTAAGAGCGTCACCCACGGACCAAGGAGTCCCAGGTCCAATTCCAGCCAAGGGCACGTACCTCTGTTGCACTTTGTCCCCATGTGCGGGTGGCAACCAGTCAATGTGTCTCTCTCACATCGATGTTTCTCTCTTTTCCTCCCTTTCTCCCTCCATCTCTATCTGAAGATTAATGTAAAAACATCCTCGGGTGAGGATAAAAATAAATTAAATATATATATATTTCAAAAAGAAAAAGAAAAAAAAATGACACTGAACTTTCAATTAAAGTCTAAATGAACTTTGCATTAGCAGCAAACAAATGTACAAATTGCTGAGGGTAAAAAAAAAATGGGCAGAGGACCTGAATAGACACTTCTCTAAACAGGACATACATATGGCCGAGAGGCATATGAAAACAGGCTTAACGTCACTAATCACCAGAGAGATGCAAATTAAAACGATGATGAGAATGGCTGCCATCAGCAAATCATCAAACCACAAGTACTGGTGAGGGTGTGGAGAAAAGAAGACTCTAGTACACTGCTGGTGGGAATGCAGACTGGTGCAGCCACTATGGAAAACAATATGGTGTTTCCTCAAAAAATGCAACATGAAACTGCTGTTTGACCCAGTGATCTCATTTCTCAGAATATATCCTAAGAAGCCTGAATCACCAATCAGAAAGAATATATGCACCCCCTATGTTCATAGCAGTGGTATTTACAATAGCAAAGATTGGGAAACAGCCCAAATGCCCCTTAGTAGATGAGTGGATAAAAAAGCAGTGGTACATTTACACAATGGAATACTATGCAGCTCTAAGACAGAGATCCCTTACCCTTTGAGATGACATAGAGGGACCTGGAGAGTATTATGCTAAGTGAAATAAGCCAGTCAGAGAAAGACAAGTACCACATGATATCACATCTTTATGGAATATAATGAACAACATAAGCTGACTATCAAAATAGATCCAGAGATGTGGAAGTAGGGAACAGACTGACAAACTTCAAAGGGAAGGGGAATGGGGGCGGGGGGAGGATAAACCAAAGAACTTATATAGTATATGCATGACCAATGGACACAGACAATATTACGGGGAAGGCAGGAGTGAGGTAGGAGCTGGGAGGAGGAGGGGGTCAAGGGGGGGAAAAAGTGGGCACATGTGTAATACTTTAAACAATAAAGATAAAAAATTAAAAGGGGACAAAAATAAAACACATTTGAGAAATTCTGCTGTAGCTCTTCAACAGCACATTGTTCAGAAGTGCCATGACTACGTGACTAGAATTATGCTTTTCTGCTGGACACATCTGATCATTTGGAGCCATTAGAAAGAACCCCCCTCCAAGGATTTGATCTCTTATCAACCTTATTATTTTTTCTGTATGTGGCAAACATTTTCCTCTTTTCACAATATGAAGGGTTTAAATGTGGTCCATCCAGGAGTGTAGCCTGACTTAAGGAGTAGAGATATCAAGTTCATGACTCTGGAACTCTGACCATCCTTCCAACTGTAGATTCCTGTAACCCTGTATCCTTTAATAAACTGTTTGTATGGTTTCTAAAAAAAAAAAAAAAAAAATTAAGGGTTTTTTAATACATTTTTCCAATCATAAAATTGAACATCAAGTTACTATTTCTTAATAGCTTTGAAGTAATGGCTTTTTGGAAAGACAGGCCATTAGAAGAAAAATATCAAAGCAGACTTTATTTGTAATTGGACAATTTACTCAATAGGTGCGTCATTTGTCTAATTTTTTATTTCGGGTAGGGGAGAACACAGTGTTTTTAACACTTTTCAAAGCTTTGAAGAGAATTATAGCCATAAACACAGGGTTAGCAATAATCCCTGTGGGCTTTCTGTTCCTCTTCTATTTTTGTCTCAGCAATATCAGAAACTCATGGTTTCACACTTTCTTTATGTAACTGTAAATCATAAAATTGGTACTAACTTAAACACTCAAAATTACTTTCCTTCGCAGGTTTATACTTCAAAATATTGTGTCATAGTTTTGGAGAGAGGTAGGACGATCAAATGAGTGAGAAAAAGGCAAAATTCCACGTATTCTATAAATACACCGTATTCCTTGTTAAGGGTGCCACCTTCACGCACGCAAATCTATGCTCTTCACTTTACTGCCAATGTATGGAGTAGTGCAACCACCTCAACACCAGAGGCTGTCTTTCACCTGTCGCCCCCATTTCACAGCGCACAAGGCCGTGACTTGAGCGGGATGGCCTCTGCAGTAGTTAAAATCAGAATCTTGAACACGAACGTTCTGGTATTTCCCGCACGTGGGTCTGCCCTGCACGTGTCTATGGTAACAGGGCTAGGGGCAGGGTGCGGGGAAGTAGAAGGAACTACAAGATGATTCCCCAGCTCAACCCTAATAGTGTAATTCCTGGAATCCACCTCCAGGCCCAAAATGTGGGCTTCAGCGTGTTCTTCAGTGTTGCAGCCGGCTGCAAACCGGGCTTCTAGGTAGGCTAGAAGAAACACCTGTGAGAGGCGTGGCCCTCCTTCCGGCCCGGCCGCCGCTCCCCACATCACCTGGGCGCCTGGGCAGGTGGACTCTGGCCCCTGACACTAGTGGGGCTGAGCCCGGGGAGCGTGGAGCGTGGAGCGTGGAGCGCGGAGCGCTGCAATTTCCCGGACGGCTGGGCTCTGGGCGCATGGCAACATTTTTGCCGCTGGCACAAGACCCAGTGTCACAGGTAAAATATCCTTCGATACCTTCCATATTTTGCTGGACCCAGCAGGCCAACGATTTGAGCAGAGACCGCCTGCTCCAGGCAGGACGCCGGGGCCGCCGCGATCACGTCAGCCCTACAGCCTCACAGACTGCGAGTTGCCTACTCGCCCCGACCTCGAGAGCACGGCGTGCGCTGGGGCGTCGGCCTTGCTCGCCGCTCCCGTCGTGCTCCGCGAACCCAGCACGAAGGACTGAGGGCTGACACCGCCGGGCCTCGAGTGCCACCACGGGCTCCTTACCCAAGGTGCCCCGGGAGCTCATTTGCATGTCTCAGGCCACAGGCAAACCCGACCGGTCATTCACAGTCTAGCGATCATAGTAACCAAAGTGTGAACATCCTGAGGTGATGCGGTTGCATGAAATTCCTGGAATCGTTCCGAAGTCCACGCGAAGGCACGCACTTTAGTCACCATGACTATGAGAGGAGCAGGTCCTCCGTGGCTTATATATGTTGTGGGCGGTGGTTGAGTCGTGCTCGCTTCGGCAGCACATATACTAAAATTGGAACGATACAGAGAAGATTAGCATGGCCCCTGCGCAAGGATGACACGCAAATTCGTGAAGCGTTCCATATTTTCTTCCCTTCCCTTCCCTGCTGGGGCCATAGCTTTTGGGTTGTGGCCAAGACCTTCCAGGGACTGGCTCCCGGCCAGGCTCTCCGCGACTCCCGATCTTTTCCTGTGTGAAGGGCTTGCATACCTCAACAGCCTGCTATCTCCGTGGCCACCCAGTTAGGTTACTATTACCAAGTGCTCCTGGTATCTGCAACCAGTGCTTGTGTTTGATTACATTGGTTTGTGCAATGAACTTTTGGATCCAATTTCCAATCACAGAATGCGTCCGTTTTAGGCAAGCCGGCATTTCTCAGTGCTCCTTCGAGGCCAGATGAAAACAGGCATAGAAACCCGGTCTCAGAAATCGTTGCGAAAGCGGGTCCAAGTGGGCTTGCCTCCTTCCAGCCAGGTTTCCATGGATCCTGGAACTGTAGGGTCCACAGGCACCGGCCAGGAGCCTTCCTACAGCTGGCAGTCTGAGGCAGGGTGTACGCACTTAGGTCTAAGCCAGCTGAACAATGTCACAAAGTAGACACAACAAGAGAGCAGAAGGTTGCTTACTTCTTTCAGTAAAGATTCATTCTTTTAGCAATAATTGAGTAACCCAGTAATTCAGAAATGACTTGGTAAAGGGTTCACCGAGCAGTGTATGTGCCAGGCAGTCTTCTAGAGAACAATAACCGACCTACCTGGGTCTGCGGAGTTTGTGGTGTTGGGGGAGACAAAACCATAAATAAGTAAATGTCAAAACGTTTGAGGATTATGAAGGAAATGAAAGGTAACACGTTAGCACCAATACAATACCTCAGGCATAATTGCTTCGTTGTGGTTTGAGATTGCCTTGCACGAATATCTTTCCAGTGGAAAAAGTCACGATTGTGCGGAGCGCCACACATTATGTTTGACCCATATTTTTCCACCCCCAGCAAGCAAAATATGGAACGCTTCACGAATTTGGGTGTCATCCTTGCGCAGGGGCCATGCTAATCTTCTCTGTATCGTTCACAATTTTAGTATATGTGCTGTCGAAGCGAGCACGATAGCTGCTCTGCCCATAACATATTTAAGGCCCTAGAGATTGGTCCTCTCCTAGTTGTGGGGATCGAATTGCGTGCCTTCGCGGCGACCTCTGCAGAATTCGCGGTATTTGCTGCAACGGCTTCACCTGAAGATGCTCGCACTTTGGTTGCTAGGATCGCAGGCTGTGATGACCTGCTGAGTTTACCTGTCGAGTGCGACATGCAAATGAGCTCCCGGGGCACCTTGGGTAAGGAGCCGGTGGCGGGACTGGAGGCCGGGCTGCGAGTCCTCAGGCCTTGGCGCTGGGTGCGCGGAGCATGACGGGAGCGGCGAGCCCGGCCCAAGTCTCCGCGCCTCACTTTCGAGGGCCTGGCGAGGGGGACACTCGGTCCTGGACGCATCCGTGGCGCGGGGCTGCCTGGGCCGGGACAACGCCCTACTTTTAAAGCAAGTCGTCTTCCATTTACGTTTCCTCTGATGAGTGTCTTAAAAAAACCAAAAATTACTCAGCTGTTAATTATCACACCTCGAAAAGTTCAGGTAATTCCGTAATATCATCTAGTATTAATTGTGAGTTCAAATTTCCTTGTTTCAAAGATGCCTTTTACTGTTGGTGTCTCGGGGATCCAAGCAAAGGACCGTTTCCCACATTGTATGTGGTTACTTTGTCTTCCAGCTCTCTCTTACTCTCTAATTTCTCTTCATGCCCCGGATTTAGTGGGGGACTGGATCTTTGCCCTGTGAAACTTGCATTCGGCCGTTTCTTACACCTGATGTCCTTTAACTTCTCTCTCCTCCATGGTCCTTGAAAATTCATAGATCTAAGTGGCCCATTAGAAAGAATATATATACCCCTATGTTCCTAGTGTGTTGGCTGGCTCATATCACCTCGCTTTGATTAAATAATACAAAAGGCCGACTGTGGAGCTTTCAGAGGCAAACTGAGGAAGTACCAGCTGGCCTGGTACTCTTCTAAGCCAATTTGTCCTCTAAGTGAATTTGTTATTTTTTAGAACTTAGAAAATAGAGTGAATAGCAGGACAACCCTGACCATAGGTGTGCGCTGAGGGAGTTCCCTCCCACCTCCCTTCCCTCCCACTTACCACCAACTGCCTCCCTTCTGTACTTGCTTGCTTGCTCTCCCCCAAGGACCTCAAGAAATGCCAGTTGCAGAAATTTGAAACAAGCCCCCTAGAAAATAAAAATGTAGCTGAAAGTCGGGGCTGATCTCTGAGAACTCGGGATCAGTCGCTGGTGGGCTTTTCTCTCTATTTGGCTTTAATTTGGCTCTGGTGGTCTCTTGGTTCTCTCGGGCCACAACACAGAGCAGCACTATTTACAATCGCTGAGATCTGGAAACAGCCCAAGTGTCCATCAATAGATGAGTGGATAAAAAAGCTGTGGAACATGTACACAATGGAGTACTATGCAGCTGTAAGAAAGAGAGATCTCTTATCCTTTGAGAGGACATGGAGGGACCTGGAGAAAATTATGCTAAGTGAAACAAGCCAATCAGAGAAAGACAAATACCACGTGGTCTCACTTATTTGTGGAATATAATGAACAAAACAAACCCATGAACAAAATATACCCAGAGACATAAAAGTAGGGTACAGACTGACAAACATCAGAAGAGGGGAGTGGGGAGGAAAGAGATAAACCACGGAACTTATATGCATGTTTTCGTAACCATGGACATAGACAACAATGCTGGAGGGGGGGCATTGGATGGGGAGGAGGGTGTTAATGGGGAAAAAGGAGAAACATCTGTAACAAAACTAAATTAATAGTCTGGCTGGTGTGGCGCAGTGGTTGTGGGAGGACCCATGCACCAAGAGGTTGCTGGTTGGATTCCCAGTCAGGGCACATGCCCAGGTTGTGGGCCTGATCCCCAGTAGGGGGCATGCAGGAGGCAGCCAATCATGTTCTCTCTCATAGATGTTTCTTCTTCTCACTTCCTCTCTCTCTAAAATCAATAAAGAAAAAAAAAAAAAAAGAATAAAAACAATGGAAAGGAAGCAATGTTCCTGTGAGGAAAAGCACACTTAGTGCCAATCACCCTCTCCCCCACGAAAAGGTTTAAATTATAATGCATCTACCTGTTACAATGTTTCCTTATCATTTTTTTAAAAAAAACCCCAATGCTACTATGTATATTGAGTCATCCTTATTTGTTAAATACATGATGAAAATGAGAGAGATAATATCTGTTATCACTTTGGGGGCTTTAACACTTACAAGTCATATTACTTGTATCTACTTTGTACCTACAACTGTTGGTCTACTAGTTTTGTCTAGGCTGTTATCAGCAGCTGTAAGAGTCCCAATGTCCCAATTATCCAGGACTTCCGAAGGAAAAAAAAAAAATGTCCAAGCACCCAACAGTATTTTCACCAGAAACTTACCCATTGTTGTGATAATGTATAATTCTGGTTCATGCTAAGCTCACAAACTACTTTTTTTCTGTATCCTACATTGGCTCCTCTTTGTCTATGACCCATAACTGTTGAAACTCCCCCCGACCCCCAAGCCTTAGTGTTCGGATCCTGATTTCCTCTTCAGTAACTTTGGGTAAGCTCAGCCACTTGGGGTTTGATCTATAGAGTGTGCATATCTTATCTCTGGTTCAGTGGAGAATACCCTCCAGTGTGCTCAGCACTTACCTCCTCCAAACTCATTTGATCCAGATTCCTGGGACCATGATTTTGTGATTCAGTGGTTTGGAGAGGAGCCCTGGAATCTGCATTTTAATAGGCAACCCAGGGATACTGATATAGAGCTCTGTAGGCTACTCTTTGAGAATTACCGTGTTCTCCAACTGCTGGACTGATTTTTATCTTTTATCTTGAATTCAATGATCCTAAAACTAACTTTCCAAAATACATATAGGTTTCTCTTTCCTGTCATAATGCCTGGACCCACGTTTTGTAAATGTAATCAGTGTAGTCTTTGTTCTTTCATCTTCCTCCTCCCTCCTCGTCCTCCTTCCTTCTTTTTGTCTCTCTCATGTAGTCATTCACCAAGTCTAGTTGGCTCTTCCTCCCCAGTCTTCATTCACATTACATCTCAGTCTCATGGCCACCCCATGGCCACCCCTCTAAAATCCCCACCCTCACCAGCTCACACCTGAACTATCCAAAAGTCTTCTAGCTTCTTTCTTCCTGCTTGAATCCTTTTTTGACATAGTTGAATCTCATTTTGTACAAAAATCATTTTCACCATGTCACTCACCCATTTAAGAAAAAGGAATGATTTCTGGTCTCCCACATCAGAACTGAACTTCTCTCCCTAGTATTTTATGTTTTCTATAAACTATGCTCCTCATTCCTCCAAAATTTTGCATTTTTAGTATCTGAACAAGTGCCTCCAGTCCATTATTTAGACATAATTTCTTTATTCTTGCATTTGAGTATATATTCTCAAAATATATTCATTATAAACTTTCATGGGCATAGAACTACTTTGTCAATGGGGAATTTTGATGTGTTGACTACATTATTCTAAATCCCTTTCCACAGGCAAAGCCTAGAGAGGAAACCAAGTGAATTGATGGACTACTTAGATGAGGACTTACATTATTCTATTTTATCAGAGTTAAACTTCCCTTTGTGGTTTTCCTTTCTTAAAATATGTTTTTATTGATTTTTTAGAGAGAGAGGAAGGGAGAGAGAGGTAGAAACATTGATGTGAGAGAGATATGGATTGGCTGCCTCCTGCACACCTCCCACCAGGGATCGATCCCAAAACCTGGGCACGTACCCTGACTGGGAATCCAACCGGGCCTCTCAGTCCATGGAACGCTGCTCAATCAGCTAAACCACACCGGCTGGGCCGTTTGGTGGTATTCTTATATTAGATTGGATTTCTTTTATTCAATGAACTTTGACCTTGAACTTTTAGAGGAAGTACCTTTTAATATGTTTTTGGTAAAATTTTTCTGAAGACGGACAGCCAAAATTTTAAGTACAAAAATATGTCCTGTCCTGAGCAATTGTATATGTAGTTAAACTGAATCTATTAAGACAAAGCTCAGACATGTTTTGAAAATTAGAAACTATTATCCAGAAATTCAGAAGAGATAGTTGGTCATTATCATAGCAAATCTTTTGTTCTTTTTATTCCAGTTCTTTTATGTCTCTAGTAGCTAAGGAGAAGTTCACATTGGAAATGCTTTAAGTACTTGATGAATAAACGTATTTCTTTTCAGAGCACTTATTATTGAGGGAGTCATAGCTTTCCCATCTCCTAATTGCTCCTTTTTAAATATAACTAAAATTTATTGCCTTGATTTATCAGTTTCTGAAAGATATGTGGTAAAACATACCTTTGTATTTTTAGTTCTGCAAAAGTTTTCACTTTTGCTTTATATAATTAGGTGCTTACAAGTTCAAGATTGTTATATTTTCTCAGGCTGTTTCTATCTTTATATGGTGTAATTCTTTATCTCTGTTCATGCTGCTGCCTTAACTTAGCAAGATAGCAAGATATTACTCTTGCTAAGTATGCTGTCTTTTTGTTAATATTTGCTGGCCATATCTTTATTCATATATTTCTTTTCTTTTCTTTTTATCCTCACCTGAGGACATTTTTTCATTTTTTGTTCAGATAGAGTGGGAGCGAGAGAGAGAGGAAGAGAGAGAGAGAAACATCGACGTGAAAGGGACACATCGAGTGGCTGCCACCCGCACGACCAACCAGGCCCGGGAACAAACTGCAACTGAAGTACATGCCCTTAGCGGGAACCGAACCCGGGTCTCTCTGGACCGCAGGCCGACTCTCTAACCGCTGAGCCAAACCGGCCAGGGCCATATATTTATTTTCAAACCTTTGGAGTCATTTAAAAAAATTCTTTTCTTGTAAATATCACTGTTTGCATTTCTTCAAAAAGTTGACCCATTCTCTTACCCCATGTTTTAATAAGTGGGTTTAATCCAGGGGTCAGCAACTTTTTCCTATAAAGGATGAGATAGTTAATATTTTTGGCCCTGTGGGCCAGACCAGTCTCTCACATAATTACTCATAAATAGCCACTGACATACATAAATGAATGTGCATGGCCAGATTTACTAGGTATAGTTTGTCAACCACTGGGCTTAATCCATGAACACTTTTGTGATTGATAATATAGCTGGACTTATTTCTACCATCTTATTTTTTGTTTTCTGTTTACCGTCTGTATGAATTAGGGCAGTGCTAGCTGAGGTTACAGGTGAGCCCAGAAACCTCAGTCGCTTAACACTATAGAAGTATATATTTTGTTATGTAAAATATAATCAGTGGCACAGAGGGGATGGTCTGCCCCACACAGTCATTCAGGAATCCAGGCTCCTTCCATTTTCTGGCTCTGTCACTCTCAACATGTGGGTTCCTACATCGCCATAGAAAGGGAAAGAAAGGCACACTTGCTTCTTGACCACATCAGCCTGAAAGCCATTTATATCACTACTGCTCACATTTTGTTTATGAGAACTAGTCACATGGTCTTACCTAGGAGCAAGATGGGTCTGGGCAATGTAGTTCATGGTATGATGGCACTTCCCAGCAACAATTCCTCACTATGTCAGAGGAACACAAATCTTTGGTAGACATCTGGACACTTCTGCCACACCCACCCTCCTCTTTTTTTTCTCCTTTGTTGGCTTGGGATATATATGATGTAGTTTTTTTACTTTAGTGGTTATCCTTATAGTTTTAACATATATACTTAATTTTAAAAATTTCTCTAAAGCTTATGTTTATTCAGTATCTCTTCTCTTTTTTTTATTAATTTATTAATTTATTTTTGTTACAGATGTTTCTCCATTTTCCCCCCAGACACCCTCCTCCCTATCCCACTCACCCGCTTCCCTGCCAAGCATTGTTTTCTACGTCCATTGGTTAAGCATACACGCATATCAGTTCTTTGCTTTATCTCATCCCACCCCCACCACCCATCTCTGAAGTTTTCTGTTTTCTTCTGTGTAAGAAAAGAATCTCTTTGTTCCTTCTCTCTCCTTTTCCAGACACTCCACACAGCTTTCTTCTTCATGTTGTCCAGGATTTCATTTCAACTTCTAAAGTAACACAAATATAGGTTTTATTTTTATGGTTAAGGATTAAATATATCTCTAGGTTTTTGTTTGTTTGTTTTCAGTGAGAGTTTCTGGGTGGTAAGCTCCCTTAGTCTATTATATTTCAATAGCTGCGTATAGAATTAAGGTAGATAAAAATTTTCTCAGTATGTGGAAGATATTACTCCATTTTCTTTTGGCATTGATTATTGCTGATGATACATCTATTGCCAGTCTACTTGTCATTCCTTCACAGGAATATGTCTTTTTAAAAAATATATATTTTTATTGATGTTTGGGAGAGAGATAGAAACATCGATGTGAGAGAGATACATCGATTGGTTGTCTTCTGCACGTCCCCACGAGTCCACAGCCTGGGCATGTGCCCTGACCAGGAATGTTTAATACCATTAAGTGAGAAGTAAAATTAGAAGCAACGCACATTATTATCCTTCCTGCTACTATTTTTGTAGGACTTGAGTTATTTGAGATATGTCACTGAAAAGATGAAAAAAAAAAACCCACAAAAAAAAACAATCTGGCTATTTGAAAGAATGTAGTCTTTTCAATACTCTCTCAGATTTACTTCTTGGAGATAGCATTATCTTTGTTGACATTTGGTATATAGAGAGAAACCATTACCAGCAATATACTTTTTAAAAATGAAAATCAAGCCAAATCTTTAATTACAAAATAGTTGGCTGATCCCTGGCTTAGACTGTTAATAAAATTAAATCTTCCAAGTGTTATCCATTTGGAATAATTTATGATAGATTAACTCAAAATAACATAGTTAAAAATAAAATTTTACACAGGATTGTTATAGTTGTCCTCTATTTTTACCACCTTTTTTTCCCAAAGGGAAACATCTTTTTTAGTTGAAGGTAATGAGTAACTGTGTAGAGTTATATAGAATAGTTGATAGTTTTTAAAGATCATAATAAACTATTGAAACATTGCATTTGGAAGATAGGACTCGTTATATAATTGTATATATCAGGATGGAATTGCTTTCACAGTCTTATTTGTATTCTTAAGGATGATTTGAGATAATATTTCTTAGGACCGTACACACACTACATGTTTATCATGATCAGTATAGTAAATATATCAATAAATTATGACATAGATTAATGAAGCGATTAATGTTTTTAAATTACTAGCCTGAAAATATCAAAATCATGTTGATCATGGATCTTGAAAATGTGACCATTATTTAATGGACAGTCTCTTCAAAGTGTAGGTCTCGGCTTTTGAAATCTTTTTGGCTGTTTTTAGATTATGTGAGGGAAATCTTAACAGATTTGAACTTAAGTTTAAACAAGTTGCTTCAGCTAAAAATAACCTTAGAAGTCTTAATGTGCAGGTTTTTGAGTGTTTTTTTGTTTATAACAGTGGTTTCCAAACATCAGAATCACTTGTGGGAACTTTTTAAGAATCAAGCTAGCCCAGCCAGTGTGACTCAGTAGTTGAATGTTGACCTGTGTACCAAGAGGTCTCCGGATACCGATCCAGGGCACATCCCAAGGTTGTGGGCCCAGTCCCCAGTGGGGGGCATGCAGGAGGCAGCCAATTGATGTTCTCTCTCATCGATGTTTCTGTCTCTCTCTCCCTCTCCCTTCTTCTCTTGCTAAAATTCAATCAATAAAAATAAAAATTTAAATCCTCACCCGAGGATATTTAAAAACAAACAAACAAACAAAAAAAGATTCAAAAGAATCAAGCTATCCAGAAGCCATCTGACTACAGTATATAAGTTTATACATTGCATCTGAGGAGGACAAAAGGGTTTCTGAAAGAAATAGTTCATATGGTAAGGGTTAATTACATAGAAAATCTTGGCATTCAAATTTAAGTTAATTATATCAATATGTAGACTTGATAGTTACTAAGCAATTTTATAATAATAAATTGTAATCTAATCAAAACTAAGTATTTTTCATGGCAGAGATGTAGGTCATATTAGTAAGAATTTTTATTTTCTAGAAAATTTAACTGTTTACAATTTCCTCTCCTCCCTAACTGATTAAAAGGGTTCTACCAAAGAAAAAGAGGATAAACAGCGATAACAAAAGGAATTGGAGGAGGAGAGTAATTTATACTGCAAAATGTTTTAAGTATTCTAATATAACTGTATTATATAACTGTAACTGTGTTTTCCAAAGTTACCCTTTTCTTTTTTCTACCACTTCAATACTTGCCTTGCAAACATTGTAGAGATTCAGTTTTCACATGAGGTGTAGGTCACACCATAGAGCAACATAGAAAAGCAAGGTAACTTTCAAATGCTATATTTTTAAAGACATCAATGTGATAATGGAAATAAGGTCTAAAGCAGACTTGTGTTCACAGAGGGTAGAACTATTCAGAGGTTACTGGGAGATCGGAAACTTTTCTCCCTCCAATTTCCTTTGCAGAATCTGGTTTCGGTATCGGGATCTGGATTTGGTCTAGGCAGAGAACCATGTTAAGGGAAAGAGAAAGCAGGCTATACTTTCAATGACTGACTAGGATTGGAGTAATAAATTTGGAGTTTGGAAAGTCCTTGAAAGGATAACCAGTTTCTGTCATGATATTTGTTAACTGTTGAAGCTTAGTGAAGCTAAAAAGCTAAGCTGAACATTTCTGAGAGGCAGAGCTGAATCCCTTGTAGTCTTTCATACCTGAGGAGACAAAAGCCCAGGTTCTTAACTGGAAATTTTCTAGGTCCATACCCTAGTACAGGGATGAATTGGGGTAAATCTTACCCAAATTCTTAACTTTGCCTAACAGAATAAGGAGGATGTTCCTCAGAGAAAGGAATGGTCTCAGAGCCTCTACAGTTCTTTTATACATAATATCCAGCATAAAATTTAAAATTACTAGATATGTGAAGCAACAATCATAGGACATAACAAACAGGAAGGGGTACGTATAGTTGATTCAGTGATCTAGATCCAGATCATGGAGTTACACAATTACTTTAATCCTTATTTAATGTGGAAAAAAATGAAAAGGTTGACAAAATAGATGAGTGAAAATTTCAATCAAATTTGTTTTATTTTGTTTTGTTTTAAAAGGACAGTCTAGAACTGTGGGGGTGGGGGTGGGTCGCATTAAGAACTCCCTAGATGAGGTAACAGATTGCACCAGGAAACCAGGTTAGTGAACTGGAAGACAAGATTTTCAATAGATAATAATGAATCAGGATATGTTCAAAATGTCTTAACATGTATTTAGAGTCTTGGAGAAGGAGAGAGCTGGGGCAGGAACAATGTTTGAAGAGATTATGGCCAACAATTTTCCAAAATTGATAAAAGCCCACTGATTACAGTTCAGCCCATACCAGTCAGAACTAAATGTCAAAAAAAAAAAAAAAAAAAAAAAAACACACCAAGCAACAACAACAAAAACTATACCGAGGTACTCATGGCATAAATGCTGAAAAAGACAGGAGAAAAGACACACTGCCTTCAATTGAGCACCAATAAGACTGAATTGATACCTCAGTAGAAATTATCAAGGACAGAAGACAATGATGAAATGACATCTTTAAAGTGCTGAAGGGGAGAACCCAAATTAATAAAATCAGAAATGAAAGAGATGAAGTAACAACAGATACCACAGAAATACAAAGGATTGTTAAGAAAATACTAATGACAATTATATGCCAACAAATTCGACAGCCTAGGCGAAATGGACAAATTCTTAGAATCATATACTGTTCCAAAACTCAACTGGGAAGAGTCAGAAAACCTAAACAGACCAATAACAGTTAAGGAATAGAAGAAGTAATCAGTAAAGTCCCAGCAAACAAAAGCCATGGTCCGGACGGCTACACGGGAGTTTTCCAAACATTCATAGAAGAACTATCACCTATTCTCCTCAAACTATTCCAAAAAATTCAAGAGGAAGGAAGACTTCCAAACTCTTTTTGTGAGGCCAGCATAATCCTGATCCTAAAACCAGATAAAGATACTACAAAGAAAGAAAATTACAGGCCAATATCCCTGATGAACATTGAAGCCAAAATCCTCGACAAAATCTTAGCAAATCGAATCCAGGAATATATTAAAAAAATTATACACCACGACCAAGTGGGATTTATCCCAGGGATGCAAGGCTGGTATAATATTCATAAATCGATAAATGTGATACATCACATAAGCAAAATAAAAGATAAAAATCATGTGATCATATCAATAGATGCTGAAAAAGCATTTGACAAAATCCAGCATCCATTTTTGATAAAAATAGAAGGATCATATCTCAACATAATAAAGGCCATTTATGACAAACCTACAGCCAGCATCATACTTGATGGGAAGAAACTAAAAACATTTCCCTTAAGAACAGGAACAAGACAGGGATGTCCACTTTCACCACTCTTATTTAACATAGTACTGGAAGTACACCAATCAGACAAGAAGAAAAAATAAAAGGGATCCAAATTGGAAAGGAAGAAGTGAAACTGTCATTATTTGCAGATGACATGATATTGTACATAGAAAACCCTAAAGACGCCATCAAAAAACTACTAGATTTAATAAATGAGTTTGGGACTTCCGGTCAAGATGGCGGCGTAGGTAAATGTGGTATTGCCTCCTCCCACAACCACATCAAAATTACAACTAAACTACAGAACAACCATCATTCAGAATCACCTGAAATCAAGCTGAATGGAAGTCCTACAACTACAAAATTAAAGAAGAAGCCACATCAAGACTGTTCTAGGTCCAGTCACCAGTTTGAGCAACAATGAAGTCCACTCAATATCCTGTAACACATGACTATGGTCTGTGTCTCCACTCAAATACAGGATCCGTGAGAGCAGATCCTTGTGTGCCCTATTCCCCACTGGGTCCTTGGTGCCTAGGACAGCGTCAGGCCTTCAGGAGGAAGGCAGAGGAAGATGGGATGAAAAAGGAAGAAGAAATCTGGCAGTATCTGCAGACCCCTGCACTTGGCAGCCTGAGCAGGCTGGAGGGGGGGCCAGGACCTGAGGATCCCAGGAGCTCCCATTCACTCAGGGTCCAGAGGGCCAGGCACTGGGCTGTGGTGCAGAGCTGCTGCCAGGAAGAGGAGGAAGCCACAGGGCCCTTCACCCCCTGCCTGCCTTCCCACTCAGCTGGGGCCAAGGTGGCCAGAACAAGCTCCTCCATCCCCATTCTAGCCAGGAGCTTCCAAAGCAAGGGCTTGTCTGTGCACATCCCATGGCCCAGGGACAGGTGATGGGTTCCCCCTCTTCTCTTCTTCTCTCTCCAGCCTCGCGGAGACCCCCGGGGCCTCTGGGGCCTGGCTTGCCCCTCACAAAGTCACATATCTTGTTCTTCCCAAGTTGGAACACACACAGGCCGTGACTGCCTTCTTTTTCTCACATTCTGCTTAAGGCACTGAATTCCTGAGGGTCCTGTCCCTCCCTGTTCCTTATCTTGGAGAGAATGAGTCATTCAGCAGGGATGCAATTGGCTAATAAATAGAGGGCAGGTGCCAGCAAGGAGGTAACTGAGAATGTGACCATAATAAATACAGAAGCCAGGTGTGGGGTCTCTCTCCTCTAAGGGGCTGGTTACCTCTAGGGAGAAGTATCACAGCACCTACTAGAGACCAAACACAGAAAGCGGATATCAGCACATTGTGGAGGGTAGGGTCCCTTCTATAGAAGGGGAGACAAACCCAGAGGGGAAGCTTGGACAGGGTGCACAGGGAGATTGCAGCATGCCTGGATCTCTGCTTTTGTCCAAGATGAGTACTGATGGTTTTCAAAGAATCAATTTTCGCCCAGTCAGCATGGCTCAGTGGTTGAGCATTGAACCATGCACCAAGAGGTCACTGGTTCGATTCCTGGTCAGGGCACATGCCTGTGTTGAAAGCTCTATCCCCAGTAGGGGGTGTGCTGGAGGCAGCTGATCAATGTTTCTTTCTCATCGATGTTTCTCTCTCCCTCTCCCTTCCTCTCTCTCTAAAAATCAATAAGAACAGATTTGAAAAAAAAAATACACACACACACACACACACACACACACACACACACGTTTGGCAAAGTAGCAGGACACAAAATCAACATCCAGAAATCATTGGCATTTTTACACACCAATAATGATCACAAAGAAAGAGAAACTAAAAAAAAAATTCCATTTACCATTGCAACAAAAAAATTAAGATACCTAGGAATAAACTTAACCAAAGAAGTAAAGGACCTGTTCACAGAAAACTACAGGACATAGAAAAAAGAAATAAAGGAAGATATAAAAAAAAAAAATGGAAGCATATACCTTGTTCATGGATTGGAAGAATTAACATCATACTACCCAAAGCAATCTATAGATTCAATGCAATCCCCATTAAAATGCCAATGACATATTCCACAGAACTAGAACAAACACTCCAAAAGTTTATATGGAACCAAAAAAGACCCCGAATAGCCACAGCAATCTTGAAAAAGAAGAACAAAGTAGGAGGGATGATCACAATACCTGATATCAGGTTATACTACAAAGACATTGTAATCAAAACAGCCTGGTAGTGGCACAAGAACAGGCATATAGATCAATGGAAAAGAACAGAGAACTCAGAAATTGACCCCAGACATTATGCTCAATTAATATTTGACAAAGGTGGCAAGAGCATACAATGGAGTAAAGACAGCCTCTTTAATAAATGGTGTTGGGAAAATTGGACAGCCACATGCAAAAAAATGAAACTAGATCGCCAACTTACACCATACACAAGAATAAACTCAAAATGGATAAAAGACTTAAATGTGACTTGTGAATCCATAAAAATCCTAGAAGAAAATGTAGGCGACAAAATTTCAGACATCACAGGCAGCAGAATTTTCACTGATACAACTCCTAAGGCAAGAGAAACAAAGGAAAAAATTAAAACATGGGACTACATCAAACTAAGAAGCTTCTGCACAGCAAAAGAAACAAGCATCAAAATGGAAAGGGAACCCACTATATGGGAGAGCATAATTGCTAATGATACAGCAGATAAGGGTTAATTTCCACAAAATATGTAGAGTACTCATACAGCTCAACAAAAGGAAGACAAAGAATCCAATTAAAAAATGGGCAGAGGACCTAAATAGACACCTCTCCAGACAGGACATACAAATGGCCAAGAGACATAAGAAAAAATGCTCAACGTCACTAATCATCAGAGAGGTGCAAATTAAAACGACTATGAGATATCACCTCACACCTGCCAGACTGGCTGCCATCAACCAGTCATCAAACCACAAGTGCTGGTGAGGGTGTGGAGAAAAGGGGACTCTAGTACACTGCTGGTGGGAATGTAGACTAGTGTAGCCACTATGGAAAACAATATGGTGTTTCCTCAAAAAATTAAAAATTGAACTGCTGTTTGACCTGGTGATTCCACTTCTAGGAATATACCCTAAGAAACCTGAAACACCAACCAGAAAGAATATATGTACCCCTATGTTCATAGCAGCGCTATTTACAATTGTTAATATCTGGAAACAGCCCAAGTTTCAAAAAATGAGTGGATAAAAAAGCTGTAGTACACTCTAGCTGATATTGCTCAGCGGTAAGAGTGTCATTCGCAGACCAAAGAATCTAGGCTTTGATTCCAGCCAAGGGCAAGTACCTTGGTTGTGGGTTCCTCCCCGGTTTCGGGTTCGTCCCCGGCCCCTGTGGGGGTTGTGCGGGTGGCAACCACTCTATGTGTCTCTCTCACTTCGCTGTTCCTCTCTCTCTCTCTCTCTCTCTCTCTCTCTCTCTCTCTCTCTCTCTCCCCCCCCTCCCTCCCTTCCTCTCTCCCTCTAGCTGTATCTGAATGAGGATGAGGATTAAAAAAAAAAAAAAGCTGTGGTACATGACACAATGGAATACTATGCAGCTGTAAGAAAAAACTATCTCTTATCCTTTGAGATGACATGGAGGGACCAAGCGAAATAAGCCAGTCAGAGAAAGACAAGTACCACATGATCTCACACATTTATGGAATATAATAAACAAAATAAGCTGACGATCAAAAATAGATCCAGAGATATGGAAGTAAGGAACAGACCGAGAAACCTCAGAGGCAAGGGGGATGGGAGGGGGGGAGATAAACCAAAGAACTTATATGGTATACTGTATGCATAACCAATAGACACAGTGTGGGGAAGGTAGGAGAGGGGTAGGAGCCAGGAGGAGGGGGTCAATGGGGGGAAAAAAAGGGAACGTGTAATAGTTTCAACAATAAAGATAGAAAAATAAAAATAAAAGGGGTCACAAATAAGCCAACTTGAGAATCACAAATAAGTCAACTTGAGAAATTCTGCTGTAGCTCTTCAACAGCACATTGTTCAGAAGAGCCGTGACTAAAATTATGCTTTTCTGCTCTTTCTGCTAGACATATCTGATAATTTGGAGCCATTATAAAGAACCCCCCCCTCCAAGGATTTGATCTCTCATCAACCTTATTTTTTTCTGTACGTGGCAAACATTTTCCTCTTTTCTAATATGCAGGGTTTAAATGTGGTCCATCCAGGAGTGTAGCCTGACTTAAGGAGTAGAGATATCAAGTTCATGACTCTGGAACTCTGACCATCCTTCCAACTGTAGATTCCTGTAACCATGTATCCTTTAATAAACTGTTTGTATGGTTTCTAAAAAAACAAAAACAAAAAAAATGAAGGTTTTTTTTTTTAATACGTTTCTTCCGATCATAAAATTGAACATCAATTTACTGTTTCTTAATAGCTTTGAAGTAATGGCTTTTTGGAAAGACAGGCCATTAGAAGAAAAATATCAAAGCAGACTTTATTTGTAATTGGACAATTTACTCAATAGGTGTGTCATTTGTCCAATTTTTTATTTCGGGTTGGGGAGAACACAGTGTTTTTAATACTTTTCAAAGCTTTGAAGAGAATTATAGCCATAAACACAGGGTTAGCAATAATCCCTGTGGGCTTTCTGTTCCTTTTCTATTTTTGTCTCAGCAATATCAAAAACTCATGGTTTCACACTTTCTTTGTGTAACTGTAAATCATAAAATTGGTACTAACTTAAACACTCAAAATTACTTTCCTTCGCAGGTTTATACTTCAAAATATTGTGTCATAGTTTTGGAGAGAGTTAGGACGATCAAATGAATGAGAAAAAGGCAAAATTCCACTTATTCTATAAATATACCGTATTCCTTGTTAAGGGTGCCACCTTCACGCACGCAAATCTATGCTCTTCACTTTACTGCCAATGTATGGAGTAGTGCAACCACCTCAACACCAGAGGCTGTCTTTCACCTGTCGCCCCCATTTCACAGCGCACAAGGCCGTGACTTGAGCGGGATGGCCTCTGCAGTAGTTAAAATCAGAATCTTGAACACGAACGTTCTGGTATTTCCCGCACGTGGGTCTGCCCTGCACGTGTCTATGGTAACAGGGCTAGGGGCAGGGTGCGGGGAAGTAGAAGGAACTACAAGGTGATTCTCCAGCTCAGCCCTAATAGTGTAATTCCTGGAATCCACCTCCAGGCCCAAAATGTGGGCTTCAGCGTGTTCTTCAGTGTTGCAGCCGGCTGCAAACCGGGCTTCCAGGTAGGCTAGAAGAAACACCTGTGAGAGGCGTGGCCCTCCTTCCGGCCCGGCCGCCGCTCCCCACATCACCTGGGCGCCTGGGCAGGTGGACTCTGGCCCCTGACACTAGTGGGGCTGAGCCCGGGGAGCGTGGAGCGTGGAGCGTGGAGCGCGGAGCGCTGCAATTTCCCGGACGGCTGGGCTCTGGGCGCATGGCAACATTTTTGCCGCTGGCACAAGACCCAGTGTCACAGGTAAAATATCCTTCGATACCTTCCATATTTTGCTGGACCCAGCAGGCCAACGATTTGAGCAGAGACCGCCTGCTCCAGGCAGGACGCCGGGGCCGCCGCGATCACGTCAGCCCTACAGCCTCACAGACTGCGAGTTGCCTACTCGCCCCGACCTCGAGAGCACGGCGTGCGCTGGGGCGTCGGCCTTGCTCGCCGCTCCCGTCGTGCTCCGCGAACCCAGCACGAAGGACTGAGGGCTGACACCGCCGGGCCTCGAGTGCCACCACGGGCTCCTTACCCAAGGTGCCCCGGGAGCTCATTTGCATGTCTCAGGCCACAGGCAAACCCGACCGGTCATTCACAGTCTAGCGATCATAGTAACCAAAGTGTGAACATCCTGAGGTGATGCGGTTGCACGAAATTCCTGGAATCGTTCCGAAGTCCACGCGAAGGCACGCACTTTAGTCACCATGACTATGAGAGGAGCACGTCCTCCGTGGCTTATATATGTTGTGGGCGGTGGTTGAGTCGTGCTCGCTTCGGCAGCACATATACTAAAATTGGAACGATACAGAGAAGATTAGCATGGCCCCTGCGCAAGGATGACACGCAAATTCGTGAAGCGTTCCATATTTTCTTCCCTTCCCTTCCCTGCTGGGGCCATAGCTTTTGGGTTGTGGCCAAGACCTTCCAGGGACTGGCTCCCGGCCAGGCTCTCCGCGACTCCCGATCTTTTCCTGTGTGAAGGGCTTGCATACCTCAACAGCCTGCTATCTCCGTGGCCACCCAGTTAGGTTACTATTACCAAGTGCTCCTGGTATCTGCAACCAGTGCTTGTGTTTGATTACATTGGTTTGTGCAATGAACTTTTGGATCCAATTTCCAATCACAGAATGCGTCCGTTTTAGGCAAGCCGGCATTTCTCAGTGCTCCTTCGAGGCCAGATGAAAACAGGCATAGAAACCCGGTCTCAGAAATCGTTGCGAAAGCGGGTCCAAGTGGGCTTGCCTCCTTCCAGCCAGGTTTCCATGGATCCTGGAACTGTAGGGTCCACAGGCACCGGCCAGGAGCCTTCCTACAGCTGGCAGTCTGAGGCAGGGTGTACGCACTTAGGTCTAAGCCAGCTGAACAATGTCACAAAGTAGACACAACAAGAGAGCAGAAGGTTGCTTACTTCTTTCAGTAAAGATTCATTCTTTTAGCAATAATTGAGTAACCCAGTAATTCAGAAATGACTTGGTAAAGGGTTCACCGAGCAGTGTATGTGCCAGGCAGTCTTCTAGAGAACAATAACCGACCTACCTGGGTCTGTGGAGTTTGTGGATTTGGGGGAGACAAAACCATAAATAAGTAAATGTCAAAACGTTTGAGGATTATGAAGGAAATGAAAGGTAACACGTTAGCACCAATACAATACCTCAGGCATAATTGCTTCGTTGTGGTTTGAGATTGCCTTACGCGAATATCTTTCCAGTGGAAAAAGTCACGATTGTGCTGAGCGCCAAACATGTTTTGACTGAAACTTTTTCCAAGTCCTAGCCAGCAAAATATGGAACGCTTCACGAATTTGCGTGTCATCCTTGCGCAGGGGCCATGCTAATCTTCTCTGTATCGTTCCAATTTTAGTATATGTGCTGCCGAAGCGAGCACAGTCAGTAGGCCGCCCACAACATATTTAAGGCCCTAGAACTTAGTTCTTTTCTAGTTATGGCGATCAAATTGTGTGCCTTCGCGGAGACCTCTGCAGAATTCGCGGAATTTAGTGCAACGGCTTCACCTGAAGATGCTCGCACTTTGGTTGCTAGGATCGCAGGCTGTGATGACCTGCTGAGTTTACCTGTCGATTTTGACATGCAAATGAGCTCCCGGGGCACCTTGGGTAAGGAGCCGGTGGCGGGACTCGAAGCCGGGCTGCGAGTCCTCAGGACCTCGCGCTGGGCCCGCGGAGCATGACGGGAGCGGCGAGCCCGGCCCAAGTCTCCGCGCCTCACTTTCGAGGGCCTGGCGAGGGGGACACTCGGTCCTGGACGCATCCGTGGCGCGGGGCTGCCTGGGCCGGGACAACGCTGTGTTTTTAAAGCAAGTCGTCTCCCACTTACGTTTCCTCTGATGAGTGTCTTAAAAAAAAACAAAAATTACTCAGCTGTTAATTATCACACCTCGAAAAGTTCAGGTAATTCCGTAATATCACCTAGTATTAATTGTGAGTTCAAATTTCCTTGATTGTTTCAAAGATGCCTTTTACTGTTGGTGTCTCGGGGATCCAAGCAAAGGCCCGTTTCCCACATTGTATGTGGTTACTTTGTCTTCCAGGTCTCTCTTATTCTCTAATTTCTCTTCATGCCCCGGATTTAGTGGGGGGACTGGATCTTTGCCCTGTGAAACTTGCATTCGGCCGTTTCTTACACCTGATGTCCTTTAACTTCTCTCTCCTCCATGGTCCTTGAAAATTCATAGATCTAAGTGGCCCATTAGAGCCTGGTTAAATTTTTAAGCACGTGCGGTCCATAGGTGGGGCGAGTACTTCCCAGTGCACCCCAACTTGACTCTGGCAAAGTCGGCTGAGGTCAACACCTTGACCCCTCCACTTTACCGTTTCTCATACGTCTTTCACTCAGTGACTTCAGAATACACCGAGGCACGATGCAGGTAGAGCTGGCCTTCTGGTGGTTGGTTTTGAACTCTCGGCTCATGAGCTGTAACGATGTGCCCCAAGGAAGAGCACTGAGAAAGGACGCCAGGAAGAGCAGCGAAGGAAGAGCGCTGACGTGGTTGGGGTCTCTGGGTCACTCGTTCCATTCCATTGTTTGGTCATCTGAGCTAACACCTGTCTCCCCGAGCGGAGAGCTGCTTCTGGAGCCCTTTAGCGCCTGGGTCTCCTCCCCTCTCATGGCCGGCTGTCCTTGAGCTACACTTACTTGTGTAGAATCAGTTGGATAAGGAAATAGTTCCACCGACCCTCATCTCTGAATATAGGCTGATGTTTCTTTTCTGGATATTTTCTGAATGTTTTCTGTCAGGCCGTCCATTAATTGAAAGCCTCATTCAGTCGGACAATGTGCTGGAGACATTACAATTAACATCTTTAGATTTCCTTACTCTGTTCTCTCCTTACTGTTACACAGTTGTCTTTTTTCCTCAAAACTCTTGTGTTCCTCTACAGTCTTTTCCTCCTGTTTCTTCTTGCCCCAACCTGCACAACCCCCATGTAGATTGCATACTTCACTAACTGAACACATTTACCCATTTCACTTTATAGCCTTGGTAATTATGCTCATCTTCACACTACACATTTGCAACATTAAAACACTATTGGCTTCTGCTAAACTAAACAATATTTAAGATTCCATATTTGCATTTTGACAAAAACAATTCTTGCTCTTATCAGTGCTTAAGTATATGCAAATCTCCACTCACTTTTTAGAGGGAGATCGTTTATCAAATCTTTTCGAAGTCATATAGGAAAGTTATAAATTAGTTGGCTTTTCAGTTAATCTTTTGTATCCTGAGTTAAGATTTGACTCAAATGAGAAGTAAGTCCCAATAGGCATTGTTAACAAATTGACTTTAAGAGAGATTGATTAAAAGGATTTTCTTAGTTTATCTGATTTTTTAACAACAACAACAACAACAACAAAATGTTTTATTTTTATATTATGGAACATTTGGACTCTTATTACCAATAAATGTTGTCATAATAATTCCAACTATTTACATTAGCAGTGGAATAATACAATTATTTGTCTTTTCTTAGTGTGTAGTAGTTTTCCAGGGCAGCACTGGCACTGGTCCTACCATCTTTTGGGGCTAAATCCGTTGCTCATTATACTGCACCTTGTAGTATTACTGGGTCATACTATTTGCAATATGTTACAAAGAAAAGAAGACTTCAGGCCTGCCATTCTACAAGCACATTTCTGAGTTCTGCTCATTTGACTGCAGCAGCAGAACAGCACACACTGATAGGTGGAACGTCTACCTTATTCTTTCTCTTTTTAAAAAATTCACATAAAAGGAACATTCAGTGATGTGACTCAATTGAAACAGGCAAAAATGACAAGTCATTTCCTCTTCAGGAATTTTTCTCTAATTAAAAAGAAGAAGAAACTTAACCTAAATCCTCACATCCTCTTGAACAGGGAGCAGATGAGTCCCTTAGAACCACAGTATCAATGACCAGCTTTACCTGGTGTGAAATTGATGAACTACAGCTGGCAAACAAAAGTTACAACTGGGCTGCAGGTTGTAATCACCAGGGAAGTTTTTAAAAAATACCAGTGCCCAAGCCCACCCAGAAAGTTCCAACATACTTGTTCTCTGTTTCTCTGTCTCCACTGTGAGCTCTCAGTGTTCACAGATCTGCTTCAGGCTTGTCAGCACCCTTTTATTTCTTCCCTCTTGGGTCCTGTTTTTTCCATGAGACGCACTGTCCATTAGATTACTCATTAATGGATTAATGATTTGAAGCTTATCTGAATTCCCCCCAAGCTCTTTCCTTTGCTATTCCCTTCCTTTTATAGCCATAACTCCTTCCTTCATGTTGCACCCATTGACTCCCCAGGACTTCTCCTAAATGTCTCACCTAGAAAGAACTGCAAAGATCTTTCAAAACTCACCAGTGCTGGGTTTTATTTCTTCATGGCTCTGCTAGGTAACCTTATAAACTAAAATATGCTAGAGCACTGTTTTCTAAACTTGCCTGGTTGATTTCCCTCTGCCACTATAGAAGAAACTAGTTTTGCTGCCATTTGCATGTTCCTTTCAACATTCCTTTACTCCATATATATTTGTGATTTTCGATTTCTTGGAGCTGATTACATCTACCTTGCTCCTTCACTGATTAAACACATTCAATAATATCTTTAACACATGCAATTGTTTTATATCTGTATGAGAGGCATGATTTTTACTTTTTTTAATTTGTCTTTTCATAGTTTGGAGGTTCACCTAACAAAACCAGGTATACTTTTCACCAGAGACGTGCAGCTCATTGGCTGCTTAAAGCTGAGACATCTGTTTTGGGCTCTCAAAATGACAATAGAACTTTGCTGTCTGTCTGCTTTTCTAATTTTCATATTGTTCTCTGTTAATTTTGTGATTTGTCTTTGTTTTGTTTACAGCAATAAGTCATTGCCCATTGTTGATAGCAATGATTGGGTATTCGGTGTTATGGTCTGACCATTTGATGAGCTCCGTGATTGGGTTAATGATTTTTAGAGATCTGAACTCTCTTGGGTGAGAGACAACAGGAAAACTATTTGGCTAGTCTTGCTTGTTTGCCTATTCATCTATTTGGGTTCATATCAATTAAAAAGTTGTGTGCCACCAAGGAGGAGAAGAGCTCTTTGATATCTGAACCAGTACATTTTTTGTGTGTCTCTGTTTACTCTTGGCTTATGACTGAAATTTTAGAATTGAAGCTATAAACTCCATGTCTGTATGTCTGTAATTTAGAAAGTTGTTTACTTGTCATTGTATGAATGTCTAATATTTTCCTAAATCCAGATGGTGTTCAGAAATTCGATGATCAAATCTACTAAATTAAAGGAATCCTGTTCTATTTGGCTTATGAGATATATAAGTACTTATATAAATGTAATATTTCTGTAATTTTCAGAAAATGAGGAATTGGAACTTCTAAGATATAAAATGTCTTAGAAACCAGCTCAGAAACATTTTAAGAATTTAAGTTCACATCATTTAGGTAAGTCTTTGGCATCTAGTTTCATTATTTGGTTTAATGAAAACAGCTCTGTCTTCTCTGATTTATCAGTGTTATTGTATAATACAAGTGTGCATTTTTATTATACTTGTGTATGGTTTTCTAAACTTACACAGGTTTACTGACCAAATAAGCTAGTTGGTCAATAAGTTACTTCTACTTAATGCTTGCTTATAAAAAATATAAGTTTGTGTTTAACCAAATTGCATCTTTATTCTGATGAACTTTATTTCATTAGCAATTATGTTCTGTAGTATGTCAGCTTATTTAAAATCTTGGATTGGTATTAAATTGCGTTAATTAATGGGACAATCATTGGATTCTTAGATCATTTCTAATTAAGATCTACTACTAAAGTATGATTTTAACTTTGTATACCTTTGCTTCTTATTTTAATATACTATAGAAAACCATATCTTTAGGTCTTGTTAATGAACATGTTCATTTTCGCCACTTTGAGAGGTTGTATATGGCATATTAGCAACTGTAGAAAGTTGTGTTATATGAATTCATGAGCTCTGGTAGTTTGATAAAATACTGGGGTGTGACAGTTCATATTATGTACCCCCAGTTTTCTCTCAAAGATAGAAGTTACTTTGGTTAAAAATTGTAATTATTATAAATGATTGAAGACTACACTGAGAAGTATTACTTTCAGAGAAATATAACTGTGTACACGGTTCTGTTTTTTCAAGGAAAAGCCTAGTTTTGTCCTAAAGTAGCAGCATGAAGTTTTTCATAATAATACTTTATTTTTCTTTTAATCTCTTTAGTATCTATAATTAGATCTCCTCTTTCATTCCTGTTGTTGGTAATTTGTATTTCTTCTCTTATGTTTTTGAATTGTCTGGCTAGAATTTTATCAATTTCATTGTATTTTGCAAAAGAACAGTTTGGTTTTATTTTATTTTTCCTATTATTTGTTTATTCCTATGTCATTGATTCTTCCTCTTTATTATTTCCTTCCTTCTATTTATTTTAATTTACTCTCCTTTCTCTAGTATGTTATAGTGGAAATTTAGATGATTAATTTTAGACCTTTCTTTTTTTCTTTTAGGAGCATTTAAAGCCATAAATTTGCCTCCAGGGAATTTTTGCTCCTTTAGCTATACTCTACAAATTTTTTTTTTTTTTTTTAATCCTCACCCGAGGACATTTTTCGTTCAGATAGAGTGGGGGGGGCGGGGGGAGAGAGAGAGAGAGAGAAACATCGATGTGAAAGGGACACATTGAGTGGCTGCCTCGCGCACAACCCAACCAGGGGCTGGGGACAAACTGCAGCCGAGGTATGTGCCCCGAGCAGGAACCGAACCTGGGTCTCTCTGGACTGCAGGACGACGCTCTAACCGCTGAGCCAAACCGGCCAGGGCTATACTCTACAAATTTTAATGTACTGTGTTTATATTTTCTCTTTGCTCAAAATATGTACTTTCCCTTTTACCCTTCTTTTTCTTTGTCACATGGATTATATAGATGCTTACATTTAGTTTCCATATATTTGGGGGATTTTCTAGGTATCTTAGTATTCATTTTCTAATTTAATTCCATTGTGGTATGATTTCAATTATTTTAAATTTATTGAGACTTGTTTTATAGCTCAGATGTGATGTGACTAGTGGGTGTTCCATGTGTACAGAAATAGAATGTGCAGTTGTTGGCTGGAATGTTCTATAAATGTTAATTGGTCAAGTTAGTTAAAATATTGTTCGAATCATGTATATTCTTGATGATTTTTTGTACTTCTTGAATCCATTATTGAGAGAGGACTGTTGACATGTCCGCCTAAATTGAGGGAGTTCTGTTTGGCCTTTCAGTTCCAAATTTATGCTTCATGTATTTGATGCTCTGTTGTTAGGTGCATACACATTTAGGATTGTGATGTCTTCTTGAGGAATCGATCCCATTATTATTATGAAATGTTTTTCAACTATTACAACTACTAAATTAACCCAATAGGCTTTTGATGATTTATAAAAACATTTAAAATAGAAACACAACTTGTATTTTGCCAAAGCCACATCCTTTTACCCTGCTTCATTTTTTTTTCCTATGGCAACTATCTCCACCACATAATTTATTTGTTTGTTTGTTTTCTATCTCCCCACACTAGAAGAAAACTTCCAAAGAGTAAGACTTCATCTGTTTTGTTCACTGCTATATCCCAACTACCCGTCACAAAGTCTGACCTCAATAAATACTTTCTGAATGAACTAATGTATAAAAAAGCTGCAAGAACTGTAAGAACATAATATTTCCACTATTTTACCCCATTATACCATCATATGATTGTCTCTGCTCACATGGGGGCTATGCTAGAAATAACTTCTCAACTCAGCATGCTCTCCTATAGCCTTCAGCACAACTAGTACCACCAGACCATGTTGCCATAGGTTCTGAGGTTCTCAGGAAGATGTTGAGATAATTCTTCTTTTTTTTTTTTTTTTTTAAATATTAATTTACTGATTGATTTGAGAGAAAGAGAGAATTCTTTGCTTTAACTTGCTCTTTGTGTTTCAGCCACGTCTGTTCTAGCTAGATTTAGTCCCGGATCATTCCAGAGTGGTGAGTTTGAGGTACAGACACCAATACCCTGGTCCCTCACTCTTGACCCCTATTATTTGAACTCCAGTCCTTCAGGAGACCTTTCAGGCCCTTATGTAAGACTGACTCTTTGGGCAGCCTCACTGCTTCTAGGAGTGGCCCTATGTATTTCTAGATTGTAAGGTAGGTAGGAGTTTGGTTCTTATGCCAAGACCCCAGCTGCATAAAGCATTTACATTTCACATCTCCTTATCCACACTGTGGTTTCACTTCCTCCACCAGGTCTGCTCATTCACACAGCTGAAGGTTTTTGTTTCCCCAGGAAATGTAAGCTTCAAGTCCACCAGAAAAACTGAGGTTACCCACATTGAAATATTTGATAATGTATACTGCAAATAAAACACTTATGAATCAAATCTTCCTCTCAGTTTTGTTTCTGAAGAGGAAAAACATCTCTCTTTTAAATTAATTATGTGTTTTGGGTATCCTGGGTAGAACTCTAGTACATATGGTCAGAATTCAAATCCTAGCTCTACCTCTTGGACAACCCACATTCTCTTGTGAAATAGGGACGATGATAATGTCTGCCCTGCTTGCTTTTGAGGGTTGACAGAAGGATGTATGAGAAATGCTTGGGAAAGTACTTTGTGCATTGCAGAGCTCTGCAGGTGTGTAAATAGCTGTTGTTGCCATGAGAAGCTATTTTAGCTTTAAGTTTTGCAGTGACTGACTATATTTATTCATTAATTCAAGAAGAACATTTGGTTTCTTGCATCTGAGGCCTCCACTATATCCTGAAGAGCATCTGCCTACAACTCTTAAACTGGGAAGAATACAACCCAGTATCCATTGGCTATTGCCTTGGAAACTAGAAGCATTTAAAAACACTATAAAGGTGCCCTGGCCAGTTTGGCTCAGCATTTGGAGCCTTGGCCTGTGGACCAATGAGTAGCGGGTTCGATTGTGCTCAGGGCCATGTACCTGGGTTGGGGTTTGGCCCTGGCCCTGATCGGGTCGTGTGAGGCAACCAGTCTCTCTCTCTCTCTTCCCCCACCCTCTCACTCTATCTGATAATAAATGGAAAAATATCCTCAGGTGAGATTAAAAAAATAAATAAAAAAAGAAGAACACTAGGAAGGAAACATTATGTAACTGGGAGGAAAAACACTCTTAGGGCCAATCACTCCCCCCACCAAAAGGTTTAAAATATCAGGCACCTACCTGTTTAAACAATTCCTAATCATTTTTTTAAAACCCCAGTGCTACTATGTATATTTGGGTCATCCTTATTTGTTAAACACATGATGAAAATGAGAGAGAGAATATCTGTTGTCACTTTGGGGACATTAACACTTACAAGTCATACTACTTGTATCTACTTTGTACCTACTGTTGGTCTACTGGTTTTGTCTAGGATGCTATCAGCAGCTATAATGTCCCAATTATCCAGGACTTCCGAAGGAAAAAAAAGAAACGTCCAAGCACCCAGCAGTATTTTCACCAGAAACTTCCCCATCGCTGTGATAATGTATAATTCTGGTTCATGCTAAGCTCACAAACTACTTTTTCTGTATCCTACATCGGCTCCTCTTTGTCTATGACCCATAACTGTTGAAACTCCCCCCGACCCCCAAGCCTTAGTGCTTGGATCCTGATTTCCTCTTCAGTAACTTTGGGTAAGCTCAGCCACTTGGGGTTTGATCTATAGAGTGTGCATATCTTATCTCTGGTTCAGTGGAGAATACCCTCCAGTGTGCTCAGCACTTACCTCCTCCAAACTCATTTGATCCAGATTCCTGGGACCATGATTTTGTGATTCAGTTGGTTTGGAAAGGAGCCCTGGAATTTGCATTTTAATAGGCAACCCAGGGATACTGATGCAGAGCTCTGTAGGCTACTCTTTGAGAATCACTGTGTTCTCCAACTGCTGGACTGATTTTTATCTTTTATCTTGAATTCAGTGATCCTAAAACTAACTTTCCGAAGTACATATAGGTTTCTCTTCCCTGTTATAACACCTGGACTAGCGTTTTATAAATGTAATCAGTGTAATAGGCTTTGTTCTTTCATCTTCCTCCTCCCTCCTCGTCCTCCTTCCTTCTTTTTGTCTCTCTCATGTAGTCATTCACCAAGTCTAGTTGGCTCTTCCTCCCCAGTCTTCATTCCCATTACATCTCAGTCTCATGGCCACCCCATGGCCACCCCTCTAAAATCCCCACCCTCACCAGCTCACACCTGAACTATCCAAAAGTCTTCTAGCTTCTTCCTGCTCGAATCGTTTTCTTACATAGTTGACTCTCATTTTGTACAACCATCATTTTCACCATGTCACTCATCCACCTAAGAAAAAGGAATGGTCCTGGCCAGTTTGGCTCAGCGGTTAGAGCGTCAGCCCGCGGTCCAGAGAGACCTGGGTTCGGCTCCCGCTAAGGGCACGTACCTCAGTTGCAGTTGTGCGGGAGGCAGCCACTTGATGTGTTCCTTTCACGTCGATGTTTCTCTCTCTCCTTCTCTCTCTTCCTCTCTCTCCCTCCCACTCTATCTGAACAAAAAATGGAAAAATGTCTTCGGGTGAAGATTAAAAAAAAAGAAAAAGGAATGATTTTTGGTTTCCCACATCAGAACTGAACTTCTCTCCCTAGTATTTTATGTTTTCTATAAACTATGCTCCTCATTCCTCCAAAATTTTGCGTTTTTAGTATCTGAACAAGTGCCTCCAGTCCATTGCTTAGACACAATTTCTTTATTCTTGCATTTGAGTATATATTCTCAAAATATATTCATTATAAACTTTCATGGACATACAACTACTTTGTTAATGGGGGAATTTTGATGTATTGACTACATTATTCTAAATCCCTTTTCACAGGCAAGGGCTAGAGAGGAAACCAAGTGGATTGATGGACTGATTAGCTGAGGTTACAGATGAGCCCAGAAACCTCAGTCACTTAACACAATAGAAATGTATATTTTGTTATGTAAAATCTAATCAGTGGCACAGAGGGGATCGTCTGCCCCACTAAGTCATTCAGGGATCCAGGCTCCTTCCATTTTGTGGCTCTGTCACTCTCAACATGTGGGTTCCTACATCACCATGGAAAGGGAAAGAAATGCATACCTGCTTTTTGACCACATCAGCCTGAAAGCCATCTATATCACTACTGCTCACATTTTGTTCATGAGAACTAGTCACATGGTCTTACCTAGGAGCAAGATGGGTCTGGGAAATGTAGTTCACGGTACGATGGCACTTCCCAGCAACAATTCCTCACTATGTCAGAGGAACACAAATCTTTGGTAGACATCTGGACACTTCTGCCACACCCACCCTCCTTTTTCCCCACCTTTGTTGGCTTGGGATATATATGATGTATTTTTCTTATTTTAGTGGTTATCCTTATAGTTTTAACATATATACTTAATTTTAAAATTTTCTCTAACGCTTATGTTTATTCAGTATCTCTTCTCTTTTGTGTAAGAAATGAATCTCTTTGTTCCTTCTCTCCCCTTATTCAGACACTCCACACATCTTTCTTCTTCATGTTGTCCAGGATTTCATTTCAACTTTTAAATTAACACAAAAATAGTTATTATTTTTATGGTTAAAGATTAAATATACCATGATTATAATTTTTATAATGTAATTATAATAAAAATTATAATATAGTTCTTTATTGCTCAAATGCGTTCTCTAGGTTTTTTTTGTTTATTTTCATTGAGAGTCTCTGGGTGGTAAGCTCCCTTAGTCTATTATATCTGAATAGCTGGGTATATATAGAATTAAGGTAGATAAAAATTTTCTCTCAGTATGTGGAAGATATTTCTCCATTTTCTTTTGGCATTGATTATTGCTGATGATATATTGCCAGTCTACTTGTCATTCTGTCACAGGAATATGTCTTTTTTAAATAATATTTTTCATTGATTTTCTAGAGAGCGAGGAAGGGAGAGAGAGATAGAAACATCGATGTGAGAGAGGTACAGCGATTGGCTGCCTCCTGCATGTCCCCACGAGCCTACAACCCAGGCATGTGCTCTGACTGGGAATCAAACTGGGACCTCTCAGTCCATGGGGCAACGCTCAATCCACTGGGCCACAATATGTGGCAGGAATATGTCTTTTTCTCTCTAGTAACTTTTACAGTGTTCCATAGTTTGACCACATACTATGGCTGTAGATTTATTTTTATTGATTCACCTTGCTTCAAAGTGCATTTTCAAACTGTGGACTCTTATATTTCTTCAGTTCTTGAAAATTATTAGCCACTAACCCTTTGAATATTGCTTCTCTTCCATTAACTCTTTGCTCTTGTGAAATTGGTTAGATGTGCCTGTTATTGTTTCAGTTTTTAAATGAATGTTTTTTTCTTCCTTTATCTCTGTGAAGATCCTAAAAATACAGAAACACTTCTTGGATTGTTCTATTATTTTTATTTCATTTGCCATGTTACCTCACTTTTTTTTGGTTGTCTTTCTTTATTGAGAGAGTCTCACTTTCTCTTTCCCTCTCTCTTCACTCATCCCTCCTCGGATGATTGTCTCCACCCCAAGCCCCCTGGTACCCTGTTCAAAACCAGGTATTACATGGGTGGTGGGAGAGTCCTGCCCTGTGTGCTACTGAACAGGTCATAAGCTTAGTCTCTGCATTCATTCGTGGGCAGGCTTGCTCAGGTCCTCGTTCAGGTCAGCTTGATTTCAGGACTAAGCCAGTGTCCTCCTCTCTCCCTAGGTTTGCAGCTTCATAGGAGGCTTACCCTCAGGCAGCAGCTGCAGTAGTTGTCCCTTGTGGGTGGAGTGGGCAGGGGACACTGGTCTAGCCCCAATTTCTCACAGTGAGTCTGGCTCAGGGCACCTGCCATCTGTGGATTCTCTAGTCACCACGAATCCCCAAGAGCTGAAATCAGTTGGGTCCAAGGAGATCATTATCTTGCTGTAGAGTCCACCTTTAAATACCTCCTTTTTACATTTTATCTGTTAATTTATGTGTGGAACAGTGGTAAGAGGAGTGTGGTCCCATTCCTCTTTTATTAGGAGTCAGTTCACCCTGATTTGAAAGTTTGCTCCTCCTGGCCAGTGTGGCTCAGAGGTTGAGCATTGACCCATGCACTACGAGGTCACTGGTTCGATTCCCGGCCAGGGCACATAGCCAGGTTGTGGGCCAAATCCCCAGCAGGGGGGTGTGCAGGAGGCAGCCAATTGATGATGTGCTCTCTCATCGATGTTTCTATCTCCCTCTCCCTTCCTCTCTCTCTAAAAAAGAAAAAATCAATAAAGAAAAAGAAAGTTTTCCCCTGTTCCTTTTGATTCCTTCATTGGTGGCCATACTGCTCAGCCCGTTTTTCACACCTCCCATCACTGTTGGATCCCCAGGTGCCCTCACAACAAGAGAGCATGAATTGTTCTTGATAATTTTCCTCAGAGACAGATGGTGGTGACTGAACCTGCTGACGGGAGTGGGTTGGGTTTCAGTGGCTGTGTCACATGAGGTTAGGACATGGCTGGTACCATGTTCCCTCTACCTTTGCTTCTCCTATCACCTCTCCTCAGCGAGCCTGGTGCAGACCGATGCCCCAGCGCGCAGAGGAGTGTGACAAAGCTGCCTTTGGCTTGGGCTGATCCAGATGTGACCCCTGCTGTCTTTTCTGACACTGTGCCTTGAGCCCAGTTATTTCTAGCCTCTGAACTATGGAATGGGGCAGCTCTGTGCGGCTGTGTGTCGTGCACTGTTCCTGAGCACAGGGAGTAGTGGGGACTGAAGTCATGCCCATGTTCCACCCAAGCTGTGCTCCCACAGAGCTGTGTGAAGGCCCAGAGTGAGGGCCTTCTACACACAAAGATGTGAGTTAAACTGTGGTGGCCATACAAGAATGCATCTATAACCTCTTTCTAGGTTTCTCATCGCCTATAATTCCCCCTTTTTTTAAACATACAACTTTTATTTTTTTAATTCATTTTTAGAAAGAGAGGAAGGAAGCAGTGGGGAGAGAGACATCAATTGGTTGCCTCCCACACACACCCCGACTACTGATCAAACCCACGACCTGGGTATGTGACCTGATCAGGAATTGAACCTGCCACTTTCTGGTGTATGGGACAATACTCCAACCAACTGAGCCACATCAGCCAGAGCTAAACCCCTTCTTAGTCACCCTTATAGACAGAGTGTTGCTGAAATCCATATTGGGGATGCTTTCCTACTGGGGTATGGTGAAGGGAGGGTTAGGGCCTGCTGCCAGGTTGTTGTGCCACCTGACTAGCTGCTGGAAGAAGCTCTGGAGACTGGACTTCCTTCCTTATTTCAGTGTAGAGTTGGCAGATAAGCTTCCAATTTCCCCTTTTATCTGGGTTAGACCTCAAATATTTTCTGCAACTAGTGATACCCTCAAATTGCCAAGTGGCCAGAGCAATTTTGGGTCTTTATTTCCTCCAGGGACCAGCTTTTTGTGTACAGTGCCACTGACACCTTGGGCCTGGATCTGATTCCTGCCCCCAACTCCCAGCTGTGTAGCAGTTTCTGGCCATAAAGCTATTAGAAGTTGGCCTCAGGGAAGGAGTTGCTAGAAACCCAGCCCTTGGTACAAAGGAAAGTCATGGTAAATATCACCCTGCAGTGCTGCCAAGATACTCAATATAAAGTAATATCATAGCCTGACTTCTTCTCAAGGGACCCTTCTGTGCTAGTGCCTGAGACAGCATAGAAGCATGTGGTTTCCAGACCAAATGCATGCCTCCTTGGTTGTTGTTTGACTGATTTTCAGCATCCTTGATACTTATTAGAATACCCAGAACTTGCCAGAAAATTCCTTCAGGGAGGTTTTGGAGATGACAGAAAAAAAGAGAGGCTCATTTGTAATAGGAGGAAAAGCAACAATTATGAAAAGGACAGAGGAAGCTAAAGAAAGAAAACCAAGTCCAATCTGAGGGTTTCACATTGTGGCTGGTAGAAAATGGTTGGATGTCTCATTCTCAAGAATGTCTTGTGCCAGCCACTGTACCTGAACCCAGTTAGCAGGGACAAGGGGATGGGATTCAGTATTCCATACAGCCAGGGTGTGGGAGTCAGGGAGTCAGCCCAGCAAACCTAAGATTTAGAATTATGGAGGCTTTTGATGAACTTCCCTTCTAGGAAATATTTTACTAGGCTAGGCAGAGTTTACCAGTGCAGGGGGTGGGAGGGCAGCATTGATGTTTGGAGCAGGAAATTTCTTCCTCCTGTGGGAAGTTATTTTCAGTTAGGCACTGAAAGCATTTGGAAGTCTATATATGCCTTCCATGGTTGCTATGAAGAAAATATCAACCATGGGCCCTTGAACACAGCAGAGCAGTGGTAAGATAAAATTCCTAGAGAATTAAATGGACATGGAATTATCAAATGGCCTGTAAAACAGTATCTCAGGTGGCTGTTTCCATTCAGATCAGAGAAATCAAATGTCGAGTTTTGAATGTCATTGGTCCCATGGGAAAGATGTAGAACTGGGGAGCAGAGCATGTGTTCTTATGATCACAGCCTTCAGAGAGCAGGACGGAGAAGTTTGTAGGCGGATTGTAGACTCTATAACGGGGATGGAACTTGAGAACCACCAGAAAAACAGGTTTCTGTGAGTGTGGCCATTTGGGATGCCAAGAAGCCAGAGTCTGGGAGAACTTTCCCACATTGTGCTCATAGTTTATTCCACATCTGTTTCACTTTTCTGTCTACTTCAGCATCTGTTCCTTCTCTTCTGCCCCTACCATTTTACCACTTACAGTAATCCTTCTCTACCGTCATGAAGAGAGCTCCTGCAATGCTCTGTGATGAAAAATATAAAAGTTCCTATAACATACTAGGGTTTGTGTACTTCACATGCATCATCTCATTTCATGGTCCCCACAGTTCCAGGAGGTAGTTAGGAGGGAACTGCCAGGAAGTCTCCAAATGAGGTTTAAAACATCCTGGGCCTGACTATGTAAAGGTGTTTTCATCTCATAGGAACAGAGGGTACTAGTGAATTGTGACCATTGTTTATAAACCAGATTGACAAGGGTCACTACAAGAAAATCTGACAAAATCTCTAATGAAGGGGACATGAATAAAACATTCTTTCCTTAGGCTCTCTTTAATAATCAAACATTTCTGGGAGTCAGGTTCGAGTCAGTGAGTGTCAGTAGTAAGTCAGGGAATGTTGGTACCTTTCTAAGCAGGGAGAATGAAAAAATATACCTTGCCGAGGAGGACTAGGGGTTGAAATTATATTGTTGAATCCACTGAACATACACTGGTTCAGGAGAGACGTGGAAGGCTGAGCAATTGATTTCTCAGTGGTGGACCTGAGCTGGCCAATTTGTAGCAAACTTGGTTATTCTAACTCTGTTCTCCAGCTAAAGATAGGTAGACCTTTGATCTGAGATGTTTTGCTGAGCTCATAGCTAAAGCACAGCCGGGCACTGTGAGCAGAGACAGTTTTTGTTGAACAGAAATCACCCTGCTGAAGTTATGTAATCTAGAGGGTCTGATTGAGGGAAAGATGGGGGAAGTGAGGGAGCATAGAGGCCCAGAGGCTTCTATTAGGGTTTTTAGAAGATAACTAGTGGGATGTGGGAGTGGGAGATGGAGTGAGTATTTGATGCCCTTCACATGGGGCTGATGGGAGAAAGACATTCTCCCTGACCAAATGATCAAATCATAGATTCATAGAGCTTGAGTGATGGATAGAGCTTAAGCAAAAAAACCTTTCACTGTGCAGATGAGAAACTGAGGCCCCAAGAGATTTGTATAAGGCCACACAGTAAGGAACAGATAGAATGAGATTACAATCCATGTCTTCAGTCTCTGATTTATTTACAACACACTACCTGGAGTTGAATTTATTGTTTTTAAGGTTCCTAATTCAGTCCTGCATTTGATATGGCCAAATGAGTCTCTTGCTTCCTTTTATGACGACAGAGACTACAGGATCTGCTATTATTTCCTTATTAGCAATAATGCTAGAAGCTCATAAGAATTTTACACAGAAGATAATAAACTGCCACTCATGGTCTGAGAGGAAGGTTGAAAAATTTTACATTGAAAAATATAAAAATTCCAAACACATTCATGGATCCAGTTCTTACTAACATTCCTTTTTCCTTCTACTTCTCTTTATTTTTGTGATGGTTTGGGGCTTCCTGGAGTGAATGATGATTTATCTTGCACAAAATAGAATTTGTTCTTGCATCCTGCTGGTGTAAGTGCTAAGCTAAATAAATGAAAATAGATATAAGTCCCAGGAATGAATCAGACTCCTTGCTTAGAAAGTAAGCACATAATTCAGTCTTTTCTTTCTGGTAGATAAGAAAAATCTACAGGGCTAAAAATCCATCTCCTTGCCCATATGTAGGACCTCACTCAAGATTTTTGTTCATTGTAGCATAATAGGATTTTCTTGTTTCCTTTCCTTCTCTTCATTATCATTCATTCTTGGGAGGGGTCTTTAGTAAGACAGAAAAAAAAAAGAGACTTTGTCAGCACAAAAGTATATTGAAGTTGTGCTCTGAAAGGTGGTCAATATTAGCAAGGAAAGGTGTGTTAGAAGTGGTGTCTCTCCTAGACTCCGAAGGACTTAAAATAATCAGGACTCACAGGGCACAGAGAAGCTGATTCACACTCCTCTTCCCCAGAGGTGGAGTCAAGACACTTCAGGGAAAAATAGGGATGGAAGGAAAACAGAGACATGGATGAAAAGATAAAAAGGGAGATCAGAGAGAAAAGAGCCTGTTCACCAAAGACAGGCTCTCCAAGGACTGAGAGTTACTTGATGGAAAAAGTAAAGAGCCCCATGTGTATTTGTGATTCTCTAACCAGTGGTAAACATTTATATTGGTGACAGACTATATGCCTAAGGTAACATATAATTTGCTGTCCAAACTGATACTCCTTTGCAAGTGAAAGAAGGCATTACTGATTATACCGATACAACAGATATAAACTGGCACTCTCAGGCAAATCTGGACATATGGCCACAGACTGGACCTGTACCCTTTCTAGACCTCACACACACAGCTGAGAGGTTAGACTTACACTCATTCAAAGCACAGCTTTAAGCATCCACGTATCTGGCACTGTGCTTGGTACTGAGCATTCAAAGCTGAGCTCTTCTGTTTCTGTACGAGATGAGTGTTCTTTCTGTGGTTGAGACTTTCATAACATAAAAGAGCAAGGCCAAACTTTCACGGCCCAGTTCACAAATTAGGATGCTTCTTAACAGGGTTTGTGTATGTGGCTCCCACCTGCTCTCACCTGCACGGTGGTGGCTGCACAGCCTGAAGCATGGTGAGTCAGAGTGGTGTGATTTTGTTCTGCCTCTGCCCTGCAAGTGCTGATTTTAATCAAATAAACACCTAATCCTGTAGTGAATCTTATTAAGCCCTTTGCCCATCTCCGTTCCATCTGTCACATGTCTCATTCTCTACCCTCCAAATGGAGTAAGCTTTGATTTTTCTCAGACTCTTTTTTCTTTTTTTGTGTTTGGTGTCTTTCAGAAATGGGCCTGGAGTCAAGAATCACAGCCTAGCTGGAATGGGTGTCGCTGAGGGTGTTCAGTATGCTGAGTTAGTTTCTCTAATGCTCCACTTCTCTTATCAGCAAAGCCTCCGATTTTGATGGCTTTTAATGCAGTGCACTGTGGAGCTCTGCAGTTGGCTTCACAGACCCTCCTGTTAGGACTGCAATTACTGGCTCCCCAGGGTGTAAAAGACCCTTGGGGCACACAGTCATGGTGTCTTCTACTTGAAACAGTAGGTCTGTATCCCAGCGCCGCTGAGGAGCCCGCATACCTTCTGGGGGATGGATCATAATCTTGCTTCAGTGGGCCTTCCTAATCCTTTTGATCGGTTTCACTGTTTTACCATCTTACTGACCAAATCATTCATACACATCACAACCAACTCAACTTGAAAAGAGACCTCACGGGTTCTATCTTGTACTAGCAAAGGAGTACAGACGAATCTTCCCCAGGGAGCATGCTTCTGTTTATCGTCGTTTCTCTCCTCAGCAGGTATGATAAGGTTTTACTCTGGAGGAATGACAAATATTTAAAAGGTGTTGATGGTTTGGCAAGTTCCAAATTTGGTTCTGTTTCAGCAAGCACAGCCCCAGACACCTGGGCTCTGTCCCTTTTGTGTTTTATTTGTTTCACGTCTGTGTCAGTTTTCTCCATTTTTAAGGTCCCGTGAGGGGAGATTTTGTGTGTCTCTCATCTTTCAAACCTAACCCTACCCTACCCCACCCTAATGCTAAATCTGTTGTTTTCCACAGAGAAGGTAATTGATCCATGTTTTCAAACTAAAAAAATATATATATTTTTTTAATTGCATTTATTGAGGTGACACTGGTTAACACAATTTACAAGTTTTGGCCTATAAATCAGTAACTTCCTTATTTGCTACTTCCTGTACACTGAAAGACTCACTGAAAGGTTCTTAGATGGAATGTAGAGGTTAATGTCCTTTGAGTAATAAGGCCATGCCAAAGGTGTGCAAATATGAAAGTCACTCTGTGTGCAGTCCTGTGGGGAGGTTTTGCCACCTCAGATGCAGAATCTTCAGGCCCCTAGGGATGCAGGTGAAATATAGGGTTGATGCTACATCTGACCTTTTCATTCTCCTGCTTATTGCTCTTGCTGTCTGACATACAAACATACTTTGCCATGGATGGAAGGAAAGGTGTCTTTCACCTGAGAACACTCAGCTAAACTAAGGCCCAGGGCCTGCCTTAAAAGGAGTACCAGGAATCCTCGGTTGGCTCCCAAATCAAGTTAGGCTAGTATGTGCCCCACCTGAACTAGACAGGAATCAATCCAGCCAAAAAAAGCCAAAGGGAATAAGACATTGGATAAATGTCCACCTGATTCTCTACATCCTATTCCTATTTATTTAGTGTTTCAACTCAGCTGTAGCACACACTCTCCCCTACTGACTCTTTCTTGTTGCTTCTCTCTATTAATAGTCACTGGGCTTCTGGTTAGCTAGGGATGATATTATGCTTCATTACCACCTCTGGGTAAAACTCTGATTGCCAGGAATTCTATTTGTGTTGTATTTGAATACAATCCAAATTTCTGCCTCACCGAGGGGAGCAAGGTGTGTGTGTGTGTGTGTGTGTGTGTGTGTGTGTGTGTGTGGTTTGGCTCTTATGAACAGATGATGAAAGTTCAAGGCATTAGGAAACTTCACATGAATTTCCAAGTATAGAATAACAATGCAAAATATAGTAACTTTCTTTGTTTAGAAAGTAGATCCCCTCTTGTTCAGGGTTAGGTAGTGAGAAACCTGAGATAGTATCTCCTGTTTATGTAGTGATAGCCATGAATTTGGAAGGCAAAGAGGTGTCATACAGGGTCAACCATGTATAGACATGCAGTGTATGCCCTGCACAAAGCCTGCTTCCAGTCAGGAGGGAGGAAGGGGTGACATTTTGTCATCTGTCTGCCCAGGAGATGCCTTTTTGCAATTCTAGTAATACTTAACCTTCTAGTCATCTGCCTACCAAGAAGAAGGAAAACTATCACAAAGATCATGTCTTCGTCATCCAATGACATTCCTAATTTTTGATTCTAGATAGGTGTTCTTTTTTTAAAAAGAGAGAGTGGAAGGGAGGGAGAGAGGGGGAAGGAGAGAGAGAGAGAGAGAGAGAGAGAGAGAGAGAGAGAGAGAGAGGAAAAAACATTCATGTGAAAGAGACACATCGATTGGTTGCCTCCTGCATGCACCCCAACTGGCCAGGGATGGAACCTGCAACCCAGGTATGTGCCCTTGAATGGGAATTAAACCTGCAGGCTGACACTCTAACCACTGAGCCACTTTGGCCAGGGCTAGATAGGTGTTCTTTGCCAAGCTCCATCATTTTGCTGTGTATGTGACCAGGGACAACCCAGAAATGCTGACTATTACATTCTTCAAGGTGGCTCTTCCTTCCACCCCTTTCTCAGTCCCAGTGTTTAAACATAAAGATTCTATCTAGCACTGACTGGTGCAACACCACACATAGCTACTAAATACAAGCAGAACTTTTGGCTCCTGGGATTCCTCAGTGATCAGTGCCAATTGGAGTGCCTTAAGCAGCTGCTGAGAAAGGCAACAGAAACTTAGAGTTTTCTAATCTAGGCATAAAGAAACCAGTTGGTACTTCTTTGAAGTATAGAAATTGGGGGAAGATGTGTGGGCCCTGGATTGGTAGAGAAGGGGATGAAATATTCTGGTGAAAGTGAATATAGATACAAGCCAGTTTTGTCAGGGACAGATAGTTTCTTAGTGCGGCTTGAACTTAAGTTTCATGAGAGGAACTAAATTTTAGGAACTTGAATTTTTAAACAGGTTTAAGAGAAGCAATGAAATTGCAAGTTTAACAGACATGGACCATATCTTACTTATTAGGTGTCATTTTAGCTGCTAAAGTAGTGTTTTGCCACTGGTGGGCACTCAATAAATATTCAGTGAATTGGATTGAGTTTTCAGAAGATAAGGAGGAAGTTGGTGGAAAACTCTGATTTGGGTATTTTTCAGTTTCTTTTATCTGCAATTCTGTGATTCTAGGAAGGCCAGGAGGCAAAAGAGAAAGTGGCAGGTTTGAAAATCTGAAAGAGATTTAGTGTGGCTGGACCTTGAAATGCAAAGGAATATTGATGAGAGATGAGGCTGGAGAGTGTGTGGAGGCCAAGTTATACAGAGTCGGGTAAGGCATTTGGACTTAATCCTAAAAGCAGAGGAGCTACAGAAGGATTTTTAGCGAAGGGTATGACATACTTAGATATATATCAGAAAGATCATTGGGTGCAACATAAAGAATGGATTGGGCCCTGGCCGGTTTGGGTCAGCAGTTAGAGCGCCGGCCTGTGGTCCAGAGAGACCCGGGTTTGGTTCCTGCTAGGGGCGCGTACCTCGGTTGCAATTTGTCCCCGGCCCTGGTTGGTCATGCGGGAGGCAGCCACTCTATGTGTCCCTTTCACGTCAATGTTTCTCTTTCTCTCCCCCTCTCTCTCCCTCCCACTCTATCTGATCAAAAAAATGGAAAAATGTCCTTGGGTGAGGATAAAAAAATTAAAAAGATTGGAGGAACTCAAGTAGGGACAGGAGAACCAGTTGGGAGACATCTCACAGTTGAGAAATGACGATTTTCCCCTGAACTGGGCTAATGGCAGTGAGAGTGGAGAAAAGTGAATGGATCTGGAGAAGGAATTGACAGTCCTTGACACTGATGGGTATGAGGGAACTTGGGTGAAGAGGAGGAGCAAAGAGTGAAGGATGACTTCCAGATCTCTGATTTGGGCAGTGATGAAAGGTGGTGCCATTAACAAAACAGAGTACAGAAACGGGTGTGTGGAGATGGTAGAGAGAGAAGATGATGAGTTCAATTTTCTACATATTGAGTTTGAGGCGCTTGTGTAGTTGGCGGTTGGATGAGTGGGTCTGAAGTTCTGAAGAGAGATGTCAGTTGAAGTACAGTTGGGATGATATGATGTAGACATGGAGTAGATGAGTTTGTTCAGGGAAATACTAAACATTTAAGACTTGGTAGAGGGAGAGGGGTGCATAAAGAAACCTAACCATGGGTGGTCAGAGAGGTAGAAGGCAAATAGAGATGTGTGCATAGGGGAAGAGAGAATTTAAAGAAAGGGAATGGTCTAACTTCCTTACATTTAAGTCATCCAATTTCTAGGTTTCCAGATATTTCAAATTACTTTTGTTCAACAAATGCTAGATCAGGAAAAAAAAAAATGCATATTCAACCACTACTGTGTGAATAGTATAGCCCAAGGTAATTGGTCTATTTTATTGAAACATATCTAGGTTCTGCTCCCTCTGAGGATTTTACCTAATGCTAAAGAGAATAAGAAGAAATCCACTTTATACATTGTATACAATGGCACTAAAAGTAGCCAGCAGGGAAATTGACCTATAAATACTCTGAGCACATTAAGGTAAGTACATTTTTAAAAAAATGTTATTTATTTTGGCTTTGTTCTAATGTGATGATTGGTGGAAATGGAACTGAAGAGTGACAGGAAATACTAATGGAAAGTAATGCACAGTCTTTTGGCCTTAGAAAGAGCAATGGACTTATCTATTCCCAGAAGGAAAGTTTGATAAGTAATGATCTTGATATACAGTTTGACATTCTGACAATTACATAATAGGTGCTGCTTTTATCTTTGAACATCAGATTCTCCATTGCTGTGGCTGGGTCTACTACTTCAGATCTGTTTAGAGGGCCACCTAAGGGTACAATGGCAGAAGTATCACGACACCTATATTTCTGTTATAGGAAGTGGGTGCTGCAAGAGGCATGCTATAAGAAGCTGTAAGTGGGTGCTGTAACACCTGGGTCTGCTTTCCCTGCAGAGGAGAGAGCGTGAATTCAAGGTCTCAACAAGGCACACTTTCCTAAAACATCCCACTCCCCAGGTTGCTGATTAAAAGCTAATGATTCACAATTAGATGCCCCTCCATGGCAGTCTCCTCCTAGCAACAACAAAATTTGAGTCAAGCTTGAACCTTGCTAAGAAAACAGATTTGCTCTTTTTAGTCTTAGCAACACTGGAATCTAAAGACAGACTCTGTGGGAAGGCAGATCCTTAGTTACCTCCTCCCCAAGCTGTTGCAGGAATTTAAGACCTCCGCTTGTCAAAGCACTTTCATGGAGCTAAGATTTTTTTTTTTTTGAGGGTTAGGGAATGCCTTCAGTGACTCACTTTCCTTCCTTCTCTGGGGGTCAGTATTTTCCTCTTAACAGAGGAGTCTGGGTTAGGGGATCCTTGAGGTCCCCCAGGCCTAGCCTGTGTCCCCACAAGCTGGCCTTACCAGCAGAGAGCTTGCCCTCAGCCAGGCCCTTCCCTGGTGAGAGGACTGCTCTATATTTGTACAAGACAAGTCATGATATGTCAGTGTGCAGAGAGGGAGCCTGTTTGGAGTGGGAACTCCACAGGAAGAAGCTTCTGAGTTGAAAATGTACATACCCTCTAGGGGATGGGAGGAGGGCAAAGAGCCCTAGTCGCTTTAAGGGGTCTAGAAATCAGAATGGTTAGATTCTGCCAGGCTCTGCAAGTGCTTTGCCAGTTCCTTGGCCTTCTCACTTTGTGTTCACCTGTGTGAAGAGGCCCCTTGTTTAGAGAGAAGGTGTCAGAGGCAGACAAACCTAGCTCTGTTCCTTGGTGATGTGTGACCATCAGTGAGTTGTTGAACCTCCTGCACCTCGTTTTCTTTATCTGTTGAATGAGGATGCTTTGTGGGCCTGTGTGAGGATTAAATGAGGTAACATGTAAAACAGCAGTACAGTCTGGCATGGTGTTTACCTTCTTCCACTCCCAGTTTTTCTCTTTATTTTTACCTTTGCTCACATATTTCCCCCACCTGGACCATTCTCTCCACCTCTCCACATTCAACTAACTTTCAGCACGCAGTGAGGTTCTTCTGCCTGTCCCACTGCAGGAGTCTTCCTGCTGCCAAGCATGCATTACCTGGCTTCACAGTCTAGTAACTGCTTTCTTTTTTAATATAGTTTTGCTAATTTTGCTCATCTGGATTGCTTCTCTCTGAGAGAAGGAATCTGTCAAATATTGGTTATCTTTCTGTAATACCTGGTAAGATGCTAGGTGCATTGAAGAGGCCTAAGCAATATTTGAATGAATGAGTATAGAACAAAATAAGTTACAAGGAGAATGAGGGGCAGTATGTGCAGTGGTTAAGGGCTGGATGCTGGTACTAGACTGCCTGGGTTTGAATCTGGTGTTATCAATTATGAGCTTTGCTACATTAAGAGTTGTTGAATCTCTCTGTCCCTCAGTTTTCTCATCTGCATGATGGCAGTGGTAAAAATAATGCCTCTCTTTTAGGGTTGTTGTGAAGATTAAATAAATTAGATTTGAAGAGTGTTCAGATCAGTGCCTGACACATAGTGCTGTGTAAGAGCCCACCATTATTATTTTAAAGAATATGAGTTTAGGATTAGACAAACCTGAGTTCAAAGCCTGCTGTACTGCTTACTAATTATGTGACCTTAGACAGAGTTATTTAACTTCTCTGTGTTCCAATTTCCTTATTTGTAAAATAGGGATACTATGTCTGCATTATAAATTGTTGTGAAAATGAACTTGAGATTAGAGCCTAGAACACACTATGTGCTTAATGACTGGTGGCTATTAGAAGCCTGCTTCAATCTTCCAGAAGCAAGAGTTTGAGGTGACTGCATGAAGAATCATTGCGGTAGCCAAAGCCCTGTTTAGGAAGGGTTGAGAGAAGAGTCAAAACGGGAGTTGTGAGTGTACTGCAGGAAGGGATAGGGAGGTTACTTTGTGCTGGTTGCTAAACTGTATCACCAAAATCCTGACCAAATTAGGTCATTAAAAATACATTTGGAAGGAACTAGAAACTTTTGCCCATGTGAAATTCCAACACAGGTCCATGCATGTCATCTTACTCCGTGTCTTTGATTATGTAAGCTGTTGCATGGTGATACTGCAGGTGTGGGTGAGTGGAGATGTGCCATCTTCTGCTGACCAAGCGGGTCTGTGATTCTCATTTTCTGAGAAAGTGAAATTTGCCAGAGCTTGTGTGTCTGAGGGGTACCACTTTGCCTCTCCTTCTTAAGCCAAGTTGGGGCTCAGAGAGTTCTAATATCTATGGTTCAGTCTATTGATTCTTATTCCCAAGATCTGATTTGGTGCTCAGTGATGTTTTGGACCCTCAGGGGGTCTATGTCCCCTTAACCTCTGTCAGCATAAGGGGCTGACTGCTTCCTACTGTTCAGGGCAGAGGGGATCTGAATGGTTTCAGTCAGGGACCCACTAGGTCCATTGGCCTTGCAGGGAGGTGTGGAAGGGGGAGGAAAGCAAAGGAGAGGCAGGCACTGATTTCTTCTCCAGTTGACTTTACTGTGTTCGTACCACAGGACTAGGGATTTGAATCTCTCCTCCACTATCATCTGGATCTGAGTTCAGAGTTTTCATGATGCACGCTTCTCACATCCCTTTCTTTGCTCTGCCCTTCCACTGCATCTTTATTTGAATTTAATGCTATATTCTGCAACACAATAAATTCTTTGGCAAGGAGATGTAATACATTACTACCTCAGAATTATAGAAATTTATAGAATTATAGATTTGCTACCTATTTGCTACATCATCTCACAATCTCATCAACATCTTGTGGTTTCATTGTTTAGCAGTGCCAACATTTGGTTTCAGCTACCAAGATAAAAGCACCCACTTCCCATTTTTTCTCTATTATCTCAAAGTTTGTATGAGTATAGTCTTATTTTCACTATATTCAGGTGGGAGGACTCTTGATTAACTTTATTTTGCATAATAAAATTTAGATATGGGGAAGTTCAAAGAAGGCAGTTAGTTATGTTCAGGTGGTAGGCCTGGATACACCAGTTCAGTAGTATTCAACCTGGCGGTATACCTGAGGAATTTTAAAAAGTATGATGCTAGGTCCCACCCCAATCCAATTAAAAATGACAATCCATTGCGGTGGTATCAAGGCAAGAATATTTTAATCTTTTCAAGTGAATCTACTGGGCAAACATGGTTGAGATCACTGCTGAATTTACTAAGGAGGCAAGACTTCATTTTCACAGTATGGATTAGGAAATCACAGGAATGAGTATAAAACAAAATTTTAAAAATGTAGCTAATGTTAAATTAAAACTTGCTACTGCTATTACTTTTTAAACCAATTAGCATTTTGCATATGAAGGTTTTTGGATAGCAACAGGTACAAGACTTTGTCTTTGTGTTTTTCATTTTAAAGAATGAAACTTCAGGGTATTAGGACTAGAAATGCTCACTCACTATTTATCAGGACCTTAAACCATGAATGTATGGTGTTACCCACCTGTGTGTTGTCTTTGGCATATGACTATGTTAACCTTAGTGATTTCCAATGAGGTTGAGCAGAGTGCCCCTAGGGAGCTATTCAGAGTTGCATTTTCAGAGTAAACCTTTTTCAAACTATACCTCACATCATATCTCCCAACCTCCTCATTCTGATCTGCTCCCTTGGGGCCCCAATTAAGTAATACTGCTGTAGTCAGCCTTCGTAACTGATGGGAGTGTATCTTTTGGTTATGTGAGGGTAGAAATTAGGTTAAGAGCCACTTTCAAAAAGTTTACCCAACACCCTATCTAGTATGGTATATATGTGGAAATGTCAAGCTAGTTGTTGCAACAAACCCGGGACTGGAAATTCCTTGCATTTTATCTGAAAGTGTGATGTACCTTTAGTTGGGATTCTGTCCCTTTTATGGATGGGAGTTCAGAGCAAAAAGGAAACCATTCTGGAAACCTCCGGCTGGCCGAGTCCCTCTTGAACCACTTTGGGATTCTTCAAGTTTCTAGCTTGGCTGGGTAGCTTTTGGAGCCAAAGAGAATTCTAATCATTAGCATTAGTGAGTTGTTGCTCATTAGCATTTGTGTGGAGTACCCAAATCACACCAACAAAGGGTGTGAAACCCTAGCCTGTGGTGGGAGGGAGGGCCAGTGGTATTGTTTCTGCTTGGATTAATACCAGCGTTATTTCCCTTGGTGCAGATCCATTCTTCTCTGTGTGGGAATGTTTAATGTTCATACTGTTAAGTGAGAGTCTCATTCAGAGAACTTTTCAAAAAATACACATTTTTCTCAATTTATCTCAAAACCCCACAAACCTAACAAAATACTTTCTTTGTCAGGACTTGTTCGGAAGTTTGAAAAGGCCTTCTGCTGTGTGAGAGAGCTTTTCCTACGGTGCTGGTCCACCAGTCATTCAAAGAAGGAGTTAACGGAGGCCTGGGAGGCTTCTCTGGCAGCCTGCAAGTTTTGTGCAGTAGCCAAGCTGGGGGCTGAGAGATGGTGATATTCATTTGTTTGTGTATGAAGTTTTCATTCCCAAAGTCTTAGACATCAAATACTAGGAAAGATGATTGTGAAAAGCAGGGACAAACTCAAGTGTTTCCCGGCTGTTCTGGTTGCCTTTGATACATCCAATTCTGCCTGACAGTGTTTGCCACTTGGTTGTCTAAACAGAGCTTTCTTTTCTGGTGGTGAGTGGAGATTAATTATCATGTCCAGCAGTCGTCATAAATACTATTATGTAAGGCTGTGTACCTAAAAGAGTCTTACAGTAAAACTTTTAGTTTGGAGTTCATCAACCCTCCGTTTTTATTTTATTTATTTATTTCTTTTGTTAATCCTCACCTGAGGATATTTTTTCCATTGATTTTTTAGAGAGTAGAATGGAGGGAAGGAGGGAAGAAGAGAGAGAGAGAGAGAGAGAGAGAGAGAGAGAGAGAGAGAGAGAGAAACATTGATACATCGTTCAAACCTACAACCCTGGTATGTGCCCTTGACTGGGATTTGAACCCTAGACCCTTCGATGTGTGGGCCGATGCACTAACCATTGGGCCACACCGGCCAGGGCAACCCTCCCTTTTTATTGCATCATGTGTAAGCTTCACCCTGGAATTGTGCAGCTCAATGAAGTGTTATGATCTTTGATTCAGAGAAACTGGGCAGAGAGGCCCAGCTAGGAATGTCTTCCAGGGCCCTAAAAGCTGTCACTTATGCTTTTCTCCATGTCACCAAACTCCTTGGGTCTGGATATAGCAACAGCACCCCCTAGTGTGTGATAAGGTGAGGATGGGCTCCTGGTTAACTCAGTCAAGTGAGGTGTTCTGGCTTCAGAGTGAGGTGTGGGAAATACGCAGCTTGGCATTTATTGAACAGTGCGGTTGAATGTAAGTACACAACAGCAGTCTGTCTTCCAGGTTTTGACAGCTGGGAAAGGAAAACAGAGACAGCAGGAAGATAGGGTTTTAAATTAATTTACAAAGATGTGAAAGCTAAGGAGAGCCACAGGAAGGAATCCAGAGGTCACTGGGTAAAAGGGGGCTGTTCCCATGAAGAATTTGCCATTCTTCCAAAGAATTTAAAGCTTGGCCATATGCTTGGAGAGGAAGATGGATAGTTCTAGCCACAAAGGACTTCCATTGTTGACAGACTGGGCCTGCAAAGCTTTTTTTCTTTTTTTTTTTATCCTCACCCGAGGACACTTTTTTGGCATTTATCTTCAGATAGAGTGGGAGGGAGAGAAGGAGGAAGCGAGAGAGAGAAACATTGATGTGAGAGAGACACATCGAGTGGTTGCCACCCACACGACCCAACCGGGGCCAGGGACAAACTGCAACCGAGGTATGTGCCCCTAGTGGGAACTGAACCTGGGGCTCTCTGGTCTGCGGGCCGAAGCTCTAACCACTGAGCCAAACCGGCCAGGGCCTGCAAAGCTTTTTTTTTTTTAAAGAGGTAAAATGGAAATTTCAGATACTCCAAGCAGTGGCTTAAAGGCTATAAAATATAAATGACTGATAGATATTACCTGAAAACAGAGTACTGATTAAAGGAACTCAACTTTAGTACAACAGGGAGCAGAAAGGCAGTAGAGATGGACTATCGAGAGAAGGGAAGAGGGATAGTTCCTTCCTTCATTTTGCTCATCTAACAATTATTTATTGTTGAACTGCTCTTCAGTGCCAGCTTCAGAAAGCTGGGATGCAGATGTGAATACAACAGAGACCCTGTCCTCACGGAGCTTACATTCTTTATAGTTGCCAAGGGGCAGGTTACCACAGCTCAGTCCTCCGTGTTTACATTTTCAAAGAGTGGTTTATTTATAGGCAGAATGTGATTTGAGGACATGGAAAGTACCACTGCTCAAAAATGTGTCTGCTCCAACCAGTCTTTCCTGAAATTTCTAAACCCAAACTCCTTGTTCTTTAAAGATCTGTTTTCTGAGAGAAGTAGTAATGAAGCCAGATACTTTGGCCCCACACTTAGTGTCTGATGGAAATGAACAACCTGACAAGACCTGGAGGGACGGGGATCCTAGGGTAGAGTTATAACTCTGGCACTGTCAGGTCATGGCCATGGGGAGTTTATTTTTCAGGGCCAAGGTTTCCTCATCTGTAGAAGAAGCTGTATTAAATCCTCTGTCAGGCCCTTTCTAGCTCTAACATTCTATTTTGTATGGCAGAGAGCACCCAGGAAAGCACAGAACATGAGGCACCCTTGGGGACATTGGATAATTGTTTGGGGGTTGGGTCAGGACCAGATTAGACACTGAAAAAAAAAAGAGGGGAGCATGGAGAAGGAACATGATTTGACAATAAAATTTGGGCTATTTAAAAAATGTTTCTAGGGCATTTATTCCTGGATCCCATTTCTGACTAGAAATTGCCTTAGAAAGGAGGGTGGTAGTGTGGATATGGTTGTTGCAGATTTTTTGGGAAGCCCAATTACTTACACTTTTGCAGGTCAAATGAGTTTTGAAAGTCATCTACAAAACTCATGGTCATAGGTTTGACCCCTGAGCTGCAGCTGCTGCTGTAAAGGGCTTTGTGATGTGGATTTTCTTGTTGTGTGGAGTGTTTTCCCTTTAACTTTCCTGTTCAGGATAGAAATGGAGCACCACAGACTGATATTCTTTGAATCCTAGAGAGCAAGTGACCTACTTACTTACTATTGTGCCTGAAGTATTCAATTAGAGTATATTTTAGAAAATACTTTTTTGGTTGGAAGCATGCTTTTGCTTTGTGAAAACACACTCCAATAGAGAGACACCTGATTGGTTTTCTTGGTTGTTCTTCTGACCCACTGTGCAGCTTTAGTACTGTATGACGCCTCTCCTTGGAAAGAGGCAAGTAAAATCTATGGGCTTCTTTAGAAAGGACAGTCTATAACTATACCTTTATATGTGCATATGATGAAGATTAATGAAAGCTTTGATTGGGTTTAGAAATTGAAAAAAAAAAGCTAGGCTAGAAGGTGTTGACTGTGGTCTTTACAGTTTATTGGTCAGGATTTCTTTACTTTGTGGTCCTTCTCTTTGCAAAGAATTTCAGCATCTCTGAAGACCGAAGCGCTGTGTAAACAGGATTCAAGGATGGAATGTGGGTGGGGCTTTTTATTTGCAAAATTTCTTCTTATGCATGGCTGACTTTTAAAGAAATAACACCAAGGACCAAAAGAGAGGTGGAAACCTTGGGTGGCTTTGGAGTTTTCTATGTGTGTGTTCTGCCATCTGCTGGAAAAGGATCACCAAGCTTGGAAAGCTGACTGGCAAAGTGGAGGAGGGTGTGCACTCTGGCCCTTCTATCCCTCTCATAGGGCTGGGCAGAGTACCCCAAAGTTCATAAAATGTTATGATGCACTTGGTTTTCTGTTGGATCACCTTAGTTTACAACTAGAGTTATCCCACAGGGATTTACCCACTAGTCTGCTGAGCTCAGGGCTAGCCCCCTCAGACCCAGGCTGCTTTGGGAGCCTGCATCGCATCCTCTGGCCTCAGTCCTGAACCCAGTACGTCGACTGGAATTACTTTGAAGTAGTTCTTACTGGTTTAAAGTGGAACCAAAACAAAACATTAAATACTAAATAGGAGGCAGGGTGGCTGCCTTTGTTGTGATGTCAGTATAAGAGGGCCAACTGACCTATTCAGGAAAGGAGTGCCCTTTCTGAAATTATAATCTCCCTACTTTTTGGTATTAAAATGCCTCTTTATAAAATGATGGCAGTAGATGAGAGTTACTACTTTAGCATATATTTGCCTGGCAAAAGGAAAAGTTCACAACTGTAAGTCAATTCCCTAATTCTGTAAAAATATTTTCTTGTCTGTGAAATTTCAAAATCAGGGCAAATGTGGTCTGCTACTCTCTATGGTCTCACCTTTTCCTTCATGTGACAACTTGAGTGGAAAAGTGGGGTCAACGATCCTCAATTGTAACTTCCATATTTTCCCTGGCAAATTCTCTGTGGATGTTTTTCTGCTGTGACCCACATAGAAACACAAAGATAATAGTGTGGGAGAATGAGGATAATAACTCTTCACTAACTGGGTCGCTGTTTTGTAGATGAATTTTGGTTTGTAGTAAATGCTTGGCCTGGTTTCACACCCCTCTGGATCATTTTCTTCCTGTGGAGTCTGGATGGAATGTGACCTTCCTTGGCTGCATGTGTATGTGGAACTCCCATGGGGAAGGCTTAGAAATTTGGCAGCCAGACCCTCAAGGCAACTGGGACAGGATATGGAGGTCCAGCCTCCCTGTTTCTTCTTAAAATTTTCTCAGAGGCATACAACACTTTGGAAAGATTTTTAAATGGGAATATGACATTTTAATATATATAATTAGTTAAAAGATTCTAGTAACTGAAGTAATGAAACTGACTTTCTTTATTTAGGGTTATAATTACAGAAGAGTATGATCCCCCCTCCCAATGTTTCAAAGACGAATTCAAATAAAATGATCAAGATTAAAGAAAAAATAAAAGTGGAGCTACTCTGATTAAAGCAGGTTTGGCAGTTGGGCCCATGGAACTTGAACTGAAAATTGGTAGTGTAGAAAAACAAAATTAAAATTGATTTTTGGGAAGATATTTTGTTAAGAGGGCAGATAGCTGAGATCTAGTAGGTGGAGGCTGGGAAAATAGGTTTGTAACTGAAGCTAGAACACATGACTTTTCACTGGAAATAGATGTTCCTAGAGAATAAACATTTTTGTATTTTATCTCTTGGTAACAACTGCTTCTGAATTGAACGAGGACATTTAGGAGTGCATGGTGTGAGTTTCATGTGGACACACACAGAGGCTTGTGACCTAAAGGCCATGTGAAGAAGGTGGAAAAATCCTCCCCAGTTAAATTTTCATGGGCCAGATTGTTAGAAATATGTCCAAGAAGTGATTTCATAAAACTTTTGAAACTTGGCTGGAAACCCTGGCAGATCTGTATCATCTGGTAAATATTTAGGACTTTGTGTATATTATTTTAAAGGAAAGGCAAAACTGTAGAAAAAATTTTTTTCAACAAAAACAAAATATTGCAAGATTGTTAGTTTTTGAATCAGAATTTTGGTAAGAGAACAATTTCCTCCCCACCCCCCTACCCCGGGTGGGACGGTGGGGAGGAGTATTATTTCCAATAGAATTAGGTCAATTTAAATGATCTTTCACTGAAGGTGACTGGATCAAAGTTTGCTATGATTTGCTTGTTAACTCAGCAAAGTCTGGGACATATAGTAGCTTTGTTCTTCATCACCTCATAGTTTTTTAAAGAGTTTTCTTGCCTGAAAGAACTTGTGAGGTTTCAACATTACCTGCATCTTGAAATTTCAGTATGTAACTCAATGGCAATAGAAAATGTGAATTCTCTTTCCCTGGCTGGTTTGGCTCAGCAGTTAGAATGTCAGTCCCCCAGACTGAAGGGGGACCTGGGTTGCAGGTTTGATCCCCGGCCCCGGTTGGGGAGGCAACCAATTAATGTGTCCCTCTCACATCAATCTTTCTTTCTTTCTCTCTCTCTCCCTCCCTTCTCCTCTATCTAAAAAACAAACAAACAAACAAACAATAGAAAAATATCCTCAGGAGAGGATGAACAACAACAACAACAAAAAAGTGAATTCTCCTGTGTCTTAGCAGAATTGGAAAGTAGAAGGGTAGAGTTCAGCAATAATATCCCTAAAAGGAGGCAATCAAAAGTCAAGGCCATGTTGTGGTTTCCTCAGGTCATAGCCTTTTATTAATGACATCGTCTTGTATTTTTTTTCCAATTGGCTTCACATCTGTCATCTCATTTGCCTTTTAAATATCTGTTAAGGTAAATGGGTATAGTAATCATGCACCTATTGTACAACTTGGGAAACAGTCACAGATGAGGAATTTCTCTTCTGTCTCTTTTTCCTTAATTCATGTTCTGTTAGTAATAAAGGTAACACAGATGTCAACCACTTACAGTAAGCCAAGTACTTTACATGCATTATCTCATTATTTTTTGTGAGTAGGTATATTCCTCTTTTTTCAGATGAGGAAATAGTGGATTATGGAGATTTAAAAAAACTTGCCAGACTTTATACAGATAGTAAGTGGTAGAACTGGGAAATGACCGAGCTCTGACTTCATGACCCATGTTTGAAACCATTATACCATACAGCCTCTCCAGTAATATGCTACAGAGAAAGCAGCTTCCACAGGCCAGTTCAACTATTAGTGGGCTCCCAGCCCAGTTATCTTCCTCCATGTCTAGCATCCAGAGGAGCAGGGAGTTTCTTAGACCTCCCCAGAAAAGGTTCTGGAGAGACAACAGGGTCCTGCTCTTTAGTTTAGTGTCAAATGTCACAGGTAAGACTCTCAAAGATGTTTTATTAAACATTTTTAAAATCCTCACCTGAGGATTTTTTTCCCATTGATTTTTAGAGAGAGTGGAAGGGAGGGAGGGAGGAGAGAGAAACATTGATGTGAGAGAGTGAGAGAGAGAAACATTGATGTGAGAGAAACACATCTATTGATTGCCTCCTGTACTCTACCAGGGCCAGGCATTGAACCTGCAACCCAGGTACATGCCCTTGACAGGGAATCAAAACCCTTGGTTCTTTGGTGCGTTGGCTGATGCTCTAACCATTGAGCCACACCGGCCAGGGCTTGAAGATGTTTTAAAACAGCATGACAAAACACAGTAAGTGAATATACCCTCTACAAAAGGCTTAGTAAACAACAGCTCAGTAATTGCCCACGGCTTAAGCAAGTAAGCAGGAAGCCTCAAACTGGACATGTTTACCCAGTGCATAGGCCAGAGTCTTCTGACAGGCTTTATTCCATCCCGGCCTCTTCCCTTTTCTGTTGACTTGGGCAAAGTCTCAACTTTTCCTTACAAAAGATCAAAAGTAAGACTTCTTGGCTTCCCAAATCATATCATCACTGAGGTTTGGCCATTTTTCAGAAAAGACAGGCTGGGTTGCCCTAAACTTTCCTCCCTTGGCATTCCAGGAAATTCAAACTCCACTGAAGGACCTTAAAACGAAGTGTCTCCTTCATACCAAAGTGTGGCTTTGATTGAAAAACTGAACGTACCTGATGCCAAGAAAATAGCAGCTCTGGGGATACTGTCTCAATTCCCCAGCTTTTAACCCATGTATTTTAATAAACTCAACCCTTCTCTTTCAAACCCCAGGCCTGTACAAATGAAATTCTACTTGGTTATAAAGTTTATTCTAAAGAGGGGCTGCTTATTGGACTGCCACTGGTTTTGAATCCTAATAGCTGTCTTTGTTACTATGTTGACTATGAATTTTCTAGAAGGAATAATTTTGTAGAACACATGTACTCTGTACCCTATTTGTATACATTTCACTTTAAGGGAAGGTACCTTAATGCCTGCCTGTGCACTAGAGTAGTCCCCACTTATATGTGGTTTTGCTTTCTGTAATTTCAGTTACCCATCGTCAACTGCAGTCCAAAAATATTAAACGGAAAATTCCAAAAATAAACAATTCCTAAGTTTTAAATTGTGCACCATTTTGAGTAACATAATGAAATTTTGCCCTGTCCCACTCCATCCCACTCGGGAAGTGAATTGCCCCTTTGTCCAGTGTATCCACACTGCATATGCTACTTACCTGTTAGTCACTTAGTAGTCATCTCAGTGATCAGCTTGGTTCTGAGAGAGAGAGAGAGAGAGAGAGAGAGAGAGAGATCACATTGACATGACTTTTGTTATAGTATATTGTTATAATTGTTCTATTTTATTATTAGTTATTGTTAATCTCTGCTATGTCTAATTTATAAATTAAACCTTATTTTAGGTGTATATGTATAGGAAAAAATGTAGTATATATAGGGTTTAGTACTATCTTTGGTTTCAGGCATCCACTGGGTGTCTTGGAACGTATCCTCAGTGGATAAGGGGGGGACTACTGTATTTGTTTTAGAAAAAGCAAAGATATCAAAGTTCTCCATTTCTTTTTGGTTATGTGAGCTAGTGAGATTTAACTCTTTAATTTCTCCCATGTCTCAAAAATTCAAGTATTTTACTTACCCACCACAGCAGAATATCACAAGTGCTTTAGGAATTTTAGAGGAAGGGCGTGATCAGAATGCTGCCTTCTTTCTCCTAACCCAGTTAAACAGCATCTGCTCACTTTCTTTTTTAAAACCCTCACCTGAAGATATTTTTTCCATTGATTTTAGAGAGAGTGGACAGGAGGGAGGGAGGGAAAGAGATAGAGAGAAACACCTATGTGAGAGAGACACATCGATTGGTTGCCTCCCACACAACCCTGACCAGGGGATCGAACCTGCAACCCAGGTACGTGCCTTTGACTGGAATTGAAACTGCAACCCTTGGTCTGCAGGCCAGCACTCTAACTGCTGAGCCAAACTGGCCAGGGCACATCTGCTCACTTTCTAATTCACTACAGAAAAACTTAAGTTTCATTTTAGCTTCTGCATATTAAGAACATGATCTCTAACATGCCATTCAGTATAGCAAAAACACGTTATTTTTTATTATTTTTTTAAATCCTCACCGGAGGATATTTTCCAGTTGGTTTTCAGATAGAATGGGAGGAAGAGAGAGAGAGAGAAATATCGATGTGAGAGAGACACATCGATCGGTTGCCTCTGGCAAGACTCTGAACAGGGTAGGGGACTAAACCACAACAGAGGTACGTGCCTTTGACCGGGATCGAACCTGTGACTCTTTGGTCCACCGGCCAATGCTCTAACCTCTGAGCTAAACCAGCCAGGGTAAAACAACAACAAAAAACACACGTTATTTTAAATATCTGGTCTCAGATGTTCATTATAATTCAGTTTCCTCTTCTGCTTCTAAAGAGGGAGGTAGTGTCACACCTAGCAAATGAGAGAGAGTTAAATAGATAAACTGTGACTCATCAACCAACTCAGCCCTGGCCCCAGGCAGCGGGTGGTTCTTCTGATCTCTTACTAAACTGGGACTTTTACCAGAAATAGCCCATGAGGAAGGCAGTTTAAGTAATTTGGCAGTTTTGTAAGCAGCAGGCACATAACCAGAGGATAATCCTTTTGCACCTCAATCATCTTATAAAATAGTGGTGGAACCAGATGTGCAGTGGATCCCAAACCTGTGATTTCTGCAATGCACACATTGTCCAGTCATGAGCCCTAGAAGTGTAGTTGGTGATGTATTGCCTATGTCTTAAATCCCAAACTGAAGAGAATGAGGAGCTCTGCATTTAGCAGGCTATATATGATGTCAAAGGAAGCTGTGTCCCTTAGCAGAGTGCGACTTCTTTGTGAAACATGACCTCTAACCCTTAAGAGACCAGAGTAATAAGGATAGGAAACAAACAACCCCCATGGGTCATTGGGAATGATGGTAAGTGGGGCCACTCCTTTCACTTCTTGGTTCTCAGATGCATGAATTCTTCCTATTGGAACACAGCACAATATAGATTCAATACCTATACTTTATCCTGGAGGATGGCACCCCATCCTTGCAGAGAATTGCTTCTTAGCTGGTATTTCAGCTCTACCTTAAACAGGACATTCCAATGTTCTATCAGGCCAGTGGCTTCTGGATGGTGTAGTATGTGATATGACCAAGATCCTTCAATGTGAAGTGGGTTCCCTGGACACTTGCTATGTTTTGTGGGATTCCATGTTTGTGGAATAGGCACACTGTGATTCCTGGATAGTGGTGCTGCTTGAGGCTCTGCAGAAAGTAAAGGCAAACTCACACTTAGAATAAGTGTCTACTCCCATGAGAATAAATCATCGTCAACTTGCCACCAAGTGGCTATTTGGTTTCTTCAAGAAATAGTGCCATATAGGATGCTCAGCATTGATCTCTGAGGTTGGATATTCAGAGATGGCAGTAGCTAGATTGACCTTGGTAAGTGGGAATCATGCTGTTGGGTCCAGGTATAGCCTTCATCTCTACCACTCTGGGCATGTGCCCATCTTGTTAGTTCAGGGTGGTTGATGACAAAAGCTAACTCATGTCAACTGGCCAAGTCATTTTGCCTGTTTAATTGTTCAACATCTGTTCCATGGTGTATGCTTTCTGATAGGTGTTAACGTTTGATACAAAAATCTTCACACTTCATGCTCACAACTCTATGTACATTTACATGGATCTTTTTGTTTCTGGTCTTCTGGTATCCTTTCCTTTCAGGTCCCTTGACCAGCCAGCTGCCCCTCTAACCTTGCCAGTTACTGCAGTAACTTTGTTCTCCTGGTTTCTGTGCTGCCATCTGGCCCCTATTGCTTTTGGGCCCCATTAACCCTATCAGTATCAACAAGCCAAGATTTGTGATTGCCTCTCTTATCATAGTCTCTGGCCTACAGAGGAGAGCCACTACTGAAGTTTTCTTAGTGGTGCTGGTTTCCCTCACACTAGTAAAGTCCTGACGGCCTTGGTAAAGGAAGTGTCCCCTTGGCAAATATATTCCTCTGGTGGGGCAAATGTGATGCAGAGGTGGCCCAGCACTTCTTGCACATCCCCCACACAGAAAGACTCTGCAGAGGCCTCTCTGCCCAGGCAGCACAAGCCACCTGCAGGAGTGGTGCTGCTTTCCTCCAGTATATCAGCTTCCCTTAGCCTCTCTACCCCTTCTTCTGCCTCTTGTTGTGGCAACTCAAGCATGTTCCCTTTCCTTAGAATGGGCTATAGTTTTCTCCAGGCTTCTAGATGCCACCCTAAAAGTTTGCTCCTGGCCTGGAGTCTCTGCCAAGGTGTTATTTCCATGTCATAAGAGAGTACCCCCAAGTCAATTTATTCTTGCTTATATAGTCTTATATTCCTTCTCCCATGATCAAGCACCCTCCAAATCCAGCCACTGAGGTCTTCCTGTGGGCTGTTGGGACATTCTAATTCTTGTAGCTCCTTTGGGGTGTATTCTCTTTCCTCTCTTATCAGCCCTAGCATGTCACCACAGATTATGCTGAAATTTATCTCTAGTTATTATTTTGGCATCTGGTGACAAGGTGGGGTCACTACTGAAGGTGGTACAGAGACCTCTGTAGTGTCTTCCTGCCTAGGGGATGTGCTAGCTCCTAACAAGGAGTGGTGGGCCACCTCTGCAGGCTCCGAGGGTTTAGGGGAGTCTTAGAGCCATAATCCTCAGGGGCTTTAACAAAGATGCTCCCATGTGGGTCCTAGGTTTTTCCATTGAGGAGTTTTGCATAACTGACCTGCCTTGGCTAAGCATTTAAATAATTCTGGAGCTTTGCAACTATTCAGCCCTGGGTTTGCTCCTCAGCTGTGTCTACTCTTCCACTATGGGAGATAAGGACCTCTTTGTAAACTATCAAAGATTTGTGATTGTTATATTGAGTCTTTAACTGTTAGTAAGTTCTCTCAAGTTGTTCATTATCCTTCTGCAGGGCAATACAATTTAGGAATAATCAACTGCCTCAACTGCCCTTTTATGCATTGTTCCCCCCTTACCTTTCAAATGCCTGGGATGTGTTCCCACATCACCACTAGTAAAATCTTCAGCAACTGGCCCACCACGTTGTGCAGGGACTAGTCATGCTCCCCAAACCACGTGGGATGTGTTCTTCTTTGCCAGATGAGGAGTGGATGATCCAACCCCCAAATCCCATCTTACTGCCTGCTTTCTCAGCCCACTCCTGCTACTGATTGTGTCAGTTCATGTTTTCTGGATATAGAAGCCAAGACAGAATTAGAAGTGCAAGGGATTTATAAGGGGAGATACCTGTGAAGGAAAAAGGGACATGAGAGCAGGAGTAGAAGTGCCTTTGGATGACTGTCAGTCTGAAACCTGTGAAAGGAGAGAGGGGGGAAAGGAGGAAAGGGCAGGGAAGAGCCGGAGATGCAGTGCAGTTCTTAGAAAAAATCTTAGCAGGCAGATAAAGAACCAGAGCAGATTGCCCTTAAAGGCACCCTGCCCTGGCAGGAATGGCCCTGCTCTAATACCCTTGCTGTGCACAGTCACTGGCTGAGAGTGGTCCAGGGAGTCTGTGGCTTTGGCCTGAATGCTGCCTCAAAGCCTGGAGGTGTGTCTGCTGGAGACTGGCAGCTAACTATGCTGCCAAATAGCAGGAGATTTGAATGATGCGCCTCCAACCCTACTTCCCTGCCTGTCGTCTTCCCTATCTTAATAACAACATCTCCTGTCCTTAGGTCAAAACCATGGACTCATCCTTTATTCTTTTCTCTTCTACATTCCCCACATTCACTCTGTCAGAATAATCTGTGGCCAAACCTTCAACTCCTATCTAGAATCTGACCACCTCTCATTACCTTCACTGATGTGAAAGAGACACAGGGAAAAGACAGCCATGTACAAGCCAAAGAACACTGAAGCTACCAGAAGCTAAGAGAGAGGCCTGAACAGATCTTTGCTGAAGGCCGTCAGAGGGAGCACGCCCCTGCCCACATTTTGATACCAGACTTCTGGCCTCCAGAGCTGTGAGATAGTAAGTTTCTTTTGTTTAAACCATCCAGTTTGTAGTACTTAGTTATGGCAGCCCTAGCAAACGGATATAGATCTCATATCTCATTTGGATTACTGCAAGAGTCTCCCTGTTGATCCCTTTGCTTCAGCCCGTTCTAACAGAGCTGTAAGAAGAATCTTGCTTAGGGGACTCTAGTACGCTGCTGGTGGGAATGCAGACTGGTGCAGCCACTATGGAAAACACTATGGTGTTGCCTCAAAAAATTAAAAATTGAACTGCCATTTGACCCAGTGATCCCACTTCTAGGACTATATCCTAAGGAGCCTGAAACACCAATCAGAAAGAATATATGTACCCCTGTGTTCATAGCAGCACTATTTACAATAGCTAAGATCTGGAAACAGCCCAAGTGTCCATCAATAGATGAGTGGATAGAAAAGCTGTGGTACATGTACGTAATGGGATACTATGCAGCTGTAAGAAAGAAAGATCTCTTATCTTTTGAGATGACATGGAGGGACCTGGAGAGTATTATGCTAAGCGAAATAAGCCAATCAGAGAAAGACAAGTATCACATGATCTCACTTATTTGTGGAATATAATGAACAAAATTAATCTGAGGAACAAAATAGACCCAGAGACATAGAAGTAGGGATCAGACTGGCAATGCTCAGAGGAGGAGCAGCGGGGAGGGGAGAGATAAACCAAAGAGCTTATATGCATATATGCATAACCAATGGACATAGACAACAATGCTGTGAGGGGCGGGGTGGGATCAGGGAGGAGGGTGTCAGTGGGGGAAAAGGAGAAACATTTGTAACAAAAATAAACTAATTGAATATATATATATATATATACATATATATATATATATATAGAGAGAGAGAGAGAGAGAGAGAGAGAGAGAGAGAAAGCAAGCAGAATCTTGCTTAATGTAAATCAGATTTTGTCACTCCTCAGTTCAAAAATCACCAGGAGGATCTCTATTTTAGGGTAAACCCCAAAATATTTACAATGCCCACATCATGTGCTCTCCCTGCAGCTCCCCAACCCTTGTTTGACCTCTTTTTTCCTTGCTCACCCTGCTCTAGTTGCCTACCTTTAGTCTCCAAGCAGTCCGGACTCTCCCACATAAGAGCCTTTGCATAAGATATTTTCTTTACTGCCCTTCCCCCAAATACCACATGGCTCATTCTCTCACTTCTTTCAAGTCTTTATTCAGATGTCACCTACTTAAGGAAGCCCACCCTGACAACCCTACTTAAAATCACAGTCACTTTCCTCTGCACACCTGATCCTCTTTAACCTGCTCAATTTTTTGTCCTTTTCTCATAACACTTATTATCTAATATAGGATATAGATTATTATAATTATTCGTTATGATCTGTCTCATTCCACTAGAATATTAGGTTATGAGGGAAAGAAATTTTTGTTTTAGTCTCTGATGTATCCCAAGAAATGTAACAGTGCCTGGTTTCCAGAAGATGCTTAATGTCTGCCAGGCAAAGGAATGGGCTTTACAGGATAGAAAACAGAATAGAATATTAAACCCTGTAGCCTGGTAACATAATAAATCCCTCCATAGTGTATAGCTGGTTTGAATCTTGTACCCAGAACGGACCAATCTTCACTCATCTAAGATATATCAAAAGCACCCTGTGTCAGGTACAGGATCAAAGCAATCATGTCTGGTCTGTGCCCTCAAGGATTCAGAGTCCTGTGGCTGGAGGCAGGCAAATGCACATCACAGATTATCTTGTTGTCATCCTGTTCTCTGTGTGTTTCGAAATATAGAAAGCAAGGGGTTCTTGGGGGTGATGACAGGGCCAAGTAGATTTATCTTGCTTTGTTTAATTCAAGCAGGCTTTCTTTGATGGGAAGTTGAACCTTATTTCATGTATCACACATAGAACTAAAATCTTCTCTTCCCTACCCTGTATCTAACCAAACAGTAGATTTCACATGAAAAATATGTCATTATCTGGAATATAATGATTAACCTATTTCGAAATGCAGAGATATTTCTGTTAATGAAAAATTACAGTCATTATGGAAGTTTCTGACTAATCTGAATTAACCTCCAGGCCAGTTTCATGAAAACTTGTAAATAAAAAGTACTGCTGACAACATTATGCAAAAAGAAAACTTTAAACAGGATTCAACTAAGGTTGGTGAACATAGTGAAAGATAATAAATTAGGTAGAAACATATTCATAATCTTTGGTAAGAAAATAGATATTTACAATCCTATTCAAGAACTTTTTTTTTTTAATCCTCACCCGAGGACATTTTTGCATTCATCTTCAGATAGAGCGGGAGGGAGAGAAGGAGGAAGAGAGAGAGAGAAACATTGACATGAGAGAGACACATCGACTGGTTACCACCCACACAATCCCAACTGGGGCTGGGGACAAACTGCAACCGAGGTATGTGCCCTTAGCGGGAACCAAACCCAGGTCTCTCTGGTTCACGGGTGGACGCTTTAACTGCTGAGCCAAACCGGCCAGGGCCTATTCAAGATTTTAATTCTCTGAAATTTCTTTTCATGATCTGTCAGAAGACAAAACATTTAAAAAGTGGATCTATGTCTCAGAAGCTTTGTATTTTGTTTAATCGAATTGTTTTGATTTAGTTGATTTTTTCTTTTTTAAAAATACTTTTATTGAATTTATTGGGTTTACACTGGTTAATAAAATTATATGGGTTTCAAGTATACAATTCTAAATACATCATCTGTATATCGTATTATATGTACAGCACCCAAAGTCTAGTCTCCTTCTGTCACCATTCCCCCCCCTCCCCCTTACCTCTTCTATCTGCTCCCAACCCCCTTTCCTTCTGGCAATCACCATACCAATTTGTTTTGTTTTTTGCTTAATTCCTTCACCTATTTCACCTAGCCAACCCCTCACCCCGACATCTGTCAGATTATTCTCTGTATCTATGAGTCTGTTTCTTTTTGTTTGTTTATTTTGTTCATTAGATTCCACACATAAGTGAAATCATATGGTATTTGTCTTTCTCTGACTGGCTTATTTCACTTAGCATAATAACCTCTAGGTCCATCTATGCTGTTGCAAAAGGTAAGATTTCTTTCTCTTTTTACAGCTGAGTAGTATTCCATTGTGTAATTGTCCCATAGTTTCTTTTATCCACTCATCTACTGATGGGCACTTGAGCTGTTCCAAATCTTGGCTATTGTAAACAGTGCTGCAGTGAACATAAGGGTGCATATATTATTTCAAATTAGTGTTTTGGGTTTCTTTGGATACATTCCCAGAAGTGGAATTACTGGGTCATAAGGCAGGTCCATTTTTAATTTTTTGAGGTAACTCCGTACTGCTTTCCACAGTGGCTGCACCAGTCTGCATTCCTATCAACAGTGCACGAGGGTTCCCTTTTCTCTGTGTCCTCACCAGGACTTGTTTGTTGATTTATTGATGATAGCCATCCCGACAGATGTGAGGTGATATCTCATTGTGATTTTAATTTGCATCTCTCTGATGATTAGTGACTTTGAGCATCTTTTCATATATCTATTGGCAATCAGTTTGTAGAAATGTCTATTCAGAACCTTTGCCCATTTTTAATCGGATTGTTTGTTTTTTTGGTGTTGAGTTGTTTGAGTTCTTTATAAATTTTGGATATTAACCCCTTATCAGATGTATCATTGGTGAATATCTTCCCCCATCCAGTGGGTTGTCTTTTCATTTTGTTGATGGTTTCCTTTGCTGTGCAAAAACTTTTTAGTTTGATGTAGTCCCATTTGTTTGTTTGTTTGCTTTTGTTTCCCTTGCCAAGGAGATATGTCAGAAAAAAATATTGCTATGAGAAATATCTGAGATTTTACTGCCTATGTTTTCTTCTAGGATTTTTTTGGTTTCAAGTCTTACATTTAAGTCTTTAATCCACCCATTTGAGTTTATTCTTGTATATGGTGTAAGAAGGCGGTCTGGTTTCTTTTTTTTTTTTTCGCATGTATCTGTGCAATTTTCCCAACACCATTTATTGAATAGACTGGCTTTACCCCATTGTATGTTCTTGCCTCCTTTGTCAAATAGCAATTGACCATAAAAGCATGGGTTTATTTCTGGGCTCACTATTCTGTTCCATTGATCTATATGTCTGTTTTTATACCAATATCATGCTGTTTTGATTACTATGGCCTTGTAATATAGTTTGATATCAGATAGTGTGATACCTCCAACTTTGTTCTTCTTTCTCAAGATTGCTGAGGCTATTTGGGGTCTTTTGTGGTTCCATATAAACTATTTGAATATTTTTTCTAGTTCTGTGAGATATCCATTGGTATCTTGGAATTGTGTTGAATCAATAGATTGCTTTGGGTAGTATGGACATTTTGATGATGTTAATTCTTCCTATCCATGAACACAGTATATGCTTCAATTTATTTGTATATTCTTCTCTTTCTTTCTTTAGTATCTTATAATTTGCTGAGTACAGTTCTTTTACCTTCTTGGTTAAATTTATTTCTAGGTATCTTATTTATTTTGTTGCAATTGTAAATGGAATTGATTTTTTAGTTTTTCTTTCAGATAGTTCATTATTGGTGTATAAAAATGCAACTGATTTCTGGATATTTATTTTGTTTCCTGCTACTTAACTGAATTCATTTTTCAGTTCTAGTAGTTTTTGGTGGAATCTTTAGGGTTCTCTATATACAGTATCATGTCATCTTCAGATAATGACAGTTTTACTTCTCCATGTCCAATTTGGATGCCTTTTATTTCTTCTTCTTGTCTGATTGCTGTGGCTAACTTAGTTGATTTAAAAAAATAGTTCATGCTATTCTGTCTTTGACATGACTTAGAACTCTTAAACAATGTCTCAAGGAAAAAGCAGTGTTTTGGGTGCCTGTCTGTTTTTTGTTTGTTTGTGTGTTTGTTTACCATTTCCTCATTTAATCAATGTCTACTATATACTAGTCTGCATTATAAAGATGAGCATTCTCTGCATTTAATGGAAATCAGAGTTCTCAGCTCTCTCCTGAACAGGGCAGAAACAAGGAATTTTCTACCTTGTATTAATTGCAGTGACTTTGAGTGAATTCATTTTTATACCTTTTTTGGCTGAAAATTCTTGGTCTGCAAGAGGAAAAAATTCTTGTACATAATTGATTAAGGAAAAGTATAAACATTGTCAAGAGTTCAAGGTTTAAGAAAAACACCTATAAGTGACAATTATTACTTGCTTTAAAATATCAATTTCTTCATTTTTATTAATTTCTATTTTTTCCCCAGAACAAGAACTGCTACTTTTTTCCTTAAAGTGGTAATATTCATTGATGTTCTTTCCCTCTCTTCTTCAAGATATTTTTTATAACATTTTCTTCATATATAAGACATTTGCTTCTCTTATCATGTTGTGATATTTCCACATTTATTCTCTATTTTATAACTGGCTTTTGAAAAACCCTAAAAGCTCATTTAAATATTTCCTTGATTAAATCAAGTTATTCTCAGATTATTTCCCTACTCCCTTTTTCTTTTCTTTCCTTCTTTGGGCTTTCTCTTCAAAAACATCATCCTATTTTCATGTTTCTTTCTTCTCTCTGAAATAAAGTTAACCTACATTTTTTTGAAATATTTTGGTCTCACTGATTTTCTGTATTTGAGAAATCTTTCAATAGATTTCAAAGAGCTGTCCAGTTCAAATTATGTTCCCAAGAAAGATATTCTTTATTATGAAAACTTTCTTCTTTCACATTTCTGGACTTTTCCTTTCTTTCAATTCCATTTTATTCTGCTTTCACTTTTTTGTCTTCTTCAGAAGACACAACACCTTCCTCTTTCTAAATTGTCTTTGGTTTACTGGTAGAGTGATTTCAAGACAAAAATGTCAGAGATTTTCCCTTTTATTCTAGGAAGATGCTCCCAACATCTCTTCCTCTCTGGGCCTCTGGTAGGTTCATTTTCGTAAATTATATTTTCTAGTTTTTCTTTAAGAGTATATAAACAGTAACTTCTGTGATTTCCAAAGTTTGCCTTTTTTGGGAGGCGGTGGGGCACTGGATACCTTGCTTATTCCATCCTCTCATATTATTCAGGCTTACTTATTTAAATACCACATTCAAATGTCAAAATCCGGTAGTCTTGGGTTGTTTATTTATGTTCCATTAATTTACCTGAATTAGATAATTTACCTTCTTTTAGTTAAACTCAATCTATTAGGCTTCCCCAAATGTTTAATTAAAATTTCTCTCCAGGTCCTTTTCCAACCTTTAAGCACACCAAGACATTACAATGATGTTTTTGGAATTCTCTTCTCTAGCTAATTTGAGGCTGTGGTGGTAATTAAGGATAAATTCTATTAAGAAATAAAAGGTAGCCCAGCCAGAATGGCTCAGCCTTTCATAAAAGGCTAGTCTAGTCTCAGACTCCTCAGTTTCAACTTTTTAATAAAAATTTTTCAAAATACTAATGCTAATTCCTTTCTTTATTCTTCTTTTTATTGATTAAACACAGGAGTTGTCTGCTCATTTTGACACAATTTGATTGACAAACCAGTTCTTGGGGAATAAAAGTTTTTATTCAACATAATTCTTAGGTGTAAAATTATCAAAGTATGACCAAAAAATATAACTGCTCAATCTTCTCATGCTCTTTACCTTTTTTTAAAGTTTTTTTTATTTTTATTTATTTATTTTTCATTTTTTGTTCAGATAGAGTGGGAGGGGGAGAGAGAGAGAGAAACATCGACGTGAAAGGGACACATCGAGTGGCTGCCACCCGCACGACCAACCAGGGCCGGGGACAAACTGCAACCGAGGTACATGCCCTAGCGGGAACCGAACCCTGGTCTCTCTGGACCGCAGGCCGACACTCTAACCGCTGAGCCAAACCGGCCAGGGCTACCTTTTTTTTTTAAATGTTTACCGTGCAATATGGTCGGAGAGAGGAAGGGGAGAGAGAAATGTGCGTGTGTGTGTGTGTGTGTGTGTGTGTGTGTGTGTGTGTGTAGAGAGAGACATTGATTGGTCACCTTCTGTATATGCCCTGACCAGGAATCAAACCAGCAACCTTTCAGTGCACAGGACGATGGTCAACCAACTGAGCCATTCTGGCTGGGCTACCTTTTATTTCTTAATAGAATTTATCCTTAATTATGCTTTTTATTCCTGAAAACTGGCTTTACTATCCCTCACAAAAAAAGCATTTATCTTATTATTTTTAAGTGTGAAACAATTTTTCATTTCAAAACAATCTTCTCTCCTCATTTCGAACAATAAAAGTTCAAGAAAAATGATTTCTCTGTACACTAAAAAGACATCTTTAGAAATGCAAATCAAAATCACAGTGAGATTATTTCACACCCACTGGGATGGCTAGAATAAAAAAGACAGATAATAACAGGTGTTGGTGAAGCTATGAAGAAATTTTAATTTTACCCCCTGCTGGTAGGAATGTAAAATGGTGTAGCCATTTGGAAAAACAGTCCAGTAGTTCCTAGTAGTTTAAATGTAGAGTTAGAATATGATCTAGCAATTCAACACCTAGGCATATACTAATGAGAAGTGAAAACATATGCCCACACAGATGTGCATAGCAGCACTATTTATACCAAAAGGTAGAAACAGCCCCAATGCCAATCAACTGATGAACAGATAAATAAAATATGGTACACCTATAAATGGGATATTATTTGGCCATAAAAAGTTATGAAGTACTGCCCAGCTGGTGCAGCTTACTGGTTGAGCATTGACCCATATAACCAAAACCTCGCTGGTTCGATTCCTGGTGAGGGCACATGTCCAGGTTGTGGGCCCGATCCCCAGTGGGGCATGCAGGAGGCAGACAGTCGATGGTCACTCTCATTGATGTTTCTCTCTCTCTCTCTCTCTCTCTCTAAAATCAATAAAGAAAATATTTTTTTAAAAAGTTATGAAGTACTGATAATGCAGCAACATGGACGAACCTTGAAAACATTGTGCTAAATGAAAGAAACCATATACAAAAGAGCACATGTTGTATGTGATTCCATTTACATTAAATAGGTAAATCCAGAACACATAAAGTAAATAGTGGTATCCTAGGGCTGGGCTGATGGAGGGGTGTGCATAAGGATGGGTAATAACTGCTAATGGGTATAGGGCTTATTTTTGGGGTGATTAAAATGTTCTAAAACTGACTGTGGTGATAGTTGTACATATCTGAATAAACTAAATCCCATTCAATTATACATTTTAAATGGGTGAATTGTATGGTATATGAATTATATCTCAGTAAAGCTTTTAAAAAAGAAATAAAAATAATTTTTAAAACACAGTTACTTTCCAATGATTAATACCACTTCCTTATGCAATGTTTATTTTATGAGAAATGTTCTTGTATTTTCTTGACATAAAAATTTCCCCCTTATCTCAGAAGTCAAGCTCATTCCTCTGACTAATAATTGCATCTTATTCTGATAAAATATGTCTACTTCCTTTAAGTTTCAAAATAAATCCAGATTGTGCCTCTTTTTTATAAGTGATAAGGCTAAGCCTTTACCATTTTTGAAACAGTAAACATTATAAGTTTAGGGGGTATAAATTTTACGGTGCTTGGTTAAATTTATGATTTTTAGCCAAATATTTCCAAATATGTGCAAAAATGTAAGCTTAACGAAACCTCACTTACCCATTACATAGCTTCAATAATTATCAACTCATGCACAATCTTGTTTCATCTAGACCAGCAGTTCTCAACCTGTGGGTCGCGACCCCTTTGGGAGTCAAATGACCCTTTCACAGGGGTCGCCTAAGACATAACAGTAGCAAAATTACAGTTATGAAGTAGCAATGAAAATAATTTTATGGTTGGGGGTCACCACAACATGAGGAACTGTATTAAAGGGTCGCGGCATTAGGAAGGTTGAAGACCCTATCTTGTTCCTTCCCTGCCCTCCCCAACAAATTTATGAAGCCAATCTTAGATATTCCTTTCATCTGTAAAGATGTCCATATTAAAAGATGAGCTTTCCTTTTTTAATAAGCATAATCACAACACCATTATCATACCTAGAAATCAATATTCCAATAATTAAACAATAAAACTAACGAAAGTATTAAATATTATCTAATATCTAAATTTCATACATTTTTGCCCCAGCCCAGTGGCTTGGTTTGTTGGAGCACTGTCTCATACACTGGTCGGTCGGGGCACCTACGGGAGGCAAACAATCGATGTTTCTCTCTCTCTATCTCTCTCTGCCCCCCCCCACATACTTCCTCTCTCTCTAAAACCAATAAACATATCCTCAGGTGAGGATTAAACATAAATAAATAGATCTCATGCATTTCCTTGACTGATTATATATAGCACTTTGTTGGGATCCAAATAAGGTTTAATCATTGAGACTGCATTTCTTAAATATCTCTTAATCTATGGTTTCACTTCCATAACTTTTTCCCCCCTTGAAATCTATTTTTTGTTGTTGAAGTAATCAGGAATTTTCCATAGTCTGTATTTTGCTGATTGCCTCTTCATGGTGTTGATGAATATATTTCTCTGCGCCCTGTTTTTCCTATAAATTAGTGGTTAAATTTAGTGGTTGATCATATTAAATACTTCATAGGTTGTTGTGTTGAGTACTCCACCAAGGGGTACATAAATGTCTGGTATTCTCCCTTTTGGGGAATGTTAACAACCACTGATGATTATTTTCTAGATCCATTAATTCGTAGGCATTTCAAAGGGTGGTACTGTTTTTTAATTTTTCTTTTGTTAGCTGGAATACTTCCATTTTACAGAAATTCTTCCCCTCAACAACACTGGGGTTCTCTGAGGTATAGTACATAAAGGAACGGTAAGAAAGGTGCTTGATTCTTTCTCTTTATTGGTCAGCTTTAAAAACATGAAGTGGGTCCTGGCGAGTGTGGCTCAGTGGTTAGAGCATTGACCAGTGCATTGAAGGGTTGCGGGTTTTATTCCCAGTCAAGGGCATGCAACCAATCAATGCATCCCTTTCACATCGATGTCTCTCTCTCTCTCCCTCCCTCTCCCCCACCCTCCCTCCCTTCCACTCTCTTTAAAAATCAATGGAAAATATATCCTCGGGTAAGGATTAACAACAAAATTAAAAAATAAGAAGTGGTTCCCTATCATGTTCCAATGATGACCAGTACTTTTTAGCATTATTATGAACTTATGGATTTAAACACATGTGATATATTCTAATCCACTGGTGCCTAAATTTTTCTATATTTGGCCAGCAGGAGCCTTTATATTGGCTCCTGGGTCCTCTAGGTATAACTCTAGTAGTGTTTAATGACTTCTTTACTTTAGAGTGTAACCAGTTATGGTCTCATCTCTTTTTTTAAATCCTCACCTAAAGATATGTTTTTATTGAATTTTTTGAGAGAGAGAGAGAGAGAGAGAGAGAGAGAGAGAGAGAGAGAGAGAGACAAGCATCAATGTGAGAGAGAAACATTGATAGGTTGCCTCCCATATGCACCCTGACCGAGATCAAACCTGCAACCCTTTTTGGTGTATGTGAAGATGATCCAACTGACTGAGCCATCCAACTAGAGCAGGGCTCCACACTTGATTTTGCCATTTCTCTAAGAAGCCCTGAGGGTTCCCCCCCACCCTCCCGAGACCACTACATGGGTGCTATGGGTACTTACGGTTTCTGGTTTGGTCATTATTTCTAGGTCTTTTCAGTGGACAATATAGGAAATATTTTTAAAGTTAAATTATGAATTCATACTGATACTTGTAATTCAAAAACAACTCTTCCCCCCCAATTTTTATTAATTTATTTTTGTTACAGATGTTTCTCTCCCCCCCCCCCCAGATACCCTCCTCCCCATCTCACCCCCCAACCTCTCCCGCAGCATTGTTGTCTGTGTCCATTGGTTATGCTTACATGCATATAAGTTCTTTGGTTCATCTCATCCATGCCCCCCCACCCCCTTAATCTGAGGTTTGTCAGTCTGAACCATACTCTTTTCCATGTCTCTGGATCTATTTCATTCATCAGCCCACCTTGTTCATTATATTCCACAAATAAGTGAGATCATGTGGTATTTGTCTTTCCCTGATTGACTTATTTCGCTTAGCATAATACTCTCAAGGTCCCTCTATGTCGTCTCAAAGGATAAGAAATCTTTCTTTCTTACAGCTGCATAGTATTTCATTGCATATATGTACCACAGCTTTTTTATCCACTCATCTATTGATGGACACTGGGACTATTTCCAGATCTTAGAGATTGTAAATAGTGCTGCTACGACATAGGGGTACATTTATTCTTTCAGACTGGTGTTTCAGGCTTCTTAGGATATATTCCTAGCAGTGGGATCACTGGGTCAAATGGCAGATCCATTTTTAATTTTTTAAGGAAACGTCATACTGTTTTCCATAGTGGCTGCACCAGTCTGCATTCCCATCAGCAGTGTACTAGAGTCCCCTTTTCTCCACACCCTTGCCAGCACTTGTTGTTTGAGGATTTGTTGATGGCAGCCATTCTGGCAGGTGTGAGGTGATACCTCATAGTTGCTTTAATTTGCATCTCTCTGATGTTAGTGATGTTGAGCATTTCTTCATATGTCCTTGGCCATTTGTATGTTCTGATTGGAGAGGTGTCTATTTAGGTCCTCTGCCCATTTTTTAATTGGATTCTTTGTCTTCCTTTTGTTGAGTTGTATGAGCACTCTATATATTTTGGAAATTAACCCTGTATCTGATGCATCATTGGCGATTATGGTCTCCCATATAGTGGAATCCCTTTCCGTTTTGATGGTTGTTTCTTTTGCTGTGCAGAAGCTTTTTAGTTTGATGTAGTCCCATGTGTTCATTTTTTCCTTTGTTTCTCTTGCCTTAGGTGTTGTATCAGTGAAAATTCTGCTGCATGTGATGTCTGAAATTTTGTTGCCTGCATTTTCTTCTAGAATTTTTATGGATTCACGAGTTACATTTAAGTCTTTTATCCATTTTGAGTTTATTCTCATGTATGGTGTAAGTTGGTAGTCTAGCTTCATTTTTTTGCAAGTAGCTGTCCAATTTTCCCCACACCATTTATTGAAGAGACCTACCTGACTCCACTATATGCTCTTGCCACCCTTGTCAAATATTAATTGAGCATATTGTTTTGGTTCAATTTCTGGGTTCTCTATTCTGTTCCATTGATCTATCTGCCTGGTCTTGTGCCAGTACCAGGCTGTTTTGATTACAGTGGCTTTACAGTAAAACCTGATATCTGGTAATGTGATCCCTGCTATTATACTTTGTTCTTCTTTTTCAAGATTACTGTGGCTAGTTTCATGCCATTTTGATCTGAGACAATGCTTGATATGATTTCAATCTTCTTAAACTTGTAGAGACTTAGTTTGTGTCCTAACATGTGGTCTGTCTTTGAGAATGTCACATGTGCACTTGAGAAGAATGCGAATTCTGCAGTTTTGGGGTGTAATTCTCTGTAGATATCTATTAAATCCATTTGGTCTAGTGTTTCATTTAGAGTCTTTGTTTCCTTGTTAATTTTTTTTTTTTTAATTTACTTTTGTTACAGATGATTCTCCTTTTTTTCCCCCATTGACACCCCCTCCCCCTCCCTCCCTGCCCCGTCCCCATTTTTGTTGTCCATGTCCATTGGTTATGAGTACATGCGTACAAGTTCTGTGTTCATCGCTCCCCTCCCCCACCCCCTCTTCTGACAGATGTCAGTCTGTACCCCACTTCCACGTCCCCGGGACTACCCTGCTCCTCACCCTGTTATGTTCATTATATTCCAGAAATAAGTGAGATCATATGATGTTTGTCTTTCTCTGCTTGGCTTGTTTCACTTAGGATAATAGTTTCCAGGTACTCCCATGTCGACGCAAAGGATAAGAGATCGTTTTTTCTTAAAGCTGCATAGTACTCCATTGTGTATATGTACCACAGCTTTTTTATCCATTCATCTACTGATGGACACTTGGGCTGTTTCCAGATCTTAGCTATTGTAAATAGCGCTGCTATGAACATGGGGGTACATGTATTCTTTCTGATTGGTGTTTCAGGCTTCTTAGGGTATATTCCTAGGAGTGGGATCACTGGGTCAAATGGTAATTCAATTTTTAATTTTTTGAGGTAACACCATAGTGTTTTCCATAGTGGCTGCACCAGTCTGCACTCCCACCAGCAGTGTACTAGAGTCCCCTTTTCTCCACATCCTCGCCAACACTTGTTGTTTGATGCTTTGTTGATGGCGGCTATTCTGACAGGTGTGAGGTGATACCTCATTGTTGTTTTAATTTGCATCTCTCTGATGATTAGTGAAGAAATCTAATTTCTTCATATGTCTCTTGGCCGTTTGTATGTCCTGTTTGGAGAGGTGTCTATTTAGTTCCTCTGCCCATTTTTTAATTGGGTTCTTTGTCTTCCTTTTGTTGAGATGTATGAGCACTCTATATATTTTGGAAATTAGTCCCTTATCTGATATATCATAGGCAATTATGCTCTCCCATACAGTGGGTTGCCTTTCCACTTTGATGGTTGTTTCTTTTGCTGTGCAGAAGCTTTTGAGTTTGATGTAGTCCCATGTGTTCATTTTTTCCTTTGTTTCTGTTGCCTTAGGTGATATATCAGTGAAAATTTTGCTGCGTATGATGTCTGAAATTTTGTTGCCTACATTTTCTTCTAGGATTTTTATGGATTCATGAGTCACATTTAAGTCTTTTATCCATTTTGAGTTTATTCTTGTGTATGGTGTAAGTTGATGATCTAGTTTCATTTTTTTGCATGTAGCTGTCCAATTTTCCCAACACCATTTATTGAAGAGGCTGTCTTTACTCCAATGTATGCTCTTACCACCTTTGTCAAATATTAATTGAGCATAATGTCTTGGGTCAATTTCCGGATTCTCTGTTCTGTTCCACTGGTCTATGTGCCTGTTCTTGTGCCAGTACCAGGCTGTTTTGATTACAGTAGCTTTGTAGTATAACCTGATGTCCGGTATTGTGATCCCTCCTACTTTGTCCTTCTTTTTCAAGATTGCTGTAGCTATTCGGGGTCTTTTTTGGTTCCATATGAACTTCTGAAGTATTTGTTCTAGTTCTGTGAAATATGTCGTTGGTATTTTGATGGGGATTGCATTAAATCTGTAGATTGCTTTGGGTAGTATGGACATTTTAATGATGTTAATTCTTCCAATCCATGAACAAGGTATGTGCTTCCACTTTTTTATATCTTCCTCTATTTCTTTTTTCAATGTCTTGTAGTTTTCTGCAAATAGGTCCTTTACTTCTTTGGTTAAGTTTATTCCTAGGTATCTTAATTTCTTTGCCGCGATGGTAAATGGGATTGTTTTTTTAGTTTCTCTTTCTGTGAGTTCATCATTAGTGTATAAGAATGCCGTCGATTTCTTGACGTTAATTTTGTATCCTGCTACTTTGCCAAATTCATTTATTAAGTCTAGTAGATTTTTGATGGAGTCTTTAGGGTTTTCTATGTATAATATCATGTCATCTGCGAATAATGACAGTTTCGCTACCTCCTTTCCAATTTGGATCCCTTTTATTTTTTCTTCACGTCTGATTGCTGTGGCTAAGACTTCCAGTACTATGTTGAATAAGAGTGGTGAAAGTGGGCATCCTTGTCTTGTTCCTGTTCTTAAGGGAAATGCTTTTAGTTTTTGTCCATTGAGTATGATGTTGGCTGTAGGTCTTTCATATATGGCCTTTATAATGTTGAGATATGATCCCTCTATTCCCAAATTGCTGAGCGTTTTTATCAGAAATGGGTGCTGGATTTTGTCAAATGCTTTTTCAGCATCTATTGATATGACCATATGGTTTTTATCTTTCATTTTGTTTATGTGATGTATCACATTTATTGATTTGCATATATTGTACCAGCCTTGCATCCCTGGGATGAATCCCACTTGGTCCTGGTGAATAATTTTCTTGATGTATTGCTGGATCCGATTTGCTAGTATTTTGTTCAGGATTTTGGCATCTATGTTCATCAGGGATATTGGCCTGTAGTTTTCTTTCTTTGTAGTGTCTTTTTCTGGTTTTGGGATGAGAATTATGCTGGCCTCATAAAACGAGTTTGGAAGTCTTCCTTCTTCTTGAATTTTTTGGAATAGTTTGAGGAGAATGGGTGTTAGTTCTTCTTTGAATGTTCGGTAAAACTCCCCCGTGAAGCCGTCAGGGCCTGGGCTTTTGTTTGCTGGGAGAGTCTTGATTACATCTTCAATTTCCTTCGTTGTTATTGGCCTGTTCAAGTTTTCTATCTCTTTCCGATTCAGTTTTGGGAGACTATGTGTTTCTAGAAATGTGTCCATTTCACTTAGATTGTCGAATTTGTTGCCATACAAATGTTCATAGTATTTGCTAATGATCCTTTGTATTTCTGTGGTGTCAGTTGTTACTTCTCCTCTTTCATTTCTGATTTTGTGTATTTGGGTTCTCTCTCTTTGTTTCTTGGTGAGTCTAGCTAAGGGTCCATCAATCTTGTTTATCTTTTCAAAAAACCAGCTCTTTGTTTTATTGATCCTTTGAATTGTTTTTTTGGTCTCCATGTCGTTTATTTCTGCTCTGATCTTTACTATTTCCTTCCTTCTACTTGCTCTAGGGTTTTCTTTTTGTTTGCTTTCCAGTTCTTTAAGTTGTGAGGTTAGGTAGTCAATTAGAAATTTTTCTTCTTTCTTAAGGTGGGCCTGTAGTGCTATGAACTTCCCTCTCAGAACTGCTTTCGCAGTATCCCATAGGTTTTGCGTTGTTGTGTGTTCATTTTCATTGGTTTCCAGAAATTTTTTAAATTCTTCCTTGATCTCCATGGTAACCCATTCATTGTTCAGTAACATGCTATTTAGCCTCCATGTGTTCATATGTTTTTGCATGTTCTTGTTGCAATTGATTTCTAGTTTCATGCCATTGTGGTCTGAGAAGATGCTTGATATGATTTCAATCTTCTTGAACTTGTAGAGCCTTAGTTTGTGCCCTAACATATGGTCTATCTTTGAGAATGTCCCATGTGCACTTGAGAAGAATGTGAATTCTGCAGTTTTGGGGTGTAATTCTCTGTATATATCTATTAAATCCATTTGATCTAGTGCTTCATTTAGAGTCTCTGTTTCCTTGTTGATTTTTTGTCTAGATGATCTATCCAGTGATGTCAGTGGGGTGTTGAAGTCTCCTGCTATGATTGTATTGTGGTCGATTTCTCCTTTGAAGTCCTCCAGAAGATTTTTAATATATTTTGGTGCTCCTATATTGGGTGCATATATGTTTACCAAGGTTATATCTTCCTGTTGGATAGACCCTTTCAATATTATGTAGTGGCCTTCTTTGTCTCTCGTTATGGTCTTCAATTTGAAATCTAATTTATCAGATATGAGTATTGCTACCCCAGCTTTTTTTTCCTTTCCGTTTGCTTGGAAGATTTTTTTCCATCCCTTTACTTTCAACCTATGTGAGTCTTTTGTTGTGAGGTGGGTCTCTTGTAAGCAACATATGTGTGAATCATGCTTTCTTATCCAGTCAGCTACTCTGTGTCTTTTTATTGGAGCATTCAGTCCATTTACATTTAAGGTGATTATTGATATGTACTTATTTATTGCCATTTTTGTACAGTGTGGTTCTAATTATCTTTCTATTTCTTCTCATAATTATAGCAGTCCTTTTAACATGTCTTGCAGTGCTGGTTTGGTGCTAATATATTCCCTTAGCCTTTTTTTGTCTGGGAAGCTCTTTATTTGACCTTCTATTTTGAATGATAGCCTTGCTGGATAGAGTAGTCTTGGATTCAGATCCTTGTTTTTCATGACCTTGATTACTTCATGCCATTCCCTTCTGGCCTGTAGTGTTTCTGTTGAGAAGTCAGATGATAGCCTAATGGGGTTTCCTTTGTAGGTAACCTGTTGCTTATCTCTTGCTGCCTTTAGGATTCTCTCTTTGTCTTTGATTTTTGGCATTTTAATTATTATGTGTCTTGGTGTGGGCCTGCTTGGGTTCTTCTTACTTGGGGCTCTCTGTGCTTCTTGAACTTGAATGCTTTCTTCCTTCACCAGGTTAGGAAAGTTTTCTGTCACTATTTCTTCAAATATATTCTCTAACCCTTGGTCATTTTCTTCTTCTTTGGGGACTCCAATAATGCGAATGTTATTACGTTTCCAGTTGTCCCACAGTTCTCTTAAGGTATCTTCCTGTTTTTTCATTGTTTTTTCCTTTTGGTTTTCTGATTGATTGATTTTTTCATCTCTGTCTTCTAATTCACTGATCGGGTCCTCTGCTTCCTCTACTCTGCTGGTCAATCCTTCCAATGTGTTCTTTATTTCTGCTATGTCATTCTTCATTTCCACTTGGTTGGTTTTCAGTGTTTCTATATCTTTACTCATGGTGTTGATGTCCTTACTCATGCTGTTTAGTTTCCTCAAGATCATGGCTCTGAACTCTCCCTCTGATAATTTGCTTAGCTGCATTTCATTTATCTCATCTTCGGTGGAGTTCTCTTGTTCTTTCATTTGGGATCTGTTTCTTTGTTTCACCATTTTTGCTATCACAGTGGGTTTTGGAGCCTGCCAAATTTTCCCTGTGGGTGTTGGTGTTCTGCTATTTGTGGCTCCCTCTACTGGGTTTGGATGAGCGTGGAGGGCCCTCCTTCAACACCACTATCAAGTCTCACTTTCCTGGGTAGATATGCAAGCTCAGGAAAGGTTTAGTTATGATCTAGCTTTTTGCCTGGAGGCTATTAGCCTCAGTTACTTGAAAAGCCTTAGGATCTCAGTTGAATGAGAACCTCCCTCAGATGTTTACAGTGTAAGAGGATTTCCGAGGGTGGGGCCCATGCTGGTTGTTAATGAGCCTCAATTTGCAGTTCTTTACCTCTTTACCTCACCTGGGAATCTCCAAGGGAGGGGCTTCCACAGCTCCGGGAAGGAGCAAACTTGGCTGCAGGTCTGTGCAATCGGGAAGGAGGGGCTGACCACCACCGTCCTTTGTGGCCACAGCTCAGCACAAACTCTGAGCGCCCTCCAAATCCCAGGTGTCCCCTCAAAGTTCCAGTCCAGTCCGCCCTCCCTCTGTCGGAGCCCCAGGTGAGTGGCTGTGGCTATTTAGCGCTCTGTCCCGGCCCTCTGCGCTGTGGAGCAGCTGGGGCTCTTAACCCCGAGGGCGGGCGCCACCTCCGCCGCTACCATCCGGGGCCGCAGCTCCCAGCCGGGGCGCCGCTTACAGCCGGGGCCGCAGCTCCCAGTCGGGGCCGCAGCTCCCAGTCGGGGCGCCGCTTACAGCCGGGGCGCCGCTTACCGCCGGGGCGCCGCTCACAGCCGTGCCGCAGTTCACAGCCGAGGTCGCTGCTGTCCGTGGGCTCCCAGCCCGCCACCCTCACGCGCCTCCGCAGATCCTACCAGGTTCATTCAGTGTCCCTGGTTGTATGGTCCTCTCCCGCTGCTTTTCTGTTGCTTTTTCCCGATGATTTGTCTTTATTTTAGTTGTAATTCCCGTTTGATCCTGGGAGATCGTCTGTGTAGCTTCCATTCACCCCACCGCCATTTTTCCTCCCCTTGTTAATTTTTTGTCTAGAGAATCTATCCAGTGATGTCAGCTGGGTGTTGAAGTCCCCTGCTATGATTGTATTGCTGTCGATTTCTCCTTTGAAGTCCTCCAGAAGATTTTAAATATATTTTGGTGCTCCTATATTGGGTGCATATGTGTTTACCAAGGTTATATCTTCCTGTTGGATAGATCCTTTCAATATTATGTAGTGGCCTTCTTTGTCTCTAGTTATGGCCTTCTTTTGAAATCTATTTTATCAGATATGAGTATTGCTAGTCCAACTTTTTTTTCCTTTCCGTTTGCTTGGAAGATTTTTTTTTTTTTTTCCATTCCTTCATTTTCATCCTATGTGAGTCTTTTGTTGTGAGGTGGGTCTCTTGTAAACAACATATATATGAGTCATGCTTTCTTATCCAATCAGCTATTCTGTGTCTTTTGATTGGAGTGTTCAATCCATTTACATTTAAGGTTATTATTGGTATGTACTTATTAATTGCCATTTTTATTTATTTATTGTGGTTATATTTTTCATGGTGTTGATGTCCTTACTCATGCTGTTGAGCTTCCTCAAGATCATGGCTCTGAACTCTACCTCTGATTACTTGCTTAACTGCATTTCATTTATCTCATCTTCAGTAGAGTTCTCTTGTTCTTTCATTTGGGATTTGTTTCTTTGTTTCACCATTTTGGCTATCTCAGTGGGTTTTGGAGCCTGCCAAATTTTCCCTGTGGATGTTGGTTTTCTGCTGTTTGTGGCTCCCTCTACTGGGTTTGGATGAGTGTGGGAGGACCCATGTTATACACCACTGTCAAGTCTTACTTTCCTGGGTACATTTGCAAGCCCAGGAAAAGTTCAGTTATCCTCTAGCTTTTTGCCTGGAGGCTATTAATCTCAGTTACTTGATGAGCATTGGGTTGTAGACCTCAACTGAATGAAAAACCCTCAGGTGTTCAAGGTAAGAGGATTTCCAGAGGGTGGGGCAGATGCTGGTTGTTAATGAGCCTCAATTTGCATTTCTTTGGCCCAGCTGGGTGGGGTTAAATCTCCAAGGGAGGGGCTGCTGCTTCTCCCCAGGGCTCTGTAAAGGGGCTCCCCGAGCAAGATGGCCACTGTCCTGTGAGGGTGCAACTCAGCAAAAACTCTCAGTGCCCTCCAAATCCCAAGTGTCCCCACACAAGTCCAGTCCAGTTCACCCTCCCTCTTCCAGAGCCCAAGGTGAGTGGCTGTAGCTAATTTGGTGCTCTCTCCCGGCCCTCTGTGCTGTGGAGCCCACTTGGGATTTTAACTCTAAGGGAGCTGCTCACAGCTAAAACAGCTGCTGTCTGTGGGATCCCAGCCTGCCCTCTCGCACCTCTGCAGAACTACCAGGCTTGATTCAGTGTCCTTTTTCCTGTCCCTGGTTATATGGGTCCTCTCCAGCTGCTTTTCTGTTGCTTTTTCCCCATGATTTGTCTTTATTTTAGTTGTAATTCCAGTTTGGTCCTGAGAGATGGTCTGTGTAGCTTCCATTCACTCTGCCGCCATTTTGGAATCTCCCCAAAACAGGACTTTAACTTGATTTCATTGATTTTACATCCATGCCTCCTTTTTTCTATATCAAAATCTCTGTTTTTAACACCAATATAATTACTCATTTTCCTTATCCCACAGTAAAAACACAGTAGTCCAAGAGTAGCATTATTAATGCTACTCTCAACAATATGATTAGTTGAAAAGTTTAAAATTGTTTGCATTTCTTTTTATAATGAGGGTATGTATATACTGAAAAGAATGACTAGACACATCATTGTTTTTTAAAGTCACTTGGAATGATTTCTTTCTGATGGTGTAACACCAAGTGGAGATATATATATATATATATATATATATATATATATATATATATATATATATATATATATATATATATATAGTATTTTAGATTTAAAAACAAAACTTGCCCTGGCCGGTTTGGCTTAGTGGTTAGAGTGTTGGCCTGTGGACCGGAGAGTCCCAGGTTCGGTTCCCGATAAGGGCACCATACCTCGGTTGCAGTTTGTCCCCAGCCCTGGTTGGGGTTGTGTGGGTGGTAGCTACTCGATGTGTCTCTCTTATGTTGATGTTTCTCTCTCTCTTCCCCGCTCTCTCCCTCCCGCTCTATCGGAAGATAAATGCAAAAATGTCCTCAGGTGAGGATAAAAAACAAAACAAAAAAACTTCTTTTTATTAAGGTATAATTCACATACTGTAAAATTCATCCTTTTAAGTGTATGGTTCTTAGAGTTTTGACGAAAGCATAAAATCATGTACCCTGCACTAAAACTAAGATATAGAACAGTTCCATCACCCCTAAAATTGCCTGAGCCCCTTTGTAGTTAACCCCCACTCTAGTTCCTAGCAACTACAATCTGTTTTCTGTCCCTGTAGTTTTGCTTTTATCTAGAATGTCATGTAAATGGAATTACACAGTATATAGCTTTTTGAGTATGGACTCAGCATAAAAGGATTGCTTTTTAAAATTCAATTTTGTTTAATAATGATATAAAATATTTACATGATTCCACAGTCAAATCAAAAGTGTATGCCAAAAATGTCACTTTTATCCTTGTCCTCTCCACTGTATTCCTTTCCTCCCTCTACAGGTAGCCATTTTCTATATTTTGACATCTATCTTTATCTATCTATCTGACTACCTACTTCATCTCTTCCTCTCCCTCCTTAAACAGTTAACATATTTTGCACATTTTCCTCAGGTGGTGCATTTTAGTTTAAATTACTTTCAAGGACTCAGAGTTAAAAGGGCTTAAGGTTAATAATATATTTTACTAACCTCTAGTTTTAAATAGAATGTTGGGTTTGATAAAAGGAATAAATACATTACCATCTTTCTTTTCTTGCTTTCAAAGTTGTTATGAGTCAGTGCTGGAAATGTGTCCACTGCTATGGACTTGGACAGTGGTGCTGGTGCTGCAATTTAGGGTTGGCTAGGATTTCCTGAGTTCTCAGTGTCAAAGTGGGCCATGTGCAAGCTAATGCTTCAAAGAACAGCAATTATTGAGTACCTGCTTGTGCCAGGAACATGCAAGATAGGGGGGATAAGGCTTGGAACAAGTCACACACTTTCTCTGATCTCATGATTGTACAGTTCCCTGAGAAATGGGTTAGGAATGTTTGCCATGTGAAAAAAGTGGTAGAAGCTGGGGTTTCCTGTTTTCCGGTGTGGTGGCCAAACCCTGCCACAGGACTAGCCAGACTAGGCAGCCACTTTTCTTAAGTCCTCCTTTGACCTTAAAATATCTCCCTCCCAAGTCTGATCCGGGGACTGAAATTTCCATTTCTGTAAAAGTAATTCTTTGGGCTACCATTATCTTCAGAAACACTTGTTTAAAGGTATCAGAAAGGAGCAGCACATTACTATATTAGATCTTGTTACATTCTTGCCCAATGCCTTTACTAGATTTCTAGAAGGTGGGAGGGCCCAGAGGAGTATTAATAGGGAAGGTATGGGGAGGACAGCCAGGGTCAGATTGTGGCTATAACGAAGCTGAGGTAGCTACTGTTCAGAATGACAGATAATCAAAATGATCTCCATAGGTTGGGAAGCTGGGTCTGATTTTAACAGGATAGAATACTACATGGATAAAAATAACATTTAGAATTCTTCATCAAAGAGCTAAACACACGCACCTGGTCCAGGAGTTGGAGAAGCTGAAGGAAGATCCAGGCAAAAGTAGAGCAAGTTGCAGGCCCAGCTGCTGCCTCATGACCATGAGGTGAGACAGCAAAGATAAGCAGCAACCTGTGTGAGCTAAAAATTGCTACTGCATCGTTTCTGTCCACCATACTTCCCACAGGAATCATTCTTGTAGCCAGTCCTCATCTGAAATATACAGGATAAGGAATTCTGGGAAATATAGTTCAGCTTAGCCAAATTGACACATTGAAAAACAACTACAGGCATGTATGATGATTCTTTGGTGACAAGTAAAGGTTCCAATTAAAATTAGCTAAGGAAAAAATAACTGGCAAGACAACAGAGCGACTCAAGTAACCCTGAGCAACTATGCAGCCAGGTCTCTGGAAAGCCTAGAAATTAGGCATGGCACACTATCCTGATGCCTTCATTGAGGCCCCTTGGCATGGCTCCTTCATTTTCTCCATTGGCCTGTTTCCTCTGCCCCTTTGATCTACATTGCAAGTACAAAATAGCCAGCCCACAGATCCCACGGCTGCATTCATAGTAACTGGATGAGGCATCCCAAGAGACTAAGCCAATCTGTCCCTCAGTCTTTACCCTCTTCCTTCAAATGTTGGTAAGTGGACTCTGATTGGTCCAGCTTAGATTTCATGCCTATTATTGGTTCAATCAGAGTCACACTATACAAAATGGCTCCAGGACCAAGACCCACTACTATCAGGGAAGCAGACAATTAAGGAGAGTTCACTCAATAAGTTTTTAGAATTTATTCATCAGCCAAATGTTCTAAAATTTGTTCCTCAGCAAGCTGTGACACCACAGGAGATGCCTATACCTCGCTGTGGTTCTGAATAGTGCAGCATCTTTGGTTTCCTATTTTCTAATCTTTCCCTCTTCACCCTTCCAATGCTCAGAGCTCTGATGCCCCAGTCCCTCCAGGGCTAAGAAAGCTATTAATGTATAACCATATTACCCTCACTCTGAACCACTCTGAACCAGAACTATGCATTTTTAAAGAGAAAGAGGAAAGGGCAATGTAGTATTTAAGGGAATTATAGGTAATGCCTAGACCAAAAACAACAACAAAACCCAACCAACCAACCAACCAACCAAACCTCAAAAGCCTTTTTAGTAAGTAACTATTTTGTTTCTGAGTCAAATAAATCTTGGATTTCAGAGAAAACAGAAGGTCAAAATAACCACAAAGACTGGACCAGCCAAGAAATAAGCATTGTCATTTGGTTTAGCCCAGATGGTAGTCTTGAAAAGGGTCCTAACATAGGGGCAAATACAAAGATACTATTCAACCTCATCATCACCAAATACTCTTTGATAAGCAATCCATTGTTTTGTCTTTACTGAAGGATTGCTTGCAGTGATGAATAGCTAGAAACAAATGTTACCACTGGTTTGAAACCACCTGAGGCATAACAAAATAAATTCTGTTGCTCTCTGTGAATTATGGAAAGACCTAGGGTGAGAAGAAACAATTGTATTACATGGATACTAAGTACTTATTAGTGATAATTGGGCGGATAGTGTTGTCAGGCCTGTTTCTAAAGGCCAGAAATGCCTACCAAAGCATCACCATCATAGATAAGCTCCAAAGTAGATGAATTTTGCAGTCTGTGACCTGTGCTTCTAAGCCCATCTCACTCGATCATTCAACAGATATTTATTGAGTGCCTACTATATTATGGGCACTGTGCTACTCACTAAATTCTTATTTAAAAAATAAATTTAAACTTTAGATTTAGAATGGATTTTAGAAGAAAATTGATACCCACTCTATCTAGGAATGTCTTTCAGTGACATCAAGTGCTCTACGTTCAAAGGCAGCACCCTCCAACAGTGGTCATGTCTTCCATATATTGTGATGAAACTTGATTCCTCTGTTCCTTCCCATGGATTCTAGTCTGTCCCATGGAGAGAGCCTCATTCCCACTTATACACGACGGCCTTACAAGGTTTGCAGGTGTTACCACCTTCCTTCAAGTCCTTTCTAAGGTGAACATCTGCAGGGCTCTTGGCTGTTCCTGCAATATCACATGAGCACTCCAGTTACAAGTGTTTCTGTTCAAACATGATGCTCTGAACTGGACAGAGCAATCTATAAATGTGGAGTTTTGTGGGAATATTACACTGGGATGGTAATGTGGTCTACATTTGCTTTAATTTGAACATACTGAGAATGGGTCACCTAAGACTCCAGGGTGAAGCCAGTTCTCTCCTACCCTCCACTCCTGCCATTGATTTCTTAAATTCAAGTATATCAGCATCATAGTCAAAGAGGGCTATATTAGAGTTTATTGCTGCTGAAACAAATTAGCACAAATGTTGTGGCTTAAAACAACACGAATTTATTACCTTATAGTTCTGTAGGTCAGATGTCCCACATGAATCTCACTTGACTAAAAATCAAGATGTCAGCAGGGTTGTATTCCCTTCTGGAGGCTCTAGGGGAGAATCCATTTCCCTGGATTACTAGAAACTAGAAGCTACCCTCATTTCTTGGCTTGTGTTCTCCTTCCTCCCTCTTCAAAGCCAGCAACGTTGCATCTCTCTCTGCCTTTCTTCCATAGCCACATCTCCTTCTGACCAACCTCTTCCACCTCACTTTTTCACTTTAAGGACTCTTATGATTACATTGGGCCTGTCTGGATAAACTAGGGTAATTTTCTATTTTAAGATCAGCTGATTAGCAACCTTAATGCCCCTTTGCCATGTAACCTAATGTATGTATAGGTTCTGAGGGTTAGGATGTGGACATCTTTGGGGGCCCATTATTCTGCCTACCATATGGCTACAGCAACTCCAGATACCATCACACAACAACATCTAAAGACGAAAGGGGACCATATCTTCTTCATGTCCCCTTTTATGAAGGAGGTAGAAAAATTTCCTAAGGCCTCCTTGCTCCCAACAGACTTCCCTGATCATCTTACTGGCTAAAATTATGTCACATGCCCATTTCCAACCCAATCGCTGGCAAGGAAAATAAATAACCATGATTGGCTTAGTCTAATCAAGATGTATTTCCTAAGGCTGAGGAGGGCCCAGCCTCCCAGGAGGCAAGCAGGCCTCTGACACCTGGATTAAACTGAGTTTCTGGTAACAAGAAAGACATGGAAAATTGCTTTTGGATATACTTTATCCTATAATGTCAACATGAAAATGGCTTCTAATTATGACCTGGTAATATGAAAGAGGGGGTATTTTAAAATTATTATTGCCTTTTCCCTTTCTGTGTTGAAGAGAGCAAAGAGATTTGATATATCTAGAGAAAAGAAATAAAAGTATCAATACAATTTAAGTATATGGGTTTTGTATCAGTCAGGGTTTGATATGAGAAATATGTACATATGTATATCCCCAGCTCCTACAATTACATAAGGTCACATCCCTGTAACAGATCCCTTTGTGTGTATGTGTGTGTGTGTGTGTGTGTGTGTGTGTGTGTACATATACATACACATACACATGTATATCAAGAAATTTGTTACAGGGAGGTGACCTTATGTAATTGTGGGAGCTGGCCAAGCCGTCTCTGGAAAGCTGTCTTCACATCTGATGCTGGAGCTTGTGACACAGCAGGCGGGGAAGGGATGGCTGCAGAGTGCCAAGTACAGAAGAGCAAGAACCAGCTGGAACCACAGCACAAGCAGGTCCCACAGGAGGGACTGAACTTGTGTGAATTCTGTTTGCCTCTGCTCTTTCTTCAAAGTTGGTTGAGTCTTACTCGGATGCCATGGTTTAATCTACTCAGGATTTATTGCTACTCCTGGCTTTTCTTCTCTACATCTGAACTTTTTTTTTTCCATTTAGGAACACTGACAAATTTAAACATTAGAATTGGTAATGTGCATTGCTTAGGGGCCTATAACTTAAGGGCTTCGTTTTTCTGGCAGCAGATTAGGGAAAAGGAAAAGGGTTAGTTTAACAATTTATATCAGGTGTTATGTTAGGTGGTTCCCTTTATTTACCTTTATTTTGCTATGCTACCTAAGGCTTATGAGTGATTAAAAACAACAACAACAACTCTTGAGACATGTGTTGCTTTTCAGAGTGATAATTATCTTTTAACAATCCTGTTTATGGTCTGTTTTACGTTAGGCATTGCTTTTTGGTCACTGAATTGAAAGATTATGGTTAGGACATCAAAACTTCTCTTTAAGTTAAAATTATGCTTTTTGATATTAACTTTAGTCCTTTGTTTATTAATCACAATGCCCTGTATAGCTTTGGAAGCATTTTTACATAAATCACTCATTTTTGGATTAAAGGGAAGGGAATCAAATTTATTGAATGCCTAGGCTTTGTCTGGTGCATGCTGGGTGTTCTCATCTCACTAATTCACATTACAGCCCTATAGGGAGTAGCTCTCCAATTTACCATGGAGGAAACTATGTCATAAAGTGGTCCCTTTTTGTCTCAAGTCTCCTGAATTGTAAGTGGTGGAGTCAGAATTTGAACACGGTTCTATATGATTCCAAAGCCCATTTGTTGTTGTTGCTTAATTAAAAAAAAAAAAAAAAGACTGATCCTTGTTATGTTTAGGTTTCCTTAATAAAGTTTGTTACTGTAAGATAATACACTAATTTGAAACAAAATAAGATGGCAGGGTGTGTATACAGGCATTCCTCATGTTATTTTGTTTCACTTTGTTGCACTTCACAGATGTGGTTATTTATTTATTTATTTATTTATTTATTTATTTATTTTTATCCTTACTCGAGGACATTTTTACATTTATCTTCAGATAGAGTGGGAGGGAGAGAGGGAGGAAGAGAGAGAGAGAAACATCGACGTGAGAGAGACACATTGAGTGGTTGCCACCCACACGACCCCAACCAAGACCGGGGATAAACTGCAACCGAAGTATGTGCCTTTAGTGAGAACCGAACCTGGGACCCTCTGGTCCGAAGGCCAACGCTCTAACCACTGAGCCAAACCGGCCAGGGCCAGATGTGGTTTTTAAAAACAAATTGAAGGCAGGAGTATCCACCAGCAAAAAAGATTACTACTTGCTTTATTGCAATGCTTGCTTTATTACAGTGGTTTGGAACTTAACTTGCAATATCTCTGAGGTATGCCTGTTTGCACACACACACATGTTCATGTATACTTATGCTCACACATTTTCTGTTAGGGAGAGGGATTATCTAATCTGACTCCATGTTAAAAATAATAATTCTACATGAAAAGGGCATGGTAGTAAAACAGTACTTTATCCTTTTTTTTAAAAGCAAGTATTTGTAAGGTATAAATGATAGTATCAGCATTTTATGCTAATATTGATGCCTACTGATGACATTCAAAATACCCTTTTCTTTATTAATCTCCATATTAAGCTTAACTATGGCAATAAACCATGATTATCAGCATTCTCATATAACTCTTATATTAAGTCCAAGAAGTTACTTAATTTTTTGTATCACATTTCTAATTTGAAAATGAACAAAGGAACTGACTACCAAATCATCTTATTCAAAACCAGTCTATCCATTTTTTTTTAAGTATCCTTTTCTTCTCCTTCTCTTTGGCTTTTGTTCTAGTATCTTCAGTTTACACAGAGCTTTAATACAATCAGTAGTCATTACTTTTGAACCACACTTTAAAAATTTTAACTTGTGGATAGAAGTAAATATTTAAGGCCATATGAATTCATATTGCTATTTCCCAAACATGTCCATAAAACATATTACCTTATAATGTTTCCCTCTTATTCAAACACCAGCTAGCATACTTATGGTCTACAAAGACTGAAACCTCTTGGATGATAATGGACAAAGCCATTTCTTTTTTCATGTTACACTTGATTCCAGTGATGTCAAAAGCTGCCATTGCCAACCTCTGCTAGTCACACACTCTAATTAGGGATCGGATCCAGGCCATGGTGTACTGGGGAGTGGAGCTCAACAGTGACTTAGGAAGGTGAGGATACAGACCTGCCCCATTGCTTATGGAGTGAAGGAAGCTGGGTAGGCAAAAAGAGCTGAATTTTGTGTGAGTTGCGAATTGTGGCCCCAAGAAGCAACAGTTTGAGGCTAGCTCTCTTGGTTTATCTTCTTCTTATGTTATATGCTGGTACCGAGGCACTGCTGACACCCTACCCTGGTCAGTGCCTGGGGCAGGGGCATCTAGCATCTGCATGAGAGAAGTGTTTGTCAGGCTGGGGACCTTCCTCACTCCCATCCCTTCATGCCACAAGGACTGGGGCACCGGGCATTAGCTTATTTCCTTATAGATTCTGTTCCATTTCTAGTTTCCAAGCTACCTAGGACTGAATTTCTACAGAAACATGGAGAGGCAGGATTTTTACTTTAAAAGAAATTAACATTTTGCAATTGTGAATAATTTCCAGGACCATAAATTGAATGTAAAATTGTACAAATGATTTCTCCGTTCATGGCTTTGTCTATTTTGGGTGGATTCTTTTCTTATTATGGTCATGCCAACTATTTCCATAGCTACAAACCTAGATTTTGAAAACAGTTAACTTTTCTAGGCAAGAACTTCTCTGGTGGGCCAAATCATTCAAATAACTTGCCCAAAGTTTATTTTGGAAGATATTTATAATGAACAAAACATATAAAAGGATTACAATTTGGCAATGTCTATTAAAATATAATCTATTTATATTCTCTCTGTGTATACATTCTAATATAAACATATATCCTTTGATCTAGTGGTTCCTATGTCAGGAATTTATTCTACTAAAACACTGAAAAGTATGCAGTGATAGTAGTCAGTAAAAGATTGGTTAAATAAAAACGTAAATGAAACATTATTCAGCTGTTAAAGTGAGTGAGATAGATCTATAAGTAACTATGATAACTGGAAAAAGCGAGTAGCAAAAGAGTATATATTATGGTCAAATTTTTGTCTTAAATATCTACATATATGTAAATAACACACACAGGTATCTCTGTATGCCTATAAAAAAGAAAGCTGAACAAAAACACTGAATCATGACCTCTTGGAGGTAGGTCTATGAGACACATTTTCTATTATGTCTTTAAAAAATGTTTCAATTTTTAATAATTACCATGTGTTCATTTTCAAATAAAAAACATGCTTTTAAAATACCCTATTTCTTTCTTCTCTGCTCCTTCAAAACAAGTCAGGAGGCCCAATCAGGGAAAGTATTGGGTCTGACATCCTGAGGGATCCAATGAATTAAGCCCTGGGCATCCCTGCTCAGTATATTTTATCTAAAAAGTCCTACCCTGACTAAACCATCAGGCCTAATTAAAAATGGAAAATTCATGGAAGGAGAGGCCTCTCTGCACACCCCATGGGAGCCATTTTTCCCTGGCTCCCTCTGGATTCTTCCAGCTCATTAGCTAAGAAGCAGTTAGAGGAAATGTCTCCGGCCACAGCTGCTGCCTTCTAAAGTATAGCTCTGGTCTGGTCAGCAAAACCCCTAGTGGAAAGCAGCAGGCTCTGAGCCGCCTGCCAGCCCAACCTGCTGTTTGTCTCCAAAGCAGGTCTGCTGGCTGGGCCTACCCTCCCTCAATCTTCCCCCTCCTCCCTCTCTAAGCCATTGTGCTATGGGAACATGGGAATTGAGGGGCTTTATTCTTCAGGGTGGGGTATGCCAGGAGTGAGTGACTCAGACCCTGGGATATCTCAGACCTGAGGGTTTAGAGATGACCAGGACCAATGGCTTTTTTGTTGTTGTTGTTAATCCTCACCCAAGCATATTTTTTGCATTGATTTTTAGAGAGAGTGGAAGGGAGGGAAGGGTAGAGAGAGAGAGAAACATCGATGTGAGAGAGATACATCGATTGGTTGCCTCCTGCATGTGCCCTGACCAGGGCTGAGATCAAACCTTCAACCCAGGTATGTGCCCTTGACGGAATCGAATGCAAGACCCTTTGGTGCATGGGGCCGACTCTCTAACCACTGAACCACACCAGCCAGGGCCCAATGGCCTTTTGGGTGAGAAACATCATATGCCCACTGGCAACTGTACTCTATGCTCCAGTGGTGTTTAGATGATAAAAGAGAACTTGTTCTTTGCCTCTCTTCCCTGTGAACCTGAGGTTCCCTTTGTGAGGATGCTCACCCTTTCCATAGCCCATGAGAAGCACAAAGAGGGACACAAGACTGAGAACAGGGATCTTATTAATTTGCCCGTGGCAGAGTAGAATGAGTTACAAAGCAATTAATCACAAAAGGAACACTTGGATCGGGTTCTGGTATGGTGGCAGCCCACCTGACCATGGAAATGGAGGAGAAAGATTGGGAGAGTCTGGCAAGAAGATAGGAAGTTCTCACAAGGGTTCTTCTCTGCTCCTTAACTCTAGAACTGTGCCCTCATAAACCATGTTTCATCATAGTTAAAAAAAAAATCACACTTTACTTTGGTCATTTCCTGACCACTGCACTAGAGTTTCTATAGCCTTCTCTTCCCCGACTCCTTTTACTGATATGATTGTATTGACATCAAAACAGATGCAGCAGGCAAAGCCAAAGTGGTTCTGTGAAAATAGCCTCTTTCTCCATTCGAGGCCTAATCATTCAACTTTATATCCTAGTAAACTTTTTGCTTTCATTATTTAATAAGAAACAAATCTTGCATATCTTGATTACTTAAATAATTTTAGTGTTTTTATTGTGTCATTGTAAAACAAAGTATATTGTAAAACATATCTGTGTATAGATAATTCAAGTAGGGCAACCTCTGTATTTAGGTAGAGATAAATTACGCTAAAGAAAAAAGTCTGAGATTATAGAGAGAAAATACACTGAAGAAATTAATCTCAGGTGTTTGTTTTTTCTTTCTTTTTTTCAAATCAGGGAATTTGCTGCTTGTGGTAGACTCCATTTGAACTCAAGAACATCTGTGTTCTTTTCTTTCTGAAGACGAAACTAGACCTCATTTCTCAGCCTCTCTTGCAGCTCTGTGTGGCCTTGCCTGAGTTTTATCAATGGAATATGAGTGAAAGTGCTGTGCTCCTCTTCTGGGCCTGACTCATAAAAGCCTCCTGTGGGAAAATCCCACTCCATGTCTGCTGAATGGAGAGATTCAAAGACTGGAAGGAGATCAGAGTTACAAGGTGGAGGAACCTGAGTGCTAAATAACTGTGTGGAGCGGAGTCCATCTAATGACTCTCATTGGACTGTGATGTGAACAAGCAGTAAACTTTTAATGTTCTAAGCCATTGAGATTTGGGGGTTCTTAGCAGTGAGTCCTAATTTAAATAAGCTTTTTAAATTGGGGTTCAGAGGTGGTTTCTTTCTACTTTAACTCATATTAGTGCTAGGAAATACTGCAGAAATATTAATATTCGATATTGTTAGGCCTTTATTTAGAGAAAGAGCTATTCATGGCATCAATAACTCTTTAAGGCAAGCTTTTTTTTTTTTTCTTCTAATAGCAATATCCTATGGAATATGTATTGGCAAGCCCTCAGAGACTATTTACACTAAAGACAAAAAAATTGACACAAAATATTCAGTCTTTAATTGAAACATAATGGTCAGGGGTAAAGGAGCATTATCATTAGATCATTTCTAAGATGCCTTCCAGATACAATGTTCTGATCCTCTGTATGCTTGTAACAGAAACTGATTAACTAAATTTTATTAAAAGAAAGGGAGAGAGAGAAAATAAATTTATTGAAAATATTTGTGTAGCTCACACAGTAACAGGAAATAAGATTTCACAAGTATGAAGCCAAGGATCACAGTTAGAGGAGCTCGTGGAAAGTCTCTTTAGCTGCCATCCAGATGACTCAGCTCCACTCTGTTCCATCTGTTCCTCGATTGCCCAACATTTCATTTCCTAGGGGAGAGGGTCAGATGTAGCTTGTTTACACGCCTACCCCTTGGCTATGATAGGGTGGCAAGGCTCAGAGACATAGGAGTGCCACAAGGAGGGTGGAAGGAAAACATCCCCAAAAGAAAGGCACAGTTCTAAACCATCCCTTTAGAAACACAAAAGATAGCATAAAAAATAGAAGCAAAATTAGATGGTTGTCCCTCTCTTTTGCCTGGTTGTGTCTTCTGATGTGTCCTCTTTCTTGTCTAATAAATATCTGAAGAGATGATACCAGGTAAATACATAAAACTTTTATAACTAAAGGCATCATTTATAACTAAGTGATTGAATGACCAATCATTAGACTAGTAGTAGGCATTATCACCAAAAGCTTAAAATATTTTACTATGTTTAGTTGCTTATAATATGAATGAGACTTCTGGGCATATAGTCCAAACAGGTGAGGTATAATCAGTATATAAGTATGTGGCATTGTTGGTAATTGCAGTTTTTAATACCATGCTTAAATTAGCAACAATAACAGGTTTAGCTAGGAAGCATCTTCAGGTTGATAACAATTTTTAAAGTAATTACTTTATTTTAGTAAGATGCAATGTTTGGGCTTATTAGCATCTGAGGTCAAAAGGACAGTGAGTAAATCACATGAAGCCTGTTTATTGATCCTTGAGTCACTGGGCTCTTAATCCACAGTATCACCAGCTCCTTGTCTGGGTTGCATGTGTCCTGTGAAATGCAGCTACATTTATTTTTAAAACCTCTATTTTGAAGTAATTTTAGACTTACAGAAGAGTTGCAAAGATAGTACAGAGAGTTCCCATATACTCATATACCTAGCTTCCTCTAATGTTAACATTCTATGTATCCAGTTACAGTCATTTTTTTAGTGGTTGAGCATGGACAGTCTTTAGACTTGAGAGAGACAGACTGATGCATTGAAAAGCATAGGGTTTTGGATTCTGACAAATTTGGATTCAGGTACTATAACATACTAGCTATAAGACAATGTCAAACAAGTTACTTCTCTGTAAAAATGGGGTACCATCTCGTTTACAGGGTCCTTGTGGGCATTAAACATTCTATAAAAATGGAATCATCTTATAAAGTTTTGGTACACAGTAGATGCTTAATAAATATTCATTTCTTCCTCCCCCTCCATCTCTCACTGTTCTCTTAGCACCCCCTCTATCCTTTCCTTCTCCTTTCTCTCTTCGTGAATTTTGGTTTCAGCTTTTGTGTCTGTCCCCAGTTAGATCACCTTCCCAGCCCTCCAGTTCTGGCATTTTTCTGATGCTGGAGGAAGAGATGACCTTTTTGACCTTAATGTTGTTTAGCTTCTTGCTGAATTAGCCTTCACATTCACCAACCTGAATTTGAAATTCAGAATGTCTCCATGTCAATAGCAAGGACTTGGTGAAATTATAAGCAAATGAAACCAACTGTAGGTTGCAGAATGTGTGTGTGTGTGTGTGTGTGTGTGTGTGTGTGTATGTGTGTGTGTGTGTGTGTGTGTGTGTGGCAGTAACCAGACAAGGATATAAACTCTGAAAAACAACTCACGCCCCTCTGTACTTTAACACTGGAAGGGATTCTTAGTACATGAAGTTCAAGACCCTGGATCCAAATAATCCATTTTAGCCTAGTGGGAGTCAGATCCTTGATGGCTAATCTACTCTCGTCATTTACTCTGATGAATGTCCACAGGGAAGGGAAACAATACTATACTGGCATCGTTTCACCTCTCAACAAAAATCTGCTTAAAACCAGATGCCTGGTGGCCATATGACAGACGCACCACCCTGAGGAGGGGGCTTCCCTCGGGGATCCCGGAGAGGCGCTGGTGATTATGCTACTTGCCTGCTTCTGAGCCTAATGGGCAGGCTGGGAGGGAGAGATGAAGCCCTGAACATCTTGGAGGTGACACCCTCTGGGCCATAAGTGTTCTAAATAGGATTTTGCCTCAGCTCAGCAGCTGTCCCATGGCAGCAGCCCTTTTTGTCATATGGGGGAGCCATATTTGGCATTGACTAGGGATCCGCAGGCTGGTAGAAACCTCATCATCTATGTGAGAGTGTGGGTCAAAGGCCTAATTTGAGAGTGAGAGAGGGAGAGAAAGAATAGGCACTGTCAATCTCTCATTGCCTCTTAAAAAAATGTAATGCAAGGACTGTTGTTCCGGTCTCCAAGTCACAATAGGAGAAGGGAGTGAGTGTTAGTTTGTCACCATAAGGGAGTATAGTAAGAAAAAAACAGTGATGAGGGTTGGGCTGGCAAGGAGTTTCACCAAGAAGAAATGCTTGCTCGTGGTGGGGGTGGGTTTGTTAGGAAGCCCAGCTGGGGTTATTGGGAGGTTCACAAAGTGAAAACGTGACCATTGGTAAAGAAAATGTAAGCCAGATGTGAGGAAAGTAGCATTTCTGTAACAGCTACACACCCAGATTTGTAGCAGGGCAGGAAGCATGGGGGCTGACGCCTGGTAGTGTTCTTGCCTGTGGTGGCTGCAGCTGGGTCATAGGACCAGAGGGCACCTTCTTTTCCTGAGCACTATGGGAAGGGTGGGCAAAGGGATGATGAGGGACCTAATTTGTCATGGTTAAAAATTGTCATTAGCATTAAAACATTAAATATTTGAGGTTTTCAGGGTGGAACAAATATCATTTTGACTAAGAGGTCAGTGTTAGGAATATTCAAGTTTGTGGAAATAAGATATGTAGTCTTTTATTTTAGAACAGAAATGCTAATATGTCATATCAGTACAACTATATGGCCTAGCAGAAAGATGGTTGAGAAATAAGAAACGTGATTTATAGTGTAAGTTCTTTAGCTGATTTGCCTCAGTTTCTTTGCACATCGATGGGAATGATAGTAATAGCTGACACCTCATTATAATTAGCCATTGGGCTAGGCGCTTTCTTCATAGGTACTATGATCATCCTCTTCATTTTATAATGAAGGAGCTGAGACCTGAGTTGTGACTTGCTGAATGTCATACAGCTGGTAAATGACCATTTGACCATAGAGTCAGGTCGCCTGACTCTAGAGCCTATGTATATGTATATTCAACTCCTTCCACACTATCTACCATACTTACCTCAAAGGGTGTGGCAAGGATGAAATTAGGTTGTAGAAAGGAAGAGACTAGTTTTGAGATGGCTGCTAGAGTGGAAAGAGCCCACTTTTTGAAGCCTGACGAAGTGGAATTGAATCGTACAGGTGATAACCTTGTAACTAAGCTACAAATTACTTTAGCTTATAATTTTTGGTCCTGTAATTTTAAATGGGAATTGTAATGCCTTTTTTTCTGGTTCTTGGAAGATTAGACATGATATATACATATATATATATATATATATATATATATATATATATATATGATATATAATATAATATATCACACATATAGATATATTACATATATAGATATATAATATATTACATATATAGATATATATTCCAATTTGTAGTAGGAACTCAAAAGTTGATAGTTGTCATTGCTTTCTCCTACTTTCATGTATTAGTCTTGTGGACCAGGACTACGTATATGTATATTTTGTATCCTACTTTGGTTATCATGGGATTGAGCACAAAGTTATCACTGAACTATTCATAATAATGGCTAACACTTAATGGGAGCTTACCCAGGGCTAGGTGCTATTCTAGGCTTTTTACAACCCTACAAGATGAAGAAAATACTTTTAGTGTCCTGATTTTACAGATGAGGATGTAACATTCACAGTTATACAGTTTGTGAAAGAGCTGGGATTTAAAACCAGCAGTCTAGTTCTTAATTACTATGCTGATAGTCATAGATTGATAAGATCATAGATTTTGAAGAAGAAATAGAGGTTTTATCGTTCAACCTTATGCTGCACAGGGAGAATTACTTGCATGATATTTCTGAGATATGCTTATTCAGCTTCTGCTTCTCAATCTTTAGTAACAAGGTGCTCTATGGCCCAATGAGGCAGCCCTTTTAGTTGGTGGGTAACAATTTGTGAGTGCTTTCTAACATTAAGCTGAAACCAGCTTTACTTTTTCCTCTCGATTGGCCTTCTAGTTTTTTAGGTATCCAGAACAAGGTTAACTTGCTCTTCAATGTGACACCCCTTTACTATTTGAAAACTGCTACCTCATTTTTTCCAAGCCAGTAAGTTCATTTTTTTCTCAGTGGTGACTCATCATTCTGGTTGGCCCTCTGACTCTTTCTTTTTTATATATGGTAGAGTAAAACATGACAATTATTGTCCATCGACAGTACATTATTGTTTTCTTAATGCAGGTTAAGGTTGCACTGGCCTTTTGGACAACCTTATCACACAGTTTGCTCCCACTGATTTTAGCTAACTCTAATCTCCTGTTTATGCATCTGCTCAGGCTGCCATAGCAAAATACCATAGACTAGGTTGGTTAACCAACAGAAATTCACTTTCTCATAATTCTGGGATCTAGAAATCCAAGATCAATGTTCTGGCTGGTTTGGTTTCTGGTAAGAACTTTCTTCCTGGCTTGCAGACAGTTTCCTTCTTGCTGTGTCCTCACAGGGCCTTTCCTTCATGTGTGTATGTGGGGAGAGAGAGAGAGCTCCGGGATCTTTTTGTCTTTTATAAGGACACCAGTCCCATCATATTAGGACCTACCCTTATGACCTCACTGAACCTTTATTACCTGTTTATAGGCCCAAATACTATCTTATTGGGGATTAGGGCTTCAACATGTGAATTTGGCAGACACTATTCAGTGCACGGCATCCTATGACCATAGGGGTATGATTGGGTGCTGGAGACTTGTGATGGAGAACTAAAGGAAGGGGCTACAGCCACTTACTCTTGGGCTGCCAGGCAGTGTGAAAAGAGTGAAAACTGCCCCTCTGCCTTCAGTGGCTGTGCTACCTGTCTATATAATCCCACCAAGCCCCCGAGTCTCTCCTTCCTTGGTTTAGAGTAGCTGTGATACTGACAAGGTGGGGAAAGAAAGGGAGACAGCTAAAATCTTTTATTGCATCACTCACTTTGAGCTTCAAGCCCAGGGATTTCCCCATCTATCTCATATTGGGCATTTTGCCTTCCTGCCATAGGAAACAGATGCAGGGAGGACAGGTTGTAAGCTGGAGCCCTTAATCATAAGGGCAAAGGGAGCTCTCCCAGGACTTTCAGTGCTGGCAGGATGACTGTGGAGACTTGCCAGAAAAATCCCAGCAGCCCTTGCAGAGAGGCTTAAGTTAGGGAGATCCACTGCTCCTATGACCCAGGGCAAGCAAGGCATGTGTTCATTAAGATTCTCTAGATTACAAGTGCTAGAAAATCCTCCAACCTAAAGCACCTTCAACAAGATGGGAATGTATCGTTTCACATAAAGTCCGCAGGCAGGCTGAGCTTCTAGTGTGGTTTGGTCTGTTGCTCAAATATTATCACTGGGATCTGTCTCTAGGCTTGCTTTATCCAGGTCTCAGTTTTACTGGTTTACTTTGTGGCTTCATGTCATTGTACTACCAATTCCAGAGTAAGGCTAAACATGTTTCCTTGGCTCTGACTGGGTTATGTGCCATTCTGAAACTAATCAGTATAGCCACAAGGATGGAATATGTTATTTTAAGCCAAACAGGGATTCCCCTGTGGCTAGGGTTGGAGTCAGTTCCATGGAAACCACATGACTAGAGAATAGTGGAAGGTGTTTCCCAAAGGAAACTTTGGATCCTCTTTTCCAAAGAAAATATAGGATTTCTTAGAGGTTTGGGAAATGGCTATTGGACAGAAGCAATATGTGTTTATTATAGAGCATTTCTGACATGGTCCCCCAAACAAATCTTTAGTCAATGTTACTGGAATGTCCCTGAGTCTTGCAATAAGGTGTCACTTTTCTTTCCGTACTCTTTTGTAGCAATTTTATGTTTTTATATGCTGAAGTATAGGACTATAGTCTCTCTTCAGATTATCTCCTATTTATAGTGGAGAATTCCTCCACGGTCTTGTCATTTGTACCCATCTATCCAAAAACAAAAACCAAAACCCAAAACAAAACAACTTATCGAGTGTCTACTGTGTGCGAAGGGATGTTAGATGCTGGGGATGTTGTAGTAGACAAGGGAGAGATGGTCACTGCCCTCATGGGGCTTTCAGTTTTGTGTTCCAGTCTCCTCATCAAGCTGCCATGCTGGTGCTTGCCCATTATGTTGTGTGGCTCAGGAATCTCTGATTTCCCTCAGGCCAGGGCTGTCTCCACTACCACCCTGGCCTTGCCCTGTTTTTCATTACGCTGAGCCACGCAGAGTGTAGGATCTCCCTTTCATTCTGCACAGCATGGCAGAGACCGTATATGTTCTCTTCTGTGCAGGATAGTACTTATCACAATTGTCATGAATTGCCTGTGTATTTATTGGTTTAGTATCTTTCTCTTTAGACTCTTCATAAAGGTAGCAACTGTATCTATCTTATTTGTTATTGTTTTCCATTGTCTAGCACAGTGTCTAGAGCATACTAGGCATTCAAATTCCTGAAATATCTAGACTGTCAAGACTAACAATACTACTTAAGGTGAAGGAATATTAAAAAAATACAAAGGAAAAGTATCCTGACCCAGCAAACAAAAGTTCAGGACCAGACAGCTTCACTGGTGAATTCTACCAAACAGTCAAGGAAGAATTAATACTAGTCCTTTTCAAACTCTTCCAAAAAATAGCAGAGGAGGTGATTTTTTCAAACTCATTTTATGAGGCCAGCGTTACCCTGATACCAAAACCAGACAAGGATGCCATGAGAAAAGAATATTACAGGCCAATACCTTGATGAATATAGATGCAAAAATCTTCAACAAAATATTAGCAAGCCAAATTCAACAATGCATTAAAGGAATTATACACCATGATCAAGTAGGATTTATTCCAGGGATGCAAAGATGATTGTACACAAATCAGTCAATGTGATACACCACATTAACAAAATGAAGAATGAAAAATCTTATGATCATCTCAATAGGTACCGAAAGAACATTTGATAAACTTCAACATCCATTTATGATAAAAACTCTTAACAAAGTGGGTATAGAGGAACATACCTAAACATGATAAAGGTCATATATGAGAATCCCACAGCTAACATCATATTCAATGGTGAAAAGCTTTTCTTCCTCTAAGACCAGGAAGAAGACAAGGATACCAACTCTTGCCACCTTTATTCAACATAGTATTAGAAATTCCAGCTAGAGTAATTAGGCAAGGAAAAGAAATAAAATACATCTAAATCAGAAAGAAAGAAGTAAAACTGTCACTATTTGCAGATGACATGGTATTATATATAGAAATCCTAAAGACTTCATAAAAAACCCACAACTATTAGAAATGCACTGGCTGGTGTGGCTCAGTTGGTTGGGCATCATCCTGCACACCAAAGGTTTGCCAGTTCGGTTCCTGGACAGGGCACATGTCTGGGTTTTGGGCTGAATCTCCAGTGGGAGACATGCAGGAGGCAGCTGACCGATGTTCCACTCTTACATCGATGTTCGTCTCTCTCTCTGTCCCTCTCCCTTCCTCTTAAAATCAATAAAAATATTAAAGAAAAACCTGTTAGAACTAGTAAACAAAATCAGTAAAATTGCAGGATACAAAATCAATACACAAAAATATGTTGCATTTCTGTGCACTAATAATGAGCTATCAGAAAGAGAAATTAAGAAAAAAATTTCATTTGCAATTGCATCAAAAAGTATAAAATACCTAGGAATAAATTTTTGTTGTTAATCCTCACTGAGGATATTTTTCCATTGAATTTTTAGATAGAGTGGAAGGGAGGGAGGGAGGGGGAGAGAGAGAGAGAGAGAGAGAGAGAGAGAGAGAGAGAGAGAGAGAGAGAGAAACATAAATGTAAGAGAGACAAATTGATAGGTTGCCTCCCACACGACCCTGACCGGGACCAGGAATCAAACCTGCAACCCAGGTACGTGCCCTTGACTGAGCATTGAACCATGATCCTTAGGTCTACGGGCTGATGCTCTAACTGGCCAGGGCCCTAGGAATAAATTTGACTAAGGAGATGAGAGACCTGGATACTGAAAACTACAAGGAAGAAAGTGAAGAAGAGACAAAAATAAAAATATATTCCATGCTTATGAATTGGAAGAATTAATATTGTTAAAATCTCCACACTACTCAAAGCAACTACAGATTCAATGCAATTCCTATAAAAATTCCAATGGTATTTTTAACAGAAATAGAACAGACAATCATAACATTTTATGGAACCATAAAAGACTCCTAGTAGTCAAAACAATCTTGAGAAAGAAGAACAAAGCTGGATGCATCACTATCCCTGATTTCAAACAATATTACAAAGCTATAGTAATTGAAACAGTATGGTATTTGCATAAAAACAGACACATAGATCAATGAAACAGAATAGAGAGCCCAGAAATAAAGTCACATGTATATGATCAATTAATTTATGACAAAGGTGCCAAGAATATACAATGGGGAAGGGACGGTCTTTTCAATAAATAGTGTTGGGAAAATTGGACAGACACATGCAAAATAATGAAAATGGACCACTATCTTACACCATACACATAAATGAACTCAAACTGTATTCAATACTTGAATGTAAGACTTGAAACCAGAAAACTTCTAGAAGAAAACATAGGCAATAAGCTCCTTGACATAGGTCTTGGTGACAATTTTTTGAATCAGATACCAAATGCAAAAGCAACAAAAGCAAAACCAAACAAGTGGGACTACGTCAAGCTGAAAAGCTTCTGCACCACAAAGGAAATGATCAACAAAGTGAAAAGGCAACAAACATACTGAATGGGGGAAAATATTTAGAAGTCATATATCTGATAAGGGGCTAATATTAAAAATATATAAAATATATAAAGTATTCATAAAACTCAATAGCAAAAAATCCAATTAAAAATGAGCAGAAGATCTGAATAGACAGTTTTCCAAAGAAGGCATGCAGATGGCCAACAGGTACATGAAAAGATGCTCAATGTCACTAATCATCAGGGAAATGCAAATCAAACCCACAATGAGATATAACCTCACACCTGTTAGAATGGCTATTATAAAAAAGACTACAAATGACAAACATTAGTGAGGATGTCGAGAAAAGGGAACCCTTGTGCTCTGTTGGTGGGAATGTAAATTGGTGCATCTAGTATGGAAAACAGTATGGAAGTTTCTAAAAAAAATTTAAAATAGAACTACCATATGATCCAGCAATTCCACTTTTGGGTATTTAACTGAAAAATATGATATATGCACCCCGATGTTTAGTGCAGCATTATTACAACAGACAAAATGTGGAAACAATTTAAGTGTTCATTGATAGATTAGAGGATAAATAAAAGGTGATATACACAAACATACACAATGGAATATTATTCACCATAAAAATGAATAAGATTTTGCCATTTGTGACAACATGGATGAATCTTGAGGGCATTATGCTAAGTGAAATAAGTCAGACAGAGAAAGACAAATACCATATAATCTCTCTTATATGTGTACTGTAAAAATAACTCATTAAAAAACCAAGCTCTTAGATATCGAACAGATTGGTGGTTGCCACAGGAGGTGGAAGAAATGGGTGAACTGTTTTTGTTTTTCTTTTAGTTTAAATAAATTATAATTTTTTCTTTCTTATTTATTTTTAATATAATTTATTGGAGTGACACTGGTTAATAAAATTATATAGGTTTCATGTATACAATACTATAATACATTATCTGTATATTGTATTGTGTGTTCACCACACCAAGTCAAGTCTCCTTCCATCACCATTTACCCCCCCCCCCCTTTGCCCTCTTCTATCTCCCTCACCCTCCTTTCCCTCTGGCAATCACCATACTGTTGTCTGTATCTATGAGGTTTTGTTTGTTTGTTTGTTTTATTTAAAATATCTAATGGTCAGTAAGGAAGTTACCAACCAGTGGAAAAACCCTGAGTTCACCAAACAGAGACTTCAGTGTAGATTTTGTCTCCATTAAGTGAATATAAAGAGAAAATTAAATTTGAATAGAAAGTGATCCACTGTTATTCCACGTCTGGTTGTTATTTACATTCCTTTGTTGAAATGTGTATCTTAATTGAATCATAAACTTTCTAGCAGGTGTATATTGAATACTTTTGTTTCATGGTCAAGACAGAATCAGAGGCCAAGTATACTGACCGTGCATTTGCTTATTTTCTTTGCACTACATATACATTGCTTTGTCTTGATTGATAAGAATTACCTGGGAAAAATAGGAATTTTGTTATTTATATAGCAACAACAAAGAAAATATTGCTGTTATTTTTGGTGACATAAATAAACTTTGTACAATGTATTTTAATCTCAAAGACAGTATACTGAAACAGTTACTAGATGTGTGTTTTGGTCGGCTCAGGCTGCCATAACAAAATAGCATAGATTAAGTGGTGTAAACAAACAACAGAAATTTATTTTCTCACAGTTCTGAAGGCTGAGACATTCAAGATCAAAGTGCTGACAGATTCAGTTCCCAGTAAGAGCTCTCTTTCTGACTTGTAGACAGCTGCCTTCTTGCCGTGTCTTTAAATGGCAGAGAGAGAGAGAGAGTTAGTTCTCTGACATTTGTTCTTATAAGGACACTAATTCTGTTTGATCAGGTCCCTACCCTTATGACTTCATTTAACCTTAATTACCTCCTCATAGGCTCTATCTCTAAATATAATCATATTGAGGATTAGGGCTTCAGCATAGGGATTTTGGGATACACAATTCAGTCCATAGCAGAGTTGCTACCGTAGGAGTACATAGCTCTAAGGTCCCGTCAGGTACCTTTCTAATATTCACCTGCGTAGTTTCCTGCATGCTTCTATGTGGCAGAGGTCACATGACCAAACCCTGGAGTGCTTTGAGTGTGTCTAATCATGAGAATCTATGCATACCTCTGCAAAGACCCAGAAAGAGAACACAGTTCCTCTCCTCCCAGTGTAAGGCAGGCTTTCTCAGTTCCTATTTTTTGTTTAAGTCTATCCCCTCCAATGATTAGGAATATCCACTTCCGTTAGGAGAAATTTATTCTTAATCTATAGCTTCCCTCTGAAAAAAAGGATAAAAATGTCTCTCTCTTTTTACTTATCTTTATTGTTGAATGTATTACAGATGTTCCTCCTTTTCCCTCTATTGACCCCCTCCTCCCCGCTCCCACCCCCCTCCTGCCTTTCCCCACACTGTTGTCTGTGTCCATTGGTTATGCATATATGCATATAAGTTCTTTGGTTTATTTCTTCCCACCCCCCCACCCCCTTCCCTTTGAGGTTTGTCAGTCTAACAACCAATTTGTACTTCTTAATCTCTTCACCTTTTTCACACATTCCCCCAACCTCCCTCCCATCTGAAAACCAACAATATGTTCTCTGTATCTATGAGAATGTTTCTGTTCTGCTTGTTCATTTTGTTTGTAGATTCAATTGTCGATAGATATGTATTTATTACCATTTTGTTTGTTCATATTTTTTATCTTTTTCTTCAAGAAGACCCTTCAGCATTTCATAAATAATGGTTTGGTGGTGATGAACTCCTTTAGCTTTTCCTTGTCTGGGAAACTCTTTATATGGCCATCGATTCTAAATGACAGTTTTCCAGGATAGAGAAATCTTGGTTGTAGGTTCTTGCTTTTTATCACTCTGAATATTTCTTGCCACTCCCTTCTGACCTGCAAAGTTTCTTTTGAGAAATCAGCTGACAGTCTTATGGGAACTGCCTTGTAGGTAACTAACTTCTTTTCTCTTGCTGCTTTTAAGATTCTCTCTTTGTCTTGAACCTTTTGCATTTTGATGATGATGTGTCTTGGTGTGGGCCTCTTGGGGTTCATCTTGTTTGGGACTTTCTGTGCTTCCTGGACTTGTCTGTCTGTTTCTTTCACCAAGTTAGGGGAGTTTTCTGTCATTATTGTTTCAAATAGGTTTTCAATTTCTTGTTCTCTCTCTTCTCCTTCTGGTACCCCCAAAATGCGAATGTTGGCACGCTTGAAGTTGTCCCAGAGGCTCCTTACACTATTCTCATTTTTTTGGATTCTTTTTTCTTTTTGCTGTTCTGATTGGGTGTTTTTTGCTTCCTTATATTCCAAATTGATGGTTTGCTTCTTGGCTTTACCTACTCTACTATTGAATCTGTGTAAATTATTCTTTATTTCAGTTAGTGCCTCCTTCATTTCTGACTGTGCATCCTTCATTTCTAACTGGTCCTTTTTTATGCTCTTGAGGCCCTCACTGAGTTCATTGACGTTCTCACTAAGTTCATTGAGCATTCTTATAGGCAGTGTTTTGAACTCTGCATCTGTTAGGTTGCTTATCTCTATGTTGCTTAGTTCTTTTCCTGGAGTTTTGTTTTGTTCTTTAATTGGGGCCTGTTTCTTTGTCTCCTTATTTTGGCTGCCTCCCTGTGTTTGTTTCTATGTATTAGGTAGAGTTGCTATGTCTCCTGCGCTTCCTAGGATGACCTATTGTAGTAGGTATCCTGTAGGGTCCAGTAGCACAGCCTCCCTGATTTCCCAGCTGGGCCCTTGAGGTGCACCCCTCCTGTGGACTTTACACCCTTCTGTTATAATTGATTCTTGATTGCAGTCTCAATGTGGCTTCTTCTTTAATTTCGTAGTTGTAGAACTTCCAAAAATGTCTCTTAAAACCACTCAAGCTCAACCCAAAATTAAAATCTTCTCTATCAAACAGAGTACTTACATGAAAAACATCTACATTTAGGTTATTTCACATTATTCTTCAAGAAAAAATGGCAGGTGTAACCAAGGCTACATTTGGATGTCTTTTACAAAACAAAGGCTCTTCCTACCCCAAAGAGAATTCAAGTCCTGTATATGGGCAGATAGAATTGCTTCTAGCATTTAGATGGCAACCTCCCTTCCACTCCCCTCTCCCCTCAGATTTTCCCCATCAAGGCTTAGAACAGCTTATGTCAGAACTCGCATTATCCTTACATCGCTCGACTCTGGTACTGAATGCCATAGTGCAGTATTTTAGCCTCTGAAGCTAGCCCTTTATACCTCTGAACCTTGGTGGCTGGAATAAAGGACAACACTCCTATCCTAAAACTGCCAGAAATGTGTTTTCTGGGTAGAAGTAGGAATAATATTTGAAGCATAGTTTTTCTTTGTTCTGAAAGCCTGCTAGGTCATATAGCTGTAATTTAAAAACCAACTCCTGATTGCTTGGAAATAGCCTTGAATTTTGGTAGAGTCAACTGAATATAAATACTTCAAGTTGAGTTGTGTTTTCTTTAGTAATGGAAAATAATGTTTCTTGAAGAGAAAGGGAAACTTTTAGAAGTGTTTTATTTTTTCCTGCCACACTCATTGATTAATTGGTCTAGAATTTCTGTGCAGAGTATTTAACATGGCTGATAAGTGTTCCATAGTTCAATGAAGAAACTACCAAGAGCAAAATATAATTTCCAAGTGGTTGACTCAGGGTGTTATTTATTTACTTATTTTTTGGTAATAATGGTAAAGATAACAAGTAACATCTATATAGTGCTTTAGAGTTTATAAAATGGTGGGTTAGTATGAGGTCTGTTTTAGGGATGAGCACTGTGCTCAAGCCCAGGCTAGTAAGTAACTTCAAATCTCATCATTCCAATAACTAGTAGGTGTTTGTTGTAGGGCTGGGGCATAGTTGGCCTCTTCTCACCTCAGTGTTGCCTCCACTTCTGCTAGGTTACTCCATTCTTTCTGCCCCACCACTACCTGCCCCCAGCATTTCTGGAGCTCCTGCTACCCCTGGGACAAAAATGCAATGGGGAGTCTTTCTCACTGGGGAGGAAAGAGATGACTGAGAGATAGTTATGTTACTAGACTGAACACATCACTATTACCCGATCCTTGTACTTACACAGTCACCCTGGCTCAACATCAGCCATTGATGGGTATTTGCTAGGACATAACCATTTGATGCCACCATTACCTAGCTGAGGCCCACTGTTGGCAAATACTGAACTTGGCAAAATTAGGAATGTAGAATTAGGAAATCCGTTCCTGAGTGGACCACGGGGAGACCTGTGAGTGCTGACTGACCTTGGGGATGTGGTGATGAGATAGAGCTGACAGATTTTGCTCAGTGGATACTTTTCTTTTCTTTCTTTTTTTTTTTTATTATTAATTTATTTTTGTTACAGATGTTTCTCCTTTCTTCCCCATTGACACCCTCCTCCCCGAACCTCCACCCCTTCCCCATCTTTGTTGTCCATGTCCATCAGTTATGCATACATGCGTATGAGTTCTGTGGTTTATCTCTTCCCTCCCCCCAACCCCCTCTTCTGAGGGTTGTCAGTCTGTACCCTACTTTCACATCTCTGGGTCTACCCTGTTCCTCAGACTGTTATGTTTATTATATTCCACAAATGAGTGAGAGCATGTGATATTTGTCTTTCTCTGCTTGGCTTGTTTTGCTTAGGATAATACTCTCGAGGTCCCTCCATGTCGTCTCAAAGGATAAGAGATCTTTCTTTCTTACAGCTGCATAGTACTCCATTGTGTATATGTACCACAGCTTTTTTATCCATTGATCCACTGATGGACACTTGGGCTGTTTCCAGATCTTAGCTATTGTAAATAGTGCTGCTATGAGCATGGGAGTACATGTATTCTTTCTGATTGGTGTTTCAGGTTTCTTAGGGTATATTCCTAGAAGTGGGATCACTGGGTCAAATGGCAATTCAATTTTTAATTTTTTGAGGTAACACCATAGTGTTTTCCACAGTGGCTGCACCAGTCTGCATTCCCACCAGCAGTGTACTAGAGTCCCCTTTTCTCCACACCCTCGCCAACACTTGTTGTTTGATGATTTGTTGATGGCGGCCATTCTGACAGGTGTGAGGTGATACCTCATTGTTGTTTTAATTTGCATCTCTCTGATGATTAGTGATGTTGAGCATTTCTTCATATGTCTCTTAGCCATTTGTATATCCTGTTTGGAGAGGTGTCTGTTTAGTTCCTCTGCCCATTTTTTAATTGGGTTCTTTGTCTTCCTTTTGTTGAGTTGTATGAGCACTCTATATATTTTGGAGATTAACCCCTTATCTGATGTATCATTGGCAATTATGCTCTCCCATACAGTGGGTTCCCTTTCTGTTTTGATGGTTGTTTCTTTTGCTGTGCAGAAGCTTTTGAGTTTTAGCACCATTCCCTGGATCTTCGCCCCTGTGTGTCTCTTGCAGAGCAAAAGAGACCCAGAGTTCCTAACCATTGACCCTTCTGCTCACAGAGCTCAGAAAAACTGTTCCTCCACTTGGAGTTCAGCCAAACAGAAGTTTCATGGTGACCTCTGATTTCCTATTGCTGAGAAAAGCTCTGGGTCATGGAGAGCTCATCAGCCCTGCTTAGAAAACAGGGCTTCTGACTTGTTTGTTCTCAAAGGGCAGATTGTTGTCCCTTGTTTGCACATTAATAAAAATAGCCTCCAGTAGTAGTAAGAGTTTTTTGTTTTTTTTTTATCCTCACCCGAGGACATTTTTGCATTTATCTTCAGGTAGAGCAGGAGGGAGAGAGGGAGGGAGAGATGGAGGAAGAGAGAGAGAGAAACATTGATGTGAGAGAGACACATTGAGTGGCTGCCACCCACACAACCCCAACCGGGGCCGGGGACAAACTGCAACCGAGGTACGTGCCCTTAGCGGGAACCGAACCCAGGCCTCTCTGGTCCAACGCTCTAACCGCTGAGCAAAACTGGCCAGGGCAAAGAGTTTTTAAAAATATATCTTATTTTAATTCCTTTGAGGTATTTCATTAGTATGTTTATTTCACAGTGTGTTGTCATTTTGATGTGCTATGTTTTTTCGACTGTGCTGAGTCTTGGATACATGTGTTTCGACAAGTGTGCTAATGTCTTCATACACATGCAAGGTGGGGCAAAAGTAGGTTTACAGTTGTTCATATGGAAAATAATACACTAATTAATAAATAATGATACAAGAATAAACTCTGTCTCGTTTACTGACATCTTTAATCCTACTTTTGCCCCACCCTGTATTTACTAACCAGAGAATGTGCTTTCCCCTTTGGAATTGCTCTTATTGGAAGAATGTTTCTTTATATGTGGTTTATGGTCAAGCTTTACCTGCATTTAGCTCTTTGTAATTGTTTTCTTTTTGAACCTATACCCATGTGTATATTATTAAATAAACTTCCTCCCCCATGTTCTCCAAGGGAAGCCATGCATTAAAAAAGAGTACAAAAAAGGGGAAAATCCAATGCATCTATGCTCTTAGTTACTTTCTCAAACAATGGTTAAAATCTTCACCACAGAACGGAAACCTTGCTTCTGAGGATAAATGGAGAATGGAGTAGTCCATCGGTATTTTGAGTTTCTTTTCTTGGCTTCACTCTGGTCACTCTACCAAACTCTGTCATTTCCCCCAAGCTACCCAGCACTAGCTTGGTCCTCTCCTTCAGCTGGTTATCTGGGGTTTTCTGCTGTTTTTCTAGCATCTGAAATACGACTCTGAACCTGGAGTAGGGCAATCTCTTAAGATTTTGTGGTTTTGAGGGTCAGAGAAAGTTCTAACCTGGGTTGGAGTTTGAGAGCACAAGTGCCTAGGATTCTATTCTTTTCAATTATTTAATGAATCAGGCTCACTGCTCTATTCAGGATTCTACCAGCTTCTTTCATTAGTGTCTTCTTTCAATAGTAGCACAGAGATTCTGCACCTGGTACCTTTATACAGCACTAGTATGGAGAAACTTGTATGTAACATTCCCTAGCATTTGAGTTTCCTCAACTTGCAGGGTTTGTTCAATTTCTTATTGACCCAGTCCTATTGATGAGTGCTTATCTGTATGGGAGACTTTTCTTCTCAGTATATGGGTAGATAAGCCATAGGATAAGAAGGAACTGGTTAGGAGGAGTGCAATTATTGCTACTGTTATTATTGCTGTCCTACTACTATTGCCACTACTGTTCCTGATGCTGCTACCTGCTGCTCTAACAATGATTATAGCTGCTGCCAGGACTGCTCTTTCTGCTGCTGCTTCTACTTACCATTCACATGTTCAGTTCTATGCTACTGGGATTTAAAAGAATCATTGTCAAAGACTTCAGGATCTTTATAGTCTACAAAATACTAACCTGAGAAAAAATAGCTGGCAACCAAGCACAATAATTACCATTTGTTTAGTACCAATATGTGCCAGATGCCTTACATAATTAGCTCCTTTAGTTATCTGACCAAACTAAGAGACAGGTCTTCCTTTTCAGTAGTTGAGGAACTATGTTCAGAGAGCAAATAATGTGCCCATGATCACTCAGCTGGTGAATGACACAGCTGGGATTTAAACCTAGGTTTTTTGTTCTCTAAAACCTATGCCATTTTCACTAGGCTGGCCTGTAGTCTTTAAATACACAAAGCACATTCTCCTTTATTATCTCAGGGGATTTCACAATAGTCCCCAGAAATGGCAGGGCATGTATCATGAAAAAAACTGAAACACAGAATTTGAATGATCCTTAGAGCTAGTTACCAGGACTGAGCCTCAGGGCTCCCAATTCCCAGCCTGTGTTCAGTTACCCTATGGAGCAACAGCATTTTACTGACTGTATTTATAAAGCACCCCTGCAAATTAGCGTAGGCCCAGAGCCTGAAAACTAGGCTAACAAAACAGAGTTCTAGCAATTATTGAGATTTTACTTCCTTGTATACTTACCATGACATGTATTTTGTGCAGCCATATTTACGTTCATCAGCAGCATTGCCTTTACAGAACCTCTGCCCCTTGAGCAGTATTGGCATTTGTAGACTAGGAATAAACACCTGGTCTGGTGGCTGACCATTTTGGAGATCTGCGTATTGCTTTGCTCAACAAGAATTTACTGAAAACTTAGTATGTGTAACCCCCTCCCCTGCCGTGTCAGACTGTAGGTAGTTCTATTTTTTAATTTTTTGAGAAACCTCCATACTAGTTTCCAGAATGGCTGTATTGGTTTACATCCCTACCAACAGTGTATAAGGGTATCTCCATATCCTCACCAACATTTGTTATCTCTTGCCTTTTTTATAATAGCCATCCTAACATGTGTGAGATGATATCTCATTGTGGTTTTTATTTGCATGTACTTGATTAGTGATGTTGAACATTTTTTCATATACCTGTTAGCCATTTATATGTCTTCTTTAGAAAATGTCTGTTCAGGTCCTGCACCCATTTTTAAATTGGATTATTTCTTTCTTTGCTATTGAGTTGTAAGAGTTCCTTATGTATTTTGAATATTAACTCCTTATTGGATATATGATTTGCAAATATTTCTTCTTTGTTGATTATTTCCTTTGCTGTGTAGAAACATTTTAGTTCTGTGTAGTCCCATTTGTTTATTTTTATTTTTGTTGCCTATGCTTTTGGTGCAGTATTCAAGAAATCGTCACCAAGACCAATGTTAAAGAGCATTTCCCTTATGTTTTCTTCTAGAAGGTTTAGAGTGTCGGGTCTTACCCTCAAGTCTTTATCTATTTTGATTTGATTGTGGTGTACGGTGTAAGATAAAGGTCCAACTTCCTTCTTTTGGAGGTGGATATACAGTTTTCCCAACACCATGTATTGAAGAGGCTGTCTTTCCCATTCTGTATTCTTGGTGCCTTTGTTGAAAATTAGTTGACCATATGTATGGTTTATTTTTGGACTCTCTATTTTGTTCCATTGATCTATGTGTCTATTTTTATGCCAATACCATACTATTTTGATTATGATAGCTTTGTAATATGGTTTGAAATCAGGAAGTGTGATGCCTCCAGCTTTGCTGTTCTTGCTCAATATTGCTTGAGTTATTTGGGATCTTTTGTGGTTCCAAGCAAATTTAAGGATTGTTTTCCTACTTCTGTAAAAAAATGCATTGAAATTTTGATAGGGATTGCATTATTTTGTATATCACTTTGGGTAGGATGGACATTTTAATAATACTAATTATTGTAATTCATGAACATGGGATATCTTTCCATTTCTTTCATCAATGTTTTATAGTTGTCAGTGTACAGATCTCTCACCACCTTGGTTAAATTTATTCTCTCTGGACCGCAGGCCGATGTTCCAACCGCTGAGCCAAACTGGCCAGGGCTGGTTAAATTTATTCTTAAGTATTTTTTTTTTTTTTGATGCTGTTGTAAATAGGATTGTTTTCTGAATTTCTTTTGGTATAGTTTGTTAGTGAATAGAAACACAGCTGATTTTGAAGATCTGGATATCTTAATCTGTTTGGACTGCTATAACAGAATTATCACAGTCTGGGTAGCTTAAGCAATTGAAATTTGTTTCTCACAGTTGTGTAGTCTGGAGAGTCTAAGATCAAGGTACTGGCTGATTCAGTGTCTGTTGAGGGCCCACTTCCTGGTTCATAGATGGTGCCTCTTCACTGTGTACATCCTCACATGGCAAAAGGGGGCAAGGGAACGTTCTTGGTCTTCTTTTATAAGGGCATTAATCCCATTCATGAGGGATCTACCCTCACAACATAATCACTTTTCGAAGGCCTCACCTGCTTAATACCATTATGTTAGGGGTGAGGATTTGAAGATATGGATTTGGTGGGGGGACACAAATATTCGGTCCATAGCACTGGGGAAGCACTATAAACATAGAGCTAGGTACAGCAATGCTTTAATATTTGATTTTGTTGTTTTAAAATGATATCTCAATATATATATTATGGAATATGTTCTTTTGTGACATGTATACTTATGAATATTTTAGATTTACTTTCATTTTGTGTGTGTATAATCTTTTTCAAAAGAATTCCATGAAGCAGTAATATTTTGTATTATGTTGAAATGTTTTTATAGTAAGCACATTGATAGAATGTTTGCTCTAGCAGTAAATTAGTAAATTTAAAAGTAAAATGATGTCATTGGCTAGAGTGAGAGGAAAAGATTGGTGTTATGTACAAAAATTAATTCTCACCCATGTTTTTAAGTGTGTGTGTGTGTGTGTGTGTGTGTTCATATGCATATATATTTATGTATGACAAGTGGTTTGGGAGTTTTTGATTGCATGTCTTTAGCTGGCCATGGAGAATGGGAGGAATTAAGTCTCTGAGCTTGATAAACTCAGGTAAAGAAACATTTACTAGGCAACATATGGAACAAGTGTTTGCTACACAACCAATTTCTCTGGAAGACTAGTCTTTTCCCTGAAGAAGCTCGAAGCCCTGGCGGGGTAGCTCAGTTGGTTAGAGGGTCATCCGGACACACCAAGGTTAGGGATTCGATCTCCGGTCAGGGCACATAAAGGAAAACCAATGAATGCACAAATAAGTGAAACAACAAATCGGTATTTCTCTCTCTCCCCCTTCCTCTCTGTCTAAAATCAGTAAATTAAAAAAAAAAAAAAAAAAAAAAGCTTGAGGATGTTTTCATGACAGACATGCATTCAGTTAATGGAATATAAAGCAGGCCGAGGTGAAGACTGAGGTAGAGTTAAAATAAAATGGATGCTTATAACAGGTTGCAGGATTTTAGCTCTTTCATTTGTTTCATAGCATCTGAGCAAATAAAGATTACTTCACTAATGGTGTGTGACTCTGTGCTTTATATAGAGCTGATTTTAAGAATGTATTTATTAAATTGGATTAATTACTAAAGAAATGTTTGCATCCATAAACAAATTTATTGTATTATAGCTGCTTTTGACTTTGTTATAGTAAACCTTTTAATGTGTTATTCACTAAAGGAATTTTACCTAAGAAAATAAGGTGTAATATGTCTATAAATGAAGGTTAGTTCTTTTATTAATAATTTTTCTTGGGTATGAGGAGGAGTCTAATTTATTTTTATTTATTTTTATTTTTTTTATTAATTTATTTTTGTTACAGATGTTTCTCCTTTTTTCCTCATTGACACCCTCCTCCCCATTCCCCCACCCCATCCCCAGCCTTGTTGTCCATGTCCATCAGTTATGCATACATGCGGATAAGTTCTGTGGTTTATCTCTTCCCTTCCCCCAGCCCCCTCTTCTGAGGGTTGTCAGTCTGTACCCTACTTCCACATCTCTGGGTCTACCCTGTTCCTCAGACTGTTATGTTTATTATATTCCACAAATAAGTGAGATCATGTGATATTTGTCTTTCTCTGCTTGGCTTGTTTTGCTTAGGATAATACTCTCAAGGTGCCTCCATGTCATCTCAAAGGATAAGAGATCTTTCTTTCTTACAGCTGCATAGTACTCCATTGTGTATATGTACCACAGCTTTTTTATCCATTCATCCACTGATGGACACTTGGGCTCTTTCCAGATCTTAGCTATTGTAAATAGTGCTGCTATGAACATGGGGGTACATGTATTCTTTCTGACTGGTGTTTCAGGCTTCTTAGGGTATATTCCTAGAAGTTGGATCACTGGGTCAAATGGCAGTTCAATTTTTAATTTTTTGAGGTAACACCATAATGTTTTCCACAGTGGCTAGGAGTCTAATTTAAAAGACTATGTGGAGCCCGGCCGGTGTGGCTCAGTGGGTTGAGCGTCGACCTGTGCACCAAGAGGTCCTCAGTTCGATTCCCAGTCAGGGCACCTGCCCAGGTTGTGGGCCCAATCCCCAGTGGGGGGCATGCAGGAGGCAGCCAATCGATGTTCTGTCTCATTGATATTTCTATCTCTCCCTACTTCTCCCTTCCTCTCTCTCTAAAATCAATAAAGGAAAAAAAAAAGACTTGTGTGGATTGAAAGTGCTGTTAGTTATAAGACTCATTTGTAACTAATTAAAAACAGGTATCCTGACCACTACTCCCTTTATCTTTGATGACACATAGAAAGTATTTGCTTGCTTACTTGCTTTATTATCTTTGGTTAAAGGGAGGTATAAATATTTATACATATACGCCTTAGTAAAAATCTTATAACATTTCAAGCTCTGGGGTGATAAGGAGAAAGCTGCTAAGAAATTTGTCTTTGACTGGAATGGGACCAATATTATTTAAAAAGAAAGAAATTAAGAATTGAGAGGGATTTATTAAGGAATTACTTATGCCTAGGAGTGTGCTGAAGATTATGGGGAAATCAAAAGTAGCACAAGACATGGTTGTACCCTAAAGCATTATCTACTTGAATAGACAAGATTAAGACCTATGAAAAAATTACATACTAAAACAGGAAAGCGCCAGAAATACTACTGCAGAGTTTAAAACAGCTCGTCAACTCCTCCTTCATATGTTGGTTCTGAATGTTTTCCTCCCCTTTCTTTATAAGGCAGCACAACTGTGGTGCCACCAACATGTTAAAGTCACTTGAGTTCATGTCAAATGTTTGTGTTTGGAGTTAAATCTAAGTGAAGCAGTAAAAAGGAATCATTTTATAAAGTCAGGCAAGAGAAAAATCTCAAATTCAGAAGAATGGCAGGGAAACTGCTGAACTGCTTGGGGCCAGTTTCTGTGGACAAAATCACCCTAACGTCTGTTTCAGGCTCCAAATATAGATCATCGTTCAAGGTATAATCCACCCTCCATGGGCTTTTTGAGGCTTTTGGGCTCTGTTGATGTGAATTTTGTCTGGAAAAGGACAAAGGAATAGGTCTCAGGCTGATTAGGGGGTAAGGTCACTGTCATGAGTCCTGGAATGTCCAGGAGAAATAATGAATAATGCCTTGCATCTTCCATGTGAGGAGGGTTTGGCAGTTCTGGCCCTTTGAAGGATCTCATTGCTGAGGCTCATGAACCATTCCAAAACCCAAGCTTTTCTTTTCCTTTCCAAGGAAAGTCGTATGCTAACGGTGACAATTTACACATTACCTGATTTCTCCAGTGGCTTTGTGGATTGTTTACATCTCTGTTTACTGTGATGGAAATCCTAAAACATACTGGATTAAGCAGAAAAAGGGACTTTTTGGTTCTTATAACCTGCAGAACCAGAGTAGGGCTGATTTATGGCTCAAGCAGTGTCACCAGAACTTAGTTTCTTGTCTCTCAGCAGGGCTCTGCTTTTCTCCTTGTTGGCTTTGTTCTTAGGCTCTTCACTCAAGAATGCAAAATGGATGAGCAGATTTCACATCCTTTTACATTCGAAATCAGGAGGCAACAGCGATTTCCATTAAAATGTCTCTGCATCTCATTGGCTTCAGTGGGGTCCCATACCCATTTCTGAACTAATTTCTGTAGGTCAGGAGGATGTAACAAGCTGATTGGCTTAAGACTGAATCACATGTTCCATTCAGTTGGAGTCCCACCCAAAGCATATATGTTAGACTGTATGTTAGACTGTGGAAGAGGTGATGTCTGAGAGAGAATAATAAATCCAAACATAAGGTAGCAACAATAATAATTGAGGTTATATATCATTATTATGGCTGCAAGTTCTATTCTATTCTATTTTGTTTTGCATGGTTATCTAAAGAAAGTATAAGGGATGCTGAACGTTCAGCAACAATAAGAGCCAAAACTGTCCACTTTAGTGTCCAAATATTTTTGGCTTCCAAATATTCTCAGAAAGTATATAAAGTGTACTGATTTAAGCAGCATTCAGAACCAGTGGGTGGTCATATAGGCATGTGGTTGAAGTTTTTGAATACTTTTATATTTTGTGAACAAAGGTCAGTTTTGAAGAATTGGCATTGTTGGTAAAGGATTAACTAAAGCCTTTCTCCTTCTGCATAGAAGTCTGACCTTTGGTTGACTTTGTAGACCTGTTTCCCTAGAAACCTGAAAATGATAAAAAGTCAACAATATTGCTAGGCAACATTGCTTAGGGTAAAACTGACCCTTGACTAGTAAAAATGGCTACCTGGAAATAGGGGAATTTCTCTGGTATGGCCCTGACTCTGCTCTCCAAGAGGAGCTTTTGTCCACTCTGCCATGGGCCTGGCTCTGGCGGACCCCTTAGATATCTATCCATTATATTTTCTGGCTACATCTGAAGTAGGTGATGAGGGGTAAGCCTTGTTGGTCTCATTTAAGATAACTATAAATCTTAAGAGGAAGCCATAATTTGGGGCTTCTCTGAGTGCAGTGACTGTTGTAACTGGGTATATCTTCTGTGGGGGACTCTGGAAGTTATGCCTGTGAAATTGTTACAAGATATTGGCTCCTGTGTGGAATAATGCTTTTAAGACCATGCTCTTGAACTTGCCTAATGTGTTCCCATTGTTCTCGAGCTGTCATCTAGGGGCCAGACAGGCTTCTGGACACTGTGTAGATTGCTGCAAGACTGCTGCAGAAGAGTAATGCCCAATGCTGCCCTGCTGGCAAACTCTCTGAGCAGACCGTGCCAAGTGTTGGCAGGGATACTCTTGTGTGTCTGAATGTTCAGCTGCGCTTAAGAGGGCCCACTGGTGGTGTTGCAGACATAATATGTAAAATGCAGCCTGAGACAAGGCTCAGACTCCTGATCTCATGATGTAGTAGAGACTGGATAATTGTGCATTTTACCTGTTTTTTTTTTCTTCCTGGGAACAAAGCTAGACTCCCTTTCCCAGCCCCTTTCTGTATGTGTGGCCATTTGACTGAGTTCCAACCAGTGGAATGTGGGTGGAAGTAAAGAAGAGTACTTCTTGACCTGGCCCATAAAAACCTTCCACGTGCCTTCTCTAATTGCTCAATGAATGCCAGGGACTCTAAGGCTTCAGAGGATGATGAAACCTCAAGATAGGGTCCCTGAATGACCACATACAAGGTCACCTGCCCTTGAGAACATCCATTTAGACTTCAAATGAATAAGAAATGCATAATTATTGTATTTAGCCAGGATAATTTTGAGGCTTACCTGTGAAATCAGCTAGTATTTCCCCAACAGTTGTTAACTAACACCTAACACTCCTCAAATCTAGAAATGTTCACATGGTATGCTAAGGGATACAAGCCTGCCACATTTTCAGGAAGGGCTTTCAGATATTTTAAACTAAAATACAAACACAAGATGTATATACCATGAGCTGATGATTTGGAAACATAACTCATTTGCTTCTGAAATGGTAAGGATTTGGGTCACAAGTCCTAATTGTAATTGGGGGGAAATGTCCAGGAGGAAACATTTGTGTAAATGTTGCTCTGTCTATAATAATGTCACCAAATTTCTGCCTTGCCACTTTAAGATGGCAGAGAAAGAGTGGAGGCAGACTGGGTTGTACTGGCGATGAGAGGATACCTTTCCTCTTCTACTGTCTCCAGGCTGCATCAAGAGCTCAGGGAGGGTTCTAATCCATTGTTGTTTACAGTCATGTTTCCCATACTGTTAATTAACAGCCAAAGGAACATTAGTCCATGAAAAAAAAGGATTTTATGGTTAAATAAATTAGAAAAGTAATATATACTACATTTCCCCTTTGGGAGAGTCTCAGTGCATATCAACATATCAGTCTCTGAGAAAGTCTGTAATAAGGGAACCTATTTGTAACATTGTCAGTTTATAACAAATAGTAATAAATAACATTATAAATTTATTATATTTTATTATATTTATTTTACACCTTATTAAATTATTACAATTAATCTATAAATAGATAATTTATCTGTAATAAACTACCCCAACATCTCAGTGGCTTAATACAGTAAAGGTTTATTTATCACTCATTACAGTTCCATGTGGGTCAGTGGGTAGTTGGGAGAGAATAGTTATGCCTCATGTGGTCATTTAGGGGCCCAGGCTCCATTTACAGTGGGACCCTTAACTTCCAGAGTTTGATTTCTCCACTAGATTTTTTTTTTAATCCTCACCCAAGGATATGTTTTTAAATTTTTTTATTGGCTTTTAGAGAGGAAGGGAGAGAGAAAGAGAGAGAGAAAGAGACAGAGAGACAGAAAGAGAGAAACATCAATTGATTGCCTCCCATATGTGCCCTGAGCAGGAATCAAACCCGCCACCTTTTGGTGTATGGGACAACGCTCCAACTAACTGAGCCACCTGGCCAGGTCGTCATTAGATTTTTTTCATCCAGCCAGCAGGGGAGGAAATATGGAGAAAGCACTCGTATGTGTTCCTAACCACCTTTGGAGGCGTCACTGTCCGCTTTCACTCACTGCCATTGGTGAGAACTAGTCCCAAGGTCCACCTTGAGGTAAGAGCACTGGGAATGTGCCTAGGAGGAAGAGGAGAACGTGGATATTGGTGGGCAATCCCGGTAGCTGTCACAAGTTTTCCTGTTGCCCCCCCCCCCCCCAAATATCTTTTTGCTCCCTTTCTCCTTACAACATACATAAGGGAGCTTCCCAAAGTCCCATCTGGTTTCTACATTAAGCTGAATATCCAGGATTTTTTTGGTGATACAGAGTTGTCTCCATCAGAGGCAAAATGGGAGACACATGGTCTCTGACCCACAGCGATTTTCTGAAAGAATCTTCTACAGGCATACCTCAGATATATTGTAGGTTCAGTTCCAGACAACTGCGATTAAGCGAGTATTACAATAAAGTGAGTCATAATGTTTTTGCTGGTGGAGGGTCTTGCCTTCAATTTGTAAAACAGGTAATGTCTGTGAAGCACAAGAAAACGAGGTATATCTGTAGCCACTCAGGTCTGAAACTCCCTGCCTCAATTCATTGATCTGGACGCGATTCTGCTCTCCAGGAGAAACGTATTTGTTCATTGTTGCCCCGGCCCTGGCTCTGTGCTCCGAGAGGATCTCTTGTTTATTACTGTCCCTGAACTCATCTGAAGTGAGTGGTGAGGAGTAAGGCCCCCTTGGTAGCTGTGCAGACTTTGCAAGCCATATCCTAACCATCTTATTTCAGAGCTCAGACTCTGACTGGACCTACCGGTGAGAGCTAAAGAACCTCCACTGACTGGGGTGAGTGGATTATTAATAACAATATTAACAAGGTTTGACATTTCCGTGATGCTACTGGTTTTCAAATGCTTTTTTGTACATTATTGTATGCAATTCTCAAAACAGCCTCATGAAGTAGGGATGTGGGGACAGTAAGAAAGGCCACTAGGAAGTCCACAGTGCATTACTGTAGACCCATTCACAAGGCAAGATAATACTTATGACTTGCTTCTGCTTTATGGGTCCCTTTTTTTTTTTAACCCAATCTGGACCATTCTGTTATTCTGGCAGTTCAGGTTGTTAAAAGTCTGACCAGGCCTCAGATTTGTTGAGTCATCCATCTCTTCCCACCAAATGACTTGCTTTTGGCAAAGGGGTCTAAGAAGATTCCTCTCATTCTGAGAAGCCAGATTCAAGTCTGGAACACCTGATCCCACCCTGCTCTCTCCTCTCTAAAAAAACCATGGAATTTCAGCTCTAAAAGGTTGATAATATAGTTTCGGACCCATGACTTTCACTCCATCTTCTCCAGAGGCTATTTTTCAGAGGTGCCTTCAGGGTAGATGTGGTAGGTGCAGGGGTTAAGAAGGGTTCATTAGTCTTGGCTCTTGGGTTCCTCTCCCCCCTCAACCAGGGAAGCTCAGATTTGGTTCCACTACTAACAAAACCCCCTTAAAAACCATGGTTAATAGCTAAATCCATCATCTCTGCAGATAAAAAACTTGAGGCCCAGAGAGGTTAATTAACTGGCTTGATGTCACACAGGTGCTCACTGGAGGAACTGGCACTAACACTTGGGTTTTCTGAATCCCAAATAAATGTTCTTTTCACTGGAGTGGCTTCCTGTTCCTTCCCTTGGTGTGGCATGTGGTCTAAGATAAGAGGCAGGAGTCAGGCTCTGACCATGACTGAGAGCATGGGTGACTTGGGCAGGCAGCTTCACCTCTTGCTCATGGTCTCCCAATTCCTCATTCAGTGAAGCAGGAACAATCCTGGCTTCTCATCCAGGGCAGAGCTGCTCTGTGCATGGCTGATGGTACACCCTGCTAGGATCCTGGCACCTCTCATGCATTTTATCTGCCTCTATTTGACAGAGGCACTGCCTGAGTTCCTTCTGTCATTCCATTACCCCATCCCCCACGCAGTTGGCTAACAGTGCCATTTAAAATCTCAGTTAGAAGGGGACAACATAATCATCTCATTAAATTTGTTGTTCTTACCCAGATGTGAAGATGGAGTGGCTAAAGGTCAGCTTGACTCTGTCTCTATCCATGTTCTGAGAGTGTTACCCATGCAAGAGGTGGCTGCTCTGTCCATGTCTCCTTTCCCCCTACTTCCCACCACATGATATTTGTTTTTGCTCAGAACTGGAAAGGAGTGATTGCTTTAGATTTGCTTTTCTTTTACCAACTGGAGAAATACCTCACTGTGTCCTGTTTAAATATGGCTTTTCATACAGTTCCAGCTTTTGTGGGGGAAGGGGCATGAGTAATTTCCTCCTGGGTGCCTTACTGCTCCAAAGAGAGGAAAACATAGAGCCCCAATGTTTGGAATGCCAATCATTTAGGAAGTTTCTAGCAGGTCTGCCACTTGTTCGAACCATGAGGTTTGGTTCCAGAAAAAACTCTTGATTTGGGGCTATATGTGGGAAGGGTTCTGCAAGCCAAGGAAAAGGGCCCTAGAAGTTAAGGCTGGTATGGTATGCCCCCTGGATTCTAAACCTCCTTCCACATGCCTGCTTGAGCCTCAAGTGAGTGTGTGGCTACTCTGCATGAGAACGTTCTGTGGGTTGGCGTCCATGAGGGTAACTGGTCAGGGCAGACTTCATTGCTAGGAGTTTGCCCATGTTTTGAGAATTAAAGCCTATTTACAATTAGAGTCACTTTCTCAGCTGCTTTTATTCCATTTTTAATTCTTATTTTTTGTTTCCTGCCCTTTTTTTTTTTTTTTTTTGGTCTTTGTCAAATGAGCAAAAATTCTTTTTAATAGCTTCTAAAAAGGTATTGTAATGCTGTCCAGAGAAAAAAAAGTGATCAAATTGCCCAACAGCAAGAAACACTGTCCATTTGAGTTTATATTTGCTCAGTACTAAATCTATATTCCCCCCCCTCCCGGCTTTCTAAATGTGTAACAACAAAGTAGGAGCTAATTTTTATGTTTTCCAAAGTGCCTTCAGGGAAATCCCTTTTTAAATCTATGGATTTTAGTCCAATGAGGGATCCTTTTCCTTTGGTCTGAATTTTGTATATCGTCTGTTTCTTACAGGGCTTCCGTATTGTCTCAGGCGCCACTGGAAATGCAGCAAGGATTCCTGGCACATCCCAGTTGCCATAGCAACAGCAGTCTTTCCCATAATGAGCTGCATCATCTGAACTGATGTCACAGCATCATGCAGCAGGTCAAACAAGGCATCTCCTAGTATTGCATCCTACAGATGTGCTGTAAACATCAAAAGAAGACGGCTAGAGCAGGAGATGGTGAGTGTTAAATGTGTGGGCATTAATTGCATGGCTGTTTTGTTGGTTAGTCTGTGTCTGCTAAGGCGGAGATGGGGGGATGTTGTCTGCTTAAAATGGACTAAGGAAAGAAGAGCTGTTTTACCTAAATCTGTTTTTCAGGCTGCTGGGTTAAAACAAAGGCCTATAAGACTCATAAAGGAATCAAAATAGATAACATTATTCTTGCTTCATCTCTGCCTATTATTTTTAGTGTTCTCATGGAATTTTTCATGAACATAAGATAATTTTCTATTGCAAAACCCCAAATAGGCTCTAAAATGAGTAGTTCACAGTCTTTCAACACTGTAGAGATATATATTTCTTTTTTATGGGGCAGAGCTAATTGGTCCCCTATTTGCTCTTGTGATTTATGAAATATTTAGTGATTTGCAGTATGAAATTCCGTATTTACCTCGGTTGGGTTTCAGTTTCTTCATGGCAAGGAACGACTGCTGAATAAGCATTTGACATAACCCTGATGTGAAAGGGGATCTCTTATATGTTCAAGGCAGAATTTATTAAAAACATGAGGACCCAAACCAAATAAAATTACTTGAGCCTTTTGATTTATATGATAGTCCTTCAGTCCATGTCCTTCATAGTTAGTTGAAGGACTGCCACGATGTTTTTCCACCTATAGCTAGTCTCTAAAATAGCTGGAGTTGTTTGCAGGCTGACTTGTAACAAGTCTCCTCTCTGCCGCAGTTGCACTGAAGGGTAACCCTGAGGAGAGCCTCTGGATGTGGCAGTGTTGCTACTCTTGTTTAACTTTAGCCAGAATCTGGTAAGATGCACAAGCAGCAGAGTCCTCTGTGACTGTGATGAATGCAGATCTCTGGCTCAGTTATAACCTTAACTCAGTTCTGAAACTCCAGATAAACATGTATCGTCTTCACCTCAACTCCTAGCTCTGTCTTTGGGCATTTTCATTGTATCTCCTCCCCCCACCCCCCACCGAAATGTGTTCTGACAGTGTCAGATGAGGAGCAGTGTGTTGCCTTTGTTTTGGGAAATGAAATTGATTTCCCTGGTGCAGCTGATTGCTACTAAGGGAGAGAAAGGAGGAGGCACATGTCAGTTCAATTGATCAATATGTCCACTTGGAATCAGGGAGTGGCCTTTTGGCTCAGTGCTGCGGAGTTAATAGTTTTTATTTGAAAAGTCTTACAGGAAAGAATAGCAACCCTGAGTTCCTCTTCTTTTAGGCTGTTTGTTGAGCCTAAAAGAGATGTGTCATAGGATATCATAGGAAGCAGGAAGGACAATATCTCTAGTCAACTTGGAGTGATACAAATATTATTTTTTCAATTTTTTTTTTTTTGCACAGAGTCAAGCATATTGGTCCCATTAGGCACTAGCTGGAATGAAAGAGCTCAGATTTTAATTAGTTTGTTTATACACATCACACACATGCTGCTCTCGGTTCCTTAAGCTTATGTAGCTGACATGCAGCTGTATGGGATGGGAGAGGTCAGCTCAGCCTGGCTTTATTGCAAGCACTTAGGAGCGTGAATTGTTCACTGCCTGCTTTTTTGTCATATAATGTGAACAGAAAGCTCTGCTGGGACTGCTGGGTGTGAATGCAGCTAAGACAGAAGCTCTAAGGTGACAGGGAGGAGTGCTTGATGGTGATGGGGGAAGGGAAAGTGTGTCTAGTGGCTGGATTATGAGACTGGAGAAAATCACTCAGTGCCCATTAGAATTCTTTTAAAGTATTACTTCCAAAGAAAAGCAATGAAGAAAGACTTGTTTTGTAACATGAATTGCTAGGAGTAAAAATAACCAAAGGCAGCATTTTAATGAGTTTTTTATTTGCTTAATTTTTATTTCTTTTGCCTAACAGAGCTCTCAGCTGCTTCATCATGGGTGATTTGTACAATTACTGGAAGTCTCAAAGCCAGATTCCTTAAGGGCAGTGTTAGAAAAAAGTAGAGTCATGCTTTGAGAGTGAGAAGGCGCTGATGGGTGTGGGCTGCTGCAGTTATCTGGTGGAATATGCTGCTAGTTCAGAAAAGCCTGTAATCTGCCCCTGCCCTTGTAAATGTTGAAAATGCAGTTACAGTTCCCCAACTTTATGCTTTTGTATTCTTTTTGCTCTAGGAGAACAAAGCCCTAGTAATGGGAGCTGTCATCCTGGTGTTCAGTTTCTTTGCAGAGGGCTGCAGACTGTGCTGCTCTTTGATTAGCTGCGTGTCTTAATTACTGGCTAAGGCTATTTCAGTTGCCTTAGTTTTATTTTTAATAAATCCCCAAGGGGTGGATGGGGCAAGTGAGTATGGGGGAAGGGAGAGATTGCTCTACAGCTGCATTTAGTGGTGTTTCACTGAAACTTCCTAGAACTTAAAGAATTTTGTTTCACAGTGGTGAGTGAAAGATCATCACAACCATATTTACTGTGTGGCCAAGTTTAGATTATGGAAGCCTCACAAGAAGCTAACCTCCACCATGTTTTAGGTTATGACTTTCTTTACTGAATTACACAGTTAAAATAAGTTACATCTTTGTAGTTATGTAGGCCATGCTGAGAATGATAAAAATAATAATCATAATAACCACAGCTATCCTTTTTTCAGTTCTTATTATGTATCAGGCACTGGACCAAGCATTGTATATATCTTATTTAGTTCTTATAATGGCATTATGAGGTAGAGAGTTAACAACGTTACTCTGTAGGATTAGGTGTTATTATTCACATTTTGTAGAAACCAAGCCTTAGCCAGGTTAACAAATTTGGCTAAGGTCACATAGTTAAAAAGTGACTGGTCCAGGATTTTAAACCAATATGATTTGACTATGGCACCCTCCTGCTTACCCAGTCATGTTAGTTTTATAACATCCTAGCTATGAACACTGTACAGATCAGTCATCTTTACTCTATCACACTCACCCCACCCCTTCTCATTGTAATTGGGAAATGAGATTTCACATGTAGAATGAAATTCCACTGACAACACTAAGATCAGTTTTACTGCAGGGATGAGCATGACTCTTGGTCAGATTCTACTTTGATTCCAGAAATTTAAGTAATGCAGAATTGATGCTCAGACTTTTTGCCACTACCGTCGCTTGACATATTTTTCTAGCACAATTTGCACATGGAAAATGCTACATAAATGAGCGTGGGCATGCTAGAGTTGCACTAAAAGCAGGTCTTACCTGAGTCAGTAATGATTCAAGTTTGTTTTACATTCAAGTTTGTTTTACCTGTCTTATCAGCTTCATACGTCATGCCCTGCTAACTTTAAGACATTTACATTCCCTGGCAACACTAGGCAAGGATAGAAGAGAAAACTTCTCTCACAGCCTGAAAGAGCTATTTTTCTGAGTGTATCAGTGGCTGAATCCAGACGCTGCCTGTCTCTGATAAAGTACAAGAATGACAGTCTTGTGCAACATCCTGGAAGCCTTGTGTTTAAGGAGAGCTGAAAAACAGTCATCTCTGCATCATCTTGCCCATCCCCAGCTACCCACGCCCAACGTCATTATTGGGCTCTAGGGCTGTTCTTTGTTTGACTGTGGGGCTAATGCACACACTGATGGCACATTGATATTGATTCCAGTGTGGTGTGTACTTAGAAGTATTATTCCACAAGCTCATTAGCCTTTTCTAGGATCTGGGAGGAAGTTAACCTTTGTTCTAGCCTGCTCCAAGGAGGCCCAGGCTCTTGTCTGCATGAGCTACAGCAATGAGAAAGCTAGAGTTACCAAGTGTGATGACTACAGAGTTAAGTTCCAATTAGGGAATAAAAAAGCCAGTGGAATTGAGGGAAGTTGGTTGTCCTGCTACGTGCTTCATTTACTTCTCTTTCCAATCTTAGAATTAGTGAATAATAACTTGCTTTGATCCTATAGATTCAATTCAATCCAACAAGTATTTATTGAGTAGTTACTATGTTCCAAGCATAGTAGTGAATAAGGCTGATGCAGTCTCTTCCTCCACTACATTCTAGAGGTGGGAGACAAAAATAAACTGGTATATTTGTAGTTGGAGTAATTAATTCTCTCTGATACTGTAATACTATTTCTGTTTCTGTTTACTTCTATTCTATGTGCTACTAGATAAACGCATTATCTCTGCACATGTCTATATGGTAAAATCACTGCACTGAGTAATAGCTTTGTTACTTTTTCTGCTTGTGTTTGGGTTAGAATCTTGCTGGGACTGGACAAAGCCAATATGGCATTAACATTTTGTTGGAATAAGCTATTCTGAAATCTAGAACTATAATCAACCAAAAAGTACATGTCTATTTCAGTTGGCATAAACCTGACACATGGAAATATGAAATGTATATCACAGATTAGAGATTTTTTCATTAAAATTTTAAATGTTGACATTATTGCAAGTAAGAAAGATTTTCTTATTTTTATAAAAGATATTTTTCAGCTTTAAAAACTGTCCAGTTGGTTGTTACAGAATAGTCAAGGGAGTGTAAACCATAGGGAATACAGTCAATGATATTCTAATAACTATGCTTGGTGTTGGATGGGTGCAGGATTTTTTAGGTTGATCACTTATTAAGTTATATAATGTCAGGTGTACACTGGGGTGTACACCTGAAACTAATATAATGATGTATGTCAACTGTAGTTGAAAATAAAAAATGATTAAAACAAACAAACAAACAAAAAAACCCAAACAAAAACTGTTTGTCCAGAGAGCCCTCTAAATCTAAGATTCTAGCCAGCATGCCAGTGGAGGTGTGTGCCTCATGGGGGTAAGTGTACCAGGCACCTCCAGCCTTGAGCAGCCTATCCATTCACCCTGGTGTGCCTTACAAACATCACTTTAAATGGGAAGCATTTCTCTAAATTATCATATTAACCAATGTGTTCAAAACTATAGTTGTGTTTCCATGAAATTTTCAGGTGCTCATTCACTCATGTATAAGGTATGTCTGACTTGTGACAGTCACTTGCAGATTGACTATTTCTCTTTGGTGGCAATTGCACACACACAATTCTGGAGATGGCCTTTGAGTGGGAAGGGGAATATCACTTCTTATAGGACTTTGGCCATAGCTATAGATTTTTAGGTATTTTGAATTAATAAGGTAGATTTCTTCCCCACAATCACATATGTCAGCAGCTGAATCCCCCAGTTGGTTTTGAGACTTGCTGTGGACAAAGGAGAGACTTTGTTTCCAATGTGAGCCACCAGCCATGTTTTATTCTGTTCTTCAGAACTCATGCTCTAAACTCTTCCGGCCATCTTGCAGCTGTGTGCTTCGAGTCATAGGGGAAATGGGGAGAGAGTGTGGAATCTTTAGTACAGGGTCTCAAACTGGATGATTCATGAGCTGAACCTGGCCGAAGCTTGTTTTGTGTGGCTCCTGGGCAGGCTTCATGGACTTGCAACCCGTGCTTGCCCACAGAGCCCTGTGCTTAGAAGGATCCACACTTGGTTTAATGCATCTTGAAATTCTTAATAATTTTTGAGCAAGGAATTCTGCATTTTCATTTTATACCAAACCTCGCAAATTATGTAGCCAGTCCCATATGGTCCTTTTGATATAAAAAGAAATGACACACACATCTGAGTTTTAGGCTTATCATTAAGAATTAGATGATGTGGCTCACTTGGCAAGACTTGACTTCCTTAGATGGAGCAGTATTCTCCCAATCGTAATGGTCTCCCCCAACTCCCATCCATCTATCCCCACTGCTGTAGCTTGAGCTCTGTGGGTGTTTGGGTTTGAGACTTCTGCTCTGGAAGAATTCACATAGAAATTGTAGAGCTTACAAAAAACTAAAGGACTACTGTCAAAACAATCCAAAGCAAAAACCCGCTGCATGGTAATTCAGAGGCATCCATGGCAGTTCAGCGCCACACACAGTAATTCAATGGCATTTCTTTTATAGGCGATGGGGGACATATCACGTTACACTTGAAGATATTTGGTAGGTCAGGCTTATTTGTCACTTACCATTGCTTCCAGGGGAGAAATTAAATCTTTGCAAAGCAAGCTAATTAACCATCCTATTGGTTCATTGTTTATATTATTTCTCCTGCCCTTTGTTTTACTACTTGATTACTTTTATCACCTTCTTTCTTTAACTCTCATTTAAATTACACATGTTTATGCTGGCTGGCCGAGTATTTTTTTTTTTTTTAGTGTTATCCTTTTATTTTATTCTCTTTCCTGGAGGCTGGGGACCTATAATTTGAGTTTATATTACTAGAGGAAGAGTTCACTTTTTTTAAAATTAAAAAGGGAATTACAGTCAATATTTATAATGAACTCTTTTCCAGCAGGGCAGTTCCAGCCATGCTAATGTTCATAAGTCCAGCGTTGCCATTGCTGTTCATACTAATGAGATGCTGGGGACAGACTCCTGGACCTTATAGTAGGTGAAGCATTCTTACGCATCATGTCACAGTGAGAAGCGGCTGTATTAATCCACAGATGTGCAGAGAATTGTTAGAGAATAGAAATGACCACATTTGCCATATAGGAAAAAGTTAATTTTGGGGGGGAGGGGGCTGCATATAAACAGGGATCTGACAAATCTAAAAGGAACTCTTGCTATATCTTAGAAGACTGGAGTGGAATAAGAACTCATAGGATACTCTGTACCCTGAGACAATCTTAATGCCAACCATGTTCACTATTGTACAAGCTACAAAACCAGCTGCTTCAGATCATTTCACCAGTTGTCAACAATCAACAAATGTGTAAAATGTCTACCATGTCCAAGATCATGGGCTGAAGGAACATACACTTTCACATTAGGATGACCAAAGGCATGCACAAGTATATTACTTGAAGAACTTGTCATAGACTTAACACTGTGTTGTTTGGGCTCTGCTTGTGGAAGGATCTGATTAGTTCTTCCCTCGTTCTGCAGGTACTGAGATGGAGCTCCAGGCACATCTGGGGCTGCCCTCTCATCTTCTGTTCTTTTCATTCAATTGCTTGATTTAAATGTCTTTTTCTTAAATACCTAATTACTTTTTCTGGCCCACTCAAAATTATTGCCGGCACCCCTCAGCCTTTTCAATGCATCGTGCTCATATTTTGTTTCTACCCCACCAGCCTCCTATCACCTTCTGGGATAGCTTTGAACCCACCCTAATCTTCCCCATTAGCAGTCCCCCAGGCCTCAGCTCTCCTGCCACTGTTTATTCCCATTACATTAGCATAAAAATAGCCCATCAAAAACCAAATAACCCTGTAGCTTGTGAAGTAATCTGTTTACAGTTAGCTTTTAACAGTTAAATCAAATATTGCACTGTATTTAAACTGTTTTTTGTTTTTGTGTGAATTAAAAGGGAATGAGTCTTTACTTTTAGTAGTCACTCTTCTAGGCAGTGTGTGTGGGACATCAATTAGAAAGAACTAAAACAGCAGGGCCTTATTGGTAGGAGACTATATGCAAACATGAAAATAGGTATGCAAATGTAGTTTTACAATAATTATTTGTCCTGTAGTGTTATTATTACATTGCTGTCAATGAAAAATAAATAAAAATAAGGGGAGGGGTGGTGGGAAGGTGGCTAGCATAGCAAGGTGCCAGAGAGACGTACACCTCTTCAGGTTCAGTTAGAGTGACATGCAGCTTCTAGAACACTACAGGGAGATACTTGTCTCAGAAAAGCAGCTGCTTGAAGACAAAGAACAGTTCTGAACATAAAGGTAAAAACAAAAACTACCACCAAACCAGGCATGATTGCTTAGAGAACTAATAAAAGAATCAAAGTGGTGAATTAAGGTATGCATTATTGTTTTCACTAATTTAGTAATAAATAATTGGTAACATGATTTTGTTGTTAATCCTCACCTGTGGATATTTTTCCCATTGATTTTTAGAGAGAGTGGAAGGCGCCCTGCTGGTGTGGCTCAGTGGTTGAGCCTTGACCCATGCACCAAGAGGTCACCGGTTCTATTCGTGGTTAGAGTACATGCCCAGGTTGTGGGCCAAATCCCCAGTGGGGGGCATGCAGGAGGCGGCCAATCATGTTCTCTCTCATCAATGTTTCTATCTCCTTCTTCCTTTCCCTTCCTCTCTCTCTAAAATCAATAAAGAAAAAAAATAAAAAAATAAAAGAGAGAGTGAGAGGGCGGGAAGAAGGAGGAGGAGAGAAACCTTGATGTGAGACAGACACATCAATTGGTTGCCTCCTGCACACACAGGGTCAGAGATTGAACCTGCAACCTAGGTACATGCCCTTGACCGGGAATTGAACCCATGACCCTTTGGTGTGTGGGCCAATGCCCTAACTACTGAGGCACACTGGCCAGGACTGGTAACATGATTTTTTAAACATTTGAATTTTGACTAAACAAATTGAAAATATGTTTAGGTGTAGGACATCAGGACACGGAGTGAGTTAAGGGAAACATGGCTATGGCTCTCCTGGGACACCCGCCCTGCCCACCTCCCTCACCACTAATCTCCTGCATGTGGAGTATCAGTCTACATGCATATACATGTATAAATTGTTAGATTTTAGGATTCCAAAACCCCAAATGGAAACCTCTTATTTGGGGCCAGCTATTGTAAAAAATCACGTCAGGTTTGGTAATGTGACCTTTCCATCACCATTTGAGGTTCTAGAGTATCCTGAAAAAGGACCATTTGTTTTTATTTCAAGCTGATAGACAGCACTCATATTGCTATTTCTCGTTTGGGTATCTAAGCATATGTGGTATTTACACGAGGATGGTGTTAACATCTAGCATCTGAGAACCAGAGGAAACCATCATGCTAGGGACCATGATTTTTATTCTCTGAAAGAATAATAAAAAAAATTAAGACAGCCCTGGCCGGTTTGGCTCAGCGGTTAGAGCATCGGCCTGCGGTCCGGAGAGACCCGGGTTCGGTTCCCACTAGGGGCATGTACCTCGGTTGCAGTTTGTCCCCGGCCCCTGGTTGGTTGTGCGGGTGGCAGCCACTCGATGTGGCCCTTTTACGTTGATGTTTCTCTCTTTCTCTCTTCCTCTCTTTCCTTCCTACTCTATCTGAGCAAAAAATGAAACAATGTCCTCGGGTGAGCATAAAAAACAACAACAAAAAATTAAGACAAAACACATCTTTACTCACCTTTACAGCCAATGAACCTAATAATACAAACTAGAGCAAAGGACAAAAAGAAAAACCCTCTAAGTAAAAAATAATATGGAGAAATGTGTCTCTTCTTAAGCTGGTTGTGTTACCTTTTTCTTGGCCCTCTGCTTCTTAGCCCGGCAGGGTGGATTTTGGAGCTAGGTGTATTTACCTTTGAGTCTTTGCTCTAACATAAAATGATTAGATCTGTGATCTTGAGTTTTTTAGAGTGTCATTTTCCCCATGTGTAAAATGGGGAAAATATTAATTTTACTGGTTGAAGTGAAGTATTTTTACATAAAGTTATTAGCACAAAGCTGGTATTTGATAAATACAAGGTATTATTATTATTTCACTACTCAGAAGTAGTGAGATAAAATTATTACTCCCCCATAAAGAAATCTAATTTTTCCTCAACTCCAATCCCAAAACCAAGAAAATAATTTTCAGATCTTTTATTAATGGAAAGAAAACCCCTTTAATATATTTTAAATGCATATACTGTGTCAGGCACATATATTATATTACTTAATTTCCTTTTCTCACTTAATTTTTCTCCATAACACTTATTACCATCTGCAAACTACACATTTCACTTATGTATTGTTTGTCTCCCCAAAGTATGAAGCATGTTACGTGAAGGCAGAGATTTCAATTTTATTCATTGATGTTTCCTTAGCTACCAGAATAGTGCCAGGCATAGGGTAGGTACCCCGTAGATGTTTGAGTGAATGAATTCACACAACCCTGTGAGGAAGGAAACATGATTACATTCAGTATGTAGAAAGTGAATTCTCTTTTGCAGTGATGCTTTTCAAGGTTCTAAACACCCTTGATTGATTCTTGCTATTCCAGATAGCATCCCCAGAATCTCTTGTGGCTGATGGTTAGAGCGTCATGCACCATCCAATTATTCTAAATTCTTCCACTGAAAGTCGGGATATTGCCTAGGCAGCTCTAATGGGCTCCTCTTCTCTGTGAGGTTTCTACGAGGGAGCTGGGGTTTCACAGGTCATTTGAAAGATCCATTGGTTCTTCTACTGGTGATTGTCTCTTTCTTTGCATTTCTTTAGTGTATTTTTGAGTTTCCTTCAGGAACAATTATTTAATCTCTTTTAAACCATGCATTTTAGCTGAAAATCTCAGATTGACTGATATGTTGTGGATTTTGAAAGAATCTTCCAAGAAAGCACCATACAGGGAGAATGATATGCTATGGCAGTGAACCCTTCCTTCTTGCTATTAAAAATGCTCCAACGAGAAACAAAGTAAAGCACAGGCACAACAATACAGTCTCACAAATGAAGGAAATAATTAAGATAGCTGATCTAAAAATAAGATGCTGTCAAAATGGTTTGATTTTCAAGAAACGTGGTTTGATTTTCAAGAAAGAAATCTCACACCTGCTCACTGAGATATTCTAAATGTCATGCGTCTGAACTGAGTATTTCCCAGTGAGCAGGTATGAGATTTTTTTCCCTTTGAAATTCGAACCATTTTGACAGTCCTATTTTTAGAATGCCTTCCTCTTTAAAAAAGCAAAACAATATCCAAAAGTGATTAGAAAAACATCCTGGGAGAAGGCAGTGTTCTGGTTATACCATAATAATAACTGGCCGAGTAAGAAAATGTAATACTGTTAAATTAAAAAAAACTCATAGTGTTTTTATTTTATGGTTAATAAAACATATTCAATACACTTACTTTTAGCAACCTCATCATACTATAAGATAAAAATTATGCCTCATGAAAATTTTCTTACATCTGCAATACATCCCATGACTGTTGTAAATACACAAGGACATTATTGTGTTTAAGTAGCATGTTATTCTGATATTTTAAAGAGCTCTGGACTGGAATTAAAGAAGCTGAGTTTTAGTACCTGCTGACATAGTCTTCCTGAACTTTAGTTTCTTTCACAATAAAACAAAAGGGTTAAATTTAAAAGATTTTTGTTTCTTTTTAGCTCTAATATTTTGTGGCTCACTTATAAGGATCTTTATATTTTTCAATTGTTTAGCTTTGTGATTTTTTCATAAAATGATATTCCATAAAATATTTTAAATTTGCTTAGTGTCCTCATGTAGATGAAAACATTTTAATTTACACATCATTTAAATTTCACACCTCAGAAGAAGGGGGCTGGGGGGGAGGGAAGAGATAAACCAAAGTACTTATATGCATATATGCATAACCAATGGACATAGACAGCAATGCTGGGGTGTGTGGAGGGGTGAGGGTGGGGGTGGATGGGGCGGGATGGAGAGGAGGGTGTCAACAGGGGAAAAAGGAGAAACATCTCTAACAAAAAGAAATTAATAAAAAAAAATCACATAGCTAATAAGTGATTAGAACTGGAATCTAAACCTCTGTCTGAATCTAGAGTAAGAAACTCAATGGCTTAATATTTGCAAATACAAGCAAATTCATCTGTTAAAGATTCTCTGGGAATTTCTTGGTTGTCATCAACTTATAATTTACTAAAATAAAAACTTTTAATTTAACTAAAAAAAAATAAATTTCACACTTGTGTCTTTCATTAGCTTGTATTTCACAGTACTCTTGGTGGTTAAAATATAGTCAATACATAAGATTTTACTTAAACGAACAAATTACTGTCTTTCACAACAGACTTTTAAATAGTTGGCTTACCTTGCAAATTCATGTATTTTCTATTTGTTCTTTCTCTTTTTCTCCATAACATGTATTTTCTGTTAATGAGCTGGGTGAAAACATTGGTTCTCCTCTCCCTGCCCTATTGAGACTGGAATCTCTTTAGGAACTCACACTGCTGCTCCAGACATTCATAAAAAATAGCAGCCCATGTGCTTTCTTATAAGGTCAAATCATATGGAATTCCCATTTTTGTAGGTCAAAAATGGCCATATATTGGCAGTTTCATGTGAATCAACCCAATACTTTGTTAGTTATCATAATGATGTTAGTCTTCATTATTTTTATAATTCAGTGATGAAAGCCAGCCCTTAGCTGAGTTGGTGAAGTAGTGCAAAGAGCACAGGGGGCCTTTGGTGAAAGACAGGCCTGGGATTTAATTCTGCTTTCCTGATGCTAACACTGTGCCTTGGGTAAGGTGCTCCACTGTGCTGAGCTTCAGTTTCCTTGTTTGTAAAACAGAAATGCTGATGCCTGCCTCACAGCCTTTCCAAGAGTGCCCAAGGCTCCCAGAATGGTGCCTTTGCACTTAGTAACCGGCCATGATATTGTTACTAGTAACCATCATAGCACACCCTCAGTCATAAATATCTAAATGTTTAGTTAAAAGAAAAAAACAAGTGGGCCTAAATAGATTAAATGAGAAATGGTCAACAACAAGGGGCAGATTCCTGGGAAGAGGAGTTCTATTCTCTAGGTCAGTATAGGCTTTTGAAAGGTTCCCAAGGGACAATTTGGGGGGAATAGGAAAGTTGTCTTTTGTGCCATTGTCCAATACTATCTCTGAAGCAATATTTTCATAATTCATTTGGCATCTGCAAATTTACTTCAACTATTCTCCTTTTTATATTTTATTTTATTTATTTATTTTTTTAAACTTATTTTATTTATTTATTTATTTTTTATCCTCACCCGAGGACATTTTTGCATTTATCTTCAGATAGACCGGGAGGGAGAGAGGTGGGAAGAGAGAGAGAGAGAAACATCGACATGAGAGAGACACATCGAGTGGTTGCCACCCACACGGCCCCGGGCCGGGGACAAACTGCAACCGAGGTACGTGCCCCTAGCGGGAACCGAACCCGGGTCTCTCTGGACCGCAGGCCAATGCTCTAACCACTGAGCCAAACTGGCCAGGGCTATATTTTATTTTTTGAGAGTAACAGTAACAAACTTCTCTTGTGAAAACTATGGCCTATTAAGTTGTATGTATTTATAACAAATAGATTTAAAATTTTATTCTGTAGAATTTTTTGAGCTAAAAAAAGTCATAGAGGCTAAATGTTCACAAGTGTGTTTAATGCCTGTTAGATAAATAAGTATAATGTTTTATTTATCCTGAAATGATTCCCATGACACCATGAGTCTGGTTGCATACTGGAAGGGACAAATCTTAAGCTCTCTTTTTTTTTTAAGGATGATCCCATGCTTGTCAATGACTTCTCCTGTAGCTGTGTACTGAATTCATTTTTTCTAGCCTCTAGTTATTTTTCCTGAGACTCAAAACATGTTTCTCTTGCTTTCTGTATGTCTTTTCCTGAATCTTCCATGAGTATCTTTACTCTGCACATCTGAAATGATCTCATCCTCTTCTGCATTCCAAACTTGTTCTTCTTTCTGAACTCTGTCTGGAATAAAGCCTTTTCTTCAACCTCATCCTTCAGGGTAGAGACTGGGCATCATCCTCAGCCTTCTATTCCATCTCTCCCTTCACTCAAGTCCTGTTGAGTCACCAGGTCCTGTAGAGTTTCTAACTCTCTAGGATTTGGTGAAAATGAACTTAGGATCACCCCAAATACTTTTTTTTTTGTAATATAGATTTGATGCATGCTCCCCACCTCCTGGCTTCCCTTTTTCTAAACCACAGACCTGATAGTATTAGACATTTTCTCATGGAAGGGCCCTCCGTCCCCATGATCTTTCTAGCTGTGCCCTGAACCTTTTTGAGCTTCATTAAAACCTGCATCCAGGACAACGTCAGGGGTCCAGTGTGGCTGGTGTACTGTGGTGAAGAGGGGGAGAAAATGCAGCGTGAGCACTGGATGGGGACAGTAACGAATGAGATGTGTTATCCTAGATGAAAAGAGTTTGTTATTTTTTTCACTTTGAAATAAAAGTTTATCTGATCAGAGAGTTCCAAAGTTGATATATAAAGTTACTACATCCTGACTCAAGAGGATTACATACCGCTGATTTCAGCACCAGAATGTATTTCTTTTTTGCAGGCATGATTCTCATTTGTCTTTTGAATTAATTCCAATGGACAGGAGCCAGTTTTAACTCTGTGGGCCACAACACTGGCATTGTTCACAGTAATGTTCACAAGAGAGCAAAGCAGAAGCCTTTTTTTCCCCTTGAAGGATTTAGATGACTGGTTCCCATGAAGAAGGCAGGTGGCATGTGGTGAGCTTGGCTTGGGGTCAGTTAGATCTTCTGAGTTCAAATCCCAGTTACACGCTAGCTCTATGTCTAGGGAAAGTTGCCTAACCTTTCCAGGCTCTGCTTTTCTTTTTAAATGTGTTTTTATTGATTTTCTTTTTTTTTTTTTTAGAGAGAGAGGAGGGGAGAAAGAGAGATAGAAACATCAATGTGAAAGAGTAACATCGATCGGCTGCCTCCTGCACACCCTCCACTGGGGATTGAGCCCACAACCCGGGCATGTGCCCTTACCAGGACTTGGACTGAGATCTCTGAGTCCATGGGACGACGTTCAATCCACTGAGCCACACCAGTCGGGCTCTGCTTTTCTTCATAGTACCTGCCTTGCCAAGCGTGTAGTTTAGACACAATGTGTGTAAGGCACCTAGCACAGTTCCTGGGATACAGGAAATTCTCAGGAGTGGTCAGTGGAGGCTAGGGCTATTCATAATGTAAAAGGAGGACTAACTGGGGGCCAGCTTCACCGCCTGGCCTTGTTTTAGGAGAATTGCTGTTCCACTCCCAGACCTGTGGGATTTCAGTGGTCACATTAGTCTTGTACCAGCATCTACCTTGCTTCTTCCCTAAATTGGACAGGAACAATCACATCACATGATCAGGATTTATCACATCTTATTTTTCTTAAGCTTCCTTTCTAATTTGGGGAAAATGTTCCCATAGAAAGTTATTCTGGTTCCAGTGAATAATAACTTACTGTTAAAACTCTCATAATCTTGTCAAGGGGAATTCCACATTTTAAAATGTGCTTTTTTATTACAGATTCAATTCTCACGATGTGATGTACACCCAGGTATTACAATGCTCTATGCAGTTAACTTCATATTTTCCCCGCAGGTGTTGAATATGTAAGCAGACACAAGGGTTATGCATCCACGCTCAGGGGACAAAATGGCCTAGAGGGGTTTTCCCAGTACAGGTAAAGTTTTGCCTTGGAAAGGATTATATGATTTAGCAATGAAAGGTTAGTGTTCCTTACTCTGTCAGCTGTGGTGTAGTCTGGCGCCTCTCAGCTTGAATCACCTCCATCACTGAGCTCCAGACATGTCCAGGCACAGCTACTGAATGTCCCCCCTATGTCTGTGATGAGTTGGTGGTCTGTCCCATCAGTGGACAGAGTATATTGGCACCAGGATCAGAAGAGGTTTCTGGAGAGAACTCATCCTAAGAGAGTGGAGTGATTCTGAGTTCAGTATGCTGTGGGTCAGTCCCTGGAGTCAGGGCTGAGTCCTGGAAAAGGGAGGGGCCAGTGGGCTGCACATATGAGCTAGTCCACTAAAGAACCTGTGCCTCGTTTGAGCACAAGAGCAGTGCTTTAGCAGCCTTCAGCAGAGCACATTGTACAAGAGGGAGAAAGGAAGTTTCCCTCTATCCCTGAATGTTGTAATCAGAGGTTTCCACATTCTTTTGCTTGCTATCCTAATCTGTTAAAAAATGTCTAAACCCTCTCTTGCATTAATATATTATATATTTTATAAAACATATACAAAAGTAAAAATTAAACAGAAACTTGAATATTTTCTTCACACTCTCAAAGGTTTGCCTAGTATCTCCCTTGGAGTGAGCTCCTACCCTGCAGACCACTGCTCTCAAGCATTAGTGGGAGGGGCCTGCTGGTACCAGGAAATAGCTCTTCCCTGAAAATGCTGCAGTGAGTGTGGGCAGCTCCTCCTGCCCACTGCAGTGAGTGTGTGCATACACGAGACCCATTCTGAAACTTCATGAAATTCTACATCGGGTCTTCTTTTTAGGTGGCTGTCTGGTGAGGCAGGTAGGCGAGGGAGAAAGGTTAAAGAAACAGAAAAATGTAAGATATTACCAATAATGTCACTTCATTTGTACCTCCAGGATGGTGAGCCCTGAGGAAACTTGGGTTATACAAATCAAAGCTATTTCTGAGATAGAATGTTTGTACTGGACTTTAGAGTTTACCACTAGCTTGCATGTGTAACTCCTCATCAACTCTACAGGGTTTGAAAATTTACAATTTCTCTAAGCCAATTTGATCACACCTAATTCTCAGGTTCTTTTTGAAATCATAGTAGCCACCCAAGAAGTTTGAGGTGGTGATATCTGCTCCTCACAACCTGGCTATCAAGTTGTAACAAATGCAAGCCTCAGACCAAAATCTGCCATACATTCAGATATTTATTGGACTAACATTCATTAGCAGAGTTGGCGCAACATATTTCATACAATCTATAGGTTTGATGAAGTCTCAGCTCTATTTCCTTTTAAGTGCTCCAACTATATATTGAATAAAAGCTTCACTGGAGATAAGATTCTGCATTATGTAATTAGAATTTCTTCTGCATCAGTGGTCGGAGACATGGACAGATTAGGGATCGAGCATTAGACAACATTACTAAGGAGTCCATCTCCTCTGAGGATTCCTATCCTTTCTTCTTGAAAGTGTTTCTACAATATTTTAGCTAACTCACATGTTGTGAATACCTTTAATTTCTCTAAAGAAAATCATTTCTAACTTTAAGCTTGCTAAATGGTATGGCAAAGCAATGGTTATTGATCAAAGTAAGAGTGAGGACATCTCACTTCTGATATAATACTGGCTGGCACATACCCATCCCCCACTGGACTGTATATTCCAGATATCAGTTGAGCTGACTATGCCTAGAAATGGAGCTTAAATTAATTGTCATACATATCACAGATTATACTGAAGTATTTTAAAGTAAATTACAGATCTTACAACATTGCATTACTATTTTACATTGAAACTTATGATCTATGATTTGCCTAAAGTGTCTTAGCTGGTGAGGGATGAATAAAAAAATGAACCCAGGCGTAAATGATTCTCAATCCCATGCTTCCTTTGTAAAACCCATGCACCTGACTATATGAACTTCCAGTGCTGACCTCCTGGGATTGAAGCCCTCTGTCCATTGGCCACTTTTTAATAAAGTCTAAAGTTTAGTTAATAAGAATATCTTAATGTTTGTAGAGAATCTGCTTCTTCTGCTGACTTGGTCCCTCCTACACCCTTTTTGAGGAAACACAATCCCCATCAGAATTATGAGGCTTTTCTTAAATACTCGAAAGGTGGCTTTGGTTGCTTTGGTTCTTATAACTTTTTTCCTTAAGGAAATTGGAATATGTTTTCCAGGGCCTGTAGGACATTTGTGTGAAGACGCATGGCCCCCAAGGGCCCATCAATCAAGGCCAGGGACTGTTCTGGGCAGTGAGATGGAGATGAAGGACTAAGCAGGTCAAGAACCTAGAGAAGATAGCCGGGTGGGACCATGCTGGGAGCAAAAGCAAAAAATTCAAGGTGGGCCAGACTAGAAATATGCTAGACATGTGCCAGGAGGTTTTAGAAGTAGCAGCCTATAGTAAGGATCAACTGGCTGGGCCCAGAAGAATGTAGGCCTGGGACAAAGCAAGAATAACCAAAAATAAAATTAGTACATTTTGAAAAATCAAGAGCAAAATGCAATTATTCAAAAACAAGTAAAAACCCAGACTGTTTAGTAGAAAAATATGGATACTGAAAAACTCGGAAGAGTTTTGTCAGATTGGGGAACTTTTCCTTTCATCTCTTAGCCTTTCTCCTGTGTGCTTTTTTTTTCTTTCAGTCCTCACCCAAGGATTTGTTTTTATTGATATGAGAGAGAGAGGAAGGGGAAGAGAGGGGTGGGTGGGGAGAGGGGTGGGGGAGAGAGAGAGAGAAACTTCAATTGATTGTCTCCCTCATGCACCCCGACCAGGATCTAACCTGCAACATGGATATGTGCCCTGACCAGGAATCCAACCTGCAACCCTTAGGTACATAGGACGATGCTCCAACCAACTGAGCCACACTGGCCAGGGCCTCCTGTGGTGCTTTACCCTGTACCCTAAGAGGCTTCTGACATATCCTAAATCAGGGTGACTTTTCCACAGTGCTCTCCATCCAACAACTTTGCAGGGCTCAGATAATGCCCTGAAAGGTATGTGTGGCCCTATATCTCTTACTCATTGCTGTTGTGGTGTCCTGAGCCTGTCCATTGGTCCCAGGGTACTTTCCACAGATCCTCCCAGTATATAACTCTGATTCTCATGCCCAGAGGATTCCTGATGATCACTCTAACTGGCCAGAATACTTGAGATAGAGGCCCCCTTTAAGTCACCCCCTTAGGATCCTTTCTATTGGTTATCTGATTAATAAAAGAGACTCTCTAGTACCTATTACTCGATAAGAACCGTGGCATTGGTGTTTGATAGAACAGGGATTGTTTGAAGGGACTTTTATAGATCTGTTGGACAATTGCCATTTTCATACCGATGACATTGCAGTATTTCAAAACAACAGCTATTTTGGCAGGAATTCAAAACTGCACTTTATAGATCCAAAGTGAATTTGGGAGTGATTATTTTTAAATGCCCTTCAAATATTTCATTTCAACTTAAAAGCTTAAAAAATCAAGGGAAATCTTTTCCCACAGAAGTTCTTTGATTTTGTGGCTTTGTGTATACTAAGAAAGGAGGAAAAATATTTTATGGCTGGGGAATACAGAATCCTGGATCAGAGGTGGAGGAATATCTATTTTTTGGCCTTATATGGTTCTGAGCCTCAGAAATATAGAAAGATCTGTGGGCCTATTAGGGCTTGATATAAAGACTAATTGGATAAAATTTTGGTTTCGGATTGAAAGTTCCAAATTTACTAAAAATGTGCATACCAACAACAATAACAACGACAGTAATGGCTTTCTTCCACTTATTGAGTGTTTACTATATGTCAGGCTCTATGTTAAGAAGTGCTTCATGCTCTGGCCAGTGTGGCTTAGTTGGTTGGGCATTATCCTGCACACCAAGAGGTTACCAGTTCGATTCCTAATCAGGGCACACGCCTGGGTTGTGTGGGCTCAATCCCCAGTCGGGCCATGCAGGAGGCAGCAGATGGATTGATATCTCTCTCTTTCTCTCCACCTCCCCCCCCCCCCGTTTCTCCCTCTCCCTTCCTCTCTCTAAAAATTAATAAAAATATATTAAAGAAAAAGAAGTGCTTCACATAGAGTAATTAAATCTTCAACAGATTTATTAAAAGGTAGTTGAAGGGACACACTCAGTGCCCAGATATTGGTTTCTAAAGAGTATTCTTCAATGAAAGAAATAAGGGCTCTTTGGAGAAATGGGCTAATTGTAGGGCTAGGGCAGGGGAAAATTTAGATGAGTATGAACATCGTGTAGTGTAAGAAGGCAAGGAAGCGCTCAGAAAACAAAATGACAGGGCATGGCAAAGTGACACAGGAGCCAGGCAGAAAGAACTTTCAATGGCCAAATTTGAAACAATTTGAGCAATAAAATAAGTAATGTAGTATTGAGTTATAGTCCAAAGTATAAATACATATACGTACGTGCATGTTAATATAAATAAATGATTTAATAAGGAAACAAGGGAGAAGAGACAAATCTTTCTTTTAATAGAAGAATTCCAAATAATATATATAAGTACTCCTATCTCTAGGAGTAAGAGCTTAATCTATCTCTCCGTCCACTGAAGTGTGGGTTAGATTTAGTGACTTCTAAGGAACAGGGTATGGAAAGGGAAAATCATAAATTTACAGTGGGGAAATCTGGCAAACACTACCTTAGGCAAGTGATGAAAGTTAACGTCATCAGTGATCTCAGGCTGGTATGTACCCCTGATATGATGTGATGATATCATCTCTGTGGTGTTCTTTCCAAAAAAATATAACCCAGTCTAATCATGAGGGAAACATCAGATAAACCCAGATTCAGGAATATTCCACAGAATAGCTGGCCTCTCTTCCTCAAGACTGTCAAGGTCATGAAAAACAAGGAAAGCCCAGGCAACTGTTACAGACCAGAGGAGACCAAGGAGACATGAGAACTAAATGCGGGGTGGTGCTGTAGACTGGGCCCTGGGACAAAAGAGGACATTCATGGAGGAACTGGTGAAATTCAAATGCAGTCTGGATTTTAATTAACAGTAATGTACAAAGTTCAGCTGTATAGTTTTTACACATGTACCTTGATACTATGAGATGTGAACAGTAGAAGAAACAGTGTGGGGGTATTATGGGAATTCTCTGCAGCTTTTCTGTAAATCTAAAATTATTCCAAAATAAAAAGTTTATTAGAATAGATAAATGAATAAATAAATAAAATAGTTGAAAGTTAAAGTACTACAGGCTTATTTTTAAAAAATAAATTGTAGAAAATGAAAAATAGAAATTCCCCTCTTCTCTGCATAGGAACTCCAAGCCCACTCCATCCAATCACAGAGGTAAATATAGTTTAATAACTGGGTATACATTTTCCCAGACATTTGCTATGATCTATATGTACATACTTTAATATGTGTAACTGGAATCTTGCTTTTTATTTTGTCTTGTGACTTTTTTTTTCTCTACTAAACATTAAATTATGGACTTGGTTTCAAGACAGAAAATAATAATTTCCAGGTGATTCTAAAATATTTGTTAGAGAGTATTGCTTTCACAGAGTAGTCTACTTAATGTACTATTGAGTATACTTAATGTTTAAGCCTTTCTCTTAGAGATACTTTTTACAGGTATTTCTTAGGCATTTCTAAACTTTTGTCATATTATCCAAAATTCTTACCTGCTGTGCTCTAAAAATAGTATTTGGTAGTCATGGATTTAAAAATATTGATTGATTGATATTTTTTAGAGCGAGGAAGGGGGAGAGAGAGAGAGAGAGAGAGAGAGATAAAGAGAAATACTGATTTGTTAATTCCACTTACTTCTGCATTCATTGGTTGATTCTTGTATGTGCCCTGACTGGGGATCGAACCCGCAATCTTGGTGTATTAGAACAATGCTCTAACCAACTGAGCTACCCGGACAGGGCTATAATCATTGATTTTTAAGAAACAAAGTTTAAGAAAATAAAATTATTAATAATTTAAAAATATAGAAGTAGAAAAGATGTTACTAGTTGACCAGGTTTAGGCCATAACTTTGTAGATAGATGCTAACCGAAGTTGTTAGTGATAGAAATTTTTATGTGTGTGTGTGTGTTTCATATGTATACAGGGTAGGGCAAAGGTAGGTTTACAGTTGTTCATATGGAAAATAATATAATAATTAACAAATAATAATACAAAAATAAATTCTGTGTTTCATGTACTCAACTGTAAACCTACTTTTGCCTCACCCTATATATAATTTGAAAGCATTAGTTTACTGCTTACTCAGGTAGGATAAGAATAACAACCTCTGATTATCTGAGTTCAGATCCAGAGAAATTACAATATGAACAAGGTTTTCTTTATATTCACCCCCTCCTGCCTGGCCCAACTGGCTCAGTTGGTTGGGTGTTGTCCTTGCGCTGAAAGGTTGCTGGTTCTTTTCCTGCTCAGGGCACATACCTGGGTTGCAGGTTCAGTCCCTGGTTGGAGCACATAAGGAAGGCAACCAATTAATGCTTCTCTCTCACATTGATTTCATTTATTTTCTCTCTCTCCTCCTTCCTCTCTGTAAGCATGTCCTCGGGTGAGGATGAATATATATATTTATATATATATTTATATATATATTCACCCCTCCTTGTAACACAGCAGAGCCTGGACTTGAGCCTGGGTCCGTCTGAAGTATTATACCGCACTGCCTCCTGCCCACACTGGGTAGCCCTGGCATAGAAGCTGTAGAGTAATACAGCAGAGGGCACTGATTTCTGAGCAGCATTGTTGGGGGTGGGGGGATTGCGTGTGTGTGTGTGTGTGTGTGTGTGTAGTGGGGAGTCTTCAGCATGCTCCTCAGGTCGTTTCTCCTATCATTGCTAGTTCTGTCCCATTCCCAGCCACACTGTAACAATCTTTCACTGGTCAGCTTCACTGTACCATTTCCAACCTCCCATTTCTCAATCAATGGCTGCAAAAAGTGAAATGAATGATAGAAATCTCTCCCATATCCTACCTCCCTGATGCAAACCTACCAGCTGGTACACCCCTTTTTACCTACTTTCTCTGAGTTTTATAGGGAGAGGCAAAACATTGTTAAAAGCATGGGTTTTGGTGTTAGGAACAAATGTACCTGTTCCCCACTCTGCCACTGTAACTGTGTGACCTGGGGCAGTTACTCAAAACTCTTTAATGCCCAATTCTCCATTCTGAGAAATAGACATAATTATAGTACCTACTTGGTAGTATTAGAAGATAATGCAGGTGAAGTCTGTGCTTAATGTCTCATACAGTAAGTGCCTCTTGCCCTGGCCTGTTTGGCTCAGAGGTTAGAGTCTCCATCGGCCAGCCAGCTGGCAGACTGAAGGATCCCGGGTTTGATTTCTGGTCAAGGGCATGTACCTGGGTTGCAGGTTCCATCCCAGCCTTGGTCAGGGTCATGTAGGAGGCAATCAATTGATATGTCTCTCTGACATCTCTCTCTTCCTCCCTCCCTCCCTCCCCACCTCCCCTACCAACTTCCTCTCTCCCTTCCACTCCATCTAAAAATCAATGGAAAAATATCCTCAGGTGAGGATTAACAACAACAACAAACAAGTGCCTTGCATGGTAAACAGCAACAGTAACTGCTTCCTGTTCAGATGAAATGCAGAGCTCACCTAGATCTTAAATTTCTCCTAATGCTCTGGTTCCTTCCTTGATCTATAAATATGCTCAGATAAACAACCAAAAAACCCTCCCTTGATCCTGCCTTTATTTCCTACTATTGTTCCATTTCGATTTTCTCACAGCCAAGCTTTCTAACAGAGTAGGGTACCCTGCTTCCCTTTATGTCAGCTGTAAGCCTAAAGCAGTCTGGATTCCATGCCCCTTACTTGGAAACTGCTCTCACTCAGGTTGCCAGTGAGACCCCTGAGGTGGACATCTGCTTTTGCTTGCCTCACATCCTTTCCCCCTCTGGTACCAGTGTGCCATCTCGGGAACTGCCTCTGGATGTTGGGTTAACTGCCAGTTCAGTGCCCTGCTCCCTCCCAGACCAAGGGGTAGACACCAGACCCCAAGTCAGACCAAGCAGACAAGCAAGTGAGGGGAATGGGGGATGGTGGCATTTCCTTCCTGCTATGCTCATCCCCCTGGACATTCTCTTTTCCTGTGTTTTTTTAATGGATGCATCTTCAGTTTTTCCTTGGAGTCATTGATCTGCCTCCTGTTCCTTCCATACATTTCTTTTTGCTTATATTAGATAGTAGTTGGTTCTGTTGTTTACAACAACAACAAAAACCCAAACTGATACAAATTCTCCAAAGCTTCTTCGATGCCTCACATATAATTGACGCCTCCCTCCTCCTTTCATCCTTGAACCTAGCATATGTCTCTAGTATAGGTCATATTATTTTGCTAGTTCTGAATATATGAATTATAATCATGTATCCATATATTTCTCTATTCCACTGAAATATGAAATTCTTGAGGAAAAGGACCATAGTTTATTCATTTATGTATTTCCAGCTCCTAGCATGGTAGGTGGGAGCTCTTACCATATAATTATTGTTCCCAACAAATTTGTTGACATATTTAGTGTTATTAAAAAATATCACATGAAGAGTAGTTTTTTTTTTTTAGGGGATGAAAGCAAACTAATTATTCTCTTCCATTATAAATTTGGGACAAAATTTTAGCCTCACTGTAATATAATTGGACCTCTCTAGTGGAGAAACTAGGTCAAGGAACTATTCTAGTGCACTCAAAATTGTAGATATTTTAAAAGCTAATATGAGTGGCTGTACTTAAAAGCTCAGCCAAATATGTCTGTTCTAAGGTACTGTTTTAACTAGATATATTATTATTTTGTCTAAAATTGTTTTTTCCCATATCTATAAATGTTTATCTGAGTTGAGGTTAGATTTACTGCAAGTGGAAATTTAGAGAAATAGACAAAGAGTCATGAAGGTTTGTGGGCTCTTACTGTGGACTGTTGTTTAATCCAGAGACAGAATTACTGAGTGGAAAACAATCTTAACAGCATGCAATAAAATCGTGGCTGCCACTAGCCCATTGGGCACCTCTATGTAAATTAAAAAAAGACATCCCTCCTCAAAACTCTTTACTTCCACCTTTAGGAGATTGTCATCATGGACTGAATTTATTAGAACAGGGTGCTTTCCTGACATCTTCTGGAAAACCACACTAATAAATATGCAAACCTGTGATATCTGTGATGTGAAGCCCAGAAGTGGTGCCCTTGTGTAATGGACAGCTTACATTGTGACATGTATGGCTGCCTTAGCTATGGGATTGTATTTAGCACTCTCTCCTTGTATGCGGTTTTGCTATCAATTACTTATTGTTTAAAAGAGCATGAAAGTTTGCAGATGAAAAATAAAATATGTCAACTGCGCTTTAGTGAATGGGAGGAGCTAACTTTGGGTGCATCCAAGTGACTCTCAGGCCACATCCAGACCATTGTCTCCTACAGAATTGAAACAGGGCACCAAACAGCACTGTGTTTAGGCTGTTGCTTATCTACCTTGATAGGTATATAGCTTTCAAGGGTTCTGAAACCCCATGTGCATTAGCTATGGCTCCAAAAGGGTACTCCTTCAGTCCTCAGCTTCTTGTTCTGGAACTATGGGACAGATTTCCAAGTACTAATTTCGGGTTTATGGTAAAGCACCAAAAGTTGAGGTCAGCATTTGATCTTTCCCACTTCTTACACTTCCTTGGTCCAGAATCCCTGTTCTTGTGCAATTCCTGTGGTTTATGCTCAACCTAAGAAGCCAGGAAACTATTTGTTCCCTGAATAAAAACGAATCATTGCTTATTTTCTCATAAAGAATGAAGTGTTGGATCTAAGAAATTTGGGTATACGTTGTTTCTCTTGTTTTTTTCCCTCTAGATTTGGATTCTAACCTGTGTGTTGGGGGGCGGGGGCAAGTATACAGTGAGCCATAGCAATTAACTCTAGTCGTATTCTGGATTTTAACCTCTCAACAGGAGCGTCATAGCAAGAGAGCCAAAAACCTGGTTGATGTATGTAATATTCTGAGGATAGGTACAGGTTGTAGGTGGGCTTACTTTGGAGCTGGAGTGGTGGGTGGGGATAGTGAAGAGAGAAAAGCTGTGGTATGTGGACCAGATAGGAAGATGTCTGGATCTGTATGAGAAGCCCACTGGGCATGGATCAATGATCATACAGGCTGTATTTTCAGTGGTGACTGGGGATGGTAGAGATTTAAATCATCAAAGGACTAATCGGCCTCAGAGTTCTGATATAAGGTTGCATCAGATCAGACACCTGCTGAGGCCCCAGGTGCAGATGAGGCCTGGAGAAACAGCAGCTGGCAGGCTGGTCCCCAAGCTAGAATTGGCTCAGGGACTGGCCTTGGATGGATGGGGGCTTCCTTCCATGACAGTAATGCATCTGACACTCAATGCATTTGAAATGCTGGGTGGGATTAATGCCTCAGTAGAGCTACCCAAAAGAGAGACACAAGTAAAGCAGAATGAACAGAGTGTTACAATAGAGTTTCTGAACAGACAGAGTCCTGAGGGAGTGCAGCACAAGGAGCCATTTACCCTCTTGAGAGGAGGAGCCTTCTCCAAGGTGGTCTTTAAATATGAGCATCTTTCTGTTTGTTCCTGATTTTTCAAGGAAACATCCTCATTTTAGGAAAATAGAAGTACATAATACATATAAGAAACAGAAAGAGAAAAGGAATACTTAAAAAAATATATTTTTATTGATTTTTCAGAGAGAGAGGAAGGGAGAGAGAGAGAGAGAAAAACATCGATGTGAGAGAGATACATCCATCTGCTGCCTCCTGCAGGCTCCCTGCTGGGGATCGAGCCTGCAACCTGGGCATGTGCTCTGACCAGAAATCAAACTGGGACCTCTCAGTCCATGGGACGACACTCAATCCACTGAGTCACACCAGCCAGATAGAAAAGGAATACTTTTAAAAGCTATGTAGTTTGAAACAATTTTAGATTTATAAGAGTTGCAACGATAATACTGTTTATCCCCAGATATCCTTATTTTTTTTACCCAGCTTCCTCCAGTGTTAACATCTGAAGTAACCATGATGTATTTATCAACACTAAGAGAGTAGTATTGTAACACTACTATAAACTAAATTATGGATGACCCCACCCCCATTTTCTTATTTTTTCCATTAATGCTCCTTTTCTCTTCCAGATGCAGTCCACAAGCCCACATTACATTTAGTCACCATATCTCTTTAGTCTCCTCCAGTCTATGAAAATTTCTCTGTCTTTCCTTGTCTTTTATGACTTTGATACTTTTGAAGACTAATGGTCAGGTATTTTTTTTTAAAAAAAATCCCTCAATTTGAGTATGTCTGGTATTTTCTCCTTCATAAATTGAGATTATGGATTTGGGAGAGAATACCACGTAAGTGATATGTCCTTCTCATCACATCATATCAGAGGGCTCATGATATCCACACAGCTGGTTGCTGGTGATTTTAACCTTGATCACATGATTAAAGTATAGCTACCAGTAACGCTAATATTTTTTCCTTTCCATGATCTATTTCTGATTCCATATACACTCAAGTGGAGGGACTCGAGCTTTACCTGTTGGAGGGAAGTCTATCAAAGAATCTGTGGGCATATGTTAAAAGCACCCCAGTCATTGGTAAATTTGGGGAAGGTATTTTGAGGCTATGCAAATATCCTCTTTCTCCTGAACATTTTTGCCACTGATTATGGCATTCAACAATGGATCTTTCCTGTAGCGATTGTTACTGTGATGTTATAATGGTGACTTTCTGTTTTCCTCATTCCTCTACATTTATTATGTGGAATTTTTTTGGTAAAGAATGTCACTCCTGCATTTATTTATTTATTCAATCATTTATATCAGTATAGACTCATGAATATTTATTTTATATTTAGGTTATAATTCAATACTATGGTTAGTTATTACATTGCTCAAATTGTTTCACCTTTGGCTATTGAAGATATATTTTGAGAAGCTGGGAAGGTCATCATAGGCTGAGAACAGTGTGGGCAATGATCTAGTAGGGGAGGGGTTTGGTGGGATCAGGGAATTGAGGTTAGGCTCTGTGTAAATGTTAGAGGATGAAGGGAATGGGAGTGGCAAACACCAGCCAGGAGGCCAGTGAGGCTCGCACTGGAAAGGAGGCAGCAGACAGCCCAGTTGGAGCACTTTCAAAGCACAGTAACTAATAAATCCCTGGACTGTTTAAAGGGATGACATCTAGAGTTTTGTTTTGGGTTATCTGAATGAAGTGTGATGTGGGGGACTAATTAGAGTTTTCTTCAGTGCCTCTGAAATCTTTCTCCTTCCTGCAGGGGACATTTCCAACTGCAGTTGCAATATGGATCGGACTCTTATTGTTTTTATTCCACCTTTACACTTTATGTAGCTCAGTCTCAATAGAGACCAGGGCTCGCTTAGGCTACAGGAAAAATCGTTTGATTTCTGTTTGTTCATTTATTATCCTTTTATCGCTGTTTCTCATTCGTGAAGGTCAGTAGAGCGCTGTTATGCTTCAGTGTTTAAAGAAGGCTCACTTGTGGTTTGCAGGCTCGTCTTTGAATTGCAGTCAGTAGGAGGCTGTGTTGACGGCTGGCAGCAGGAGCTTGAGCAAGTCTTTTCTCCTTTCTGAGCTTCTCTTTCTTCAGCACTGAAAAGGAAATGATTTGTGTACCTCACAGGTCTGTGGTGAGAAATGAATACTATGATTGAGTTTTAAAAATCACCTAGCACAGTGCTTGGCCCATTGTAGGTACTCAATAAGCGTGAGAATCTGGTTAGAATTGAAAGAGTCTTTGAGGGATTATCTAGTCTGTCCCTCTGCCTGTGGCCCAGTGACTGCCCGCAGCATTCAGGTTAAATGTTTTGTATTTTCTTTTCAAATATTTCCAGACGTGTGTACTCCATAATCATCTTCAGTTCAGCAGTGGTGTAAACATTTATTAAGAACCACCTATGTGTTGGTACTATATTATTGGCTTGTGTGTGAAGATGAATAAGATATGTCCTGGGCACCAACAAGTTTATAATATTGTAGGGGACACAGCTGTGTAGACAGAATTAAAATTCAGTTTATTAAGTGCTATATTAGGGGTATGAACAGTGTGAGAGAAATCAATGAATTCTGCTAGACTCAAGGAAAGCTTCAGAGAGACGTTAACATTTGAGATGGGCCTCTGTGTCAAACAGGAGTATTCCAGGAAGAGTGTTTATGTGTACGTGTATGTGTGTGCAAGACAGACTGGTGGTGGTGATCCAGGTACGGTAAATAACATATGCAAAGGCATGGAAGCAGAAACAAACATGGAATGTACTAATTTAATGTCACTTGAGTGTAAGGTGAGTAGATGGCTGGTTTGGCAGGTAAGTCACAGAAGAGAGATAGGATATAGGACTGGGCAGGTGAGTTGGAACGGTACTAAACAGTTAAGACTTTACCTATTGAATAGACAAGTTGTACAATTAGACCTGTGCTTTAGAAAATCACTTTAAGAACAACTTTAATGATTAGTCTGTGGTGGAAGGGCTGAAAATGGTGAGTAGGTTATTGGCCTGGGCCAAGTGAGAAAAGACAGAGGCAGGTATGAGGTGGTGACTGTGGGGCTGGAGAGCAGAAAAGAGAGCCAGTATTTCAGAGGTAAATAGCAGGACTTTGATGGACTAGGGAAAGAGAGAAAAAGATGATCTGAAGATGGCCCTGGGGTTTGTAGTGTGAAAGGCTGAATGGATGGAGTATTATTATCTGAGATATGGACTAGAGAACACATTTTTGTCAGTTCGATGCTAGATGCACTGGAGCATCTAGCTGGGCACTGGAGCTACAGAGAGAAGATGCATATTTCCCTCTGTCAAGGAATTACCCACCCTAGTGAATAGACAGAAATGCAAAAACTAGCCAACCAACCAACCCAACCCTCCAATAAACAGGTTGATTATGTACTAAGTGCTGTGGGAACACAGGAAAACAAGCATTTAAGTCTACCAAGGGAGTAGGGAAAAAGATTTCACAGAGGAGGAGCTTCCACTGAAAAGATGAATATGTGGTTGCTAGGGAGATAAGAGGCTGTCTTTAAAAAGACAGGGAACAGCTTAGATTCTAGGGCAAACTCCATACTTTACAGATAAGGAAGCTGCCACTAAGAGTCTAAGCCATGCGCCCAAGTGAGCAGAGGGAACCAAATTAGGCCTGGGTTCCCAGGTCCAACTCCCTGACTCCCTGTGCTGCAGAGGGCAGGATGCAGGCCACATGCCCTAATTGCTTCCGGGCTGCTCTGATCTCTCCCTTGATTGCATATGCTACAGGGTGGCAGTATTTGTTTCAAGCGAGCCATTCAGAATGATAAAGTTACTTATCTAATCATTAAGTCATGGAATAGTAGGGAGAGAGATCTCTAGGCAGGAGCTTTCTACAGCCCAGTAGGCATTTCCACACTGCTTCCACATGCTGGGCCTAGGTCTCTCCCTTTTGTAGAGCACTTACCGCAACACCTGCCATCAAGGGTGTCAGAAGCCTCACCAGGACTCAGTGACAACCCTAGGACCTGTCGAGCCTTCCTTTGGAATTTACCTTATAATGTGTGCCTTGTATTGTCAGTCAACCCTCTTCACTACTGATTCCAGTCCTTTTCCATCCCCTCTGAATAGCATTCTCCAGTTGCTTTGGTGCTTAGGGACTCTGCTCTCTCCTGTGATCTCCCATGAGTGCTACTGCTGGGGCACCTATACCCAGGTTACTGTCTGGAGGGCCTCTGGGCCATCAGGCAGTCCTCTTGGTCAGCCTTTTCCCTGGCCTTTCAGCAATCAGTTCAAACTTTTACCTCAAACCCCTCCCCGCTCTCTCCTCTCCTCCCCTTGGGGAAGACCATGCCCCTGACTTCAAGAAACTATTGACGTAGGATGAGAACTCCTCAGCTTCTGTGGCCCAGGCATGCTTATTGCCATGCAATTTGCACTCACCATTTCCTCCTTTCTCAGGGGAGAGGTGTCTTTAGCTCTGTCTACAGTTAGCCCACCCCTCTCCCCCTTCTTGGGGCCCTTGCCCACAGTGGCCCACTGGTCAGTTTTTCTCTACTCCCTGTATCTTCAAACCTCTTAGTCTTCATTGACTCTTCCCCTTATGATATAAACACCCTCAAATTCTGCCATTAAAATAATCAGATATATAAGTAAACCTCCATTCATCAAACAGCAATCCATTGGTCCATCTCTCCCTATTCCATCCTTTCTTGTTTGTCTCCCTCCATGAAGAGTCACCTCTGCTCAGGGCTTATGCCATCGCTTTCCATCCATTTGTAGTGACCTAATGTCTGACCACCAGACTACATGATTTTACTTGGTAAAAGTTCTCCTTGACTTAGAACTCGACACTTGAGCTAAACTTCATTCTGGGCATCCTCAGGAGTAAATTTTTTTGTGAGGCAGTCCCTTCTGGGGTCAAAGTCCCCTCTGGATGGATTGTCAGACGTGAGGTGATAGCTTATCTCCTACACCCCCCCACTGGCCAGTAGTGACTGCGGTGGAATGAAGAGATGACTGAGATCCTTGGCAGATACTCTCTGACTTCAGTCCAAGGTCTTTAGAAAACTACTGTGAGAACAAGAAAATCTGTCCTGAGAACCACGCCCTCTAATTTTTAGAATGTTGACTTTAGCTGGCATTGCATATTTTACCTCTTGTTGTGTTTCTTTTCTAAGTAGAATGTGAAATCATTCTCTCTTTAATTTGTATTAGAAAATGCTGTGTGTGTGTGTGTGTGTGTGTGTGTGTGTGTGTGTGTGTTGGGGAGTAACAGTGGAAAGTAGAGTTGGTCATCGAAAGTCTGTTTAGTCAAAATGTTATGAAAATTGAGGTGTTCAAACCTCAAATTTGTCCTCTAGGAGAAAGAAAGGCTTGTGCAAGGTCATAGTGCAACTTGGAGGAGGCTGAGGGAAAGAACTGCCAAAGGCACACAGCTGGGTGCTTTAAACACCATCCTGACCTCTCTCTTCATGAAATTCTAGAATAGGTTCTTGAAAGGGGCCTGCATCATAGCCAAACATGAAGGCATTATAAAATTCCCTGCGGTGGGTTGCTACAACTAAAACCATGAATTACCCAGAAGATCTTTTGGAAGCCCTCCTGGGAGCAGCTGTCCCACTCCACTAAGGTGAGCTCTTTTGAATGAGAGAGGCCCAGTCACTTCCTCACACTTGTAGCTGGCAATTTCTTTCCCACCCCACTAAGTCCACAAAACAATAGGGCCCCCCACATATAGATTAGTGTTATCAGTTTGTCACCTGCATTTTTATCTCAGACCCCTGTAAGACATGTACTTCTACACCAGTGACTAGAAGCTTGGGTTAAGGATATGAAGTGGTCAGAAGTGTTCATGCTCATGGAATTAAGTGGCTGAAAACTCTATCTCCTTGCTTGTTAGGTTTTTAAAATTATTAATTGCTTAGGAGCTAAGAATATGAATGTAGGTATTATTAGATATAATTTATTATGAAAAAAATCAGATCTTTCTCTTCATCTTGAATTAGAGTCAACAGATTTTTTTTTCTTTGTTTTTATTAAAAGTTGACTGCTGGTTCCCATAGATATTTGTTTATTTTTATTGTATTTTTAAACAGGAATGGCATGCCTTCAGCCACATTTTTATGATTTTACTTTTCTCCTCAGCAACTGTATCACCTTTAGGATCCTATTCACTAAACCTTGTTTCTTGTGCTACTTGATGGAGACTGATTTTCTTCACAGGCCTGTGGAATGGGGATAGGGGTGAATTGCCAGATGGGCCAGGGAGGTGTACATAGGTGCAGTTTTTGTCCTTCTCTTCTAATCTGACCAAGCTGTTTAACTGCTTCAATCTCTACTACTTTTCTTCTTTGCTACTTATTACTAAAAATAATCTAGTCCAACCTCACATTCCCACCAACATACAATTTGGCCTACCATGAATGCCTCTGGAGACAGGAAACTCAGTGCTTCAGAGACAACACATTTATCTCCAGGTAGCTTTAATTGCTAAAAAGCCCAAACCCCTTGCCCTCAGTTTCCTTCCACAGATCCTATCCAGACCATAGGAAACATGTTTAATCTTTTTTTCCAGAAATTTGAAGGCAATTCTCATGTTCTTTATTTATTCCTTCCCTACCACCCTCCTTCTCTCTCTTTTCTAGGCTAAACTATGTCAGTTTCTGTTTTGCAGTCTGTTAACGCTCCTGACTGCTTTTCTCTGAGCAGGTAGGGGCTATATTTCCGTCAACACATGGTACTCAGGATTAAACACAATCCATTTCAGAGTAAGACAGACTGCCATCCCGTTTCTTCTTTATGCTGTACCTTTAAGATCACATCAGCTTATTTTCGTTAATTCAACAGTAAAGTATTAATTGCCTACCAGGTGCTAGACATTGTAGTAGGTACGTGGGTGCTAGGAATATGTACAAGTGCTTTTAGAGGGCAAACAAACCAGGAGAGGGAAATGGAGAGGGAGAGGATGCACAGAGTTAACTGGAATGTATGGTAAGTATTAGCCTAGGAGAAGCACGGAGCTGTGAGTGTAAATAAATAGTGGGAGGACATGTCCTAGTTAGAGGGTTGGGGAAGACCTCCCAGAGGAAGTGACTTTATTTTTTTTGTAAAGATAGAGTGGGAGGGAGAGAGAGGAAGAAACATCAACGTGAAAGGGACACATCGAGTGGCCGCCACCCGCATGACCAACCAGGGCCGGGGACAAACTGCAACCGAAGTACATGCCCTTAGCGGGAACCGAACCCGGGTCTCTCTGGACCGTAGGCCGACGCTCTAACTGCTGAGCCAAACCAGCCAGGGCAGAAGTGACTTTAAATCTGGCCCCTAAGGGGATTAGGCAAGAGATTAGGGAAATGAGAGAGGTAGAGGTTCGAGAAGGAGGAGGATGTACCAGGCAGAAGGTAGAACATATGCAATGGCCCAGAGGAGAGAAAGGAACTGAGCATAGCACAGTCTGGCTGAGGATTAGACTGTGAAGAAGAGAAGGCAGAGATGAAGTAGGAGATGTAGGCAGCGCCCAAACTGTGGGCCCCTTAAAAGCGAATCATTCAAAACATGTTTGAACATTACTATGTGTCCGGTGCTATTCTGGGCTCCGGGGTATGGCAGTTAACAAAATAGACCAAAAAAAAAAAAAAATCCAAAACAAAAAAAATTCTGCTCTCATGATACTTATAGTTTAGTGGGTACTAAGAAGTTAAAAAGCTTGTCAAAGAAGTTTGGGCTTTACTCTTAGGGCAGGGGGAAGCCACTGCAAAAGTTAAGTGGGGGAGTGATGTGGTTAGAATCATGCTGTCTAAAGTTCGGCATATAGTTTCACTGATGGAGGAAACTTTTGAGAGTGAAAGTACTTGTTAATAAAAATGACTACTACTAATTATCAATAATAATCATCATCCTGGCACAATAGGCATAAACTTGGCAAAGCAGGAAAGATGGGCACCCTTTTAAACTGTGGGAAAAAGACTGTCCAGCCAGTGTGGCTCAGTGGTTGAGTGTCGACCCATGCACCAAGAAGTCACCGGTTTGATTCCCGGTCAGGGCATATGTCCAGGTTGTGGGCCCGATCCCCATTGCGGGGCATGCAGGAGGCGGCCCGTCGATGTTCTCTTTCATCGATGTTTCTTTCTCTCTCTCCTTCTCCCTTCCTCTCTCTCTAAAATGAATAAAGAAAACAAAAACAAAAACACAACTGTGGGAAAAAGACTGAGTTGAAGCAAGACTGGAGGTAGAGACTAGCCATTGTAGAATCCCAGGTGAAAGACAGCCAAGACTGGTACCAAAATGTGCAGTGAAGGGGCAGGAGGTGGATGGGCCTGAGAAGCACTTAGAGGAAGAGACCATTTGGGACAGTGAATGCAGTGTGGCGCCGAAAACCTTCTTCCAGACTGATAGGGACCCAGAAATCAGTAACAGTTAGACAAGGTCATTTGCTCTGTTATTTATTTTTTGTTGTCCTATCTTATTCACATCATGATCAATGTAATAAAAAAATTTGATAAAATCTAAATAGGTATGCACATTTATTACATTTTTCTGAACTGCTTGTTCAGTAATCTGTTTAAAAACAAAGAAGTAGGGGGAGATCAGCCTGACAGGACTTATTCAGGGTCAACATACTTTTGATCCTGATATTGTTGGTTCCTTTCCTTTCAAGTGCTGGCTTATGGTGAGTGCATTGTATTAGGCAGGGTTCTCTAGAGAAACAGAACCAATAGGATATATATAAACACAGTTGGCCACTGAATAACAAGGGGGTTAAGGACGCCAATTTTTGACTCCCTCAAAACTTCATTTTCCCCCTGGTATATATGTGAGGGGTTGGTTCCAGGACCCCCTGCGGATATCAAAATCCAAGAATGTTCAAGTCCCTTATATAAAATGGTGCAGAATAATGCATACAGTTGGCCTTTCATGAATTCCCATCCATGGGTTGAAAATATTGTTTTTGATCAGCAGTTAGTTGAACTTGCAGATGTAAAACCCAGAGATACAGAGGACTAACTGTATACTTATTTTTAAAAATCTGCATATAAGTGGACCTGTGCAGTTCAAGCCCATGTTGTTCAGTGTCAACTGTATATATGAGGAGATTTATTATAGGAATTGGCTCATGCAATTATGGAAGCCAAGAAGTCCCACATCTGTTGTCTGCAAGCTGGTGGTGTAATTCAGTCCAAGACTGAAGACCTGAGAATTGGGGAGCTGATGGTTTAAGTGCTAATCTGAGTCCAAATGTCCTTGAACTAGGAGCACTGATGTCTGTTCTTAGGAGATGAATGTCCCTGCTCAAGTAGAGAGAGTGAATCTGCCCTTTCTGTGCCTTTTTGTTCTTTGCAGGCTCTCAATGGATTAGGTTATGCCTGTTCACATTGGTGAGGGTGAGTTTTTTTTTTATTCCAGCTACTAATTTAACTGCTGATATCTTTCAGAGACACCCTCACAGATACACTGAGAAATAATTTTTTATCAGTTATCTGGGCATCCCTTAGGCCAGTCAAGTTGACACATCCAATTAACCATCGCATGCAGAATACGTTTATTATATTGAATTAAAGACTCTTTCTCAAAAGGTGAGGGAGAGAACTAACCATTTTAAGCATTGAGTTTATCCCTTTCATGGTTGACCGTCTCCAGAAATGTAAATAACAAATCTCATTGCTCTCAATGCTTTTTTTCTTTTTCTTTAAATGTGTAGGTCCCCTTTAAATCATAATTCCATAGAGAAGCTTAACATGGGGCCAGTACATGCCCATTATTTATAAGCCAGTATGTTGTGTTCCACTTTGGCCAGAGCATATGATGCATGGCATTTTCAGGAGAGGGTCAGAGGTTCTGAAACACCTGTCATCTGTCAAGAGAGGACCTAGGAAAGGACTGAAAATGCTGTGGACAAATCAGCACAAACCAGAAACTACAGTTGGAGAAGCAACTTAGTGCCATCCCCCCCTGGGGAGTAGAATCACCTTCACACAGAAAGGAGAGAACTTCTTGGTCCCTGGCCAGCATCATTTTGAATCTTATAAAGATGGTACTATTAATCTGGTGGTGTTATTCTAGGTTCTTCTGAGGAATGCTTATAAAAATTTTTGCTGAACATGCTATACATGCAGTATTATTTAAATGCTTAATTACCAGAAATGAACTCAAATAATGACTTAGTTCGATTCCCTGCAGACTAGAACTGTTGTTCCCGATGTAGGACCATTAGCAGAGTTCTGCAGTGTTTCTAATTGCATAGTCTGAGGCTTGGTCATAAATAAATTACTCATTGATCAAGGAAGAAACTAGTGGCTCTATCGGTGCTGGGGGAATGGAAGAAGTACCAAGTAATTTGCATAAAATAAATCTTTTACTTCACTGTTAAATGATGGGGAGGAAAGAGGATAGTTCCTTAAAGCTAAAAAATGCTCTTATAAAAGCTCTCAAAATGTAAGCAAATGAGTAAGCAGTTAAGGATCTGTTTGGGGTTTGTATTTTCTAGGTTTACTGGCATGCAAAGACTGGAGCAGGTTGTAGTACTGGAAGGACCTGCCTCATTCTTTTCATATTCTGTCCATAATTGCACCCTCTTTCCTTGTGTCAGAGGAAGAGGAGTGACTCATGATGACTCCTGGTTTTAGTTTCAGTCAATTCCTGAAGGTGCGAAACTGAGACAACAGATCGTCTTATTTAAACTCACTCTGGTTGATATCTTTGTATCTTTTGAGGGGAAGCTATTTGATAATTTAAGCAGTAATACTGAAAAGTAGAAGATATATATTAAACTATGGAAAGAGAACTCCAGCAACAGGAAAATTAACTATCTAAGTGTTAAAAATAAAGTGCTGATCTTGTTTTCTCTGACCTAAAAGTTGTCATAATTAAGACATATGAACCATAACCTCTATCTCTCCTTTCTTTTTTTCTACCTCCCTCCCTTCCTTCCAACACATGTTTATTGAGTACCTGCTTTATTCCTGGTACGGTACTATGTCCTGTGAATATAGATCGCCCCCCAACCCCTTTAGAGGAGGTGAACAAACAAATTAAATCGCCATACAGAAGGACACATGTACTTCTGAGGAGGCTAGCATGCTGAGGGAGTGGCTAACAAGCTGGGAGTCTGAGTCAGGGAAGGCTTGTTATGCAAATCAAAATGATAACCACTTTGTAAATGTTGTTTATTAACTTAACATTTTTCTTTTACTTTTGATGGCTCCTTTGCAGATTTCTGTGCTATAGAAGAGTTCTGCGTCACCATCAAAGATTTTTGTAAAGAAATGCACCATTATTGGCAGGCAGAGGAGGGGATATTTTAGTTCAGTGAACCTGGGACCAATGCAAATTTATTGGATCAGATATAGTGTTTCTAATTGGATAAGAAGTACTGTCATCCAAATCAAATGCCATCACAATGAGCCCAGAAACAGTCACTTTTTTTTTTTTTTACTACAGTAAAACTTCTTTACAATAAATACAGTGGTTAAAAATCATATTTTTTATTTTTGGACACTAGAGACAAAGTAGAGGGAATGGCAAGATTCAGATTTTTGGGATCAAGCATTGACTAACTAATTGACAAGAATTTTTCTAAACATGCATGGTATAAGGAGGAATTAGGAACTCCCAAAGCAAGATTTGGGTTAGTTTTGGAGGCTGTTTCTCATGAGAACACAGCATGATTAGAAGGAAGTGAAGTGAGAGGATGAAGTGTTACTGCTAATTGTTACCTATGAAGTTTTAGGGAAAAATGGGAAGGTTAGATGCAAACTTTAATAAAAATTCTGAGGGACATTTGAATGTTTCAGAGTCTAATGGTTCTAGTTCTTTTTCTTTTCTTTCTTTTTTGTTAATCCTCACCTGAGGATATTTTTTTCCATTGATTTTTGGATAGAGTAGAAGAGAGAGAGAGAGAGAGAGAGGGAGAGAGAGAGAGAGAGAGAGAGAGAGAGAGAAACATTGATGTGAGAGAGACACATCGATTGGTTGCCTCCCACACGACTCTGACCGGGGCTGGGGATTGAACCTGCAACCCCAGGCATGCGCCCTTAACCAGGAATTGGACCTATGACCCTTCAGTCCTCAGGCTGATGCTCTAACCGCTGAGCCAAACTGGCCAGGGCAGTTCTAGTTCTTTATAATATAAAATTTTATTTTAAAACTATGGGTTATTATTATTAGTAGTAGTATAAGGTCATTTTTAGCCCTTCTGGAAGTAGACCAAGCATCAGCTAGTCTTAAGTAAGCTTCTCCTCTTTTATATGTTAGAGTTCACTGTTTAAGGTATTTTATATAAAATTACAATCTTTATGGGTTTTAAAGTATGAGAATAAGGTAATTGATTTTATATTCAGGAAATATCATAGTGTGGAGGGTCAGTTGGGAGAGGAAACCAAATTAGAAACCTGCTTCAAAAGTCTTTATAGGAAAAAAAAGACACAACTTACCACATAATTATAGAAAACAGTCTTGAAATGTTTGCAACCCATTTGGATTAAAACACAACAGCCGTACACCCTGGTGTCACAGTTATCCCTGGTTAAAGGTGAGGGGTGATGGGAAACTCATCATGTGGAGCAGAGGACAGACAGACTGCTGTGGGGTGAAGTAAAGGTCCCGGGAGAGCAACTTACAAGTTTGTACAAGAAACGGCACACTGAGTCTGGTGTTCAGTCTAATTCACAGACATGTTTTGAGGGCCTAGCTGTGTTGGGACTGTGCTGGATATTTTGTATACAAAGAGTGAGACAGCCCTGGCCGGTTTGGCTCAGCGGTTAGAGCGTCGGCCTGCGGACCAGAGAGATCTGGTTCGGTTCCCGCTAGCAGCACGTACCTCGGTTGCAGTTTGTCCCCGGCCCCGGTTGGGGTCGTGTGGGTGGCAACCAGTCAATGTGTCTCTCTCACATCGATGTTTCTCTCTCTCTCTTCCTTCCTCTCTCCCTCCCGCTCTATCTGAAGATAAATGCAAAAAATGTCCTTGGGTGAGGATAAAAAAAAAAAAAAAAAAAAGACTAAGAGACAGTCCCTCAAGGAGCTCCTAATACAGTTGGGAAAAACACATACACAGGCACCAACCATAGCTCAACAATAACTCATATGTCAGTCAGTTAATTTTGTCCAAGAAGTCATGTCAGAGGAGATGCTTCTGTTAAGAACAATTAGACATTTGCCAGATAGGGAAATAATGGAAGAGTCTTCTAGGCAAAGAGAAAAGGATGACAAAGTCTTGGCAACAGAAGCATATATAAGACATTATTAGGGGATGTTGACTCATTCCATTTGGCTAGATCATAGAGCACAAATTGGTGGTGGTGGTGGGGGGGGAGGATGGGAGCCTAGAGTGGTAGATTGGAGCCAAATTGCGAAAGGCTCACCTAAGATGTTTGGATACTATTCTCTAGATAACAGGGGAGCTTTCATTGTCTTCTCCCACCAACATTTTATTATGAACAGTTTTTAAACATATAGCAAAGCTGAAAGAATTCTACAATGAACACTTGTGTAGCTATCATTCAGATTGTACTATTAACATTTTACTATACTTCTTTAGTCACCTATCCATTTATTCATCTCTTTATAACCTATCAACCCATTCTTATGCATTTCAAAACAAATTACAGATTTCAGTACATTTCTCTCTAAATACTTCAGCATGAATTCATCAATTAGAGTTCACTGTTTAAGGTATTTTATATAAAATTACAATCTTTATGGGTTTTAAAGCATGAGAATAAGATAACTCATTTTTTATTCAGGAAATATCATAGTGTGGAGGATCAGTTGGGAGAGGAAACCAAATTAGAAACCTGCTTCAAAAATCTGAGAAGGTAAGAATGTGATGAGATTGTATAGAAGGAATTTAGAGGTACCAATTAATTCAAGAGGTAATCCAGAAGTGGAATCACTGGGTCAGTCGACCAATGTAGGGAAGGGAAATTAGTGGAGGGCATAGGCAGGGTTAGGGAAGTATAAAAAAATGAAAAATGGATTCAAGATTTCCTAGTCTGGACAACTGGGTATTTGGTGATGGGATATGTAATATGGGGGAGAAAAGAGGTTTGGAAGTATAAGGGAAGATATAATAAATAAAGTTTAAAAAAATATTTTTATGGATTTTAGAGAAAGAGGAAGGGAGAAGGAAAGAAACATTGATGTGAGCAAAACCCATCGGTTGCCTACCGCACACACTCTGACTGGGGATGACCGGGAATTGAACTGGTGACCTTTTGATGCATGAGATGATGCTCAACCACCTGAGCCACACCAGCCAGGGTGATAAATACAGTTTGAACTTGTTGAGCTCAAGGTGCCTGTAGGGCATTTCAGAGGGGTATGTTCAGGTGGCGTTTGGAGCTATTCTGAGGAGTTATGGAGAGATATCAGAGCTGGGATTGTAAATATGGGATGCATCAGGCCAGGTAAGCTGAAGCCATCTCTCAAGGAGAGCATTTAGGAAAAAGGGGGCTAAGGGGATAACTCTGGGGAAAGTCAATATTTAAGGAACAAGAAGAAAATGCTGAGATAATAAGGGAGATAAAGAAGAAGCCAAGCCATAGATAGATAGATAGATGCATAGATAGATAGATAGATAGATAGATAGATAGATAGATAGATAGATAGATAGATAGATGCATAGATAGATAGATAGATAGATAGATAGATAGATAGATAGATAGATAGATAGACAGACAGACAAATAGATAGACAGGTAGATAGATGTTTATTATGTGGTTGCTATGTTCCAGGTATCGTAAGTGGTTTATGTTCATGGACTCATTGCATCAATTGTATTTTATAGATAAGGAAATAAGAAAACTCAGGAACAGAAAGGTCATGTATTTGCTGAAGGTCTTGCAGTTAGTAAGTGGCAGAACCAGTTTTTGGATTGAAGTTATTCAGATTTGCCTTATCATGGTGGTCAAGGAAATGGGGAATTTCCTGGAGAGCAGTCAGCAGATTACAGTCCTTACTCCATGATTTGAAACCTACCTTTCCAGCTTTGTCTTGTAATTATTTGATATTGGTCAATTTGAAGTGCTCCAAACTCTATTAGAGCTTCCAGAGTGTTTTGTGGGTCCCTGGTTTCATGAGATGCTCTGTGAAAAAAAGTGTGCTGCCGCCGAGTAAGTCTGAGAAAGACTGCCAACTCTATTTCTCTGTAAGCCCGTCAAAGGTATTGGGAAGTCCTACAGTAAAGAACCTGTTGTAACTTTGTCTACCAAGTGTTTACTAAACTTATTTGGACATATTTGACCTTGGTACACATCCCCCTTTTCCTCATAGAAATCTATAAACTTCTCTCAGAACTAGGGTTCTGAAACACTCCAAGTAAAATATGACTTTACTTTTCCACAGGTGGTTTTAAGTGAGGCACACACAGTTTTATCTGCCTCTCACTCTTGATGGCCATAGAACATAGTCTTCCCTGTGATATTGTTATTTGTGCCCTGTACCTCACCTGTGCCCCAGGAGAATGGAGTCCATGTCTATCTCATTTTGGTGTCTTACGTAGCCCTAGCACAGTGCCTCTCATATACATACTAATTTTTCATCAGAGTCTCTTTGTGGATAAATAGAATGCACAAAACACAGAGGAAATTAGTACTTTTTCTTGCAAATAAATGTTCTCTATTAAAAAAACGTATCTGGTTCAAAATGTGAATGTGAATTAGGACTCAAATCAGGCTTTTATTTGAGAATAAGGAGAATGTATGTTTTCAGTATTTTTTCTTGAACTGTTTGCTTTTGGGTTCAGTTGGAAAGTAAACTGAGGAAGCAAATTAACATTTTGGACATTTCTGTCCTAACTGGGATATACCATGAAGTCTTGGAAACATCACTTTTCTTTCTTTCTTTGTGTGTGTGTGTGTTAATCCTCACCTGAGGATATTTTTCCACTGATTTAAAAAAAAAAAATTTTTTTTTTTTTTATCCTCACCCGAGGACATTTTTGCATTTTTCTTTAGATAGAGTGGGAGGGAGAGAGAGAGGAAGAGAGAGAGAGAAACATCGACGTGAGAGAGACACATTGACTGGTTGCCACCAGCGTGACCCCACAGGGGCCGGGGATGAACTGCAACCGAGGTTCCTACCCTTAGTGGGAACTGAACCTGGGACTCTCTAACTGCTGAGCCAAACCAGCCAGGGCTCTATTGATTTTTTTAGATAGAGTGGAAGGGAGGGAGAGGGAGAGAGAGACACACACACACGTCGATGGGTTGCCTCCTTATGACTCCATCTGGGGCCGGGGATCAGACCTGCAACCATTGGGTCCATGGACCGACGCTCTAACCACTGAGCCAAACCGGCCAGGGCGGAAACATCACTTTTCTTGAGCAATGTCTGGTCTTGTCTTATAATTTAAAGTTAGACTTGGATATTTAAAAAATTTTTTAGCTAAATCAGTGCATGCCTATACCCTTTGAATGTTTCTTACTGGTTTGATTCAATTATTTCTCTTGCTCATTCTGACTTACTGTTATCAGTAGTCCCATTGATTTTATTATTTTATTTGTGAGTCCTTATATGGAATTTAGTCACATGTAATGTTGTGTCTGATCTTCCGGTCCTTTAAATTGTGTAACACTTTCAGCATCCTCTGTTTTCTCCCTGGGGATAGAGGAGAGATTTCTTTGACTCCTTCCACATTCTTTTCTGCTTCATGTGGCTCCTAACTCCCACATATGGATGTCATATAGAAGCGCGTGTGTGTGTGTGTGTGTGTGAGAGAGAGAGAGTAATATGTGTGTATATAAGCCAGTGTGAGTCATGTCGAGGGAGATAGGCCAGTCATAAGCACCAATAGTCGCAGGAGCATGGAGATCCCCGGGAAAGGCCTGAGCATTTGGGCAAAAGGGCTGCTTTCTTCCTACACATCAACCCCACCTGCAACTCAGCTTTGTTTATTTGTTGGCTGGATGTCCTTCCTCTAGAGCAGAACACCAGAATCCTTGTGAGTTTGGAGAGCTCTGTAGGAGTTTTATTAGCTCCCAATACTTGTTTTGTCATAATTATTGTTTTTAAGATTTTTCTTATGGAAAAATCAAATCCTACTTGGAGTGTATATAATTTTAGGGTCTCTTCAATGCCATGAAGAGTGAGTTATTTGAATTGCATATGTTCTGTGGTAATGGTATATGGATAATTATCATTCAGAGAGGCAACAAGCATGGTGGCCACTTGTAATGAAAATTCTAGATTTATTACAGTAAATAATTTTAGTCTGGGAGAGGAGGAAAGTCCTGAGAATCAGATCTTGCTGTGTACAATAAAAGGACATTGCACTCTCAAGAATAATTCTTGGAGCACTCTCCCTCTCACCTCACCCTTCAACCTCCTCCTCCCCTCAGGCACCTTCCCTTCGCCTTTCTCTCTCCTAAGCTCCAAGGGCCCTTCTTCTGCCTCTGTAAACTTGTTTCCTGAGCCTGCACAGCCCAACTGGCTCGCTTCTACTACCTCTGTAACTTTCTAAATAAACTTTCTCTTATAATTTGTAAAAAAAAAAAAAAGAATTCTCATAATTTTTCCATAGTGACATTATGGCATGCAATTAAAATGGCAATATTCTCTATGATGTGATAAAATGGTGTTGTCATGGCCACCATACCAATAAGGAGAAAACTAACATTTAGCACCAATGTAATAATACTGAAATATTTTGAGCAAGCATTAGATTTTTTTTTTTTTTTTAGGGTGACAACTATTATGATGTCATCAAAATGGAAAGTGTTGCAAAGGGAAGAAAACACACTTTTGGCTGAATGCACAGAGAATGCTGATGGTATTCATTAAGCATGAAATAATAAGAGGAACAAAATTTCCATCTTCGTCCCCTCCTCTATGAAATATCTTCTGTGTTTTCAGCATTCCCTTTGAAGTCAATATATGATCTTTGCTTTAATCCATTTTTAAAGCATCCTTTGAAGTTGTGGGAGCTTGTGCCTGGAAGAGAGGAAAGTGGCTGAAGATTGGGTGCCTGCTAGGGAAGAGGGACCAGCCTAATCATCACCGGAAAATAATATTTATTGATTGTCTTCATGTGCATGGTCTATTCGGCTCCACATCAAAGTGACTTTCAAATTGGTCTGATTCATTTCCTAGTATTATAAAGCTATTAAGATGACCCCAGTTAGTTCTTTTTACAGTGTTTTCATTTCAAATAATTGGAGAAAAATGAATATTTATAAATGGAAATAATTCTTTTACCTTGACCCCAATTCTCATAAATGCTGTGTTTCACTTAAGTGAATTTTCCAAATAACTGAAGCTAATAATTATCGAATAAAGTAATTTCTTCTAGGACAATTCAAGAGTGTAGGATTATTTTCTCCCATATGAAGTTACTTCAAACGGCTTAGCTTTTCAAAAAATGTTTCACTAAATATTTTGGGAAAAGGTAGCAAGTAAATCATGCCTCATTCTTCTTGCCTGTTCCTCGCCTGCTGCCAGTTGTCCTTTGTGATACAGGTCGTGTGTTCGCTGTTTCTGTTGGGCTCTCCTATTTTACACTGTTGCCCGAAGAACGGGGAGGCATAAGGTAGCTTTATGCCTTCCCTGCAGGGTAAGGTATCAAGGCTGGCCCTTCTCTCATTTCCTTTTTCTTTCTTCTCATCTTGTCCTGTTTCTCACTTCCTGTCCTTTCTCTCTTTGGATGACCTCTTTCTTTTCCTTTTCCCTGTGGTCCACTCCCACGATGTCAGCCCCTCCTAATAGTGGAGAGGCCTCCATTGAGGTCTAGCTCATGGATTTGGGTCGCAGGCTTGAGCTCTGCATCTCTGATTAGATCTTGACGTGGATGGTTCTCAGGGCCTCAAGCTCAGCACTTCAATGCTGAGCTTGTCAGCTCCTGCCAAGATCTTTATTTTCAATCTCTATGAGTGGCATTTCCTTCTATCTAGCCGGAAAATCTGTGAATTGCCACTGACAGCACTTCCTCCCTATCATTCCACCTCTAATAATTTAACAAACCCTGTCACGTCCACCTTGGAAATCCATGATCTGCCCATCTCATCACTTCTCCCTGCCCCGGTCTATTCTAGTCTGTCATCACATCTTGCTGATGACTACAACTACCTCCTCTCTGGTCACCTCCATGTACAAACTTGTCTTCACACTGTTGCAAGTTTTATTCCTCAAATTTGATGCTGACTATGTCATTCTCATACTTCAGAACCTCTCAGTTTTCCTCAGTTGAGCATCTAGAGCAGTGGTTCTCAACCTTCCTAATGCCGCGACTCTTTAATACAGTTCCTCATGTTGTGGTGACCCCCAACCATAAGATTATTTTCGTTGCTACTTCATAACTGTAATTTTGCTACTGTTATGTCTTAGGCGACCCCTGTGAAAGGGTTGTTTGGGGGTCACGACCCACAGGTCGAGAACCGCTGATAAAGCATTTTATAATCTGACCTGATTTACCAGCTCCTTTTTTGTGCTTTAAGCCCATTGCTCCTAATACTCAAAATGGTACTTGATTCACTTAGCAAATGTCAGTGTATCTTTCAAGACTAGGTGGAGTGTCTTTTCTTTGACGCCTTCCCCAGTGTCCTTAGGCAGTCACTGCCCCTTCCCTGGGCTCCCACCCTCTGTTCTTTCCTCATGTAGTACTTGGTGAGGTGACCTGTGGTGATCTGTTTTTCGTGTGTTTCCTGGGGAGTGCAGTTTATCGTTTATTTTTCTCTTAATCCCCATCACAATGCCTAGCTCACATCAACTACAAATCAATAAATGTTTGATGAATCAATTAATGGAGATTTTGAGAGGTATTTTTCAGTTACATTTGGGCTTGAAGTTGTGTTTTATGTTATTAAAGATGCTGGCTCAGACATGAAAATAAGAAAACATTTTTACAGATTCTCCCTTCAAGTAGCATATAGTTAGAAAAGGTATAATATTTTTATCTTTTATAGGGGAAAACAATGCCTACACACTGCTGACGGTCCAGCAGAAGGCCAGATAGTTTTAGTCCTTAGCAATTTCATAAACCTTTGCACTGCCTTCAGAATATTCTGCTGTTAGCATCCTTATCAAATGAAAAAAGTAACCCCTATCATAAATCCACTTTTAGTTGGGTATAGAGGGCAGTCATCTGCTTCAGAGCTTCTATTTCTCCAGATTTCTGAGAGGATTTCAGCTAAGACCTGCTTTCAGTGTTTTTTCCTTAGTGTTTTAACAGGGCCCATACATCAAACATACAAATAAATCCCCAAAGTCTTATTTTTAAAGATTATAATGCAATTGGAGAAACACACAGCCAAAGTAACAATCTATGGTAAGAATACACACCTTAAAAAAATAAAAAAAAGAAATGTAGAAAGTATCAAGATCCCCTTACTTGTGAAGAGAAACTTGGTTTTAATTTCAATGATGTTTCTGGGCCATGGTAAAGATAGAAAACGAACTGTTTAGATAATTTTAAAATTTATTGAGAGCATCTCACTTTATTCAATAAATATATAAAATATGCTTAGCTCCATTGTTTTGGAAATTACAGTACAGTAAAACCTTGATATAACGGACTAATTCGGGCGAGGGGGTGTTCTTTAAAGCTGAAAGTCCGCTATGTAATAAAGTAGGTTTTCCAAATGCGTATGCTAAAAAATTGACAAATTAGTTGACCTGTTTTTCCTTATGTAGACACGTTTGTGTAATTAAACTTATGTGTGACAAATTTAATTTCACAGAAAAGTTTTCTATATGTATGACTGTAATTTAAAATTTATACTGAATAGGTCTAGTGAATACCTGCATTCACCAGTCACTGTGAGCAAACAAATGCACATGGCCGGGGCGTGGCTCAGCATTAAAGCCGCTGCAGAAAGTCACACCATGCACAACAGAACCAGTTACCGCTCCCGATGCCATGTGATCACATGCTAATCATTCTTGGAACATTGTTTATGAGCGGTGACTATTGGATTTAAATATGTAGACTATAGTTGTAAATATGTAATATTTATTTATGTCGGCAAAATTACTACAGTGTTTTTTCCAACATATGGCCTATTCACTAAAATTTGTTAAAAATAACAGTGAATTAATAACAAATAATAACCTATTAATATAATTATAAGCAAATCTTGGTTACAAGCATTTTAAAATTAACAAGGTGTTAATTTTCACATATGGCATATGGACCAGAAATTTTGTCCATTAAATTTGAAGTCTGTTAAGTTGAGGTCTGCAAAATAGAGGTTTACTGTAGAGAAAAAAGATACAAGACTGCGATCTGGAGGCAGAGCAGTGGGAGAAGTAGGAGGCAGAGCACATTTTCCACTAGAGGGAGGGCTGGGAGGGGAGAGGAAGCCTGGGAGGAGAGGAGGTTGTTCCCTTAGTTCCCCTCGCTGCTCCATAACCTTCTCTTTTAGGTCTGTGCTTCATTGTCCCTCCCTCCTTTCTAACTTACCTCATCTGGCTCAAACCACCCTCCAGTGGCATGTCTACCCTAGATGCTTCGGGTTCATCCCTCAGTTTCTAATGGTCTCTCTCCTCAGCCTCTGCCGCTAGATCCTCACCTGCCCAGGGTCCCACTCACTGCTGCGGATCTCATCTCCTTCCTGTCTTTCTCTAGATGAATGAAGTTTCTGCCTGCTCGTCTCCAGTTCAGTGCAGTTCTGACTTACCTTTGGTGTATTATTTAACCCTCTGAGCCTCTGGATTCCCATGTGTGAAAAGAGGATTAGTAATGCATACCTCACAAGATTGTGAGTCTCCCAGCAGGTCCTCAACAAACATTCCTCCCTCCTTTGCTGTTTGTGGCTGTTCCCATTGCCTCACTTTTGCTCTGCTGATACCAGCGTTCTGCATTTCTCTCACCAACTAAGCCATCGGCTGGGAATTTGCCTCTGGAATTCTGCCTGGAGTTTACCCCTGTGTCTGAGAGTAGGGTTTCAGAAGTAGGTTCTGAAATGAAGGCATCTTGTACCAGCTTCAGAGTCAGACATCATGGTTCAGGTCCTGGTCCCGCCATGTACTTGCTGTGGGAGCTTTGAGCAGGTTCCATACGCTGTTGTTGGCCTAGTTCCCTCATCCGTAGTTTGGGTCTAATATTTATTTCTACTTTATAGAAAAGATTGAATGAGCTACTTAATGAAAAGTGTCAGTGCAATGCTTCGCACATTGTAAGTGATCAATAAATGTTATAGATATCTCAGTTTAGACAATTTGCTAAGTGTCTTATGACCAATGGAACTATGTCCTCAGTGCCCCAGCTTCATCATCTCTCAAAAGGAAAGTTTGTCAGGATTCAAGTGCCAGTTGCAGTGGCGCTTCCAGAGCAGGCCTGATGGATACTTGCTGGGTTCACTGCCTGTGGTGGGAGGGGAGTGTGGGGGTGTGTACCAGCTTTATTTTGTGTAGAAAGGAAGCTGTGCCAACAGGGAAGGATGCAGTGACTTGGATGTGGCTGCCTGGAACAGGAGAGGTGGTGGCAGCTGAGCTGAGGAGAGGGGACCAACAATGGTGCTGCTGCCATCACCTGACTGTTTTTTGGTATCTCCATGGGCCTCGCCCTCTCGCCACCAGCTCCAAAGTTCCCTAATAGTACCAGAGCTCTACAACCCTGTTTAAAAAGAAAATACTGCTTTAGAAAGATTGTGGTCCAAAGATTTAGGATTCCAAAGGAGTCTGGTAAGTATGTGTTATAAAATGAGAGAGATAAAGGTCCCAAACTGGAACCATGGAGTGGAGTCAAGTATGGCCTCTGGTCCCGTGTTTCTATGGGGTAAGATGGAACATCCTTTCCTAGTCAACTGAGACATGTATATTTCTTTTTTTTTTTAATATTTTTTTCTTTATTGATTTTAGAGAGAGGAACGGAGAGAGAGATAGAGAGAGATAGAAACATCGATGAGAGAGAACATCGATTGGACGCCTCCTGCATGCCCCCCACTGGGGATTTGGCCCACAACCTGGGCATGTGCCCTGACCAGGAATCTAACCGGTGACCTCTTGTTGCATGGGTCGACGCTCAACCACTGAGCCACACTGGCTGGGCAACATGCATATTTCTTAATTTGGGTTCTGTCATTTAGTTAGAGAAGCAGGTCCTGACCCGTAGATACAGCTTTACTTATTTTTATAGTATATTAAAGCCTTTATATTTTCCGTTCTTAGAAAGTAAAGGAAAAAGACCCCGGTCTCTGAAAAATTGTGGGACAAAACAAATTGTACATGTAAAAAACGAAGTGTTTGATAAATAGCATCATTCCCCAGAATGGATCCTGGTGCAAGTCAAGACCTTTCCAGAGGCCTTGGTTACCACAAGTTAGGAGTTGACTTCAGGAATAAAGTAGTAACTACTTTCAAGGATCAGCAAAATATTTAGGAGTACAAAAAAAAAAAAAAAAAAAGCAGAAGTGTCTTAAAGCAACTTGAATTGAATATCTGTTATTAACTCTTTGTAAAAAATAATATTATATCATACTCTGGCCACAGAAATAGATTAATGCTTTTTAACAGGAAACAAGATAGGCCTGTGTGGGTATATGTATAAAGGTACTATGTCATTTCCTAGTCTAGTCAGAAAAGGCAGATGAATCATCTTTCAAGGGCTTGTATTATTTTCTGGAATGACTATAGTTTCTGAAACTTACAATTTGCCACATACTGTGCAGCTGAGGCAGACTATCTGAGTTTGGCTAGTCCCAGAAAATCCCTTATGCTTGCCTGGTGACAGTGAAGTTACATCAGTGCTATATACATAGTTATATAGTGAAGTTACATCATGTGACATTTAACATATGCATATTCACCAAGGATCATTTGGAAAGAAATTGATATATTGTGAGTCATTCTCCATGCTGATTCACTCAATAAGCCTAGGGCTTCCCTGAATGCTCCTTTAGGACAGGAGATTTTTTCCTGTCATCTCAGCTCCTTCAGGCTTCCCAGGGTGGAGCATCTCCCTGAGCTGAAGGTGATTCTGGTGTTTAAGCATAGCTCCTGCGTGCAAGACAACCTTTTTGTCTCTCGTTTAACCTGAGAAAGAGTCATCCGTTCTGATCCTGGAGAAAAATTGTATTACAGAGGGGTCAAGTATCAATTTCTATTATGGTGCGTTCCGAGTGGATTTTTAAGAATGATTTTCAAAATGAGCATCTTTTGCCATATATGCTGCCCTGAGAATTTACGCCCTGGTGAAATGTACCTCCTCACTCAGTTGCCTCTCTTATCTGCCATTTAATACTCCCTCCCTCCCTAAACTCATGTTCTCTTCCTCTGCCTTTGTGCATACGAATGACCAGGGGTAGGCTGCAGGAGTGCTGGTTCATGACCAGTAAGTGGCCACCAGTAATGAGGTGCTCAGCGCTGGAATTAGAAACAACTGATTAGGAGTTAGCACCCTGCAAAATAAAGGTGTAGGTCTGGGGAGACACTATGAAGGAGCAAAATCCCTTAACTTGTGAAGCCAGGTTCTAGCCCAAGAAGACTCTGGTCATTGTGTTCCTGTCTTGCTAGAATAATGGGAGGAGGGCTTTCTTTCTAGACTAGGTTAATTCTCACAATACCAGAGTAGTAGGTAGAGTCTCTAGGGTACAAATTCTGTCTTGCGTTGCCTTATTCTACAGAGTTTTCAGGATATTTTTAATACCACTAGACAAATTCCCATGGGGGAGTGGGAGGCGAAACTGGGAAATTCTGAGATTGTCACCTCATGTTTTATTACCATTGCTTAGTGATATAGGGAGGAGAGAAGCAAGTGATAGCTGTTAATGGCTACCTACAAGAAGTCTTAGAATCAGAATTTTGGTAATAGAGGGGACCTCAACCCTACTTCCTGAGTTTTAGAGGGGTGAAATGATTTAAGGTCAAATATGTGGCAGAACTAGGACCAGAACTTCAGTTTCCTGGCCCCAGGCTGGTGTTCCTTAGGCTGTTTTAATATCTCTGATGAACTGGTTTAATAGGAACTGGTTCAGCCTGTTTTGTGGTAGTACAGCCTCACCCTTCACTGAGCTCCCAGAAAAGGGAAGAACAAAGTCTATATTATTCTTACTTGTCTTGGTTTCAGGAGTATGATTGTTACCGGCAAAGTTCCAAGTATGCCTAAACTCTGAAAATGTTTCACGCAGGAATGTGCTGGGGGTGGGTTGGGATGGGTGAAGGGTTATAGATGATAATGGAAGCCACAATTGCAAAAATTTATTCCACTTATGATAATGGATGCTTATGGAATTAATGGCAGTTTTATGAATATTCCTTGCTTTGATCTGTTTGGCATTAGGCAGATAAGGTGTACATTTGAAATGAGAAATAGTTTTAGACTACTTTCTTGGTATTTCACATGTCATGGTGGTCTCATGGGTCTTGCTTTGACTTCACCTTCAATAAGAAACTTCCTCTAGACTCAAGACACTGTGAAAAGAAGGGTGGGCCTAAGAAACTAAGAGGCACTTTTTCTGAGGGGCACCCAGCAAGTGTCCACATAGCTCTGATGGGAGACACCTGATGGGGATGGGGATCACTCTTAACCCATTTTAGCTGGGTGAGCTAAATCGACATAAGTTAGTACTCGTGCAGAAATGATTTTGTTGAGTCATATCCAAATACAGCTCAGCACGTTCACTAACTTTCTGATTGTTAGCTATGCTGCCTTACACATGCTGTCTGTGTGAGCAGAGAGAGAGGGAGGGAGGGGGGAGGAGGGGCAGAACGGAGGAGGAGCATGACAGGTATGGGGGTGCAGGAGGGTAAGAGGATGGGAGGGTAAGAGACTGGGAAAGAGAGGGTGTGAATATCTGTTTGAAGGCAGGAAAAAGACACAAAAGGAGGCTTCACCTTCTGTTGGGTTGTGTTAATCTGTGATTTGGAAATTGGTCTCATTTCTCAACAATGTCCCTGAAAATGAAGGTGATACATTTTAACTGCATTTTAAAACACAGAAATATATATGCTAGACTTTCAGATATACCATAGGAGAAATTTGGCTCTATTCCAGAATGTCATTAAAGAGCAGAAAATATCTCTGAATTCTAGCATGAGAGTTGGAAAAGATCTCAATTTAGCTTTTCTTTTCCCAGAATCAGAAACTGAAGTACAGTGTTGCTGACTTTGCCAGAGATCACCAGCTGGTCAGAGGCAGACCAGGGACTAGACAATTCTGGCTTATTCTGTGGGCTTTCTACTGCACCCTGGTCACATATGCCAGAAAACTGACAATATCTGACAGACTCAAAAAAAAGGATTGATTGGAATTGAGTTTGGGATGAAGGCAGGAGAGGTGGACCTATTCTACAGGAAGAATAAAGTTGAGATAAAGATTTTGAGTGAGGGGGCTTTCTTAGCCTGCGATGGAGAAGGGTAAGTTCTTCCTGGATGAAGAATCTGGTGAGAAGTGATACTGTCTTCTGCAGGGAATAGGCCTGTATTCTGGCTTCTTGTGGTGACCAAAGGAATGATAAGTGTACATGGCTGATACACTTTATATCTTGACTCATCTGACTAAGAGGAGAGAGAGCTGGAGAGCACAAGGCATCTTGATGAGGCTGGTCGAAAAGGAACTGCAGAGAAAGGAAATGTTAGAGGTGCCTGAGATTTATTATTTATGTTGACTCTTGAGTCTTATCTAGTGTTGGTCCTTTGCCTGCCAGCTCTATGGAGGTAAGTAGATGTTTCAGGCAAGTATATTTGTAGGGCAGCAGCTCCCACACAAAGACCTAAAAAGGAGTCTTGTCATTGATTGACATCAACAAAAGTGTGACTTACAAAGTAAAATTCACCCATGTTTCAGACCTGAGAACTACCCATGTAAATATTTGGGAAACTTCTTTCCTGGTATCTGTCTATGCATATTTACATATGTATACTATACATACATTTATTTTTATGCAAATATGATCACACTATTATACATCTAGTTTTATAGTCTGCTTTATTTAAGTTTTAAATCACTGTTATTGAACCCAAGACTCAAAGAAGCAGATGACAAGTTAATCATTCTTCCAACTTAAGCTTTAGTTTTTATTTTATTTATTTTTTTTATCCTCACCCGAGGACACTTTATTTTTTTGCATTTATCTTCAGATAGAGTGGGAGGGAGAGAAGGAGGAAGTGAGAGAGAGAAACATTGATGTGTGAGAGACACATTGACTGGTTGCCACCCACACGACCCCAACTGGGGCAGAGGACAAACTGCAACCGATGTACGTGCCCTTAGCGGGAACTGAACCTGGGACTCTCTGGTCCGCGGGCCGAAGCTCTAACCACTGAGTCAAACCAAACAGGGCTAGTTTTATTTTTTTAAATCAATTTTATTAATGTATAACTCACACAAAATATACTCATTTAATTTTGTATGTACTATGATTTTGGAGAAGTTCTAGGGAATTAGCAGATAACAATTCTCCATCCTCAAACCTGGATTCAATCAAATCCAGTGTTTTATAAGCTATATGTTATGGTATTTGTTTGTGTGTGTTATTAAAACTCACCTGAAGATATTTTTTCCATTGATTATTAGAGAAAGTGGAAGGGAAGGAGGGAGAGAGAGAAAAACATCAATGTGAGCCCGACTGGGGCCGGGGATTGAACCTGCAACCCAAGTACATGCAGGCTGATGCTCTAACCACTGAGCAAACTGGCCAGAGCTAAGCTATGTGTTTTTACAGGCTATGCTTTCAGTCAATATTATGAGGAAAGGAAAAATTAAAACAAAACAAAACAAAAAACTCTTTCTTCCACCATGCTTGGTTTCAATGTTGTAGAAGGGTCCATTCTAGCGCTAATACTTTCATCTCTTTATGGCTGGTATTCTTTCTCTATTCCTAACTCTTTAATGGTAGCCTAATTTCCCAGGATACAAGAGGTTTTGAATGACATCTCCATTCACTGCTTCAAAGCTAAGCTCAAATGAAGTTTAGACCAGAATTCTTAGCACTTGGTGACAACTGCGATAACACGTGGGTAGGGCTTGAACGAAGAGCACTGTAATTCAGTTTCTCTCCCTCATCTTATTCTACACCAGATATCAGATTCATCCTTCTGAAGGTCAGCCCTGATCATACCACTACACAAATATTTGTTTGCCCTGGTTTCCCACTGTCTACACCAGTGGTCTCTGAATAGAGTGTGTATACCCCAAGGGGTATGCAAGACTTCCATTTTGTTGTAGAAAGAAAATGTCGGAACCTCTATGTATAGTTATTTTTCTAAATAAGGAAAAACAAAGCTTTATTAGTATTCTGTGTGCATATTGACACAGATTCCCATTACTCAGTTTTTTTTGTTGGAAAATCCCACATCACATCCATTATGTGCAGGTTTTCCTGGGGGAAGAAAGGAAGTTCCACTGTGGGGCGAGGTTGGCAATGGAGCTTTGACTCATCTTTTCTCATCTGGTTTATTGCAACTTACTGCAATTTACAAGGCCAAGTTAATTATATTTATGAGTTATATTATATGCTTTTTATTATTAAACATCTTGTTTCTTCTATCCCTGTCTCCCCTCCTCTGACAACCAGCCAGTCTGTTCTCTGTATCTATGAGTTTTGTTTTTTGTTTTTTGCTTTTCTTTTTTGTTGTTGTTAGATTCCACATGTAAGTGAGATCATGTGGTATTTGTCTTTCTCCATCTGACTTATTTCACTTAACATATGCCCTCGAGGTCTATCCATGTTGTAACAAATGGCAAGATTCCATTATTTTTTGGCTGAATAATATTTCATTGTGTATATATATGCCACAATTTCTCTATCTATTCATCCATCGATGGACACTTAGGTTGTTTCCGTATTTTGACTATATAAATAATGCTGCAATGAACATGGGAGTACATATATCTTTTTGAGTTAGTGTTTTCATTTTCTTTGGATAAAGGTATTATGCTAAGTGAAATAATTCAGACAAAGAGACAAATACCATATGATTTTACTTATATGTAGAATCTAAAGAACAAAATAAGCAAACAACATAGAAACTGACTCATAGGTATAGAAAACAGACTGACAGAAGGGAGGGGACTTGGGGGGCTGGGTGAAAAGGTGAAGGAATTAAGTACAAATTGGTAGTAACAGAATAGTCACAAAGATGTGGATTACAGCATAGGGAAGATAGTCGATAATATCATAATGATTATGTATGTGGTCAGGTGGGTGTTTGAAATATCAAGGGAACCATTCTATAAAGTATATGATTGTCTAACCACTATGCTATACTTCTGAAACCAATACAGAATAATATTGAATGTAAACTGTAACTGAAAAATAAGAGAAATTCTGAAGTATATCTTTTTTAAAAAGGCTTATATAATTAAATAATAAGAAAACAAACAAACCAATACAAATGGGTAAAAGATCTGAAGAGAAAACTTACAACAGAAGGTATTTTTCCATTTGGTTCCATCAGATTTTACTTCTTGTACTTTGAAACTCTGTTAGGAGTGTGAAACTCGATAGGATTGTTATATTCTCTTGATGAACTGACTCCTTTATCATTATCATATGTTCCTTTTGATCCTTGGTATTACTCCTTGTTTTGAAGTCTACTTTGTTTGATTTTGAAATAGACTCTCTAGATTTCTTATGGTATATATATATTTGCTTTTAAACTATATGAGTCTCCATATTTAAAGTGAGTTTCTTATAGATAACATGTAGTTGAGTCTTGTATAATTCCAGCCTTTTAATTGAAATGTTTAGTTAAATATATATTTAATATTATTATTAATGTGGTTGAATTTAAACCTATTAGCTTCCTATATGCTTTCTGTTTGTTCTATCTAGTTTTTGTTACCTTTTTCCTACTTTTCTACCTTCTTTTGGGTAGAGTATTTATTTTAGTATTATTATTTAGTATTATTTAGTAGTGAATGTTTATTATTTTAAATTCTCTATATTTTCTGTATGCTATATTGATGTAAAGTTTACAATATGCATCTTTATCATCACAGTTTATCTTCAAATAATATTATACCACTTTATGTTTAATATAAAAATCTAACAACCTTTAATTTCTCCCCTCCTGGCCTTTGTGTTATTGTTGTCATACATTTTACTTCTATATATGCTGTAAATCCCCACAATACATTTTTATTATTTGATCTAAACAGTTATATCTTAAAGATATTTTTAAATGGGAAAATTTTTTATATATACATATCTATATTCATATAGTTGCCATTTTTAATGCTCTTCATTTCTTTGTATAGATTCAGATTTCTATTGTTATTTACCTTTCCATAAAGAATTTTCTTTAACGTTCTTTATAGTACACGGTTGCTGATGATAAATTTTTTCAACTATTTTTTTTTTTTTTGTCTAAAAAAAACTTCATTTTTGAAAGATATTTTCACTGGTGGTAGAGTTCTAGGTTGGCAGTATTTTTCTTTTAGCACACTACAGTTGTTATTTAGTTCTCTTTTGCCTTGCATAGTTTCTGACAAGAAGCCTAAGATAATTTTTTATTTGTTCCTTGTTACATAAAGTGTCTGTCTTTCCTCTGACTGCTTTTAAGATTATTCTTTAACACAGGTTTTCAGCAATTTGATAATGATATACCTTTGTGTGATTTCCTTTGTGTTTATCCTGCTTGGAGTTCATTAAATATCTGGGATTTGTGGGTATATATTTTCCACAAGAAAGAACATTTTCTGTCACATTTTTAATGGGATGCCAGCCATTGTGAATTTTACATTGTGTGTGCTGGATTTTGTTGTATTTCTTTAAATAGAGTTGAATGTCTTGTAACAGAAGTTAGATGGTTTGCAAACCATTTAAACAGGTTAGAGTTGTATTCATAAGCTGTTATAGAACAGCATGTACTCTATGGGTGGTTTAGTCCTACTACTAGGACTAAACTCTTCTGGAGTTTCTACTGAATACCTTTTATATTCAAGGGAGTTTCTCTACTCTGGCTAGTGGGAATTAGGATTTCCAGTTCTGTGTGAGCTTTGGGAATTGTTCAGCTTATGTCTCTTTTTAATTGCTATTTTCTAGGAAGTTTGCTGGCCTTGAAGATTTCATTTTTATGCATGCACAGACTGTAGTCAGCCAAAAACTCAAGGAGGCTTCTATTTATATTTCTTGAGTTTTTTCTCTTTTTAGCTTCCTGCGCTCTGCTATTCTGCTCTATCAATTTAAGCTTCTGTGCCCTCTCCAAACTCCAATTTCTCTATCCTTAATTCAGCAAGACTACTAACTCTCTTTGCATTCCCTCTCCCTGCAGTATGGTCTGTAATTTGCCTCCAGGCAGAAATCTGGGTTTACCAAAGGACTGATCTCATTTTCCCCCTTTTTGTAGGAGTCACAGTCATGTTGCTGTCTGTAGCCCAATGGCTAAAAACCAGGGCTGGGACTAGGGTGAGAAGAGGTACAAGGATACAAAATTTAAGAAGGCACTCACTCCCAGGGTCATGCAAGTGCAGGATTAGCCTTAAAAAAGGAGTGCTGTGCTCGCTTCGGCAGCACATATACTAAAAATTGGAACGATACAGAGAAGATTAGCATGGCCCCTGCGCAAGGATAAAAAAAGAGTGCTTTTTAAACTTTTGTACCCTAAGCACCTTTCTTGCCTCATCTTAGTCCCATCGCTGATGAAAACAATTATTTTATATATTTTATCCATATTGGTGGGAGGGTAATTCTGGACTTCGCTAATCACCCTCATTGCCTAAAGTGCAAGTCCCCTGTCATCTGCATATTTAACTGAACAATATGTCATGGATATCATTCTAAATCAGAGAATTTAGATATTCACCACCTTTTAAAATGATTACTCCATATCAATTGTGTGGATGGATCTCAGAAATTATGGAAAGTAAAACTCATTTCTTAAAAAGTCTCCTCATTCTCAAATGTAACATTAATGTATCACTAAAAATAAAATATGTGAGTATACATTAAAAACTCAGTTAGAAATATGCTTTGTATTGAATATGTTAACTAAGAAGCAAAAATAGATTGTTTTTCTGTATACTTCTTGATTTGTTACCTGCATGTGTTTGTTAATCTAGAAGAGTGGCCCAGAAATAAAACCTGTCACTGTGGCAGTGCTCAGCATTACATTCTGGAGCTTGAGGTGCCCTTAACAATGAATCACAACAAGTCTGTTTTAAGGGACTGACAAGAAACATAAAAATTAATATTTTTAGGATTTTACTCAGCTATTGATCCTTCTCATTAAAATTTTTTAAAACAGAGATAAAGGTGAAATAAAAATATTAAGGTTAAGGTCTATCTAGTATTTAAAACATTAGTTTAACTACAAACTAGGAATACAAAAAGCTTACCCTGTATGAACAACATTTTAAACTATCTATGCTCAGAGTGGCTCAGTTGGTTGAGCAATGGTCCTGTGCACTGAAAGGTTGCCAGTTTGATTTCTAGTTAGTGCACATACCTGGGTTGTGGTTGAATTCCCAGTTGGGGCACATACAGAGGGAAAACTGATTGATGTTTCTCTCTCACATCAATGTTTGCAAAACACATATTTGATAAAGGTTTTGTATCCAAAATATACAAAGAACTCTTAAAACTCAGCAATAAGAAAATGAACAACCTAATTAAAAAATGGACAAAATACTTGAACAGACATGTCATAAAAGAAGATATACAGATGACAAATAAGCATATGAAAAGATACCCAACATCATATGTAACTAGGAAATTGCAAAATAAACAACAGTGAGATACCACTATACACCTATTAGAATGGCCAAAATCCAGAATACTGGCAACACTAATGAGGATGTAGAGCAGGGGTGGGGAATGTCCGGCCTGCAGGCCATATAAGGCCCGCAAAATCAATACTAGCTAACATCTCACACCTCACCAAAGAGAAGCAGTTCCAGCCATACACTAGGGATGAGTTAACTAAATGTTTGACCAAATATATCAAGCTACTTTTTAAGTTGATAATTTTGTATGGCCTATGAATGATGTTATAAATATCCAAATGGCCCTTGGAAAAGAAAATCTTCCCCACCCCCTGAAGCAACAGAAACACTCATTCATTGCTGGTGGGAATGCAAAGTGGTACAGCATTTTGGAAGACAGTTTGGCAGTTTGTTACAAACCTAAATGTGCTCTTAACATTTGATCCAGCAAATTTTGCTCCTTAGTGTTAACTCAAATAAGTTGAAAACTTCTGTCCACACAAAAACCCGCACAAGGATGATTATAACAGCTTTATTCATAACTGCCAAAGCTTGGAAGCAACCAAGAAGTGCTTCAGTAGGTGAATGGATAAATAAACTGATACATCCAGACAGTGGAATATTACTCAGCACTAAAAAGAAATGAGCTATCAAGCCATGAAAAATCATGAGGAAATTTATATTACAAAGTGAAAAAAAGCCAATCTGAAAAGACTCATACTGTATGATTTCGGCTATATGACATGCTGGAAAAGGCAAACTATGGAGACAGTGAAAGGATCAGTGGTTGCCAAGGGTTAGCAGGGAGAGAGGGATGCATCAGTGGAGCACAGAGGATTTTTAGGGCAGTGAAACTATATGATAGATACTATAATGGTGAATATGTGTCATTATACATTTGCCAAAGCCCAAAGAATGTACACCACTAAGAGTGAACCCTAATGTAAGCTATGGATGTTGGGTGATAATGTGGCAATGTAGATTCATTGATGTAATAAATGTGCCACTCTGGTGCAAGATTTTGATAGTGGGGAAACTGTGTAAGTAGGGGTGAGGAGTATACAGGAAATCTCTGTACCTTTAGCTCAATATTGCTGTGAACCTAAAACTGCTCTGAAATAAAGTCTATTAACAATTAATGAAACACTACATAAAAATCCTTAATATTATAAGGCCAAGTTAAGAGTCTTTGCTTAGCTTATCTAGAAAGCAGAGCCCAAGGCAAGAATTCAGGTGCTTTACTTGAAGATGCAAATCTAGGTGGTGAGGAATGAAAGTAAAAGAGAAATCAAACGAGGAAAAATGCCAAGATATGTGATGCCAAGCATTATTGTGTTCGCTAGCAAGCACTTGACAATGAGGAACAGTTCCTTCAGCAGGTAGGTGTCCTTGAAGACTCCTCTGGAAGAGTTGCAAGAAAGATCTGCACCTTTAGGTATTCCACGGAATCTAAATGTGGAGCAGCAACCCAGCTCCAATAGGACACTAACCAAGAGAAAGGAAAAGGGCGGTGGTTAAGGGACTATGAAGACATGCAGGTTTTGTCTTCCAATGCATTGAGGAAGAAAGGGTGAGGAAAATGTAGGAAGATGTGGCAGTAGCATCAAAAGTCAGGAAGGTCAGTAGATATCAAGATCCTGGACCCACGGTGGAACAGGAAATTAATTTTGGAGTTAGACCTGGATGGAAATCCATGTTCCATTATGTAGCAGTTTTGTCACCCTGGAGGAAGTTAAATAACTTTCCTAAACAATATTTTCCTCAGCTCTGAAAATGAAGCGAAATATCACTTTATAGTGTAGTTTTGAGAAATAAATGTATTAATTTAATGAAATTCTAGGCACTCAATGAATTTCATTAATTTAATGAAATTCTAGGCACCCAATTCTGTTATCCTATTTTAATTTCACAAAAGCCTATCATGTCAGTACTTCCCCAATATTTGTTTTCAGGGAGATTGGGGCCCTAGGGAGGGAAAGATTCATTGTTGTTCCCTAACTTTACTGGGAAATGATCCAATAAATTTAAATTCTCCATAGCATCTTCTGTACCCAGCATGGCTAAAGGGGAAATCTCATTTTACCATTTCATAGAATAAAAAAGACCAACATGTCTCCTTTTGAAAACTGAGTCCTTCATTCTCAGATTACCTTCTTTAGGACCAATTTTACAATCTCTGATAAATTTTTTTGCCTTATATCAAAGAGGTGACTTAATTAGCTTGTTAACTTTTCTCTGATAGTAAGGTCATGCATAACAAAGCTGAATATGGTTCAACACTATATCATTTGGTGTTTTACTGCCCTTGGAAAGTGTAACTGCAGTTTTATCAGTGAAGATGCCTTTAAGGAAAGGCATCTTTGTTTGTTCTTTAGATTCCATATATAAGTGAAATCATGTATTTGTCTTTGTCTGACTTATTTCACTTAGTATAATACCCTCTATCAGCGGTTCTCAACCTTCCTAATGCTGCAACCATTTAATACAGATCCTCATGTTGTGGCGACCCCCAACCATAAAATTATTTTCGTTGCTACTTCATAACTGTAATTTTGCTACTGTTATGTCTTAGGCGACCCCTGTGAAAGGGTCGTTCGACCTCCAAAGTGGTCACGACCCACAGGTTGAGAACCGCTGCATCTAGATCCATCCGTGCTGTTGCAAATGGTAAGGTTACATTCTTTTTTATGGCCGAGTAATGTTCCATTGTGTAAATGTACCACAGCCTTTTTATCGATTTGTCTAATGTTGGGTTGCTTCCATATCTTGGCTATTGTAAATAATGCTGCAGTGAACATAGGGGTATATATAGTCTTTGAATTAGTTTTCAAATTTTCAGTGGTTAGCTATTTTCTTTCCTTCTACTTTTTCTTTTATTTGTAGCTCAGTAGTTTGACACTCACTTGGTTATTTCTTATGTCTCTTCATTTTCATTTTGGAGCTGAAAGACTTTTAACAGGAAAATGGCATCATGGAGAAGATCTAGAGCCTATGTTCTGAATAGGGGTATTATCACCCTGCCCCTAGGAGGTGAAAATTGATCCTTGAAGGATGAAAAAATCCTACTCCTAATATAGAGTGCACAGATATACATATAGCACATGTATCGTATATCGGTGGTAGTTAAATTTTATGAGGGGTGATTACAAAAAAAAGTCTAATGTAGCACCTGAAGGGTGTGATAATAAAAAGTAGTTGAGAAACACTGTTGGTTCTTCTGTCTATTTTCCATTGTTTTCCAGTGACGATTAAATTATATATTAACAGGATCAAAGTCGGGGTCCATTGAGTTGTTGGAATAAAGTTTGGAGTTTATAATTATCTGTTATTTTATGTGCCACCACAAATGAGTGCTTTCTCCTTTTAACTTATTTCTTGGGCCTATACTATGTCATTAGTTTAAAAACAAAACAAAACAGAACAAAACAAAAAACACCAGAACCATTGGTTAAGTAGTATCAGTAACACACACAAATTTTCTGGTGTCCCTAACCATTCTATTGGACAGCACTCTTCCCCTTTGAATTTCCAGGGCACTTTTACACCACTTTCCTGGCATATAGCTTGGCTTGATAGTCTTTTCCTTAGTTCTATTTTACAGTACTTCTTACTTTCCAAGATGCAGAATGTTTTAGTGTGTGGTTGCTGGCATTCAGAAGGTACTCAATAAATATTCATTAATATGTATTAATTTACCAGATAGTTAAAGTATAGTTCAAAAGAGAGATGCCAGAAATGATAAAGTTAATTTAAAATCTACATGGAATTTTTTTTCTAGGTGAGATGCTTTATTTTAAATGAGCTAGGAGGAGTTTTATGTGATACAAGGAGGCATCCTGCCAGGTTTAGGCACACTTATCTATCTGTGCATTTGGTGTTTTAAGAAACATTTTTCTCTAGGAAATATTAGTTCAACTACTCTAGAATTTGAGCAAGCTATCATATCATTTTCCTCCATTCTTCTGAAGAAAATTTCATCCTCACAACAAAAGACTTAAAAATAAATTATAATCTCTATGAGCTGACATAGAATAGTTTCCTTGATACAGTAAGTGAAAAAGACAAAGTGTAAATGACTCTCTGTAGTATGATGCCTTTCATGTAAGAAAGACAGGCAAATAGTCAAATATTTCTTTGTGGAAAAGGAAATACGGTTGGATAAACCAGAAACAAATGAGATGATTACACATAGAGGGTGGGAGGGGAGAAAAGTGTGTGTGGTTGGGGAGAGAATGAAAATGGAACAGAAGAGATAATGGGCAGGTGACTCTTCTCTGAAAATGCCTTTTTATATAGTGCTTTCTTTTAGAACCATGATAATGTTTCACTTACTCAAAAACAACCATCACCACTACCACCACCACCACAAACCATCTAGGATGTGGAGAATCCCAAAATAGAATACCAATAGTAACAATTGAACCTATTACATATGAGTAACATAACCACGGTGAATGGGATGGAAAAGGAAAGAGTTAACCTAAGCAAGTTTGGAGAACAGTGTTTGACTATATATTGTAAAGCAAAATACCAAAAGTCCCAAAGTACTGTACTACTGCACACAAATAATATTCTCTGGTTAAAAGCATATATATTTAAACAGGGGTATGGGTTAGCAATTTTGAAATGATTGTATGTGTATTCTAAGCAAATAAATAAATACATTGTAGATAATGGAAACCAACTCTCTCACTGTCAGAAAGGAAGTACAAATAAGGAGCGAGGCAATGGGGGAATATCTGTAATACTTTCAACAATAAAGATTTTTTTTTAAAGAAGTGGGAAAAAACAAACAAAAAAGGAGAGAGGGAAGGCTAGGATTCAATCCCCGTGTTGGATTGGAATTGGAGGTATCAATATAAACTCATGGTTTTTAGTATATAAACAAAGATCTATAGAAATAGATATAGTTGGTTGTATATGCATGGCTTAGTATACATACGTGTATTTCCTAGTTTTGTTCACTGAAAAGGCCTATAAGCAGTAAAAACCCAGTTGCCATGAGCACTACTGGCCCAGATCTTGGTTTTAAATAGCTTCTTCAAAGAAAAGGAACTTCAGCTCCTCAGAGCAATGGCTGATTCCAGGGCTGAGACAGAGAAAGTACAAGATGTGCCTGGAGCATCTTATTATGCCAGAAAGTAAGGATGAGCTCAAGAAATGATTGAATATGTCAAGTGAAGATAGGAACCAACTTGAAGGAGCTACTGCTAGCCAAATTGAAAACAATTTGAGCAACAAAAGGAGTAATGATAGTAATGGATTAAAATTCATAGAATAAAATTAATATCCAAGAGTCCATTGTGTTAAGTTTTAATAAGTAAATAGTGAGAAGGGAAATCTCTTATAGTAGAATTCTAATTAAATGTAGAATAAATGATGGAAATAGAAAAACTGCCATTTGTTAAATACTATAATAATAATTTTTATAGGCAAGAATCATCAATGCATGCTAAAACTAGTGGGTGGAAATATTTGCATAGTATCTCTCCACAAATACTTATTCATTTCAATGGGAAAAATAGTAGTGTTGCAATGGAAAAACCTAGCAGACAACCCTTAACCAAATGATCCAAATTAACATTATTAATAATTTGACATATTGATATCATGTATCTTCTGCTATGATATAATGAGAAAGGTACAATATCACTTCTGTGGTATTCTTGCCCAAAATACATAACCTAAATTTAATAATGAGCAAACATTAAACAAATCCCAATTGAGAAACATTCTATAAAATATTAAGTCAATACTCTTCAAAATTGTCATGGTCACAGAAGACAAAGAAAGACTGAAAAACTGTCCAAGATGACAAATAAATGCATGTGTGATCCTGAACTGGGCCCTGGGGGTGGGGTGGGGGAATATTAGTGTGAAAAATTACAAAATTTGAATCAAGTTTAGAGATTAGTTAATATTGTATCTGTTTATTTTCTGGCTTTGATAATTGTACTGTGGTTATATAAGATGTTAACACTGGGGGAAACTAAATGAAAAGTTTACTGATATTTCTTATACTACTTTGCAACTCCTTTGAAAATTAAAAAAAATGAACATTTACAATTTATGAGAAAATTAAATTAAAAAACTAAAAAGAAAAATTGTAGCAGAGATTTATTTATTTATTTATTTTATTATTATTTTTTTATCCTCACCCAAGGACATTTTTTCATTTTCTGTTCAGATAGAGTGGGAGGGAGAGAGAGAGAGAGAGAAACATCGACGTGAAAGGGACACATTGAGTGGCTGCCACCCGCACGACCAACCAGGGCCGGGGACAAACTGCAACTGAGGTACATGCCCTTAGCGGGAACCGAACCCGGGTCTCTCTGGACCGCAGGCCGATACTCCAACCGCTGAGCCAAACCGGCCAGGGCGAGATTTAAAAACAAATACAGATTATAGTCCTCTTCTTGCTATTATTATTTCTGGAAATGACCAATAATGATTTAAAAAAAAAAAAAAAAGAGGAAAGTATTCTTTCTCTAAAGAAATAGATACATTTATTTTTTAAACATTTGAGATTTGTCATGCATTTAAAGTTATTTGTTTTACCCTGGCCGGTTTGGCTCAGCGGTTGGAGCATCGGCCTGCGGTCCAGAGAGACCCGGGTTCGGTTCCCGCTAAGGGCATGTACCTCCGTTACAGTTTGTCCCCGGCCCTGGTTGGTCGTGCAGGAGGCAGCCACTCGATGTGTTCCTTTCACGTCGATGTTTCTCTCTCTCTCTCTCTTCCTCTCTCTCCCTCTCACTCTATCTGAACAAAAAAATGGAAAAATGTCCTCGGGTGAGGATAAAAATAAAATAAAATAAAATAAAGTTATTTGTTTCAACTCTAACCGGCAAAGTCTAATATGTGAAATATAAATAATATATTATATTAAGAATATAAATAATAGGATTAGGTGTAGAAATTAGTTGGAAAGGAAAGAATAATTTTTTAAGGAGACAAGAAATCATATAAAATATAACTACATTTAATCAGGTACCCCAGGCTTAAATTACTGCATATTTAAAATCAATAATAATCATCAAGCACTCTCATCTACAGTCATGTTAAATGATTATACTTAACACAGGTACATGAATTCTTCTTTTTCAAGTATGAAATTGACACTTGGTACTATAACATTCTTTAAGGTGAGATTTGAGCAATACATGAAACTGAAAGCCATTTGATAGTCTTTCAGGAGTTTTTCTGATGCTCTTCTTGCAAGGTCATTTTCTACTTTTATCATCAATAAAATTTACTGAGCATTTATGATGTGTTGAGTGTTACCCATAGGGATACATTCTTTGCTTGCTCAAGGCAAATGTTTTAAATTTTCACAGATTTAGTATCCCAAAGGAGTCTGGCAGGTATGTGTTATCACATTAGGGAGACAAAGGTCCAAAACAGGGACCATGGGGTGGAGTCGAGTATGGCCTCTGGTCTTGAACCTGTATGGGGTGAGATGGAACATCCTTTCCTAGTCAACTGGAACAGTACTTTTCTTAATCTGGGTTCTGTTGTTTAGTTAGAGAAGCAGTTCCTGACCTGCAGGAACAGCTTTATTTTAAATATAAAAGGCTCTATATTTGTCATTCTTAGAAACTAAAGGAAAAGGGGGGAAAAGACTTCAGTTTCTGAAAATTGTGGGGCAAAACAAATTGTACGTATAAATAAATTAAGTGTCTACTAAATAGCATCATTCATTTCAGAGTAGATCCTGGTTTAAGTGAGGGCCACCTTGGTTTCCTTTCCAGGGACCTTGGTTACCACACGTTAGGAGTTGACTTCAGGAATTAAGTAGTAGCAGCATTAACCTAGAGCAGCTCTTCACTTTTTCCTGCTAGACACTCAGAACAGATCCTGTTCATACGCAGTATATACAATCAAGGCAAACCCAGGCCTATGTTATATCTTCAGCAGGCTGAATACACCTCCATCCCCTTTCTCCCCCCTCTTCCCCCAAAAGCACATGAGAATGCAAATGATAGTAACAGAATTATAGTGATAACCTTGAACCTGCTCTCATTTATTAAGTGGTAAATATTTGCATATTCTAGTACTTTATTATTAGTAGCAAGTAACCTTCAACATATCTCACAACAGATAGACATAGCCCTTGAGCTCCGACACTGAAGTGAAGCATCCTGCCCTGGGACAGGTCTACTACTTTGTTATACAGGTGAAATGCTATGCTGTCTAGGCTGAGGTCCATGGTGACTTCTGAAGATTGTCCAGAAACTCACCCCACCCCCCTCCACACACACCCTGTTTATCTTCAAAACCTTTCTGGAGTAGCAACTCCATCCCTGGTGTCTCAGATGGAGTTCATTTCTTTGGCATCTGTAGAGTGCATGTACAGTGTGGGCATACATCTATTATTGCCCACTGCACCCTGCATTGTGTTCATTTGTTCATGTGTCTGTCTCTCCATTTCACTGTGGGTCCCTTATCATTGTATCACCTTTGTTTAACACTGTGCCTGGCTTAGAGTTACTGCTCTAATTAATGTCTGGTAAGCTATGGAAATAGCTCCAGGATATATTATTTGTGAGTGAAATATGTCATTAATTTTCTAGAATGTGTAGTTATATCACTGGGGAAATGGCCAAAAGACTTCTGCTATTCAATAGAAAATTATATTGTTAGGGGTAGGAGAAGGAAAATGATGGGAGGAGAAACAAAAAGTAAATAGTTTTTCTTTTTCACTTAACTCCTGAGATTGCCTGTGAGATTTGATAAATGTAACTCCAGATTAATTGCTATTAAATGATAAAGGGTGGAATTTATTATCTTGACTTGCCAGACTCATGATGTTTAGCTTTAACTGCCATGTCAAGGACAGATGATTTCCCGTCCTGAGAGCGTGTTCTTAGAAATGAGTTGACTGGGGTTGTCTACCTATCAATCATTCCTTCTTTTTCCTCCCTAGCTGAACCATGACTTCATTTTGGTATCTACCATGCCCCTGCATGGGGCATGTGCCTGTGGGGCCTGGGCCTGACTCCACCCCCACAATGAAGGAATGGGCCTGATTGGTCAATCCCATTTTTCCTGCCAGTAATTGGCTCAGGAATGAATCTATGCTGCAATTTGGACCAATGATAAAAGAGGAAAGATGTGCTAGAGACCTCTGTGAAATTTTTCCCTCAGTCTTTGGAAGATTTTCTATAAGTGAGCCCTCTCTCTTCCACTAGAACACTTTGTGTGCAGATGTGAGACTGAACTTCTGCTACCATCGCACTGGCAGCCTGAGGGTAAAGTTAACCCTCAGATGAGGGCAGAATTAATAGAATTCTGGGGAATCCAAGCCAGAGCTGGTAGATTAGGTCAACCATGGAACCCACCCTTATGCTAGTTTTCCAGTTACATGAGCCAATAAATGTTCTCATTGTTTAAGCTAGTTTGATAAGTGTCTGCTCTGACTTGCAGCCAAAAGTGCCATAACTCATTAAAAAAACAAAACAGAACAAAACTTCTTTAGTTTTGAATAGGTGGAAAGTGGAAACAATGCAAGACAGTTGGCAGGTAGGAGAGCTTTTAAAAAGTAGATTTTTTTTTTAGGCCAGTGCTTCTCAAACTGGATAGTACATTACAGTCGCTTGAAGAACTTGTTAAAACACAAATTGCTGAGACTGAGTCCCAGATCTTCTGATTCTGTCGCCATGGGTAGAGTCTGCAAATTTGCATTTCTAACAAGTTCCCCAGTGGTGCTGATGCTGCTGGTCCAGGGACCACACCTGGAGAACCACCTTAGACTTCCAAATATTCTGCCCTTTCTGCCAGGCTGGCCAAGGGTGGTGACCAGGGCCATGGTGCTGAGAAAGGAACTCTAACTGTTCCTGGAGGAGCCATTGAGCACCTCAAATCAAGTGAGGCAGGTAAATCCATATAATAGGACAAGGTATCAAAACCAAGTTGGTAGTTACAGAATAATCACAGGGATGTAAAGTACATCATAGGGAATATAGTCAATATATTGTAATAACTATGTATGGGGCCAGGTGGGAACTTGAAATAGCAAGGGGACCACTTTGTAAAGTATATGATTGTCTAATCACGATGTTGTACACCTGAAACTATGTAAAATATAATTGAAAAAAACCCCACACAATTGTGTTCTTAAATGAATCATATAATTCATGAGGAGAGGGTTTATGACTTGAATATCTTTGTTACCCTTAGGATTTAACACACATCTCTAAGCACACTATAGGCACTTAATAATACTTGATTAATTTATTGGAAGGAAAAAGTTATCTGCCAGGCTTTGTGGTTGGACTTTTTAAGATGAGGGTAGGTACAATACAAAGAAGGCTAAAACTAACTCAGGATGATGGTTATGTAAATAAGAGATCACCTAGTTGCTAAGAAGCTTCGGCAACTTGTCCTTTAGGGAAATGGAAGCACAGAAGTCTCCTCTTTGAATCCTTAGGCTTCTGAACAGGAAAACTAATCACTTATCACTTTCTACTTTTCATACCAACCACAGAGTAAATCTCTGATACTGCTCTACTAATTTGGCAATGTTGCTTTTGCCTTCAAGTATTTACTCCCTCCATAGACACATCAACACCCAAGTATACAATAAAGGAGACCTTTGTGTTATGGGTAGATAAACTCTTACTGTCGCAGAGAAGAGACCCTTCTTGCCTTCATGTAGCTTGCATTCAGACAAATGACAAATAACTATTTCATAAATAAGGAAGGGCCAGGAGTGCTTCCATGCTTTCTTCCCAAGCAGCAAATGGTGGTTCCAAATGCAGTGAGGCTCTGTGTCTGACTGAGCTGGAAGGAAGTCGGCAGTTGGCAGGTGTGAGGACTTCTCCCTGGCACGGAGTTTCCTCCAAACTTCTGTTTAAACCAGGTATTTCTTCACCCCGAGGCAGGGTCAGGCAAGGGCTTCTGGCTTTAAGTCGCCCTTTGCATTTCTTATGGTGTCAGGTTTGGCCAAGTGATTCACCCATGCTGGAAACACAGAGAGGAGCCGGAAGGAGCAACCTTTCCCTTAACCAAGAATGGATTAAGAAATAACGAATTTGATGAGCATGATTTGATGCAATCCCTGTGCTTTTCAGCCGTCCACATGATGTATTCAGGCCTCTCCCCTGGTTTCAGGCCTCTGCCAGGTCTGGCCAGCAGAAAGGGTGGGGCAGTCTCTGTCAAAAAGTAAATATATGATGATTACTAAACTGCAGACCTTCACAGTGGCATGTCTCCAACACGGAAATGGAATTTTTATTTGGTGAAAATTGATGGCACTCTTGCACTTTGCATTTTTGTCTTTATATTTATATAAGGTATTAGAAATAATTTTTCAAGGAAACACTTCCCACTTAGAGAGTCAGAGCAAAAAGCTATAATAAATTTGATAGACAAGACTCAGATAATCAGAGGTTTGAGTTTAATATGGTAAACTCTGACATGTTGGCCTTTGTTGTGAAATACTGTAAAAGATAAACATTAAGCTGGAAGGTGAAACTATGACGAAGAGTTTCTGCAGAGCAAGACACTTCACAAAACTTTTTGTGAAATATTTTCTCCATATTCTCAGAAACACCATCCCCAGTCATTTAACTGTTGTCTGGGTTTTCACCATGTTACAGCAGAGTACAGGGACAAATCTCTCCACGTCCGGGTAGGGGTGGGCATTGGATACCATTTAAAGCAGGGCATTTGGGGGATCCCCTGCTTAGACACACACATTATAAAAAGCTTTATGGAGCAATGAGATTAACCTTGTATTCCCCTAGTTTCTCTGAAAACTTCTGTTCTAGCCCAGGCTGATTTCTCATTGAGATCATACACTTCTTGTTGAGAATGATAGAAGTTGAAAATTTTCCCTTTTGTGTGTCTTTTTAAACTCTACATGGTCTTTAAAAAAAATAATATTTTATTCCTTTCTCATATTGTAAATTCCTTCTTTTATTTATTTTTTCAAATATGTATTTTATTAATTTTTTAGAGAGAGAGGAAGGAAGGGATAGATAGAAACAGCAATAAGAAAGCGAAACATCAGTCGGCTGGCTCCTGCATGCCCCCTACTGGGGATCGAGCCTGCAACCCAGGCATGTGCCCTGACCAGGAATCGAACTAGGACCTCTGAGTCTATGGGATGACATTCAATCCACTGACCCACACTGGCCAGGCTAAATTCCTTTTTTTTGTTTGTTTTAAAAAAATAATATAAAACCTGCTCTCCTGATAATTGTATTATGTGAAGTTCATATTTGTCATGTCTGCTGACTTTGGACATGGTGACATGATCCTTCAGGATTTGTGATTTAGGGTTGCAAGCTCCTGGTATCTGAGAATCCTGTATGGCCTCCATTGAGGATGCATCTTTACAGAGAGGCTTTCTGTTTTCTTCAGCCAGGACCTCAGGGACTGTGACAATCTGGGAACCAATTTTTATGTTAATTTCTCTGTTTGGAATTTACCTGCCTTTGCAGATAGTATAAATCCATATCTCAAACACACACAAGGCAGGCCTGTGGTTACACATTTCAGGGGAGATATTTTCCCCTTAGAGTTCTGCTGGAGATAGAGAAGGTTCCTCATTGCCTCCCTCTATGGGTGGAATTTTTTCTAGTTCACCTGTTCTCAGAAAGTATAGCCCTTCTAGGGTCCTGACTCAAGATAAGAATCTCAGCTCTATTTCCCCATTTGGTGGCTGCCCTATGTGTCATTTACATACAAGTCCCCCAGAGTAACAGAAACTTGAGTAGTGTTTTTTGTTTATTTTCCCCCCCAGATTTCACTGTGTTCAGATTTCTCTGGGCCTATGGGGGTTTCCCTCCCTTACTGGAAGGAAAAAAAGTCTTCATGTGTTTCTGGGCTATCTCTCGAGATCTGGGTGACTCTGGACTCCATGAAGCCATTAAGAACCCTCAAGGAAGCCTCACAACCTGGAAATTCCTTAGAATTCCAGAACCCAAGACAGACTTTAGACTTGATATTGCTCTGGTTAATTTTCATTTAAATGTGAAAATCAAGGAATTTAGAGCCTCCATAGACTATAGAGGTATGGGCTAGGACAGCTTAAGTTCTTTAGCTCTGGCACAATAGAATGAAACATAGATTTAGAATCAGAAGATCCAAGTTCAAATCTTGACTTTGCTATGTAAAACTAGGTGAGTTAATTTATACTGTCTGAGCTTCCATTTCCTCATCTGTAAAATGGAGAAAATAATACCTGCCAGAGTTGCTATGAAAAGTTAAAGGGTATAGTGAAGTTATAAAAAAAAAAAAAAAAAGTTGGAAGAGAACAAGCATTCAAAAATGCTAGGTGAATGTAACTCCTAGTCATCTTAATGGTTGTGGTCTGTGTCAGTTGCTGATCCCTTGACCAGTGTCTTGGTCATTGTGGTTGCAAGTCCATCACCCATTCCACTCTAGTCTAAACCAATGGTTCACAAACTTAAATGCATCCAAATCACCTGGAATTCTTGTTAAAACACAGGTTGCTGTGCACCAACTCTGGAGATTCTGATTCAGTGAGTCTGGAGCTGGTCCCAATAGTTTGCTCTATCCCCAAGTACATTGCTGATGGTCTGGGGGCCACACTTCGATAAGCAATTATGATAATCCTATTCTTCCCATTGGTGATTGGTTTAGGAAGGGGCATGTGATCTAAATCTGCCAGAAGAGATGTAAGAGGAAGTCTGCTGAGAGGTTCCAGGAAAGGTTACCTCAATCCTGGGGAAAAGAAACAGGAAAAGCTGGTCCTGTTTTTCTTCTGGACATCATGTCAGGACATGATGCCTTAGAACTGCCACAGGCATCTTGCCTTCATCCTGAGGAAGAAGTCAGTCTAAGGTAGAGAGCAGAGCCAAGGGGATCCCAGGGCAGCAGAGCTGCAACCCTGATAGGTCCTCCTTGGCTAGGTACTGCTTTACCTCTGTTATTTCATTATGTGAACTATTGTATAAGAAAAAAATTAATAAAAATTTAAATACAGCTCGTGTCAGAGTTTTCTGGTTATTTACAGCCTCAAATATTCTAAATGATGCAGCCGTTGTATTGATATGTTCAATCTTACTCTGTGCAACCCATAGCTACAAGTGCCAAAGTATCTGAGTGCATCTAAAATTGTGCTCTCATTTCTTTTTTTAAACTAGCAATTTTCTTTGATACTTTCTTCTCCATATTACCCGCCAACCCAATCTCACCCGGTCCTCTGGGGATATGCTGTAACACTGTCAAAATTGAAAGGAGGCAACTGCTCCAAACTTGCATCTCATTTACACCTGTGGGGCTGCAGGATCCATTTCCGGTTGAATGCATGGTGACAGTTTTACTGGATGTCTTTTTATATATTCTGTTTCTATACATTGTTATTTTCTGGCAATATTAGACTTTAATTTCAGACTTTAATTTCAGTTGACCAGTGTTTTGGTCATTGTGGTGGCAAGTCCATCACCCATTCCACTCTAGTCTAAACCAATGGTTTAGACTTTCAGACTTTAATTTCAGTTTCTGGAATTCCCCAGTCAAGTCACTATTGATTCTACCAGGATTTCAAATTCACCTTGTCCTTCAGTGTTGAATTTTTGCTGCAGAGAACCGCAGCAAGAACTAAGGCCGCATGATGCGAACTTCTGAATCCTGAATCGTGACCAGGATTGAAAAAAATAAAAATAAAAAGGGAGCTCTCTAGGGAGCTGAGCCAGCTCAGCACTTCCACATGGAGTCTGAGGAAGGGAGCAGTGACTTCCCCATTCCCTTTCTTTTAATCCTAGTTTGGACAGCTTCTTTATTCAAAACATCAAGGACTGTTGACAGTTGAATAAAAAGAGTGGAGACTCATGGGATTGCTAATGAGATACAAAATGACCTTGGAATCCAGACAAATTTCTATCTGTTGGCTCCTCTGACCATGGGGAAATGAGTTAAGAGCCTCTAGCCAGTTTCTACTGACAGGTATCCTAATCATGGTTAACAGTGCGATGCATGTTCTAGTTGGATTCTGAGAGGGAAGGGCAAGGGCCTCCAGTTGTGTGCTGTCCTCCCAGCAGAGAGCTGGGCCACAGTGAGCAGACTGGTACTGATGTCTGCATGGTACTTCATGTCTGGACATGAAGCGCACTATCTGGTAGGAAGACAAGGTTCTTAGTAATTATAGCTAACATTTATCATAAAATTAGAGTTTTCAGCCCACAAATTCAGGCAAGTATTAAAATGAAGAATTTTTTTTCTGCTTTATATGGAAAAATATAATTGATAAGACAATATAGTGGGTTTAAAACTTCACAGTCATAACTCACGCGTATAGAAATGGTTGTTTGCTTTTCCATTACTGAATCTAGCTTAGCTCAAGTTGTTTGCTCAGTTGGCTGAGAAGTGTTACTCTTGTAAAAAAATGAAGAATTCTATTATTTCCTGATACTAAATGCATTTTCTCACTCCCTCTCCAAACCTCATAATTTTTCTAGACCAGGTCATATTCCAAGTCTTCTTTTGAAGCCTTGCCTGACAACCCAAGCTAGAAGTAATATTTTTTTCTTCTGAGTACCTGGAGATATTAATGACCCTATTCTTATCTTATCCTGTCTTATTTTGCAAACCTGGCTATGCAGCTCTTTGAAGGCAAGTACTATATAATATATTTTCTTATACTCTCAATGCAGGATTCAACACAGTGCTTTGCATGTAGTAGTCACTCAATAAATATTAGTTCAAGAGGAAGATGGCGGCGGGCAGGACCGGAGGGAGGGTGAGTGCGTGAGAAAGTGAGCTAGTATGTGAGAGAGAGTGAGTGGACGTGAAGGTGGATGACCAAACTCGTGCAGTGCAGAGACGCGGAGCAGCAGGTTCCTGTGCTGTGGACAGGGAGCAGCCGGCTACCACGGTAAGCGGCCCTTCAGGGCGCTTCTCCCTGCGCCGTGGGGAGGTCCCACCATCTTGGAAGATCTGGGGTCTTCCCTGGGAGGAGGCAGTAGGAGCGGCTAGGGCCCAGCAACCTGAGCCCACCAGTGCACCTGGCATCATCGGACCAGTGGACACCCTGTGTCAACACAGACCAGTGCACAGTAGTGGAGCTGCCAAGGTGCCAGTTGCGGAAGCCACAAATGGCCGGGAGCCCAGCACCATCCCCCACAGTAGCAGCTCAATCAAGAGTCCAGATATAACCCAGCAACAGAGGCTGGGGAGCAGACATCCATCCCCAGGCAACAGAAGCACAGACTAGCAGCTGAGACCCATCCCCAAAAACTAGAGCAAAGGCTGAGCAGGAGCTGAGTGCCACTGGGCAGCAGCACTCCCCAGCCGCCAGTGGCAGGACCTGGGGCTCCACAGAGGCCCGTGCAACCCAGTGGCCCACAAGAGCAGTGGGAAGCCGGGGCTTGAGAGAGACCGGTGTGATCCAACCGCCCGTGGGACCTGTGGGGTGCTGGGGCACCAGAGAGGCCTGCACAACCCAGCTGCCCACAGGATCAGCGGGGAGCCAGGGCTCCAGTGAGGCCTGTGCAACCTAGCTGCCCACAGTACGGGCAGGGAGTGCAGCTCCAACAGTGCCTGAGCTATACAGCTACAAGTGACACCAGTGACCAGCTGGGAACACAGCTCCAGAGGGGCCCATGTGATCCAGCAGCAGCACCTACCAGGACACACTAATACCATCCTCCAGTAGTCAATCCTCCAGGATCCACAGTGGGCAAGAGGCGACACGCAACAAAACAGTCTGGGAGGCACAGTACCCTTATTTGTTATACAGTGAGCTGCCTACACATCCAAACATCCCTCACTGGGTCTAGAGCTACCAGACGGCTAAAATGGGAAGACAAAGAAATAACACCCAAAGGAAAGAAAAAGAGGAATCACCAGAAAAGGAACTACAGGAAATGGAAGACAGCAACTTGTCAGATAAAGAATTCAAAGCAATGATTTTACGGGTGCTCAAACAATTTGGTGAGAACTACAAGCAACTTAATAAGAATTATGAAGAGCTCACTGGGAACTACTTCAGCCTAAAAAAAGAGGTAGAAGCTATGCATAAAAATCAAGAGGAAATAAAGAATGACATAACTGCTATGAAAAATACCTTAGAAGGGTTCAATAGTAGATTAGAAGAAGCTGAAGACCGAATCAGCAACTTAGAAGACAAGGTAGAGAAAAACACCCAAATAGAGCAGCAAATGGAAAAAAAGTTTAAAAAGTAGGAGGAGAGTTTAAGGGAGCTGTGGAACAATACAAAACGTAACAGCATTTGCATTATAGGGGTACCAAAAGGAGAAGAATCAGAGAAAGGAATAGAGAACCTGTTTGAAGAAATAATTACAGAAAACTTTCCCAAACTGGTGAAGGAAAAAGTCTCACAAGTCCAGGAAACACAGAGAGTCCCAAGCAAGATGAACCCCAGAAGACCCACAGCTAGACATATCATAATAAAAATGGCAAACATTAAAGACAAAGAAAGAATCTTAAAGGAAGCAAGAGAGAGACAGAAAGTTACCTACAAGGGAGTTTCCATTAGACTGTCAGCTGATTTCTCAATAGAAACGATGCAGGCCAGAAGGGAGTGGCATGAAGTGTACAAAGTAATGCAAGGCAAGGGTCTGAATCCAAGACTATATCCAGCAAGGCTATCATTCAAAATTGAAGGAGAAATAAAGAGCTTCATGGATTAAAATAAAAAAAGCTAAAGGAATTTGCCAGCACCAAACCAGCACTGCAAGAAATGCTGAAGGGACTGTTGTAAGAAGAAGAAGAAACAGAGAGAGAGAGAGGAACACAGGCATAAAATTAAAATGACAACTAATAACTATCTATCAATAATTACCTTAAATGTAAATGGCTTAAATGCTCCAATCAAAAGACATAGGGTAGTTGATTGGATAAGAAAATACAACCCATATATATGCTGTCTACAAGAGACCCACCTCACAACAAAAGACTCACACAGAATGAAAGTGAAGGGATGGAAAAAATTTTTCCAGGCAAATGGAAATGAAAAAAAAAAAAGCTGGTGTAGCAATACTCATATCTGACAAGATAGACTTCAAAACAAGGGCCATAATAAGAGACAGAGAAGGTCACTACATAATATTAAAAGGATCAATCCAACAAGAGGATATAACCCTGGTAAACATATATGCACCAAACACGAGAGCACCAAAATATATTAAAAATCTTCTGGAGGACTTCAAGGGAGAGATCAATAGCAACACAATCATAGTGGGTGACTTTAACATGCCACTGACACCACTGAATAGATCTTCTAGAGAAAAAATTAACAAGGACATAGAGTCCTTACAAGACAAACTAGATCAGTTGGACTTCATTGATATTTACAGAACATTTCACCCCATAGTTGCAGAATATACATTCTTCTTAAGTGCACATGGGTCATTCTCAAAGATAGACCACATGTTAGGACACAAAACAAGTATCTAAAAATTCAAGAAAATTGAAATTATATCAAGCATCTTCTCAGATCACAGTGACATGAAACTAGAACTCAGTTACAGTAAAAACACACAAAAACATTCAAACACTTGGAGGCTAAATAGCATGCTATTAAACAACGAATGGGTTACTAACGAGATCAAGGAAGAAATTAAAAATTTCCTGGAAACCAATGAAAACGAACACACAACAACACAAAATCTATGGGAGACAGTGAAAGCAGTCCTGAGAGGGAAGTTCATAGCACTATAGGCCTACCTCAAGAAACAAGAAAAATTCCTAATTGACTTTCTAACCCTACAACTTAAAGAACTAGAAAGTAAACAAAAAGAAAAACCCAGAGCTAGTAGGAGGAAGGAAATAGTAAAGGTCAGAGCAGAAATAAACAACATAGAGACTAAAAAAAAAAAAATTCAAAAGATCACTGAAACAAAAAGCTGATTCTTTGAAAAGATAAACAAGATCGATGGACCTTTAGCCAGACTCACCAAGAAACAAAAAGAGAGGAACCAAATAAACAAAATCAGAAATGAAAGAGGAGAAATAACAACTGATACCACAGAAATTCAAAGGATCATCGAAACATACTATGAACAATTATACGCCAACAAATTGGACAACCTAGGAGAAATGGACAAATTTTTTGAAACACACAGCCTCCCAAAACTGAACCAGGAAGAAATAGAAAACTTGAACAGACCAATAACAGCAAAGGAAATTGAAGATGTAATTAAGAAACTCCCAGCAAACAAAAGCCCAGGCCCAGATGGCTTCACGGGGAAGGTTCCCTAACATTCAAAGAAGATCTAATACCCATTCTCTTCAAACTATTCCAAAAAATCCAAGAAGACGGAACACTTCCAAACTCATTTTATAAGGCCAGCATAATCCTAATTCCAAAACCAGATAAAGACACTACAAAGAAAGAAAACTACAGGCCAATATCCCTGATGAACACAGATGCCAAAATCCTTAACAAAATATTAGCAAATCGGATCCAGCAATACATCAGAAAAAATTATTCATTATGACAAAGTGGGTTTCATCCTAGGCATGCAAGGATGGTACAATATTTGCAAATCAATACATGTAATACACCACATAAACAAAATGAAAGATAAAAACCACTTGATCATATCAATAGATGCTGAAAAAGCATTTGACAAAACCCAGCACCCATTCTGATAAAAACGCTCAGCAATGTGGGAATAGACAATATCTCAACATAATAAAGGCCATATATGAAAAATCTACAGCCAACATCATTCTATGTGGGCAAAAACTAAAAGCATTCCCCTTAAGAACAGGAACAAGACAGAGATGCCCACTTTCGCCACTCTTATTTAATATAGTACTGGAAGTCTTAGTCACAGCAATTAGACATGAAGAAAAAATAAAGGGGATCCAAATTGGAAAGGAGGAAGTGAAACTGTCATTATTTGCAGATGACATGATACTGTACATAGAAAACCCCAAAGACTCCATCAAAAATCTACTAGATTTAATAAATGAATTTGGCAAAGTAGCAGGATACAAAATTAACATCAAGAAATTGACGGCTTTCTTATACACCAATGATGAAATCACAGAAAGAGAAACTAAAAAAAAATCCCATTTACCATCGCAGCAAAACAAATTAAGATACCAAGGGATAAACTTAACCAAAGAAGTAAAGGACCTCTTCACAGAAAACTACAGGTCATTGAAAAAATAAATAGAGGAAGATATAAAAAAGTGGAAACATATACCTTGTTCATGGATTGGAAAAATTAACATCATTGAAATGTCCTTACTACCCAAAGCAATCTATAGATTCAATGCAATCCCATCAAAATACCAACAACATATTTCACAGAACTAGAACAAACACTCCAAAAGTTTATATGGAACCAAAAAAGACCCTGAATAGCTACAGCAATCTTGAAAAAGAAGAACAAAGTAGGAGGGATCACATTACCAGATTTCAGGTTATACTACAAAGCCACTGTAATCAAAACAGCTTGGTACTGGCACAAGAACAGGCAGATAGATCAATGGAACAGAATAGAGAACTCAGAAATTGACCCAAGACAATATGCTCAATTAATATTTGACAAAGGTGGCAAGAGCTTACAGTGGAGTCAAGACAGTCTCTTCAATAAATGGTGTGGGGAAAATTGGACAGCTACTTGCAAAAAAAATGAAGCTAGACCACCAACTTACACCATACACAAGAATAAACTCAAAATGGATAAAAGACTTAAATGTAACTCGTGAATCCATAAAAATTCTAGAAGAAAATGTAGGCAACAAAATTTCAGACATCATACGCAGCAGAATTTTCACTGATACAACACCTAAGGCAAGAGAAACAAAGGAAAAAATGAACACATGGGACTACATCAAACTAAAAAGCTTCTGCACAGCAAAAGAAACAACCATCAAAATGGAAAGGGATCTCACTATATGGGAGACCATAATCGCCAATGATGCATCAGATATGGGGTTAATTTCCAAAATATATAAAGTGCTCATACAAGTCAACAAAAGGAAGACAATGAACCCAATTAAAAAATGGGCAGAGGACCTAAATAGACACCTCTCCAAACAGGACATACAAATGGCCAAGAGACATGAAAAAATGCTCAATGTCACTAATCATCAGAGAGATGCAAATTAAAACAACTATGAGGTATCACCTCACACCTGTCAGAATGGCCACCATGAACAAATTATCAAACAACAAGTGTTGGCCAGGGTGTGGAGAAGAGGGGACTCTAGTACACTGCTGGTGGGAATGCAGACTGGTGCAGCCACTGTGGAAAACACTATGGTGTTACCTCAAAAAGTTAAAAATTGAACTTCCATTTGACCCAGTGATCCCACTTCTAGGAATATACCCTAAGAAACCTGAAACACTAACCAGAAAGAATATATGTACCCCTATGTTCATAGCAGCACTATTTATAATAGCTAAGATCTGGAAACAGCCCAAGTGTCCATCAGGAGATGAGTGGATAAAAAAGCTATGGTACATGTACACAATGGAATACTATGCAGCTGTAAAAAAGATCTCTTATCCTTTGAAATGGCATGGAAGGACCTGGAGAGTATTATGCTAAGCGAAACAAGCCAAGCAGAGAAAGACAAATATCACATGATCTCACTTATTAGTGGAATATAATGAACTAAACAAACTAATCAACAGAATTGACCCAGAGACATAGAGGTTGGGTACAGACTGATGGGCCTTAGAGGAAGGAGGTTGTGGGGGGGGGGGGAGATAAACCATAGAACTTATATGCATGTGTGCATGATCAATGGACATGGACAACGGTCCTGGGAATGGGGTGGAGGGTATGGGGGGGGGTCAATGGGGAAAATAGGAGAAACGTCTGTAACAAAAACAAATTAATAAAAAAAAATTTTTTTAATTAGTTCACTAGTTGACTCTTTTTCTAATAAGGTATACAGCACTGTAGACTCAGATCATCTAAGAAGAGAGATTTCTCACATAGGGCCTAAAGATGGACATAAAGTCTTCTGAAAACTCCCTGAAATTGAACTCAAAATGAATATTTTTCTGGGGAGAAAGATCATAGGTGTCAACAAATTCACAAAGGGGTTCTTGATTCCTTCCTAAATGGTAAGAATTACTGAACTCATTTATTTATTTTCTTTTCTTCCTGACAAAACTAGGTCCTAACACCATGTCCATGGTCTCAGAAATGGTGTGGTAGTGAGAGTTCTCCTGGGATGCCTCAGTTCCCATTTTCAGTTGTTGTTTCTGAAAAAGAAGCTAAGATTACATGGAATTCATGTACTGTGCTAAGCTAATTGTATTTTTGAAATTACATACTATTAAAAAGACTGTGTTCCAAAGTTCCAGTAGATATGGTGTGTCTTGGTGATTAGATGCGTGGGCTTGAAACCAGATGGCCTGCACTTTAATCCCAGCTCTATCACTTACTAATGTTAACCTAAAAATAAAAATCCAAAACGAGAGGCAAGAAACATTTTTTTTGAGATAAAAAAGAATTGTAGTCATGGGGATAGAAACCCAAATTATGGAGTGAAGGCAAGGGGGTTTTATGAGAAAGGGAAGGGAGATAATTACATGAATAGGAGAAAGGAATTTCTATTAGTGTTAACCAATTAAGTTACTTTTTAGCTATACATGGCTGGTTACTGATTCTAAAGAATGTCCATAATCATTATTTCTTGTGGTCAGGATGTCTGTTTTCCATTAGCTTTATAAACAATTGTTTTGAAGACAATGTTGGTTTGGCCCAGTCCAAAGGTTATTTTGCCCAGTTCAGTGTTTCCAGAAGTAAGATGGGCAAGGCAGTTCCTCTGGAATGGCTGTTCTAGCTCTGTTTTAAAATGTCTCCACTTATATCAACTTTCCACACTAGCTGTCTGACCTTGGACAAATTACTTCAAATATCTTAATCTGTTAATTTTATTTTATTTTTTAATCCTCACCCGAGGATATTTTTCCATTGATTTTCAGATAGAGTGGGAGGGAGGGAAGGGGGGGAGGGAGAGAGAGAGAGAGAAACACTGATGTGAGAGAGACACATCAATTGGCTGCCTCCCGCACAACCCCCACAGAGGCCAGGGATCGAACCTCAACCAAGGTACATGCCTTTGACCGGAATCAAACCCGTGACTCTTTGGTCTGCGCAGGCCGACGCTCTAACCGCTGAGCCAGACCAGCTAGGGCTGAATCTGTTTTTTTCATCTGTAAATGGGAATAGCAATAGTGATTGATTCTTGAGGCTGCTCAGAAGATTAATGACTCAATGCATGTAAAGCATTTAAAATAGTGCCTTGCACACATCGTAAGCACACTGAGTTAGCTATTATTGTTTCTGTTGTTCAACTCTACCTCTTACTTTCACTAATACAGATTAGTCACAGTAATTGTACCCTCAGTGGCCCTTTCCACCACCAGATTCTTTCCTAGGTAATCACATTAGGGTCAGATCAGAGTGATGAATTGCTTTGCAGAAATTATGCAGTTTTACTCTTTACTAGGTATAATTCTGTGTACTTGCCTCAGTTTGCTTGGTACTCTGAGGTCAAGTTCTCACACCACGGACTATTTTAGTCATTTTATCAGGGCAAAGAATCAAGATCTTTTGAATGTCAATGAATGTACCTCTTTCCTAGAAAATATTTTTTGAAAAATATTAACAAAAATACTCTTCATCCTAAGAAAAACTCTTAGTAGAGTCTTTCAGTCATCATTTTAATTGCTGTTAACTAAGAAAAGATGAAGTGAAATGCAGAGGATGTGGACAGATTGAAGTCAGTACCGACTGGAATTAATTCTATTAGCTTTACGATTAGTCCTTTTAAAATGATGAACGTTTTTTTATTAATCCCAGAATGTGTACATTTAATTTACAGAGATGATATGACCAGTGACTGTTTAGTATTTTTGAGAGAAGCAGAAAAATAATGAAGGGATTTTTGTGGAGAGAAGGGTTGTGCCAAATGAGGCCATTTGCCCAATGTTATTTTTATGGCAAACATTTGACAAGGTGGGTGATGTATTGAGACTCTGCTGCAGAGATTCCTCAGCTAAGTGCATAACCTGTGACATTTTCCCTGAACACTGCAAGTGCAATTAAACAACTAATATCAACTACTCCATTCCCAGGGTCCCAAGAATCCAGTGGAATGGCAATATATATAGTTAAGGAAGAAAAAATTTGCCGTTTGAGTCTAGGATAATGGAGGATTGTGATGGAAATTGGGGTTATGAGGAATAAGAATATATATCAGTGTCTTAGCAGAAAATAGTTGATGAATATAAATTGGGTAATTTTCAGAGAGTTTAAGTAAAACTATATTTATAAAGGTGTGGGCAGAGTATAGAGAAATGACAAGGATAGTGCACTATTCTTAGGCTACTAAGGAGTGAGGGCGGTGCCTGTCCACCCCTGGGTCTAAATTGGCAAGAGGAGCAAGCAATAGTTGTAATAGGGAAACAGAGAGGCGAGAGAATGTTGAGAATCTGCTGTGTAGAGAGGGTCTCTGCTAGGAGCTCTGAATTCTGGCTGAAGTCAAGGGATGGTGGGAATGTAAACCGGTACAGCCATTATGGAAAACAATATAGAGATTCCTCAAAAACAACAACAACAACAACTACAAATAGAACTACTGCCTTGGCTGGCATGGCTCAATGGTAAGAGCACTGGCCTGCACACCGAAGGGTCACAGGTTTGATTCCCCATGAAGGGCAGGTACCTGGGTTGCAGATTTGATCTCCAGTCCTGGTCGGGGTTCATACGGGAAGCAACCAATCGATGTGTCTCTCTCACATCGATGTTTCTCTCTCTTTATCTCTTCCCCCCTCCCTCTCCCTTCCACTCTCTCTAGAAATCAATAGAAAAAATATCCTCGGATAAAGATTAACAACAACAAAATAGAACTACCATATGATCTAGCGATCTCCCTTTGGGGTATATATCCAAAGGAACTGACATTACTATCTAGTGGAGATATCTGCACCCCCTTGTTCATTGCAGCATTATCCACAATAGCCAAGATATAGAAACAACATAAATGTCTGTCTACAGATGAAAGAATTAAAAAATGTGGTATACAAGAATATTATACAATGGAATATTGTTCAGCCATAAAAAGAAAGAAATCCTGTCACTTGTGACAACATGGATGATCCTAGAGGACATTATGCTAAGTGAAATAAGCCCAAGACAAATACTGTATAATCTCACTAATATGTGATATCTAAAAAACCTAACTCATAGAAAAAGAGTTGAACAGTTGCCAAGGGCAAGGAGGTGGGGAAACAGGGAGATGTCAGTCAGAGGGTACAAAGTTTCAGCTGTGCAAGATGAATTCATTTTCAAGATCTAATGTACAGCATAGGGACTATAGTTAATAATACCATTTTATATACTTAATATTGATCAGAGAATAGATCTTAAGTGTTCTCACCATGCATACAAACAAAAGGGAAATATACAAGGTGATAAGTTAATTAGGTTGACTGGAAGAATCATTTCACAATGTATACATAAATGAAAACATCAGGTCCTGATATTGTGCACCTTAAATATATCTAGTGTTTATTCATGCACCTTAAATATATATAATGCTTATTTGTGTACCTTAAATACATATAGTGTTTATTTATCAATTATACCTCAATAAAACTGGGAAAAAGTCAAAGGATGTTGCCAGATTGGGCTAGCAAGCAAGGAAGAGAAGTGATAAAAGCTCTAATCTCACTCTTTTCCTTTCCTTATCTCCACCAGCAGAGAAGACTGTTTATGTGCTCCAAAGAGATAACGGTGTATATAGCATTTCTGACACCCAGAACAGATCATTTTTAACACCCTTTCCAGTACCCATATAGGACAAAAGTATTTTCCATAATCATGTAAATAATGAGTCATAATTATTATTTTAAAATTTATCCTTAAGTTTTTCAATAAGGAAATAAATAATAAAAAAGAATAAATTCTGGCCCAGCCAATGTGGCTCAGTGAATTGAGCGTCGTCCCATGGACTGAGAAGTCCCAGTTTGATTCCCAGTCAGGGCATGTGCCTGGGTTGCAGGCTCGATCCCCATTAGGGGGAGTGCAGGAGGCAGCCGATCCATGTATCTCTCTCACATTGATGTTTCTCTCTCTCCCTTCCTCTCTCTAAAAAATCAATAAAAAAATATTTTAAAAAAGAATAAATTCCAACATTGAAGTTATTCAAATTTTGTAAAATATTTCATGTATGATCTTAAATTTGCATTTATCACACAGAAACATTACAGTTGCACTCAGAAGTACTGTTTGCACTCTGTTTTATTGCTTTAAATATTAAACATGAATTAAAAATTCTAAGTGGTCACACAGAATGGCAGAATTGATATAACTCAAGTTTTGGTTATTCCTCTTGACAATCACTGTTTAAACAAGGGACATGTAGTATTCTGTGGGCTAGAGGCAAGAAGTGTTCCTGCTACAAACCCCAATGATTCTGGACCCTTAGAGCTTATTCTGGATAGGGAGGCCTATAGCTGGGTCTCTGAGTGCTGGGCTGACAGTATAACTGGAAGCAGGTTGAATTAACTTCCATGTAGAATACAATATTTATTAAAAGTGTGTATGTGGTCTGGCTGGTGTGGCTCAGTGGTTGAGGGTCGACCCATGCACCAAGAGGTCACCGGTTCGATTCCTGTGTTGTGGGCCCAATCCCCAGTGGGGAGGTGGCCCACATGCGGGAGGTGGCCAATTGATGTTCTCTCTCATCCATGTTTCTATTTCTTTCTCTCTCTCTCTTTCTCTCTCTCTAAAATCAAAAAAGGAAAAAAAGATTTTTTTTAAAGTGTGTTGGTGTGTGTGCGAGAGAGAGAGAGAAAATTTTACAACTACATACATATTATTAAAACTGTAGCAATTCTTGGTTTTAGAATTTTAGCCATAGTGTTAATAAAAAGCATATTATTATTTTCAAATTCTCCACAAACAGTTCACCCCCTTATTATCTACACTAGGGGCACAGAGCAGGGTATGGAGTGAATACAGAGGGGCAGCAGTGGGGCATCTTGCCCAGGACATGAAGTTATGACTTGAGAGCTTTCTAAGCCAGAGGAGGTGAACCCTTACATCCTTGCTAACTGTTGCTCTTCTGGTGTTTTGTCTACTCTTTGTCTGTCTGAGATTGTCAGGCACGTTATCCTCCTATGACAGATTTTGTGACATCTGTGTACTTGAGGTGAGTGGCTGTGTGGAGTGATTATAACAAAATGAAGGAAGAACCCATAATTCTATATAACAAATGAAAACCTTAGAAGCTTTTCTCTGTTTGCTATAAGATCGCTTCCTAGAAAAAAGTAAAAATGTCATTATTTGCAGATGACATAATACTATATATAGAGAACCGTAAAGATTCCACCAAAAAACTATTAGAACTCATAAAGGAACTCAGTAAAATAGCAGTATACAAAATTAATATTAAGAAATCAGTTGTATTTTTAGTGTACACACTAATAATGAAATATAAGAAAGAAAAATTAAGAAAACAATCCCATTTACAGTTGCATCAAAAAAATAAAATACCTGGAAATAAATTTAACCAAGGAGGTAAAAGATCTGTACTTGGAAAACTATCAGACATTGATGAAGACAGATAAATGGAACCATATTCTGTGCTCATTAATAGAAACAATTAACATCATTAAATGTCTATGCTATCTACAAATTCAATGCAACCTCTATTAAAATACCAATGGCATTTTCATAGAACAAGAACAAATAATCCTAAAATTTATATGAAACCACAAAAGACCCTGAATAGCAAAAGCAATATTAAGAAAGAAGAACAAAGTTGAAGGTATCACAGTGCCTGATATCAAACTATACTACAAGCCTATGGTAATGAAAACAACATGGTACTGGCATAAAAACAGACACATAGATCAATGGAACAGAATAGAGAACACAGAAATAAACCCATGCCTTTATAGACATTATTTAACAAAGGAAGCAAAAACATACAATGGGATAAATATAATCTCTTCAATAAATGGTGTTGGGAAAACTGGACTGATACATGCAGAAAAATTAAAAATGAAATTAGACCACTTTCTTACACCATTGACAAAATAATCATAATGGATTAAAGACTTAAATGTAAGACTTGATATCATAAAACTCCTAGAAGAAAATATAGGTAGTAAACTCATTGACATCACTCTTAGCAATATTTTGGGGGAGTATATCTCTTCAGGCAAGGAAAACAAAAGAAAAAATGAACAAATGGGACTATGTCAAACTCATAGTTGTGGCACAGCAAAGGAAACCATCAACAAAACAAAAAGACAACCTACTGAATGGGAAAACATATTTGCCAATGATACATCTGATAAGGGGTTAATATCCAAAATATATAAGGAACTCATAAAACTTAACACCAAAAGAAACAAACAATGCGATTAAAAAAGGGCAGAGGACCTGAATAGAGACTTCTCCAAGGAGGACATACAGATGGCCAATAGACATATGAAAAGATGCTCAATATCACTAATCATCAGGGAAATGCAAATTAAAATCACAATGAGCTATCACCTCACACCTGTCAGAATGGCTATCATCGTTGGTGAGGGTATGGAAGGGAACTCTCCTGCATTGTTAGTGGGATTGCAAATTGGTGCAGCCACTGTGGAGGTTTCTCAAAACATTCAAAGTAGAACTACCATATGACCCAGCAATTCTACTTCTGGGTATTTATCTGAAGAAATCCAAAACATTAATTTAAAAAATATATGCACCCTCATGTTTATTGCAACATTATTTACAATAACCTAGATATAGAGGCAACCTAAGTATCCATCAACAGATGAATGGATAAAGAAATGGTACATATATACAATAGCATAAAAAAGAATGAAATCTTGCCACAATAGCATGGATGGACCTAGAGGGTATTATGCTAAATGAAATAATTCATACAGGGGAAGGCAAATACCATATGATTCAACTTATATGCAAAATTTAAAAACAAAATAAACGAACAAACAAATTCATAGATACAGAGAACAAATTAATGGTAGCCAGATGGAGGGGGGATGGGTGAAAAAGGTGAAGGGATTAAGAAGTACAAATTGCCAGTTGTAAAAAGAGTCATAGGGTATAAAGTACAGCATAGGGAATATAGTCAATAATACTGTAATAACTCTGTATGGTGTTAGGCGGGTACTAGACTTATTAGGGTGATTACTTTGTAAGGTATATAAATGTCTTACCACTATGTTGTATACCTGAGGCTAATACAAGATTCTATGTCAAATATAATTGGAAAATAAATTAATGTAATCCGCCCCCCAGCAATGATGATGAATAAGAAGTGCATTTAAATGCACAGACATGGCAGGAGGTCTGTACAAAAATTCTTGATTGGACAGCACAAGTTAATGCACCAGTGATCTCCAATGTAATAAAATTTGGTATATGCCCATTTCAAAAAAATGCTTCCTAGAGTTCTCAGGAAATGCCATTCTGGGATCATTTTGCACCATTCTATATGCATATTCTCCTTCTCTGGGAGTCTCCACGCCTCACCCAAGTGTCTTCTGTTTATCTGCCTTCCTCTTCTTCCTGCTTCTATAAGTTTCAAGGACATACTGGCTCCTTTTGCCCTCTTGGCTTTCTTCTCCTCACTCCCTTCTTGGCTGCATCTGTTTTTTTCTTTTTTATTCACTGGACCAGACATAAAATTCTTCTGGGAACTTTTACTAATCTATGGAAAAGGTTGTTCAAGGCTTCATGTCAGATGTTCGGTTGCTTGGTAACTCAAAGAATATCCTGCCAAGTTTATGTTCAGAGAATTAGACAAAATGTCCAGTCCCCACTGTTTTCAGGCCTGGGCAGCATCAGTTCACCAGCTCAACTATGTCTGCGGCACAGAGAGGAACCTCAGCCTCCACAGAGCATCGAGGATGGGGGCAGAGGCAGAGTTCACTGAGCCAGGCCTGAAGAGGCACCTGGGGATGCTGACTAGCCCAGAGGTGCAGGCACCTTTGCAGAGCAACATAAACTGAATAAACACTGCATGTAGGTGAGGTGGTTTGAAGTTTCTCTACTTCTTCCTTTGTTCTACCTTCCTTTGTTCTTTCATTCTCATTTTATTTCCTAGTGGTTTCAGGAGACTCCTAGTCTTAGACTCAGACTCTCTAACAAGTGGTACCAAGTAACCTCAGAACAATGGCATAGAACTCACTCTTGTTGTCAACCACAAACACACAAAAACCAAATAAACAAAATCTCTTAGGATTCTGAGCTGGAAGATACCAACCTGGAGGAAACAAGACTTCCAGAGTGGTAGGTAGGATGAACCTGGGTAAAATATTTGGTTTTAATGTGTGTTAGGAGCTGAAGCTCCAGAAACATCTCAAGGTCCTTCAAAGAGTTCCTTGCGGACTGCAGATGATATTTACTGCCTGGTGATGTGCAGAGAAGTGCCATAAAAGTAGGCCTCTCCTGGATGTGTCAGGATCCTCTATTACCTTCACAACTCATCAGCCTTCTAATTCCCCCAAACTGTAAAATGGTGGAGATGGAAAAGCTTCTAAGAGCAGAAGAGGTGCTACAGCATGAATAAAAATTACCGTTTGGTACACCAAGCTAAGGGTAGGGACGGGTGGGGGAGTAGGATCTTCTTCAAGACTCGCCTGGGAGCCAGGGTTGTTTAAGTGACAATGAACAGGGAAGGGGGGGAAAAGAACAAAAGTCTACTGAAGGGCACAATAAAAATTTTAATGTCTTCAAAATGTTGCATTATCTGGTAAAATTAGTCATTGAATAATTTTCAAATTAAACTTTGAAATGATTGACTTGAATTGGGCTAACCTCTTAAAAATGATTACAATAAAGGAAGAGGTCTCAGATTAGCAACAATATTTACACTAAAAAGTGTTCAGTGTTCAGAGTAACAGACAGGATGTTATTTGGGTGATGGTTTTAATTATGGGGAACTCATTTGATTTTCACTTGGATGGATGAGGAATCTTTCTGAAGATAATAATAAAAACTCAGGTATCTGCTGCAGAGTTTTCCTTAAGAATACAAGTAAATTACATGTGACTTGATTTTAGCCTCTTTTCATAACCAGAGCTATTAATTATATGCTGTTGTAATTTAAAATTACTTCCTAGTAGGGTAGGAAGATGATATTTGTGCCTCTGCTCTCCTGGCCTTGGAGAAGAAATGAGGATCACTGCTTGGTGGATGGATATTGGTGAAGGGTGGAGGCTCATGTCCATGGAGAGGGTGATGCTGGGGACAGGTTGCACGTGTGGGATGATTAGTTGATATAGCCAATTAGGTTAGTTCATATAACTGATCTTATGTAAAGATTTTCTTTCCTTTTGAAAATGCTAACTGCCTAGTGTGTTTAAAAGGAGTGAGGTGCAGGTGAGAAGGTTTCTGGTGGCATGGATGCTCTGCCAGGTGTCTCAGGAAGCTTATTCTGCTTCCTCATTTCCTAATGGTGCTAAGGCTTAGGAATATTTTGGGGGCTGCAAAATGAGATGATTGAGGGAGGCCCTCAGAACTCTTGGGCTGAAACTAATGGATTTGAAAGAAAAATACTTTTTTTTTCTTTAAAGGCTATACCAATGGATAAAAGTTATAAAAGCATATTTGACTAGCTTTGTAATATATTCACAACAGACCCATTTTCTTCAAAAAATAACATTTTTTTTGTGGTTCTCATAAAAGGGTTTTGCTTACTAGCAAAATGTACTTCACGTGTTGATACAGCATGATAGCAAAGGTTTTCTTCCTCCTCTGATTTGAAACTGACATTAAAACTAGTAAACAAGGTGAAAGGCAATAAAATTTCACATGTGCAAACTATGAATGCTCTTCTCTTAAAGGCCAGAACCTCAGAGATATCCTCAGGAGAATCCCTCTGACTTACTTGTCTCTCTTGATCACGTATGATGAGAGTTTTTAAAAGATGATGATGATGATGATGAATCTTCCTTGAGTGAAAAACAGTAAACTATTTAGAATTTTATAAAGTAAATCCAAATTTATTTCCAAATAGGTGGACAATGTTAATAGTTTTTGTACTTATTTTGCAATTGTTTTGGAATTTTTAAACTTTAGATGGTGTTTTTTAGGAAGTCTTTTTTTAAAGTTTGGATCTTATAAAGTATAAAATAATTTTAATTGAGAAGAACTAAACCACACTATGCTTCCTAAATGATTAATTAATTCAAGCATACATTCTATATTCATCCTCTTTTTAAAAATGTTGATTTATTGATATTTTTTGAGAGAGAGAGAGAGAAAGAAAGAAAAGGAAGAAAGAAAGAAAGAAAGAAAGAAGGAAGGAAGGAAGGAAGGAAGGAAGGAAGGAAGGAAGGAAGGAAGGAAGGAAAGAAAGAGAGAAAGAAAGAGAGAAAGAAAGAAAGAAAGAAAGAATCAATTTGTTGTTCCACTTATTTACTCATTCATTGGCTGATTCTTGTATGTGCCCTGACCAGGGATCAGATCTGCAACCTTGGCATGTCGGAACAATGCTCTAACCAGCTGAGCTACCCAGCCAGGGCGTCACCCATACATAACTTCAATTAATATCTAAGAAGCTGAATTTGAAACTCTGAGTTTGTGGGAGAGCAATGTCAACTGTGAGCCTCACTGTAGGGCTATGGTTTTCATCAGGAATGATTTTGCCCCCAGGGGACAGTATCTAAAGACATTTCTGATTGTCATGACTGGAAAGGTGGGAGTACTACTGGCATTTGGTGGGTAGAGACCAAAGATGCTGCTAAACACCCAGTAATGCACAGGACAACTCCTCACACAAAGGATTATCCGGCCCAAAATATCACTAGTGTCAACGTTGAGAAATCCTGCTGTAGGGTGATGTGGGCTCTTTACTGATGGAATTTCCTCCCCCAACAATATCTCTAGGACTTTCCTTTAGATCTGATCAGATTCTAACCTCCTGACTAGAGGGTTAAGGTTATGTTGATAGCATTCTGGGATCTGAGTGGAAGAAGAGATGAGATCTAAACATTCAATAGGTACATTTGACCTAATTTCCCAGTTTAGGGTAAGGTGCCTCTGCCTTCAATTGTGTTTGGTTTTTCTAGTCCAGAGGCTCTCCATTTTACTCTCTCTGTGGGGTCCTAGCAGCTTTATAAATGGACTTTCAGGCAATTATCCTATTTTTAGGCCCACCTCTCCCACTTCCAGGGGAAAAAGATGTCATCAGTCCTGGGGGCATTTGGGTTGCTCCATATATAAATTGAGTTAGTTCTCAGTTTCCCTACTGCCAGGTTTAGCTTTCTCAGATCTGCTAAATCAGTTATTTCTTGCCCATTTGTATTTTGTTTTCCCAAATTCTCTTGCCATTATTATATCTCTTACTCTGTTTTTTTTTTTTTTTTTTTTAAGTGACATTTTTGTGGGATTTTGAGAAGGAGCAGAAGCTACTGAGGGCTTCTGACTTTCTACCTTCACCAGAAGTATAACATAATTTTTCTTCTCCAATATGTTGTTGTAATAAAGGTGTTCCATTTGCCTGCCGATACCAGGAAATGGCTTTTCTTTCATTGTTAAGAGAATGGATTTATTGGGTATCTTGTTGTTTGTGAGAAAAGGTCCAGATTGAGTGTTACCTCAAAAGTTTCCGTTGTTACTAAAAACAAAACAAAATGAAACATTTCCCAGTATTGCTTGTAACCTCTCTGTATTTTTCTCTTTAACTATTTCATAGCCCCTCATTTAAAAGTAACACAGTATTGTCTATCAGCTTATTCATATAAAGCCTTTATTTCCTCACTAGTTGAATCATTCATGTACTCACACTGTCACTCATTGCCTGACTCATTCACATGTTTAGTACATGTTAATCCCATGGCTGCTATGCACAAGGGTCTGAATGAGATAATATGTAGGATGCTAAATTGTCACATAATTCCTACTTTTAAGAAGTTTGCAACCTTCTTTGCATCTTTAGGAAGTAAATTAAATGACATAACATGTATTCATGATAATTTGACATACCTTATAATCTGTGTACATAATATTAACACAATACCACTGTCCCCTTTTATATCATCAACTTTGAAAGGCATCTTTGGGCCAGACTCTGTCTGCATAAAATAATGCATTATAAATATTCAGGGACCCCACTTTATCAGATGTCATAGCCAAAGGAAAATTACTGCTCACTTCCATTTGTGGCTCTATTGAGTCCTTCAGGAGGTGAAGCTAAAACTCATTGCTGAATACCACAAAGGAGTGTCTAGTGGTCACATTCTTCAAGTCACCAGGAAATGATTTCCCTAAAATGAATCAACGTATGCCAATGTGTCCATATGCAAAGTAAAGCTTTAATGATACATTGCAGAGATGATGGTGTCAGCAACCTGTCTTGGTCTAGTCCTGTATTTCTTAAGAAATACAAATGCCTTTGGTTAAAGAAAAAAGATGGTAGGATGGGCTGAGGGGAGGTGTAGACAATGCACTTTTATTTGTCTTAATCTCTCATTTGGAGGTTTTCATTGTAAACAAGGCAACCAATCCTACACTTGCCATTCTATATACAGTGTCTCCTAGATTCCTACTGCAAGGCTATCCTGGTCCTTATGAATGGAAGTACTGCTTCTATCTTTCTTTTTATTTAAAAATTTTTTTTTCCTTTATTGATTTTTAGAGAGAGAGGAAGGAGAGGGAGAGAGAGATAGAAACATCGATGAGAGAGAACATCGATTGGCCACCTCCTGCATGTGCCCCCCATTGGGGATTTGGCCCACAACCTGGGCATATGCCCTGACCAGGAATCGAACCAGCGATGTCTTTGTACATGGGTCGATGCTCAACCACTGAGCCACACTGGCCGTGCCTGTCTTTCTCTTTCTTTTTAACAGTTTCTTGTCCTGATCACCCAAAGATGATATATAAGAGTAGCATTGAACAAGTGAGGGATAGTCACAGGGACTAAAACAAAAGTTTTCAGGGCAACCCATTCTTAAATCCTTGTAATGTAATCCACGGGATGGGGGAACCTCACAGTTATTGAACCACCAATTTCTCCATGGCTTTCTGCTCCAACTCATCCCCAAAATATAACTCAAAGTGAAGCTCCCTGCTAGCATGTTTTCTGCTAAATTCACCTCAGCTTTTAGCACAATGTCTTGATGAAGAGAAGAAGCTCTTCAGCATTTCTTCACTGACCGATGGATAAATCCAAGCTGCAAGGAACATTGTTGGATTTCTGTGTCTCCATGGAGCATATCTTCTTTGTCGCAGTTTGAGGTTTGCTTATATTGATTTTGTTACATGAAGAGGGATAAGCCCAAAGTAGAGACTTAAATTGACAGGTCTATGCAAAACATTGAAGGAAAAGCATAGACACTGAGCACCAACAGTGCCCGTGTCAGAAATTAGTCATAAATTTGGGTAGCCAGTGTCTAGAATGTTAGATGAAGGGTCCCAGTCTGAAACTAAGAAAGAATTGAAGGGTCCCTGGTGGGGTAGCTCAGTTGGTTAGAGCATTGTTCCATTATGTCAAGGTTGTGGGTTTGATCTCCAGTTAGGGCACACACAAGAAGCAACCAATGTATGCATAAATAAGTGGAACAACAAATCGATGTTTCTCTCTCTTGCTCTCTCCCCCTTTTCTCTCTCTCTAAAATCAATCAATAAATAAAAAGAAAATATTGAAAGGGACATAAGCTTGTCAGAAGCAGAATGAGAGATACAGAGTTGACATTAAAAGGTAAATACAATGGGAAAGTAGGCATGACTTGCAGTCTTTTCTTCTTTTCATACTGGTAGATTGAGGCTGGGTGAGCCTGAGGGCTTAGGAGCAGGGACTGCTGGAGTCAGAGGACCAGGAGGTAGGGCAGGAAACGCTTCTTGCTTTTGACGACGTGAGTTCTGGAATCCACATTTTTTTGTATACAAAGAACACTTGGAGTTTTCTAGAGCAGTGTTCCCCAAAGTGTCTCAAGGAGCACTGGTTCTGTTAAAGCAGAAAAATATTTGGAAAACATTGGATTAAATAAAATTAAAAGTTTCTTTCTGAAGACTCCAAGGAGCTAATGTGTGTCGTGTTTAAGTACTTCATAGGACCAGTATTATGTGGGCCACATTTTGGGAAATGGTGCTCTAGCTACGGTCTCTGTTCATGTAGAATCTCCATGTCTTCTGCTAGGAAAGAACATCTTGTTCTGCTGGCTGTCAGAGCTCACCTTGTAAAGTTTTTCAGCTGAATGAATACATTGATATAGTTTATCATTATTCTCTAGGCATTGTTTATTAAGATGATACAGAGCACTGAGAAAAAAGTTGAAGCTCTTTCACTTTATAGCCAAGTTACAAGGAGAGAGTGATTACAGTGAAATTTCTGGGCAGTTCAGATCTCTACCTAGTATTGCCCTAGGGAGCAAATAATCTCAAATAATTTACCAGACTAATCCATTCACTGAGTTAAACTTATCTTTGTTTGGATAACTAAATTTGGATATATGTTTAGTTTGAAGCAGGAGTAATTATGTTATTTATTTTTAAACCCCTTCCCCCAATTCTGTTTTAAGTAGAATTGATCCAATTACAACTAAGAATGAGATTTTTCTCTTAAAATATTTCATGGGCATAGAAATAACTGGTGATACTGGAAAAAGAAGTAAAAGACAACAAGAAGAAAGGGTTAAATCTGCATGATGATGAATTCTTTATAATGCAGTATATGGGGGAGGAAGACCCTATTTAGCCACTGGACGATGTCACCCTGCAGTATTACTGCATGTAACGCATGTGCATTTCCCGAGGTTGGTAGTGTGATGATTTTTGTGTGAACCCACAGATACTCAATAGGTATTTAAGAATTGCCCTTGTTATTTTAAGACTTTTGATTACTTTTTGAGTAATAAAAATCAGTGGTATTTAATTCAAGGGATTGCTTCATAGTCTGAACTCAAGATGCTGTTTAAAAATGTTCTGCTCTCATAAAGATAAATATTTTAAAGCACTGTAAAACTACAGTGTTTTATCTGTGTTTGCCTCAACACTGATATTCTGTTATAATATAAAACTTGTTATATTTAAATATATATGAATCTTGTCATATTAAAGGAAGGTTAAATATATAAATTTAAATATTAAAAATCCTGTGAAATGACAGACAGATACCTTTTTATTTTTATAATAAACCAAGAAACTTGGTTTAAAAGTATAGAGACTTGACCCAGCAGGATATTTTCTTGTCTGTGTCCCTGGAGAGCCCTCAAAGGGCTCAGACTAGGCATTAGCCCCTTGCCTCCCACAGTCTATGAGCAGGCAGTTGGTACAGGGACCAGGCAGGAGAAACTCTCATCTGCATCCCTGGAGACCCTGAACGGACCCTATGTATGGCTTCAGCATCTTCACAGCCACGGTCTGTCAGTCTGCCAGCAGTTCTGAGGGCCAGGGTCCCAGTGGGAGACACTCCCATGTGTGCCCTTGGAGATCCTGAAAGGGTCCTGTACTCCAGGCTATCATAGCCAAAGTCAGCCAGCAGTTGTGCTGGCACAGAGACCAAGCAGCAGACACTCCTATCTGCCAATCACCGATCTCATTGCATACCCAGCAGCAGCCTCGTGATCAGCTCCAATGCAGCACAGCTGTGATTCTGGAGGTACTCCCATCAACCCGAGGAATAAACAGGAGGTTTTTGCTTGCTGAAATGACTGAAAGAGGTGTTTGCTTCTTCAAACGCACAGACACCAGTGCCAGGCTACATGGATCACGAAGCACCAGGCAAATGTGGCAGCACCAAAGGAAACTAACGAAGCTCCAGTTACCAGCCCCAAAGAAGCAGAGATCTACTAGTGCCCAACAAAGAATTCAAAACAGTCTTCTTAAAGAAAGTGAATGAAATGCAAGGAAACACAGATAGACAACTAAACAAAATCAGGAAAACAAGGCAAGGTGTGAACAAAATGAGTTTAATAAAGAAATAGAAATCATAAGAAAGAACCAAACAGAAATATGCCTTGAAGGCAAAACTGCCCTTCAGAAATGAAGGTGAGATACAGACATTCCCAGACAAACAAAAGCTAAGGGAGTTCATTACCACTAGCCTTGCCTTATAAAAAATGCCAGAGAGAGCCCTTCAAGTTGAAATGAAAGAACACTAACAACATGACAACATATAAAATTCACTCATAAAGGTAAATATATAGTCAAATTTAGAATCTTAAAAATGTGACGGTGGTGTGAAAATCACTTTGATTTTTAATATAAAAATTGAAACAGTAATATTAAAAATAACTATAGCTATAATAATTTGATAATGGATGTACAATATGAAAAGATAAAGTGTGACATCAATAGTATAAAATGTGGGGAGAAGAGAAAAGCATAGATTTTTAAAAATGAGGTCTAAGGTGAGTTGTTATCAGCTTAAAATAGATGTATACACTTTGTAAACATCTATAAGATGTTTGATTAAGCCTCATGGTAACCACAACAAAAACACTTTTAGTAGTTATACAAAATAATAAAGAGAAAGGAATTAGAGCATACCATTAAAAAATACAAATCATAAAGGAAGACAGAGGAAGAAAGCAACAAAGGAACTAAAATAACAGAAAACAATGAAGGAAATAGCAGTAGTAAGTCCTTACATACCAATAATTAACTCAAACATAAATAGATTAAATTATCCATTCAAAAGATGCAAAGTAGTTGAATGGATTAAAAACAAGGTTTAACAATATGCTGCATGCAATAGGCTCACTTTAGCTTTAAGGACACATATAGGTGGAAAGTGAAGGGATGGAAAAAGATATTTCATGGAAATGGTACCCAAAAGAGAGAAGGAATAATAGATTCTTCTTCCTTATAAATGTCTTCTTTTAAATTTTCATGTTATTTCACATATTTTGGTAGAAAGAGAGGGAAAAAAACGTATTCTCTCAGCTGTTTGTGTTTTACATTATGTTAAAAATTGAAATAAAACTCTCTCCTTATCAACTCCAGCTTAATTAAAGGTCATTCAGAATGCACTTACTTTAAAAATGAGTCAGCTGTACATTAATGAAATATTCTGGATTGTTTGTGTTCAGGCATAGGAAGTAACATTTCTTGTTGAGGAAAGTCATTCAAAAGACCTTGAGTATCCAAATCAATGTTTGAATCATACAGAACTATTAACAATGATGGACCATGGCAAAGGGCACAATGAATAGAAGCTCTGAAAGCAGAATTTGTCTGAGATTCATTGTATTTGGCTTCAAATGACTAAGAAAGACCAAAATAGCTGTGTCATGTGATGAGTGATATGATTGTGAAGCATTAATCAAACAGTTATAAATGGGTGATTTTTAGAGCCTGTTGGAGAAGGACCAATTGTTTCTGAGTGCCACATCAATTGTAACTATTACTAACAAAGCAAGCTATAAAAATTTAAAAAGCTTTCAGGAATCTGACTAACTTTTGGATAACAGCCACTCTTGGGTAAATGTTCATATGCTTGGATGATGACCACAGCTAGACTTGGTAGTGGTAAGTGATAAGATCAAATGGCTGGAGGGGTTTTGCTTTCAGTTTAGGCTTTAGCACTCTCAATGGCGGAGGGGAGTGAGTATGAATTGGCCTGTTACAGTGATCAGCATCGTTTGTCCTTTATACTTCTGTGATTTAGAGGAAGATCTGGCAAAGCATTCTGTAATATTCAATCAAATCTTCTTGAGTTGATAAAGGATGTCCTAGGTTTAATTTAGAGGCTTTTATGTCATTAGCTCCTACTCAGCAGTTTCTTTTATTGCTATTTATTTCATTAAGCAAGAGAATAAATACTTTATTAAGAACAAGACAGAAATTCAATGAAGATGAAGGTGGAGTTATGCTATGTTGATTTATGCCTCATGTTTTTATGTACCAGCATACACAGAACAACAATATTTATGGGCTTATACTATCTATCTGCTTTTCACTAGAAAATATGTGTTTTATTTTTCTTTGAAGGTTCATAATATATAACTTTTATTTTTTCTAGGAATTCTTTTTTAAAACACCAATTCATGTCAGAACAAGTCATACTTTATCAGACACTTACCTTCAATTTAGATGGCTAATTGGGCAGAAGTGCTTGACAGCATTTAATAAACTTGATGCATTTTAGGCAAAATCGTTACAAAGTATTTGAAATAAATAGATTCTACCTTGCTAAAATTGTTTCTTTGAAAAGCGGATATAATACCAGACCTTTAATTACTCTTTTTGTAATAAACAACATTCAGAGGGAGGACCTCTGATCACATTAGACCATTGGATAGTAAGAGCCTTTGCTGTCTCCCGTGAGTATTTTTAATTTGACGTCAGAATCTTCTAAGGAAAATCCTTTTTGCATGTCTGGGATGTTAGGGTGAGTAGGAAATAATAGTGAATAGGAAATAATGCTTTTGAAAATCCTGGTCTTTATGAGAGTTCACCCCCTGTAAAATGCCTTCTGTTTATGTGAGAATACTAGTGTTCTCATGTTGCAGCATCAATAGCAAAATCAAATGTAACATTAATTGAAAGATTTGGCTTAAGTTCATTGTTTGGTTTCAGCCTGACTTAGTTGTCTTCAAAGATAAAAGTTATTTAATCCAGAATATACCTACTTGCGAGACAAATAATGAAATAACCTTACCTTCAACTTGATCACTTAATCGCCTGTGGCTTTCGTAATGAGATCAGATTTAGTTCATAGGAAGCAGTTCTTTTTAAAGGGATTATTTGAGTGAAACAAATATTAAGTCACAGTGAGCATTTTATATTAAAGAATATAGTGTTTTAGGAGGAGTGTAGGCACACTTTTAAACTTAGCATTTTAACCAAGTGTCCTCACTTAGTTTTGTGCCATACTCTACCAAAACAAACAAATAAAAATAATCATTTTCATTGTTAAATAAGTTTGAGAACTAATGTACCTTATATTCCTACTTCTTCTTGTTGCTTTTTACTTCTTCTTTAGAGACACTCAGTGTACCTGAGAATATTAAAGTCCTGTCCTGCAATTAAGAAACTTTCATTTTTTAATATAGATATTTTTAAGGTTTATGTTTGTACACAATGGTTAAGAATCAAGTTTTCTCTCTCAAAGTTGTCTTTTTAACACAGTTTTTATGAGAGCCTTGTGACCTGTTCCAATCTGGACTGGATGCTTTCTTTGCCTGGTACACAGCTGCCACCCTGAGTTTGCCCTTCTTCATTGCCCTGGGGTGCGTTCTTCTGCTTTCTACATCCCATGACTTCCTCTTTCTTGGTTTACCCTCGCTCGCTCTCTTTTTGGTAGAGTATCTAGAAAGACTCTGGTATCTCATGAAAAAAGTGTGTGTAATTTTTTGTGTGAAATTAAATATCTGAAAATATCTTTATTCTGTCCTAACAGTTGATTGCTTATCAATCTATATTACTCTTGGTATACAGTTCTATGCTAGATTTCTTTTTTCTTTCTTAAGGGAAACAATTATCTTCTAGCATCCAGTGTTGCTGTTATGGAAAACCACACTCCTCTGTGTCTCCTCTCCTCTCAGCACTCCGCTTCTGGCTCTTCAGATCACCAATGAGTGGTGGTTTTCCCATACCAAGCCGTTCTCTGATACCAGATAGTTGTCCTATAATCTAACTCAATTCTGACACTATCTTCCTCTCACTTCAGATGCCAGCTGCCAGTCTAGGTTGTCATCTGTGGATCCGATCGACTGACTAACTATAAATTGAACCCCTCCTCAAGTTCCCACGACCCCCTTCTCAGGCTGGATTAACTTGTAGAACTACTCACAGAATGCAGAAAGACAGTTTCCTTACTAGATTACCAGTTATTACAAAGGATATTAAAGGATAAAAATGAGCAACTGATGAAGAGATTCATGGGGTGAGGGCTGGAAGGGTCCTGAGCACAGGAACCTCTGTCCCCATGGAGTTTGGGTTGTACCACCTTCCCAGCACGTGGATGCATTCATGTTCATCAATCAGGAGGCTCTCGGAAACCTGTCATTTTGAGTTTTTACAGAGGCTTCATTACATAGGCACAATTGATCAAATCACTGGCTATTGGTGATTGAACCTCCAGCTTCTCTCTTCTCCAGAGTTTGGGCAGTGGGACTTAAAGTTTTAACCCTCTAATCTTGGTTGGTTCCCCTGGCAACCAGCCCCTATCCTTATAGGCTTTCCCCAAATCACCTCATTAACATAATCTCTGGTATGATTGGAAGGGCCTTGTTATGAATAACAAGATACTTCTTTCACCTTTATGGCTCTCAAACTATTTCAGGAATCAAGGACAAAAGACTAAATAATACTATCACAAAAGGTGCTCCCATGGCTCTTGTGCTTAGGAAACCAATAGTTTTAGGTGTTTTGTGCCAGTGAAGTCAAAGACCAAATATACATTTCTTATTATAAATAACAATATTATAGTTGCTGTGAGAAATCCAAAGCAATATAATTTATAATTCCTTGTGTGGGGAGGAAAAAAACTTTTTTTTACTCTCAAGTATTGGCTCGTCTAATAATCAAATCAACATGAGACATTACCAAGAGAAAATAACCAAATTTAATACATACAAATGTATGGGAACCCCCACATACATGAGAGAGTCAGAGACCCCATATGCAGTAGAGGTTCAAAGACAGAAAGGCAAAAATGAATATATTAGACATTCTGAGGTAGGGATGAGGTAAGGTGCCTTGGGGTCTTCAAAGGGTCTTTATAAGAGGAGCAGATGCTTAGTAAATACAAGTTTTTCTTGCCCTATAGATAGGTCAAGAACCCTAACTCAAGTTCTTCTAAGTTAAGGGAGGGGCAGAAGTTTCTCTTGAGCCCACAGTTAAAGTTGCCTTTAGCTCAAAACAATCCACATACCACAGAGGCACATCTTGGGGTGACTCGTTTTGAACCCCCACACTTGTATATATCTCTACCTTCAACCCACAGATCATTTTTCCTAATATTATGAGGTTTCAAATAAAGAGCTTTGATGTATGTCTATTTTTATACACTAGGTGGGTCTTTTTAATCTAGAAGTTCATGTCCTTCATTTTCTTAAAATAGTTCATTTTCTTCTTTCTCTTTCCTTTTGCCTTCAAGAATCCCTATTCTCCAGATGTTGAACCTCCTGGATTGGTGGCTAATTATCTTTCTCTCCTAATTTTTATTCAACTTTTTGCTTTACTTTCTGTGAGATTTCCTCAACTTTATTTTCAGCCATTTTACTGAGATTTTCCTCTCTTCTATCATTTTTCCTCCCAAAGTTCTTTTTGTTCTATAAATATTTCTTTATAAAAATAACATTCTGTTCTTGTTTCATGGATATAATATCTTATCTCTGATATATATATATTTTAATACCAAAATCATCTTCTCCTTGCATAATATATTTTCTTCAGGTTGAGGTTTTTTATTTGCTTGCTTTGGGCCTGTTATCCATATTAGAGCTTACCCTAAATCTCTGCTAATCCCTGACTGCCTGATCATATTTAGGAGTAGGAGACTAGAAAGCTGACTGAACGTTGTGACTGTGTGGGCAGGCCTGTTGAATTGTAATTGTAAAGTGATTTCGATGTGCCAATTTCAGTCTCTTGTCTTCTTGGACCGATCAGATCTACAGAGGGGATCTCTAGTCTCTTGACTGGAGGGGAAAGACTTTGGAGAGTCAAACTGGGGAAGAGGACTGGGGCAGTAGGGAGGGTGTTCCCAGCACTCAGTGTCTATGTTAACTCAATCACCCTATTTTCAAGGTACTTCTATCATCAATTGTGCCCAATGTTCTTAAGTCCAGAAAACCTTTGATTGATCCTTTCTGGAGAATAAACCTCTAGTCTTCTACCAGAATTGGGAATGGGAGCAACCACTTAGAAATATAGAATAAGAAAAGACCTAGAGTTCTGCTTTTGAAACGTTTTTAAATTAAAATTAATGTTCTCGATGCATCATTCCTCCTTTTGGCCCAGGAAGCCACACTCGAGGTTAAGGGTATAGTCCTCCAAGACAGCCAGGCCTGCCCAAGACTTCTGACACTAGCTGTAAGTTCAGGGGTCTCCAGGGCTAGCCTCACTTTGGCCCAGCTGCTAATAAATTTGGGGGTCCTCACAGACTCCTCCAGATTTGATAATTTGATAGGACAACTCAGAACTCAGCAAAGTACTATACTTATGATTATAGTGGTATTATCGAAAAAGGATGCAAGTCAGATCCAGCCAAAGGAAGAAACACAGAGGGTGGAATCTGGGACGGAGAAGGTTCCAAACACAAAGCTTCCATGTCCTCAGGATGTGGTACACTCTTGTCATTAATGCATGACAATACTCATGAAGTATTGCCAACCTGGGGAGTTAGTTTTTATTGGGGCTGTCCATAGTTTTTATTGAGGCTTCATTACTTAGGCATGATTGAATGATTGTATGATTTGCCCAAAGTCCCAGCCCTCTAATTGAGTGGTTAGTCTTTCTGTCTGGTGAGCCCCCATCCTGAGTCACCCTGTTAACATAAACTGCAAGTGTGGTCTGAGAGGTCCACTATGAATAACAAAAATACTCTTATCAGGAAATTCTAAGGGTTTAGAGATTACTTCCCAGGAGTTGGGACAAAGGCCCGACTTCTCTTTGGGTAAAATAAATTTTTCACTACACACTTTTCCCTCTCTACTTCCAGAGTTACCTAATTCTGATACTGTTGTAATTAGCTAGTTATTAATAATAAGAGAGGAACAAAAGGGAGGCCAGACATTATACACATGATCTGAGCAGCTTCACCAGGAAGCAGCAATTTCACACTCCCCAGGGAACCACCGATCCATTACCCACAGATTACTGGGGGAAGGGGTCCAACAAAGGGGAGATAGACACATGTAAAGTGTGGATGGCATAGAGAAGATACCTGTCAGTCAAACCTGGGAACAGAGATCATTGACCAGAGGGGGTAGGGCCAATGCAAACCCATGAAAATTTGGGTATACATAATCCCCTAGACAAAGGAGCTTGTGCTCTTGGCTCTCTGGTTCCTTTGGCTTTGCTCCTGCCTGTGTTCCCTCCATAGCCATGTGGCCCTGCAGACCCCACATGCAATGGACTGATTGACTGCAACGGGGAACACAAACTAAGCTAGCCTGATGCTGGGTTGGATTGTGCCCTAACATGGAGCGAAAACTCTGGGCAACGGCTTTAATTCTAGCCCTACTGAAGTCACAGCTGTACTTCTTCCATGGTGGGACAGAAGGAAATGGGACCTTGGAAATTCAGGGATTTAATTTCACAGAAATAAAGCTTTCTATAATAGCTCATCCTCCTGTGCGAGTCTCAGAAAATTCTGTTTCTCGGGACATCACAAGAAGCCCACTCGCACCAGCAACCTGTGGGGACGAAGAGCTCTACCCACCGACAACAATTCCACCAATTTCAAAATTCTAAAGTAAAATCAGGTTGGTTCTTTGCTCTCTGCACTGCTGCTGGCTTAGGATTTAGTGTTCTTGAATCAGCTAAAAGGCATTTACTACTTGTTCATATAATTTCCAGCTTCTAAAATATTATTGTTTCTTCTCCCATTCTTGACTGTTTATACTAAACCCCAAACTAAAAATTTCTCTGTGGTGGGGTTTCTGGAAGGAGCAAAATTAGAGACATATATTTAGTTGGCTATCACTACCCAGAAATCACCCAGCACTATCTTAATATATTTGTTGAATACCTATTTACGCCTGGTAAATAGACATTGAATTTTTGTAAAATACCTATTTACACCTGGTAAATAAACATTGAATTAACAAACATTTCTATATTGCCACATTAATACAAATAAATGGCTAATTTAGGCTTCAAAATCTTTAAAGGGCTTATTTCCTTTCCACTTTATGTGTCGGGGTTGGAAAAGATAAATAGCCTTTTATCACTTATTGACTGGGGATGAGAATATGGGGATAGAGGAGGTGCTTTTAACTTCAGTGTTATCTATTTTTACAATGTTTCCATCCATCTACATTACTTTTTAATTATTTAAAAAATAATTTTAGAACACGAAAAAAAATGTAAAAACATCCCATAAAAGGATCCTTAAAATTTTTCCGCTTCAAATATATGATGCTAGGGTTAATGGAGAACTAAAAATGGAGAATTCTTTTATATTTAATGGAGTAGGTAGAACAGAGCACAGGACTCCTTTAATCACCCTGATCTAAAAGTCAGACTTGCAGTCTCCCTCTCTTTCTGTCTTCCCCATCCTCTGTCTCTCCTTCCTCTGTCTCTTTTTCTCTCTCTTTCTCTTTTTTCTGGGCTAGAAAGAGGTTTTTAAGGTTCCATTTTATACTAAGGAAGTTTGTCTGGAAAAGAAGATATTGCTCCTCTGATCATGCTGATTTCTCATTTCATTTTCTTGGTAAATAAGAGTACATGTATCGATTTTTCTGTCCCATTCTAGGACACAACTGTAATCCTATTTCTCTTCTTTTACAATCTTTTTAGAGTTCCTGCTCCCTGGGAGATTCATTCTAATCTCCATAGCACGCTGTTCACAGCCCTTCTATGATATGACTGCAACTTCTCTGTGGCTCTCTGTCTGATTCTAGTCCCCATCAAGTTCCCAATCTTCTCAACATTGAATATTTGCTAGTTTTCCCAGCTTCTTGGTTGTTGGGGTATCTTTATCCATGTAGTTTCCCCAGCTCCATTCTTTCCCCACCTCTCTTCTCTCTCTGCCCTTCTAAATTATACCCCTTATTATAAACCCATCTCAAATGTTACCCCTCCAGTAAAAGTTCCCCCTTATCTTTCCTTCCGCGAGGATCAATGCCGTTCCACTGGGGCCTCACAGGGCTTTGCCTACGTCCTGCCTGTGCAAGAGATATTAGTGGGTGATTGTGTTTGATGTGCAGAGTGGAGGGAGGGAAATTGTCTCTATTAAGTTATAATTTCCTTGAGGGTAAATATGATGAGTCATATATATACATACACCTTGCATCTAGTTGATTCTCAGTAGTGTCAGTTGATTTGAAAGGAATCTTGTTTCATTTTCTCTGTGTTAATAGCATTGATAAAAGCAACAACTGTATAAATTATGTATCAGAGTTTTAAAAATCCAGTTCCTCTCATAACATTTTTTTTTTTTTGAACAACAGAAAGATGGCTACCTAATGCTTAAGGGTGATTATTAGCAAGTTGGGGCGGGGTGAGAAATACGAACACTCGTTAACGTTCACAAGTCCAGGTCCACAAACTCATGGCCGTGGGCCCCATTTGCAGCTGCCTGGCTGATGCAGCCAGATGAAGCTCTGGGTGACAGGAATGGACCACTGTAGTGGGGGGAAGAAACCACAGGAGGTATGATGACTAGCTGAGTCAGTCTTGGGGTCCCTGCCACAGGAGAAGGATCTGAGCAATCTGGGGTTGGGGGCGGCAGGCAGGGGCTATGGAGGTAGGAGGAAGGTTTAAGCAAGGAAGATGAATGATGAAGGGTGTTTTGGCTGACAGAAGACTCTATGCTCTGGGCAAGAAAATTAGTGGTGATTGAGGGGAGACCCAGGAGAGGGTGTCTGGTCTCTGTGTGATTAGCAGGATGTGATCAGCCATCTGCCTGGGGGCACAGTGTACACAAAAGACATTAAAGAGGAAAGAGAGAGAGAGAGAGAGAGAGAGAGAGAGAGAGAGAGAGAGAGAGAGAGAGAATATTAGTGATAACACCAAATTGTAGAAATCTGTCTGGGCCCCACTGTTCACTATTTTCATGCTGTCTCCTCTCCTCCTCCCCCTTAAAGCTTAGAGTCCTCGCTGATGTCCACTTGCAGGCTATTCTGTTACGGTGGGAGGATTACAAAGTGAGACTAACCTGGGGCTTCCTCAGTGATCTCACTAATCCCTGTTACTGCAGGTGAGTTCTGGAGGGTGTGGGGCTGGGAGGAGAAGAGGGCCAGGAGAAGGAGGAAACAGAGTGACTATGGGAACTTCTTTAGGAGCACCTTACAAAAGCCACTCTCTCTTTTTCCCCCTAGGTACAGATTTAATTTAATACTTGGCAGGAGCTCTTTAGCTGTCTTCTTGAAGAGCTTAAAGCCACTTAAAATTTCCCAACTCTTGACCTTACAAGAGTCCAGGAAGCTAGGTAGAGAAAACAACTTAAAACTAGGTGATGAATTAGGGCCTCATTCATCTAGGTGGACCACGACATTTCACTAAGTAATTTATTAAATGTGTTGGTTTTTGCGTCATCTCCGCAGAGCCTGGTTCTAGAATCCCGGAATCGGATATAGGGTGTACATCTCAAGCTCCTTGACTATTCCTTAATGCAATCAGAGCATGAGAACTGACCTCAGACAAAACTCAAAACATTCCAATTTTGGAATGTTTTTTTTTTTTTTCTTTCGAAATTCAGTGTCTCTATGAATAGCTTCTGTGAAGAGGGACTATTGAGAATAGGAAAGAAAAAATGAAGAGGGAGAAAAATGGACGGTTAGTGATGCCTAACCATTTTCTCTACCTCGGTTTCACAATGTGTGCTTTGTAGAAAGCAGATTTGTTCGTTTGGCTAGAATTATGCTTTAGTTTCTCACTTGCTCTAAGAAGTAAGCAGAGCACAGAAAGATTGAGAGGAAGTATTTAGGCTTGGGGTTGATTTACATAACGATAAGACTGCCTCTCAGACTATACACCCTCGATGGGATGATGCTCTAGCTGGGAAAGAACAGTTTCTTCCTAAGAAAAGAAAGAGAGCTTGAACCTATTGAACTCAGACTGGCTTTGTCAGCTGGATATGCTAATATAGTACCATTAATTTATTTACATATCTGCTTATCCTGCCTTAGGACTGCTCAGTTTTGGGGTATGCAGCCTTGATTTCTCTGCACCGTGACTGGATGTGCTCGGTTCACCCATTCCTTTCCACAGTGATCCTTGTTCTGGCAACTGTCTCCTTTTGCTCAGCTCACTTATCACTGCTTGTTTGCAAAAGCCTGCCTATAACTGCCCAGGGCTGGCGCTTATACATTAGCTTCCAAGTAGGGACAGCACAGTAGCTCTCTCCTTGTAAGCGATTTAGGCCACTGAGGGTGTTGGAAGCTGGTGCCCTACAGACCCGCCGCTGTCCTGCTGGCGGAGCAGCCCTAACCCTGGCCTTTAGCTTGTTTGGCCACAAGAAGAGAACCGGAGGGGGGAGAGAAGGAGGAGCCAGACGTTTAATCCTGAAGGACTTTTAGGGACAAAAGCATTTACAGTGAGTACAGTCGGCACATTCCCGGCTTTTCTACTCTTTCATTTAAGAGAGACAATCACAAGAGAAGGGAGACAGAGGTGGGCAGCTCTGTTGGCTGTGTAGCTGCAGTTTTTCCTGCTAGTTTGGTGGATGGACACTCTCCTGATTTAAATGTGTCTTTCTTTTTCAAATCGAATGCATTCTGCTAATGTCAGGTTTCGACTCAAAACTTGTGGACTGTCAGGGAGATAGCAGAACCAGTCCTTGTTAGGAAGCAATCCATGGTATGTTCCTTCTGTTTCTATAAAATGATAAATAGAGTGTGCTTGAAGAAACTTTTTCATAGATTTTTTTTTTTAAAGCTTTAAAATCTTTACTGCTTTCAGCACTTTAAATGTTGAATCTTCTTTGGATTTGTGGAAAGAATTTGATCTATGTTATTTTTAACAGTGGCTGGGATAAAGGTGGTATTATCTCTAATGCTGGAAAGGTGGCCAGATAAGCATTTGATGGGGGGGAGGGCAGAGGGCACTGGGTGATCAGTCCTCTGGTCCTCTTGCAAGTCTGGAGCCAGCGTTGTACCTGGGTGGGTGCCTGTATGCACTTGGGTCAGTGCTTTCATTTGAAGCTTCAGGAGTTGTTGTCTACTGGCTTTTTCTTCTCCTTTTTTAACATCTCTGTGACTAGAAAGGAATCTTATTGCAAGATGCGTGGTAAAGGAAGAATAGAAAACTTACAGTATTTAGAATAATGTGTAAACTTGTGCTGAATTTCCTACTATCTGTTTGCATTCAAATGGAATAATTAATCTGATGGGAAAGCAAGCTTGAATCGTCACGATAAGGGCAGGAAAAATATACACTATAAGCCTTCTCAATGTGAAGCAGTTTTCCTTTAAACTATAAACTTGTTATCTTTTAAATCAGATGTGACTTTGTGAAAATCGGAAAGAGAGTTTGGTTATCTGAGGGTGGTCATTTAAATGTGAACTACTAGACTTGACAATTACATGTTTATAGTAATTATTTTCCATGAAAATTGGTAAGTAAGCAAATTTATGCCACTTCCCAGGTTTGCTAAACTATTATGATACATACGATATTTCTTTCCCAAAGTTACATGTTAGGGAAAGTGAATAGACAGAAGTTAAAATAAAACGTGAGTAAAGTGCTTTGCTTTACTTCTCTGGGTTAAGGAAATTATCTTGTTTACAGTCTGATCAGGTAAATATAAAAACATCACATCCAGGTTGAAATTTTATAAATGCAGGAACTTTTTTTGTTGTTGGCAGCTTGATTGTAAGGTTTCTTTGCCCTTGATTCTTATGTGATGCACACCAGCTATAGTTCTGTTGAATGCTTTTCTTTTATTCTGTTACACATATAACCACATCCGTCTGTGTTGTCGGTCTTAAATTGCAAACTCCCAGAGGGGATAATCTCCCATATTTGCTCCTCTGGAAAGAATTAGCAAGATATAATGTGTAAATAACAATTTACAAAATGCATTTGCATGGTAATAATTTCTTTCTTTCCATTAAATAGGACAGATCTATTGATGCTGTTTGTGTGCTTTGGTAAAATGGAAGGCCATCACTGACTGGCTACACAGCTCACAGTATAGACAGGATACTTCCAATAGTTTTGAAATCTCTGGATAAGTAGGTCATCATAGATTTTTAGGGACAGATGGGATCTTACCGATCATGTAGGCCACTTTTGTCATTTTACAGATAAGGAAACTGAGACTCAGAAATGTGGAGCGTCTTGTTCCAAATCACACAAAACCTCACTGTGCTTGCTCGGTGCACAGACTGATGGTATTTATAGAAATGTATGTTGGGACATAAATTTCACTGAGCCAGTTCTTTGGTATGCTCTTTAGTTTGCACTACGATGTATATTCCAGAGAAGGCACAGCCTTGATTTAGGAGTTTCAGAGAAAACACAATGACCAGGCATCGTTTTTCAGTTGTGCAGGGCTTGTGGTCAGGGGTCTGGGGGCGAATGGCTGTCGGTGTAGCTTAAAGAGTTCATTGTGCACTGCCCTGGCTTCTAGTTTTCTGGTTTGGATGAGTCTGGTTTCTTAGAAAAGGGAACCACTGTGACACCAGTGTACTCATCATTTATCACCAGTTCTATGACCTTGCACTAGAAACCTTTATTAACCTTTGTTTATCCGGTTCCTTCTCTGGGATTGTGATTCTAAACAGATCTCCCAGAGGGCAGGAATTGATTAAAAATTTAAAAGTTCTTTGGGAAATCAGAATCAGAGCCTGTCTGAGGCTTGGGTATGGTTTTTAAATAAGTAGTATGGTAGCTTATCCTTCCTGGAGTTTTATCACTCCCAGTGAAATTTTGATATCTTCTAATTGGTTTTTAAAAATAGCCAGGTAGCCTGGCCAGTGTGGCTCAGTGGATTGAGCATCAGTCCCATGGACTGAGAGGTCCCAGTTAGATTCCTGGTCAGGGCACATGCTGGGGTTGCAGGCTTGATCCCCAATAGGGGGCGTGCAGGAGGCAGCTGATTGATGTTTCTCACATTGATGTTTCTATCTCTCTCTCCCTTCTTCTCTCTCTAAAAAATCAATAAAAACATATTTAAAGAAAAGAAAATATAAAAAAATAGCCAGGTATATTAGTATTGTTATTTTTAAAACTGCATGCAAGGGTAGTTAAAAATGTAGGGTATAGATTTCTCCCTCTTGCAATCAGGCAGAGGAAGCTGTTGAATCGAAGCCTAAAACCATTCTCCAAGGCAGGTACCAAAGTGATAAACCCACTTTATGACATAATATTTTGCTTTTAGCAAATAACTTTGCTTTCAAAAATTTATTGGTACAACTCCTTTTCATTTAATTTAAAAATAAGATGCTCAGTAAATTGGGGAGGGGCAGCACACTGTAGCATTGGGAGGTTTCTGAAATACAGTCGTCCCTCGCCACTTCGCGCTTTGACTTTCGCAGCTTCATTCTATCGCGATTTTTTCAAATATTTCAAATATTTTCAAATATTTTACCTCCCATTTTATAGGTAAAATAATTTCTTTTGTTGATACTAAGTGAACAAAAAGACTCTAAAGATGTTTAGGCTACTTTCTGACAATCACATTTAATTTTATATTTTGATCAGACACCTTTGTCTTTAGGGGAATGGAGCTATCAAGTAACTTGAATATGTAGAATCAGGAAAAGACCTTATAAAAGGAAAAGAAGCCCATTGCCTTGAGTAAAAGAAGTGCCTCCTGAAACTAAAAATAATGTCTGTTTAAAATGTTTAACATACAAGATCTAAAAAGTTGTTATTTGTAATATACTGGCTCCGGAAGAAAGATAAATTACATAGCTAGGTAATTAGTAAGCTTATCAACTTTATCTTTCAAAGCAACCTTACCTTATTGTGACTTACACTTATGCTATTTTTCATGTATTTGATTAACATTGTAATGTTCTGTGTTTAAGAGTAATTTATCACTCTTGAAATTCCAGAGCCTCTAATAATTTCAACATGACCAAATACTAATGTCATTTAGGTTGAGAGTTAATTAATTATAGATATATTCTATATAATCCACGATTTATACTTTTCAGGAAAGTGAAGGTTTGGAATTACTACATGATATCTATTTATCTAACAAATCATAGAAAGGAGCAACCTTTCCTGAATTCAGCATACTGTTTTCGCCAACTCAAACATGTTCCCTCTCTTGTTATCCCATGTATTGAATATATTGGTTACAATAATCGAAATGATGTTTGGATGCTTGTAGTAGAAAAGCCCCTAATACTAGTGGCTTAAACACGGTAGAAGTTTGTTTTTCTCTCAACGAAAGAAGTCCAGGACTGTTACAGTAGCGCCTTGTTAGCATGTGGGACCCGTGTTCCACCTCTCTGCTCTACCATCCTCTGCATGATGTACTCAGAAGCATCTCTCCTGGTCTGAGTTGGCAACTGGAACTCTAGCATGAAGTCCACGTTATAGGCTAGAAGAAGGAGGAAAGCAGAGGGACAAAAAGGGGGCCCCTCCTAATTGGGTCAGCTCCCTTTAAGCAACTTTCCCAGACTTTCTACACAGGCGTTCCACTTACATCTCATTGGTCAGAACTTAGCCACCTGGCCACACCTAGCTATGATGGAGATAGGGGATATAGTTTTAAATTCTTGGCAGGAATAGGTACAGCTGAAAATTGGGATTTTGTTACTAAGGCATGAGGAGAGGATGGATGTTGGGGTAGGCAAAACCATGTGGTTTTGTGTTCCTATTATATGTTGGGTCTTGGGGCTACTATGTAGAAACTTAAAACACCTCTTTCTGTTTTTGCTATGAGCTATGGTTTCTTAATTTAGAAATCTGGCTTAATTTAGAAATCCTGTTTCTTCTGCGAAGTATCATTTCTTTATTTGGCAATCTTGTCTGACTCTTGCTTTCTTCTTTCCTCTTGCCTTTCAGCTGTTTTGGAAAGAAGTAAGGTTTAGACTTCTCCATGTTAACCATGAGTGTGACACTTTCCCCCCTGAGGTCACAGGACCTGGATCCCATGGCTACTGATGCTTCGCCCATGGCCATCAACTTGACCCCCACTGTGGAGCAGGGTGAGGGAGAAGAGGCGATGAGGGACATGGATCCCGACCAGCAGTATGAAAAGCCACCCCCACTGCATACAGGGGCCGACTGGAAGATTGTCCTTCACTTACCTGAAATTGAGACCTGGCTCCGGATGACCTCCGAGAGGGTCCGGGACCTAACCTATTCCGTCCAGCAGGACTCAGACAGCAAGCACGTGGATGTGCATCTAGTTCAACTGAAGGTAAGGAAGGATTCGGGGCTCAGGTCTCTTCCAGAAAGAGGGCTGAAAAGGGCTGTGGCACCTGGAGCCTGAATTCTGTCACTCTCAGTGAGGAAATGTCCAGGAAGAAAAGTAGCATAATCAGTTTGAAAACATTATCTTCGTAGGTGAACATGGACAGAAATCTTTCCTGATTTGACTTCATGGGTGGAGTATCTAGAATAAAACTGACCTTCAGGGATAATGTGGAAAAGTGGGGAGAATGAAAATATTGCAGGAGGTTTAATAAATAGGCTCTCATAGGTCAAACCTCAACCTGAGTTGTGATTGTGAGTATGTGTATGTGATTATTATCTTCTGTTGAAGTTGATGCTGTCTTTTCGGCAAACTGTGTGTTCTGGCACGATGGGAAGGGCAGTGGTCTCTTTTTAGAACGAGTCATTTCTTCCAGATACAATGCATCATGCAGGGCAAAGGTGCTTTTATAGCTAATGTAAAATTCAGACATTGAACAATGTCTGTGGCTTCTCGAGTCCTAACAAGCCTGACTGTTGATGATAGTGAAATGGAGGTGCTAATAAAAAGTGCTATAATAGAGATTTTGGCCTAGGGACCCTAAAATACAGTGAATCTTGTCCTGCTGTAGGCATTCCTCTCTTCCAGGTCCCTGAGAAAAATACGTGTTCAAGTCAATGATCAGCAAAGCAAGGCAGATTTATAACCAATGGGCATTGGACCCAAACCCCAATGTAAATTTCTAGTCAGTTACATGAGATCCTAAGGAGAATTCCTTAACCTAAGCTCATTCATCCTAAATGATTTAGAAACCAAAGACGAAACAAGTTCATTGTTATTATTATTAGATATATGTTTTTATTGATTTTTTTAGGGAGAGGGAGAGAAACATCAATGAAAGAGAAACATCAATGAAAGAGAAACATCAATCAGCTGCCTCCATCACACCTCCTATTGGGGATCGAACCCAAAACCTGGGCATGTGTCCTGTCTGAGAATTGAAACCGTGACCTCTCGGTGCATGGGAAGACAACCAACTGAGGCACACCAGCCAGGGCCCAAACAAGTTTTTGACTCTTAACACTTAAATGGCTTATGCAGTATCAGAGCGAGAGGAAAGATGCGTAGTTAAGAGAAAGCATGTGCCCCCACGTCTAAGCAGGACTGGCTCAGCTTTCTCAGACTGCTCAGGGGGTTCTGGACCCAGCTGCCACATGAGAGAGTGTCCAAGAGAAGAGAGGAAGGGGTTGGAGGGAGAGAGAGAGAAAACAAGAGAGCCAGAATGCCACGGTGACTGGGCTCTCACAGGTTCCTGAAAAGGAGAAGGCACAAAAGGGTAGCAGAAATGGCTAGGAACCAGCTTCACTGGAATGCAAGCCTGCCTGGTTGTCCACTGTGGTGGCAGGAAGAGTGTGTCTCGGCCCCTGGAACACAGTTCCTTTCATTAAAGGAGCAGCTCTCCAGAAACGTGGGGCTGGAGTGAAATGGACATTGGGGCTCCGCTTCATCCCTCTCCTCTGTTTCCTCGAATGCTGCCCTCCCATGTGGCTCCCATAAGTAAATACAGGGTTGGGTTTGTAGGAAAAATTGACTGTTGCTCTCCAAAATCTTTCAGATTTACACAGAAAAAGTGGTAAATGATAAAGGAGAACGGGGAGAAAATGGAAATCTCTTTAGGAGACTCCACTGAACATGCTGCTAAGGGCTCCTGGAAACATTAACGTGTCAGTTTCCTTCATTTAGTTACTTCAGTAGTACTGAAGTGAAAATTAAATCTTTAATTCCAAGTAGGAATGTAAAGTTTTTGTAAAATCAACCAAGGTTATGTTTAGTGTTTGAGAACTCACCTCTAGGGTGATTTGCTTGTCTTTTCACATTGGAATTGCCTGTCACCTTCTCCCCTCGGTCATAAAGCGTCTTACACCCACCCCGCCTCTGTCCAGCTCTGTCTCACAGTGTGGTCTGTCTCCTCTGCTGAGAAAAAAGCCCCAGGAAGGTAGGACCTCAAGATAATAATCACATAGTAGCAGTTAATCAATGACTTAAAGGGCTGAATTGAAATTGTCTTATGTTAATTTAATTCTAGGGTTTCTATTAATACTCTTTTTATGTGTATTTCATCAAGTGATTTTACAACCAACATTCTCTTGCATGTTCTCAAATATTCTGTAATAATAGAGCACAAAGTCAACAACGCTGGTCAGTGAGTTATGGCATTTCTGAGCCAGGGTTGAGTTTTGGTCTCCTAATCTGCTTAGAGTCTCCCCGTTATTTGTGTAATACTTCTTTTTAAAAATATGTTTTTATTGATTTTTTTTTTTAGAGAGAGAGAGATAGAAACATCAATGTGAGAGAGATACATTGATCCGCTGCCTCCTGCACGTCCCCTACTGGGGATCGAGCCCGAAACCAGGGCATGTGCCCTGACTGGGAATCGAACTGGGACCTCTCAGTCCATGGGAGGATGCTCAGTCCACTGAGCCACACCGGCCGGGCTATTTCTGTAATATTTCTTTATTCAACCAAATAAGCACTTGGATGCATTTTTTTAAAAAAGGATTTTAAATACATATCAGTTTTTCAGATTTCCACATGGAGCCACCAGAAAAAAACGGGGAATTGGGTACAGTGTTTTACACATGGAAACACAACAAAACAACCTGGTAGAAGCAGCTCTCATGAGGTAAATGGCAAAGCAGAGGGGCAGGCCCAGCCTGGCTTCCTCTGCCCTAGTGAATTAATTTATTCATTTACAATAAAAAACAACTGTCACAGGGATGGGCATGCCTTGGCTTTGAGGGGCCATTTAGGTGCAGATAATCTCTAAATGTATATATTCACTCCAGTATTCTCCTACGAGTCCCAGCTGCCTGTCTGACATTTCTGCTTGTGTCTCCAGTGAGCACCTCAAACCGGATACATCCATCAAAAAGCTCTTAATCTCCCCTCCCCCATGCCTTTCCCCTCAGTCTTCCCAGTTTCAGTAAAAGACACTATTCTTTGCCAAGCCAAAGCATGATTCTCAACCCTACTTATATGTCTGTTAACAAGTCCTGGGGATCCGTCTCCAAAATGTGTCTTGAAGCCATTCCTTCTCCCCAGCACTATTGCTGCTGCCCTCTGGGCAAACCACATCACTGTCGCCTGGGCTACTCCTGGAGTCCCTCTGCCACCTTGCAGTTCATTCTCCACACAGTAGCCAACAGGACCCTTTAAAAATGTAAACCAGGTCATGTTATGCCCCTGCTTCCTATTAGCTCACAATATAACCCAAATCTCTTTCTGTGGCTCCGCCTCTGCCAGTTTCCTGTTACTTTCCCCTTATTCATAACGCTTCAGGCACATTGGAAATTCCGAAGAAATGTTAGGCTAGTTCTTGCCTCGTAGCTTTTCCCGTCCCCTCTGCCTAGAAACGGTCTTCCTCTGTCTTTGCCTGGCAGATTCTGGATCCCTATCAGTCAGCCAGAGGTGCAGCCAAGTTCTAACATGTAGAGGCACAAGCCTGGGGAGGGTTGGGAGTGAGGTGAGGCCTTTGCTGTGTTTGGTGAAGAGCAAGAACAAAAAGGAGCTACCCTTCCCTAACTTGTCTGCATGCCTCACACGCCCGTTCACATTGCTTGCTCTGTCTAAATCATTATAGTCTTCTCTACCATTGCGTCGATGTATAACTTTAAAAACAGTGAGCTGAAAAATGCTGTTAAAAATAAAATTCAACTGAGTAAATGTAAAGGTCTATTTGGCTTTATTCAATGATTCATGAATCAGGCAGCATCCCATCTAGCAGAAAGAAAGGAGCTCCAAAGAAGGCTTTTATAGGCAGGAAGGGAGGAGGGACAGGAAAGAGTGGATTGTTTCGGGCAAGGGCATCTCACTTTAGGGAGTAAGAGGGGTCTAACCAGGAGGATCACCTCACTAGTGCTGACCAGGAAATTCCAGACTGATGGAGATTACATTCCTGAGAGAAGCTACAACTGCAATTAGGTTAGATATTAAGTCTCAGTTTGGTGACATGGGACTTAGCACAAGCAACTCTATTTGGGCCTGTTGTCTCTTTTTTTTTAACAATGCTTTTAGAAAATGCTTAGAGTGGGGTTAGCCTCTGGTTTTACATTAAATGTCACCTTCTCAACATAGCTGTTCCTGATCCCTATTCTTAAAACACGCATCTCCTTTTCCAGCAATTATCTAACCCATTTTTCAGCTTATTTTGTATCACAATTCTTAGACAGAGTGGGAGGGAGGGAGGGGGAGAGAGAGAGTGAGAGCGAGAGAAACATTGATGTGAGAGAGACACATCAATTGATTGCCCCCTACATGACCCTGACTGGGGCCGGGGATCGAACCTGCAACTGAGGTACGTGACCTTGACGAGGAATCAGAGACCCTTCGGTCCACAGGCCAATGCTCTAACTGCTGAGTCAAAGCAGCCAGGGCTGGATAGCGGTTCTTATCCCTAGCTGTAATTATCTTGTTTGCTTGTTTGTGTTAGCCCCAAGGACCTCAAATGTTTAGTTTTCCACCATATCCCTGTTGCCTGGTTTGGTGGGGGCTCAGTTCACATCTGTGGTTGGATAGGTGAGTCCAAGTTTGTATGGTCAGTGCCTTCTCTCCCCATACACAGGCTTGCACCAGATGTCACATAAGGAAGGCCGCTTGGTGAGGATTGAATTGGACAAAGGCATTGGATGAATCAAGGCCCAGGTGCTTTTGGAGCATTACTGTCCCATCAGGGAGTCTGTGGGTGGTTCAGAAGTCTTGGAGACCTTGCTTGGGGAGTCTGCCTGGGAGACTCTATTCTTCTTCCTGTAGGAGACTGTGCCTGGTCCTCCTCCCACCCACCACCCCCCTTTCTGTTTGACTCCTTCTTTACCAAGTTTTAGTCAGTAAGCGTACTCTTAGGTCCTCTAGTCCTGGAGCCACTCTTCGTCCTTAAAGGTAACTTTATCTTGGTAATTGTGTTGATCTTAAAATTTATTTATCGGAGACCACTCTTATCAACCTTATTTCCAAGTTCTTAGGGGAAGTTTTATTGTAACCCCCAGGATGAACGACAAACCACTGTTATAATATTCCCATGTTAGGGGAGGGGGGGGCAGTGATTGTTCCAGAGAGTGATAAAAACATCTAACCTTAAGATTAAAATATGGAAACAATGCAACATATTATACTGTGTAGTTTTTTCCATGTTTTTAAAACTGAAAATGTAATCCACATAGTTTGCTTTCACTTCCAGATATTCTTTAGTAAGAAGTAGGAGAAGCCAGCTGAACCATTTTTAGAAACTGCCTCTCCTCCTCCCTGTCCTCCTTTGGATTAAGAGACTGCTGTGCAGGAAATTCACACCAAGAACCTTAACAGATTTTGACTTTAACTGAGACTTCTGGTCTGGATGAATGTATTTGGGTGCTAAATAGGCAAATTAGGCACCTCTGCTGACTGATTAACAGTCTTCTTAGAGAAAATATTATTTGTATCGTAGAAACATGATAACAGGAAAGAGGCAAGGCTTAGACTAGTTTGCATATGCTGACTGATATGGCTGGATGACAAAGAGAAGTGATTTAGCTGGAATCAGCTCCCCAAATAATCCACATTAGATAAATTCTATTCTCAACTACCTCCAGATGAAATTTGTGTCTGTTCTTCAATTTTGGCTTGATTCTCCAAATTAGAATCTAGTGACTTACACGGGGTCTGGAGACTTTCCTGGAAAAAGGCTTGAATTCTCTCCACAGCTGGACTGAAGATGGCGGAAGTCTTGAGATGATGGAGCTTTTGGGAGAGCATTCACCCTCATCATGGAGCAAGGAGTCTGCCCCAGCACAGGAGGGAGGAGGGGGAGTGGTGGTTTGTGGTAAATTGTGTTCCAGGCCCTGGAACCCATCCTGAGAAGCCACCCCTTGGGCAGTCTGGGTACCCAGAGAGGGCAAAGGGCTGTGGGTGTGACCTGGAGGACCTGTCTCAGCTGACTCTCCCCCTGGGCTTCTCCCCTCCCCTTGTTCAGCTGGTGTAGTGGGAAAGTGTCTTCTTTCTCCCACCGTGCACGGTACCAGCTGAGCTCTGCCTGAGGTGGCAGAGATGCTATCAGAGAGGCAGGAGTGGAGGCCAGGGGCTGCTGGCTGGGACAGTGAGCAAGTCAGGGTTGATTTTTGGGCACATCTAAAATGCCCTAGGATTCTCAGAAATTCTTGATAAAGGGAACTCTGAGTAGAACTAAACTTCTAAAATCAGTAGTTTGGGGGAGTGGACGATTCTGATCTTAATGATAACATAACCATGTGTTAAAGCCTGAAACATTCATTTTATACCATCTTTGAGTGGTTTCCAATTCCTAACGCATCTTAAGTTAAGTAAGCACCAGTTTAAGCTTGAAAACAAAATATCTTTGTTTTGGGGGAAATGTAAATATTTTTCTTTTTGCCCTTTAGACTATTGTTTTTCAAGAAGTACATCTCAATCCATTAATGAGTTGTGAAGTCAATTTAGTGAATTAAAGAGCTAAAACAATGAAATAGAATTACATGAAGTAAGGATACATTTTTTCCTTCTCTTCATTGTATATACTTGGTCCTTGTGTAAAATTTGTCTTTCTCTGAGTCAGGGCCAGAACAGTTTGATAGTTACTGCTTTAGACCACTCTCAACTTTCCTCAATATCTTTGATATATACTTTAATTTTGGAAAATATTATGTAAGTAATGGTAGCTTGGTGCAAATTTTTGCAACATCATTGCTTTTTGTACTTATATGTGATCAGAACTCACATGAAATGCTCATTAAATTGGCAACCCCAAAAGCATATCCCATATCCCAAATGAAGCTGATTTTTTTTTTGGGTATGAAGATGTTAATTTAAAAAAAATTTTCCCATCCAGCCGGTGTGGCTCAGCAGTTGAGCATCGACCCATGCACCAGGAGGTTACCAGTTCGATTCCTGGTCAGGACACATGCCCAGGTTGTGGGCCCAATCCCCAGTGGGGAGCATGCAGGAGGCGGCCAATTGATGTTATCTCTCATCAATGTTTCTATCTCTCTCTCCCTCTCCCTTCCTCTGTCTCTCTAATATATCAATAAAGGAAAAAAAATTTTTTTCCCCCCAAAGCCCAGATTTGTGGCTGGAATCTCTTTTTTTGGTTGATCTGTCTTCCTTAGGAGGTATTTTCTCAGAAAAGCTGGATACTAGTAAAAGTGTCTTTTGAATGTGGTTTCAGTATAATGCTTATTACTGGAAAAGCTTTTCTTATTATTAGTCTCCAGATCATGTAAGAATGTTTGATATCATTGACCAATAAAATGGATGAAATAAAAATAATGTTTGAAAGGGTAATTTTAGCTATTTAGGAGACCCAAATATGTGGAAAAATCTATCTCAGTTATTAATTATCTACCACCCCCTATACACACACATCCTACACTGGAAAACAGGCTAACTATTAAATAAATAGTTTTGATTCTTAAATAATTAATGTACAGAGTGGGGTCAAAAGTAGGTTTATAGTTGTAAGTACATGAAGCACAGAGTTTATTTTTGTATTCTTTATTAACTATTGTATAATTTTCCATATGAACAACTGTAAACCTACTTATGCCCAACCCTATATTTTCATCATGATTTGGGGACACGAGCTAAAAGTCTCAGATCTAGCACATGTTTTATACTACATATGAACACTGTTGGTTAAGACATGGAAAGGGTGAGTGGAAAAATTATCTTTGGTAGTTTCTGACTATTATTACAGAAGATCTTTGGGTATGCATGAACCTTAGCCCCATGCACTAATATATTTAGAACATGGGGCAGGAGCCTTAATTGTTAACATGGCTCAACAAGCCTACCAGATTATCCAGCTGTGTGATTTTTTAATTAGTAACAGTAGCATGGAAAATGAAGAGTATCATAGACTTCACAATTTGAAAGAAACCATGAAAACAGAGTTCAGAGAAAAGCAATAAACATAAAAGGACTTGAAAATGAGTCCAATGAGAAAAGTCTTAGGAAACTGGCATTATTTTGATTTGAGAAGTGTTATTGGGATTTGTTACTTAAAAAAATGGGTTTAAAATGACGTCAGTGAAAATTATCACTGAGCAACCATAGCTGCCAGTTTTTATGGTTTTGGGGGACTAGATGTTTGTAGGGGCAACCCACCAGAATTAGTATATGAGTAAACTTTCCCGTTGCCTGGAAAGTTTTCAGTTCAACAGTGTCTTTGAATTCCTGATACGTACTAGAAATTTTTACTTACAGTATTTTATTTAGTCCTCACCATAAGGAAATTGAATCTCAGAAAGGTTGGTAGGTGATCAGCTTGGAAGTCAAAACATGCTGTTTGAGCCTTGAGCCGAATCCTTTTCCTACTTTAGTGCAATGGCTTCGCACCCTCTATAGGTGTGAGAAATTTTAGTGACTATAAAGTGTAAGATAATAGTTCTGGTTTTCCTGTTTTATATGGTTAAAATAAATGAATGCATATGAGGGTGGGAGGGCTTATTTTATTTTTCAATGTTAATTAAGAAGATCCAACCTATGTGTAGTTTAATTAATCACAAGTAGGAATGTGAGGGTTTTAAAGAGGGGATACAAATGAAATCTGGGGTCCTTTTGAGTAGGGGTATTAATAGCTGTTTATTTCTTTCTCTTCATTATTTGCTGCTACTTTGTCCACTCTGCCCCTTCACAATTGTACATGTCAAAAGAGGGAAAACGTGGTATAATTAAAGTGAAATGGTACTAAAATGTGAATTACTAGTATCCCAACATGGAAGTGGGTGGAGCAAGAGATGAACACTTTTAATGAGCACTGTTAACAAATCAGTTGATTCCTAGGTATGGCATGTATGTAGAGACAGTTGTACTCATCTTTGGCTACACAGTAGGATCTCTTGGGAAGCTTTAAAAACCCCATTTCTCAGGCCATGTTCCAGACTGGCTACATCAGAATTTGGGCTTGGACCTAGGCATCGGTACTTTTAAAGACTCCTTAGGTGATTCCAATGCAGTTAGAGGAGACAAACCCTGGAAGGAGATATTTTTGAGCAGAGGGCTTTTGGATACATTTTGCTTGTTCTGTCCATTCTCCATTATCTCCAAAAAGACAGCCAGGGATTTTGTAATTTAGAAGTAAAGACTCCTCCATGACTCTTTGAACTTCAGTTTCTGAAGTGACCTCATAAAGTCAGCAAAAACAATGGGACGGAGGGAAATAAGTCCCTGCCAGTCACCAGGTCATATGTTTTAATGTACTATCTTATGTTATTCCCTTAGGTTATTTTATATACAAAAGAAAAAGAAAAAACAAAAACAAATCCAGATAGAGTAAATGTTTGTCTTCACTTAATTCTCACAACAACGTTTTGAACTAGAAATTATCTTACACAGCTGTCCTGGCACAGAGGTGCCTACCTACAGTCGTGCAGGTTAAAATGAATGGCACCACCTGCACAGCTTTCCATGGCCGCCTTTCTAGGCGGGAAGATAGCCTGAGCGAAGTGTGCTTTGAATAGGAAAGACAGAAGGGCCTCTTTCCCTGGAGCCAAGGAATGATGAATGGCATATGTCACTGAGCTTAGTGGAGACATTTTGAAGGATCATAAATACTTTGAATGCCTCAGAGGAGTCTGGGCTTGATCCAGTGGTCATAAAGACATCTGCAAACAAAGAAATACATGGTAAAATCCTGTGTCTTGGGATGGGTTTGCAGGTATGTGCACGTGATCTGGGAAAGGGAGAGAGTGAGGCAATAATGAGGATGGATTTCAGTCAATGGAATAGAGTGTCTGGGCTTGAGTGGTGGACCTGGGAAGAAAGAAAAAGTCTGTCGGACTAGGCAACTGATGAAATCCCAGAGAGGCAGCAGGGAAGCCAGAGGCAACTGGTTCTCTGTGGCTTAATTTGCCGTCATCAGGCTCAAACTGAACTGATATGTCTACTGTCACTTGGTGTGAGGGCTGAGGGCAGCTATATATATATACACACAAATGTGAATAGAATAAAAAGGAACAGAATAGAAATTGCTCCTGTGTTCATTTTAGCAGGGTGGCTTTTTAGTGTAAACTACTTCTATTGTTCTGTGATACTTCATTGCACCAATTTTCCTCATTATTTGCATGAGACAAATATGCCAAAAACATCATTAAATGGAAAAAGAATATGTGAGATGCAAATGGAAAGTGATCTGCTCTTCTCCTGAGGAAGAGGGAAAGGGGACAGGGTCCAGTGGAGAACTAGTTCACAAGAGGGACACTGGCCTTAGGCAAATCAGGAAGAAAGTCTTCAGTGCTTCTTGGAGTTTTTCCTCTTTCCAGAAACCTAATTTCTATCAAAAGACCCTATGATGTAATTCAAAACATAGTCTTAACAATGACTGCAGCTCAAACTTTTGCCTCTGCAAAGGGAATTAATATTATCACACTGGTCATCTCTGTAATTGTGGGAGTCAGGCATTAGTGACAAGATGGGGAGAGAGTCCTGCAGATAACACCGCGTAGAAAGCTACCTCATTTATGCAGATGTCCATGCTCCCATCCTGGAAATAACTAGGAGTGAAGTGCTGTTTTTAAAAATATTTTACCTACAGTGTTTACCTCCCTTAGCTTCCAGCTGCCCACCCAGATAAAGTCCAAATGCCTGGGCATAGCCTATAATTTCCTTCATAATCTGGACCTAGTTGGCTTATTGTTTCTTCTGACACTTCCTTTCCTGTACCTCATAATAGCAGATCTTTTCAGAAATCCGTGCCTTGGAACATGGTTTCTCTCTCCTTGGGAAATCACCTCACTCCTTGCCCCAAACTTCTCTCTCTGGGAAAATTGCTATACATCCCTGAATAGTAGCTAAGAATGTCACTTACCTGGTAAAACCATTTTGAAGGTCAATCTGGTCAATCCTTCTGTGGGTTCTCCCCATGTTTTCATATGGTGCTTACTGTAGCATGGTGGTGGACACAGCATTCAATTTGACTGATTATCACTCTAGCTGTTATGAGGAATCTTGTTTTTTCTATTCCATACCTATGTATCTCTGCTGATACATTTGTATGACTAAAATCAGGACAGAAGAAAACAATTAACATACAAAACATTTCCTCTGATTATTTTATTAATCAAATACAAGCCTGTATACCTAGACCTGTGAATAATTAGCAGGTCTTCCTTAGGTAAAGTTAGTTCCTACACCTATGCTGGAAATCTGAGGGCATGCATTTTTTTCATTTTATTTGACCTTTGACAGGGCATCCTGGATACTTTGCACTTTAGGGATATGACTTGGGTGGGGATCCTTACCTCAAAACTATGAGATTTAAAAAATAATGCATTAATGAACATTCAGAGGTAAAACCTATTGGTAATGAAAACGTGATGTCACTAAAGAATTGTTATTGTAAGGAGACCTTCAAAGATGATGAAGTATTTTAGCTTATTTATTTTAGTTTTTCTGCACTATATTTTATAGACAAATGTAGGATTTGTATAAGTGGATACACAGATACCTCATTATTGTGGCAAAAACAATTTATTAAACACCCATGTGGACTCAATGATTTGCTGGGTTCTGTTTAAATGTGCTGTTAACTCTAGTAGTTCTCCCTAGAGTTTATATATTTTTTGGATTCTGGTCTACATTGAGTAATGAGCTAGATAAATAAAAATTAACCTCAACTCTGCATGGATTAATACAGTAGCTACATTTTTGTGTGTGCATATGATGACATGCTTTCCTTTCCATTTCTCTCTCTTTTCTGCTTGTAATCTATATGTAGCTTTTAATTATTTATAAACCTGAGGTGTTTATTTTTAAAAACTTTCATAAATAAAGTGTTAGATGTGTAAAGATATATCATGTTAGAAAAAATGGTAAATTTTCTTAGGTTTTAAAAATTGTTGGGCTTAGCTTTTCCCATGGATCTACAAGCAATTATTTTTTGTGACAGGATCATAAATAAGAATAAATATTTCATAACTGTTTGATGTGATTATCCTAAATTCAGTACATCTTTTTTTAAACCTCACCTGAGGATACTTTTCCATTGATTTTTTTTTTTTTTTTAAGATAGAATGGAAGGGAGGAGGGAGACAGAAAGCGAGGGAAACATCCATGTGAGAGACACATTGATTGGTTGCCTCCTGCACAACCCTGAACAGGACCGGGGATAGAACCCAACACCAAGGTGCATGCCCTTGACCGGAATCGAACCTGTCACTCTGGTCCACGGGCCGAGGCACTAACCACTGAGCCAAACTGGCCAGGGCAAATTCAGTACATCTTTTAGAATACAATTCCATAAATGTGTTGCAGTTTTCCAGAACAAATTTATTAGAGCTCACAGCCCAAGGCTTTCTAAAGAATATGTACTTATTTAATGGAATTTTATGGTCTCTGCTTTTGTTTTAAAAAGCAAACATAGTGTATTGTATTCCTTATCAAAACTTGGGTTCTTCTATTTTATTTCGGTCTTTTATTGATATTTCTGTAAAAGAAATATAGTTATTAGTCAAAGATAATAAGCAAAAATCTTACTCCAAACTGAAGCTATTTAAGAAGATGATGATGTTTCTCTTTTATTATGACCCCAGCTAGACATCGCAGCACAAATTCTAGGCTCACTACTATTGTCATCCACATCTGACTTAAACCGATCCATCCGAAGCCTAGCACCCAACCCCTCTGTCTGCTGTAAAGCCGTCCTGGACGCTCCTCTCCTGCACTACTCACGTAGCGCCCCCTCTCTCCAGCCCTAATTTAGCACCAGTGTCTGCTACCTAGCATTCTTATTTGCTTTTTCATATGTTGTTTTCTAATTTCCTCGAAGAAGTATAAAAGTTTTTTAAGGAAAAATTCTTCCTCTTCTTCTTTTATTTTTGGTCAACTGATCAACTGAATTCTCACATTACCATTTTAAACTTTCCCTTCTGCTCTACGTGGCATTAGCCTGCCAGGGAAACTATAACTTCCCAAGGATATTTCAGCGAAATAATAAATGTATTTATAAGCATTTTTATATTAGTTCACAGAAGTTTTGGTGTTAGGCCTTGGCCAAAACAAGCAGAATTTTGCTGGAATTAACTCAGAACAAAATTTGACATTTTCCTAATAAGAATGAGGTGATGAATAACCTTAATTAAGTTCCTTTTAAGACAACAGACTCTAGTTAATATAACCCAGAGTTTGGGCTAAATTAAATCTCTAAGTTCTATGCAAGTTTTAATCACTTCAATTCTTCTAAATCTTCAGTGTAACACATATTTATGTTTGAGAGAAATGGAATTATGAATCCAACTCCATCTTGGACTCCTTGGCAGCTTAATATCAATTTACATCCATTCTCTGCCCAAGTGAGAGCTGGTATGGAGATGTGCTCACTCGTGACATTCTAACAGCTTCTATAGTAGGAGTCTTGGTTTCAAAGGTTAAAACAGGTACACCGGTATATTTAAATAAGTCATAAATCCATCCATGCACACTGCTTTTTCTGTTGTAAGGAGAGCACAGGGGAAGCACTAGAAAAGAAATGCACTGACATTTTGATTAATGATGCTCAAGACCAAAGGTCCTCTTGCAAGGGAGGAAAAACATCTATAAATCAGGTGAAGCTGAGTGTTTTTTCTCTGTAGCTGGATAACAGCAGTACCTCAGTGGCAGCTTCTCTTTGTTCTCAACTGCTTGGAGTAGAACCAAAAGCTGGCGTCCAAGTTCTGTGACTAACGTCATGGTGTGGCAACGCCTCCCTTTTCTGGGTCTCAGCTTCCTCATTTGTAAAATGAGGGTATCTTGGGGCTCCTTCCAGCTCTAACATTTCTCGAAAATAACCAGGCACACCCTAAGCAAACTGTAAATTCTGCCAATTGTGTGGCTCTTTCTGCATCTGGATAAGGACCCTTCTTTCCTCTTAAAGTTCCTCAAGCCTTTTACTTTGCTAATAATAATACTAACCAGCTAACCAGCATTTATGCTCGCTCTCCTCAGAGTGGGTTGCATGCATTGTCTCAGTTAATCCTTACAACAGTATCTAGACGTCTGGTGAGGGCTTGGGTCACAGAGAGATTAATTGACTCGTCTATGGTCATAAAGCTAGAAAGTGCTGGAGCTAGGAGTAAAAACTAGGTCTTTATAATCCTCAAGTCTGTGTTAACCTTTTTTTAGATTAGACATTTCTTTGAGAATATGATGAAAACTATAAACCATCTTCTCAAGATACTGCACACACATGCCCATAATATTTTGCACACTGTTTCAAGAGACCCTTTGAAACCCATTCTTGGGGATTCCAAGTTACTGCCTGTACTATACCACTATATCATGCTGCTTTTTTCAGTTTATTTTTTCTTGATTTCAAGATGGGAAGATGCTGAGAGAGAGAGGTATTGAAAATGCATTCTTCATTCCACAGTTTTATGTTTAGTAGAAAACAGTCATCTGGATTCTAGTTTGCATTAGGTTTCTTCACAGTGTCCAGGGCTTTGGGGAGCTGCCCAGTCCCAGGCAGATAGCTGGATTGCAGGAGAGATTTTCACCTTGAAAACTTAATGTTCCAGTCTGCTCTGTAATACCTGAATTTCCTCTACTCTCCACAACAACTTTCTTTATATAATTAGAGACAAAGCATTAAAAATAAATGTGATTGGGATAAGAAATGCACGCACTTACATTCACATGAAGAATAAATGCCTGAGACTTTCTTAGAAGATATGTTTTGTTGGAGAAGGGGGCCCTGGGCCCATAAAAGGTAGATGGAAGGGAAAGGCTTCAGAAAGAGGCCCTGCCAATAAATTTCCAGTTTTTTACCCCAAGGCTTGAGGACTGCTGCTCTAATTCAAGTAGAAAAAACTGGATTCTAAGCACATTGGTCATAACTGCTGAAACACTTGAAGGTATTCTTAAAACTGAGTAAGGCTATCTTTTAGAGTTTATAGGGCATATTGGGATGTCTCAGTCCCTTTCCTTGGTGGTGGCTCATTTAGTTCAGAGATTTCAGAAGCACTTTGGGAATAATGAAGGATAGATGCCTCATTAGTATCAGCTGGCTTATAATGCTGGAATGGGAGTTCTTCAAGTCAGTGACAGTTGGTTGTCATCCTGGTCCTCAGTCCCCCCTCCCCACCCCCATGCCTGCTGGCCCAGTGCCAGGAGTGAGGCAAAGTGGAAAGCCCCCAGGATGTGGAGACAGCAGGTCTGGTTCTGATCCTGTCTCTTACTAGAAGTTAGACACCAAGCAATTCAGTAATTTCTACAAGTCTTAATTTCCTTAGCTGTAAATATTTACATCTAAAGGCTATTGTAAAAACCAAGTCAGATCATTCTTTAGAAGAACTTGTAAATCTCTCAGGTGCTATGTAAATGTTAGTAGTTCTGCTTATGATTATAATTTCCCAGTCCACACACTGCTTGCTGTTTCTGTGCCTATGGCTGAGTGAGCTGGCAAGTGTGTGTGTGTGTGTGTGTGTGTGTGTGTGTTAGATTTGTGGCAACTGTATATACTGCCAATCATAATACCCTCTTTTATAATTTGCTTTTGGCTATTAAAACACAATAAAATTTAGCCTTAATTGATGAAGCCTGCAAGGGGTAAGATATTTTTATATAAAAGAATGAAATTAAAAAAAACAAATTTGATTTTATATCATGCAAAAAAAATTCTTGTGTGTATTATTTCTTCCTATTTCAAGTGCATAGTACTGAACATACCTGAATCTTCCTCAAGGTTGAGGATACTGCAGCTGTTGACGTTATCACTTAGAACATCATTTTCACAAAACAGAGTAATGTAGATTTAGATGTAGTAAGAGAGTTATGTTCATTTCCTTTTCCTTAAATATCCTTTTTTGGGATTTGTTTTTCTCCTAAAAAGTAGAGTAAGGGGAGGATCCAGTTAATTGAGGACCTTGGTTAATTATAGTTTTACTGTTAAGAGCGCTCTAATTTGGGCCAATTCTATCTTTAAGAAGGCCTCTTTAGATTCCCCAAAATAGAAACAAGTCTTCAATATGAATTTGTATATTATATCTTGTTTAAAATAGCAAACTATTAAGGCAAGCACAAGTGGGGAAAGTGGTTTCATTATTATATTTCATCTATCTAATAATCTGCTAGTGGAAAAAGTTAATTGACTTAGGGAAAATGTTTTAGATTTGCAAGTAGATTGGGGTTTGGAACTACGTGTGAACAAACATCCCTCCTGCTTTGTGGGGGTCTAAAAGTCAAATTAACCTTTAGCTAGTTTGCATGATTTGCTTAGGCTAAATTTTATACTGGCTGGATATGAGAAAATGAGAATATTTTGTTGCTTCAGTATATTTTGATAAAATTAAAACTTGTAAGTAGAAAACATGAGCTTCCTAATCACTACAAATCCATTCAATGAGTTGAGTAATTTATCAACCTTTCAAAAATTCTGGCCCTGCTTTCGAAGCTCCAGCTTCTATTTTCTGCTTCCTTCCATTTATCACTCTTTCTTTCTGGTCGATTCGGCAGAGCTAGCACAAAGGATATAGCTTTGTTGGCATAAAGCTATATATTTGCTAGTATGTGAACCGGTATTTAGGAAACTTGCCAAATTAGCATCATCACGCCCAGGTAAGGAAACCATGCTGTAGGCACAGCGGCTCCTTAGATAAACATTATTATTACTATTATTATTACTAATTTATTCCTATATCTTCTGGTTGTCTCCTAAGCACAAGACAGTTGATTTTTGTTGTTGTTATTAATATTTAAACAAAACATTCAATATATTTTCTGATTATAGAGTAACACACAGTCATAAAATAAATATCAGTGTCTACTGTGCTGTCCAGTGTGGTAGCCACTGGCCACGTATAGATATTTATAGATTAAATTAATTAAAATTAAATTAAAACTTTAAAAAGTTCAGTTCCTTAGTCTCACTAGTCACATTTTAAGTATAGTTAGTGGCAACTATATTTGACAGCACAGAAGAACATTTCCGTAATTACAGCAGTTCTGTTGGGCAGTGCTGATTGTGGTTTTAACCTGGACTTCCTCCGCCCCTTTTCTTGTCACCATATTTCCATTTAATTAACTATAGTTCTGGGTTATCATTTTTAATGCTGCATAGCAATCCACTGCTTGAATGTACCTTAATTTATTTGTCTAGTCTACTAATGATGGTTGCTTCTGTTTTTTTCTATTATAAAAAGCATGGTGATTTTTATCTTTGAGAATGTATCTTTTTTTTTTTTGTACTTGTCTAAAATATTTAATATTAGAATTGCTTGGTCCAAAGCTATGCATGTTTTACATTGTGGTACATATTTCAGAGCTGCCTTCCATAGACTGTGTCAGTAAACATTCCCTTGGTTGATTGTGAAAGGGCATCATATCTACTGGAGCAAGTCACTGAACCTCTTTTTTTTTTTTTTTAAATATATGTTTTTATTGATTTTTTGTTTAGAGAGGGAGATAGAAACATTAATGTGAGAGAGAAACATCGATTGGCTGCCTCCTGCATGGCCCCTACTGGGGATCGAGTCTGCAACCCGGGCATGTGCCCTGACGGGGAAACAAATTGGGGACCTTTCAGTCCATGAGGCGACACTTAATCCACCGAACCACACTGGCTGGCCATCCCTGAACCTCTTTAAGTCTCATTTAATTTTTCTCTTCAAAATAGGAATAATAATACTTACCACTTACCTTACTGAGTAGTTACTAGAAATTAAGTAATATTTGTTAATACTTTAAACAAATAAAAGGAAAGTTTCTACTGTCATTTATGATATTCATGTTAAACCACCCGTTGGTTGTAAGGATGGAAGTCAGGGACCCTTAGTCCTCTGTGATCTAGTTTAACACCCACAATAAGGAATACTGGTGGTGGTACCTGTGGAGAGGACATGACTTGGAAGACTTCATCGTGGAAAAGGAACTCCTGGCTTCATAGACATTATTTATTGTTGTAGACATAAATACACCAATATAAAGATAGGACTTTTTATACAAAGGCATTTAGAGAAGTGGGATCATTTTTGTTTTAAAATTAGAATGGGGTGAAACCTGAGATATCATCCAACCTCACTCCTCATTGTACAAATGAGAAAGCTGAGGTCCAGAGAAGTTAGAAGAGTTCTCAAAGTCACATAGCTAACGAGGTTAGACCCCAGCCTTCTGATCTCCATCCAGCATCCTTTCCTCTACATCCCACAGCTCTAAATGACGTCATCGGGATGTGGCAGGATTTGTACTATCCCTCAGATGAAGTCTGAGCCATTGTTGCAGTTCAGTTTGATAACTAGCATTTATCTAGAAGTTTATTCTGGAAAAAAATAAATGCTTGTAGAGGCTAACTGGGCCCTTTGAAAGGCAGGCTGTCAAATGCTTATTAGCTATTTGAAATTCCTATAGTAATAATAGAAATTTTCAAACTGACTGTTTAAGCCAAATTACAAATCAAATTTGTTTCTCATGAATGGCATCCAAGTTAGGCAGCATTCCTTAGAAATGAATTGTTTGTTGAAGCTCTCAGAGTTTCTGTCTTTAGGTCATTTCTGAAGCTTGAACTTAATACCCTAATTTATTTCTTGACTTTACATAAGAAACCATAAGGACAGACAGCTTCAAGTTTTCCAGAAGATTTTAATCAGCCTGCAAAACAAACCTCATGGCCATGTCCTCCCCATCTTGTCTGAACTTGCCTTCAAAGTACTTTCCCTGTGTATCTGTGCCCAGTTGCCTCCCTCAAGATCTCTCTTTTTACTGGCATTTTTTGAATATTTAATAGCTGCTAGCAATAAATAACTTGGAGAAATTAAGGTTGATGGCCCTCCTCCTATTTGCATCTGGGTCTTCTAAGAAACTATAAGAACTCTGAAATTTAGAAAGGGCAGACCCCTCTCCGATGAGTCCTGTGCTGGATTGCAACAAAATGAAAATGCTTGTCTTTCTGCAGGAACCAAAGCCCCGTGAGGTTTCTAGAAAAGCACAGCTTTTTCTGTGGCCATGCCAGGTTCCTATCTTACAGGGCTCTCCAACATGGCAACACCTGACCTTGCACCTGCTGATATAAAGCAGTAGAGGTGAGGTGAAAATGTAGGGACCAGTGGTTTGTTGGAACAGACCAATAGGGAGATAAATTACAGTGAAAACTTGATTTTTACATGAGATGAAAAGATGTGGGTAATATACACTCTTAGGTGTTTAAGGAATTATTTTTTTATTTCACATTTCTCTTTTGCTATATAGTTAAACATGCATATAATTATACATTGTGAACAGATAGGTTTAGTTTTCCCAACATAAAGGCTTCCTTATGTTGACTTGTTTTCTTTCTTTTATTCCTTTAAAAATGTGTTTGTATGTTTTCCTTGGATATATAGCAATTGACTAGTGTTTTTTTTTTGAACATGTAGCAATTGAATGATGTAGATATGAGAACTATCCATTGGAATAGTGTCTCCGTGTATTTGCCAAGTTGTTATCATAGTTTACTCAGAATCCCAAGAAGTTCTTCCTTGAAAACAAATGTGTTTGCTTTTCCCTTTTTGTTGAAGCAAAATTGGTTTGTTCTAAAATTTGCCTTAGTGATGGTGATGCTAGGGGGGAAAATGGTGAGCCTTATAGTCCCTGTCCTCTTATCTCTTTCAGAGTGACTGATCTGTTTTTATCAATGCATCTTATTTTTTAATTATATAACATTTGTAATGGCCCAAACCTACTTTGGAAATACATGAAGTGTAAATCCCAAATAAATGACTGACTGTCCATCTGCCAAGATAAAATGAGTTGGTAGGGGAAGGTGATTGATTGGTCAATGTTCTGGATTGGCCACTTTGATGACAGTGAGGGATAGAGGAAGGGATTTTATTGAAATCTTTACCTCATCCTTTTTTTAAGGGCTAAAGTTTGTTCTTTGTTTTGTTTGTTTGGCTTATTTGTTCCTGCTTTTTTAGTGGTGGAGAAACAGATGCAGAAAAGAACAGATATACATGCATTTCAAATATAAAAGTTGTTAAGAATTAACATTTTTTAAAGATGTGATAAATGCATGAGAATGTTTGACTAAAAAGCAGGTACAGTAACAGTGCTAAGGCTGATAGGATCCATGGAAATTGGTCTGGATATTATCACAATACCTTATATGTAAGGAACATTCACCATGGTTTCATTTTAATGCTGACCAGTCTTTGAATATCATACAGTGCTATAGTATTTAATTTAGTAAATCTTTCAAAATGAAGAAAATATTTTCCTTCACAGAAATGCAGTTCAATTTTGACTTCAAAAAGAACAAAAAGTAGAGATAAAAATTCTTTTTACAACACCAAAATCCAAAATACAGAGTAAACAGCTGTAATACTATGTAAAAAAATCACCAAATACAACTTTTCAGAAGTAAACATGTAAGATTTTTTTGTTTCAGTATCAAATAACAAAAATATGTAGCTGATAACCAAGCCTTATAAAATGAATTATGCTCTCAAATTGAAAAAAAAATAATTTTAGTAGATGTGAAATCTAAATTAACAAACTTTGTATTATGGTTTTATAATGGTTTGTCAAATGGTCAAAATATCTGTTTCAAAATAGGTACGTTAAATGATCATGTATCTATCTGTGGGTGGCAGACAGGGCTGGTCATTACCTGAGTCAGAGAACTGCATCATTCCCATGGACCTCAACTACAACTCCTAATGGACTTGCTACTTCTTTAGTGCTAATAATTATATGCATTTTAATCAAAGAAAGATATCATCTTACCCAAGAGGAGGTAAACACATATATTAAGAGATATAATTGAATATGAAAAAAAAAATCAATGGTTTTCAACCTGTGATATCTAAATAAATGATAGTCTTCAAACTACTTTGGAAATTCCAAAAAGCCTAATAGAAATTATATATTTATCCATGATATGGTTTCACAGACTGACATTTTTTATTGCCTTCTGCCTGAAATTCTATCAAGCCCATGAGGTAACTAACAGCTCTTACCTCATATTGGTCAGGGAGCTCTGAGAAGCAGTTGTATTTGTCATTGAATAAGTGGGAAAATGGAAAAACAATAATTTCCAAACAAATGTAGCCTGTCCAACAGGCACAGTCTTTCAAAACATGGGGTTATGTTAAGAAAGGGTTGGATATAGTGAGACAGCTAACAAAAGAGGTTTGTTGGTGAAGGCAAGGTTGAAGAACCACTGAATTAATCTACTGAATAGGGCTTTATCGTCTACTAAGTAGGGCCTGAGGAAATTCAATATAAAAAAGGGATGTTTTGATCCAGTAGAGAGGGGAAGGGCCTGGAGCCTCCCTGGGGATGGGCATATTTAGCAATATCAGGTGAGGTCATGAGGATTTTATCTGTGTCACAGTTTGGCCCTCAAATGACCCTGGAATGGAGGCAGCTCAAAATTAGAACTGAGAGTTCTGGAATAGAGCAAATACGATAAGAGTACCTCTTTCCCCTCGTCCTCGGCGCTGGGCGGGAGCAGGCAAAACTCAGAAATCCCACGCTTCCTGTTAATCTAGGATCAACTTCGGGACTTTAACATAGTGCTAGACGAGAGAGTGAAACCAAACAGAAAGATGCTTGTGTTATGACCGCACTGGAAATTCATCCCTGTGTGCTGCTGGGGCTGACATCCTGATAAAGTTCAGGCGCCTTGGAGCTGCCCGGACAGCCCAGTCTCCGGACCACATACTCCCCATCTGTGGCATAAACATGAAATTTCTGAATTATTCCTGTTGGCATTGTCATCTCTGTTCACAGGCCATGAACCTTAAATATATAATTGGGACCCAAGTTATGCTGAAGTAGAAAATTTAAACATTTCTGCTCACTTGCCGAAAACCTCCCTCCCCCAAGTTGCTAGACTGACCCGGTCCTCCTTATAGCAACTCACAATTATTTTCTGTGTCATTTAGGGATTCCATCATTTTGCTACAGATATTCACATCTTGTTCAGTCTGCTTACTTGATAGCAGTTAGTGTGAAAGAAAAATTTGGGCAAATATATGTAAATAAGTGAAAGAAAGTTAACTTGTTCAAGACAACAATTGTTTTACTCTAAGGCTGTGTTGTTAGCAGTTGAAGGTATACCAAATTTGCTTTTATTTTCTAAAAGGACTCAAAAGCAGAGAAAAATCTACTTAGAAAAGACAATTCTTCAGGGTAGGATAATGAATCTTTATTCTAATTACATACATCTTTATTTATTATATGATAACTAGGAGTTTGGAGTTGTAATATTTCTCTACTGTTAATTTGAAGCTTTTAAATTTCAGTTGTATCAGTTTCTTTTTCAGTAAAGATAAATACTGACTTCATAAAATTCATGGAAAGTGATAATGTTACCTACTTTCCACAGATGATGGAAGCTGTATAATTATACGTGTTGCTGATGCTATACTTAGTTTTGTATTCTTTTCTTAGGAAGTTTTTCTATATTATATGTAATTGTAAATATTCTTAAAAGTGTTATTAGTAGCCATAATAGCAATAAAGAAAAGGAGCAACAGAAAAGGTTGATTACCATACAAAATTACTATTTAAAATAATAGAGAATGTGGAGCAGAATAACATCTTTCCAGACAATGAAAACATGCCAGAAAGATACGTTCACAGAACGATGTAAATAATACCTAATATTTCCAATTGAGCCCACAGCAATGAAGAAAATGATAGCTGTTAAATAAAAACATGAATCAGAATTAGAAAAACTGAAAAACATGATGATTGAAGAGTAGGAAGATTTTAAGAGAAACTCAGGAAAGAATTGGAAATAAGAGAAAAATTAATTTCAGGAAGGAAGACTTTAAGGAAGGAAAACAAGGGTAAATAAATACAACAGCTAATACCTTAAGAAATGTAAAATGTGGAAGAGAGGAAAGATGATAATAACCCCAAAATGGAAACAGCCCAAATATACATTAACTGATGAATAGATAAAGAAATTTTCCTTTATCCTGAAAGTAATACTGCTTACCAATAAAAAGAATAAACTAAGTATACATGCATCAACATATTCTGATTAAATCTCAGAAACATTATGCTACATGAAATAAGTCAGATACAAAAAAAGACTACATGCTTTGTGATTCTATTTAAATTATATTCTAGAAAAGGCATAACATAGGAACAGTTAGCAGGTCATTGATTTGCCAGAGGCTGGAAGTGTGTGCATGTAGGGAAGGGGGTGGCAATGAACTGCAAAGAGGCGTGAGAAAACTTTTTGGTTTGATAGAAATGTTCTAGATCTTGGTTACACTCCTTCTTACATTTGCCAAAGCTTACCAAACTGTATACTTTAAAAGGATTAGTTATATTGTATGTAAATCACACCTCAGTAAAAACAAAGAAGTAAAAAGATGAAAAGAATTTAAGAAAAGCAGATGCAAGCAAATTTTGAAGATTGAACATATGCATACTAGGAATCCCCAAGAAAAAAAAAAACTAAAACAGTGGAATACAATCAATATTAACATCTCTACTTCATGAGAACTATCTTGAAATATTTTTTAAATGATTTAAAATTATATATTGAAAAGGAACTACAAATACAAGGCAAAAAAATCTACCCAGAAAACTAAAAACTATTGATCTATAAAAAGAAGAAAAAAAATTCTATAGTTGTCTAGGCTAAATAACCAAGTCATTAATAAGGGAAATAATTTGAGCTTGTCACTAGATTTTTGTTAGCTGATTTTTATTTTATTTATTTTTTGCTAGAATGCAATGGAGTAACATATTTAGGAAACTTGGGGAAAGAAATGGCAGTTAAGGAGTCAGCCAACTAGTACTTCAAGTATAAAGATTACAGGAAAACTTGCAAAAACGAGGGTATGTTGTTTCCTGAGCTGTTACTGAGGAGTGCACTGGAGAATGTGTGTTACGTCATCAGAATGACTGGAGACACGTCCCTGGAAGGACTGCTGGCAGTGATTTCATTGGCTGATAAAAACCACAAAAAGAAAGACAACCATATGCAACTCTTAACAAAACTGTACAACACTGTTTATGAACTAATCTTGCCAAAAAAGAAAAAGAAATAAAAGAGAAAGGAAAAGTAAAAAGAAACCTGAATATGATCAAGCCTTTAGATCTATCAGTTTCCAGGAAACATGGCAGAAAGGGGAATGTGTTAAATAATACCATGGGCTTGCAATCAACAAAACCCAGACTGTGTGAAATGTGAAACTTCAGGATAGACCATCTTCTTCAACAAAATTCCCAAGAGAGAGGAGAGAGAAAGAAAACCCATATCTTAATAGGTATGAGTCATATTAACCAATCAATATGTGGACCTTGTTGAGGAAATGACTGATTTATATGATAATACTAAGGAATTAATTTTTGTAGGGTTATAATAATGGTAGTGTGGTTGTGTTTTAAAAGCGGAATCCTTGTCTTTTAGCAATACATACTGAAATATTTCAATGAAACGACAGGATGTCTAGGATTTGCTTCAAAATAATCTGAAGTTGGTGGTAGTGTGTGGGACCACAGATGAAGCAGGATTGGTCAAGGCTGCTAACTGTTACTGCTGGGGGACAGGGGTGCACTAGTTTGTTCACTCTGCTTTAGTATGCTTGAAAATTTACATAATAAAATATTAAGAATAGAATGACTAACTTTTGTATTATTTTTCACAAACCTGTAGTGAAACCATCAGCATTCTCCAGGACCAGAAAAGGAGTCTTAGAGAGGCAATCATTTGCTCCAGGACATGTGACTAGTGTTAGAATCACAAATCCAGTCCTGATCTGACACTGGTCCCTGACTGTCCGAAGCTTGTTATCCTAGAAGCAGAGGTGTCTCTTTTCTTTGGTTGCTTGGGTCCGTCTTCCCAGTGTTCTGATCAGCAGTGTGGGCTGTGTTTCCTGCAGCGTCACACTTTCTACATTTCAGTGACAGGCTCATGTTCTTTCCCGGTCTGTTCCTCAGCTTACCTCCAGGCGCTGCATCTTTGTGCCAGGCTCACCTCTTTATTTCTTTGTCATTACATGTTAACTTTTCCTCATTTTATGTGCTTTTAATTTCTATTTTCTTCTTTTCCCCCTCTTCTGCTGTTTCTTTTTTTCCCTTAGTCTTTCTCCATCCATCAAGTGACTTTTCAGTTGCTGGTTATGGCCCTTCTATTCCTGGCTGTGCTGTAGATGTTATTCCTTCTCTCTCGTCTTTGCCCTAATGATCACTTCTCTTTCAAAGAGTTGCATTCAGGTGAGTTTGAGAAACTGAACCAGCAAAGAGAGCTCTCAGGAGGCAGCCCTCATGAGACAGGAACCCAAACAATAGTATTCAGAATCTAGGAAGACTTGTGATTTTTCTATTTAAACATTAGTGTGAGAGGAACCCTGGCACCTTGAACAAAGCAGGTACCCCATTAATATTTACAAATGAGATCAATGAAGAGGAAATGAAATGACATACTCAGAAGAACTTGCTTCATGACAAAAAGATTCCTTACTCTATCTATGCCTTTGGAGGTGTTGGAGTCAGTTTTCATTCCTTATATAAGCCTTGCTTTCTGTATCCAGGAAATGAAGACACCATAGACCTGTGAGATAACGCCTTGCTCTTTTTTGGAGTGCAGATCAGCCCACCTTGTCAGTGTAGCTCAGAAACACTAGATTGGAAGTTTCTTGACGGCAGGGACCTTGTTGATTCATGTTCACGTCTCTGTACTTAGGCATTGTGTAACTGCGGGGTGTTGCAGGATGTCATCTGTCTTGCTCAGATCAAATGTTAGGAAGGGTCTCTGTTAGGTCACACGCCTGTGCTACCACTACTTAAGGCAACCTGCAAAACAGGACTTTTATTCATGGTATATTTTGTTGCCTTCCCACCTGCCATCTTTGTCTCTCTCTGCTCTCTCCTAAGCACTCCACACCCTCACGTTTTCCCCTGGTGAAAGCCCTCCCACCACGGCAACAACCTCCAAAGACTTGCCAATCCCCAGATGTCCTGCGTTCTAATTGGAGTTGCTTCCATTGCCCTGACAGCCCTACACCACCTTCATCAACATTGTGATTTCTAGGTTACTGATCTAAGATGAGCATTTGTTTATAAAATATGAATCATAGCAGGTTTAGTCCAAATTAATTTCTGCTTAGTGGAATGTGTAAAAAGATTGCCCTAGATTCTAGAGTGGCACTCAGTATTGGAAGAGGTGTCAATGAGGCATCCCACTAGAAATGCGCTGGTTGCTCCTCTGCTTCCTTGCTGCTCCCTGACTCATGGGGTTTACTGTGAGAACTGGCGTCGCTTTAGGGAAGTGTTCCGCTGTCCTGCCACGAGACCTTGTGCCAGGAAGTAATTTCTAGTCATTGTCTGGTCAAGTGCATCAACTTGCTTTGAAATAGGCCATTAAAAATAATCCAGGAAATCAATAAAGGGGTTTGTGTCACTTTTAAACCTCTCTAAAGGAAGAGATTTTCACAACCTCCTTGGCATGCCAATGTATCACAAACTTGGTGACCATTGATTCTCCCTTGTAATTTAAGGAGAACTAAAAAATGCAGATGCACACAAATGTTCATACATTTAAAAGTAATTGTTATGTAACTTTAAACTGCCAGTAGTTTTCTATAGTGTTTCCTAGAAGTAGAAAATTTTTAAGACATGTCCAGTAATCTGTAAATTCAGAATACGTTTTTTAAAATTTATTTTTATTGTTGACAGTATTACAGATGTCCCTCCCTTACCCCCCTCCACTTGGCCCCTGCCCCACCCCAGGCCTTCACCGAACTACTGTCTATGTCCATGGGCTATGCATATATGCATATATTTTCTTTGGTTAATCTCTTCCCTTACCTACCATCCCTCTTCCCTCTGAGGTCTGTCAGTCTGTTCTATGCATCCATGCCTCTGGACCTATTTTGTTAGTCAGTTTATTTTGTTCATTAGATTCCACATATAAGTGAGATAATGTGATACTTGTCTTTCTCTGACTGGCTTATTTCGCTTAGTATAATAATCTCCAGGTCCATCCATGCTGTCGCAAAGGGTAAGAGATCCTTCTTTTTTTTTGTTTTACAGCTGCATAGTGTTCCATTGTGTATATGTACCACAACTTTTTTATCCATTCATCTACTGATGGGCACTTGGGCTGTTTCCAGATCATAGCTATTGTAAATAATGCTGCTATGAACATAAAGGTGCATATATTCTTTCTAATTGGTGTTTCAGACTTCTTAGGATATATTCCTAGAAGTGGGATCACTGGGTCAAATAGCAGTTCCATTTTTAATTTTTTGAGGAAACACCATATTGTTTTCCCTAGTGGCTGCACCAGTCTGCATTCCCACCAGCAGTGTACTAGAGTCCCCTTTTCTCCACACCCTCACCAGCACTTGTTGTTTGAGGATTTGTTGATGGCAGCCATTCTGGCAGGTGTGAGGTGATACCTCATAGTCGTTTTAATTTGTATCTCTCTGATGATTAGTGACATTGAGTGTTTTTTTCATATGTCTATTGGCCATCTGTGTGTCCTCTTTGGAAAAGTGTCTATTCAAGTCCTTTGCCCACTTTTTTAATTGGATTGTTTGTCTTCCTGGTGTTGAGTTGTATGAGTTCTTTATATATTTTGGAAATTAACCCCTTATCAGATGCATCATTGGCTGTGCTCTCCCTTACAGTGGGTTCCCTTTTCATTTTGATGGTTGTTTCTTTTGCTGTGCAGAAGCTTTTTAGTTTGATGTAGTCCCATTTTTAAATTTTTTCCTTTGTTTCTCTTGCCCTTGATCAGTAAGAAAGTAGGTAAGATTTAATGATAAATTAGATCATTAAAAATTGAATCCTGGCAGGGAAGGTATTTTCTGTACGTTTACTGTTTACTTGTATTGTAGCACCACCTAGTGTTGATGGAGAAATAAGCTCTCTACAGCTTTCCTTGCCTCCCTGGTTAACCCAGGCATACCCAAAGTATATACACTCTTGACCTGTCAGCCAAAACAGTGCTGCTCAAAAGTGTTTCTAAGTTATAAAATACAGATAGATGAAGTATTATGCCTTCAGTTACCTAATCAGAATGGACATATTTATTGACATACATATGTGACATATTTTATCGCTTTTAAGCCTAATGTCTGTCTTTTTATTTCCTAACAAAACATCCTGTAGATGTTGGGAAATTACTGATGATTTTTAACTTCAGTTGCTCTTTCAACAAACAAATATTTAAATGGTGAAACATCAATTCCTCCAAATATGTTGATACTCTATTAGCTCCAGTGTTATTATTTCTGCACTATCCCCACTTCCTGCCAATCCGGACAGAAACCATCAGCTGGGATATTGAGGTTTAGAACTTTGTTACCCAAAGTGTGGTCCTGTGGTCAATGGAATGGAAGCTTCGGCAACACTTGGGAACCTGTTGGGAGTGCAGAATCTTTGCCCCTAACCAGACCTACTAAAACAGGGCCTACACCTTAGCAAGATCCCCGTTAAAATTCAAGAAGCACTGTTTTAGAGGCTTATCCCCACCAAAGATTGACCATCAGTCAAACCAAGACTAATGACTCATTATAATTTTGGAGTTACGACATTTTATTCTTGGAAAAAGTTACGTGACTTTTTTGTCTAACTCATGACTTGTTTTATATAAATTGTATCACTGCTGTTGTTGGGATTTACATCAGCAAGCAAAGAAGTCACAGTCCTTTCCTACGGGATCTGTCAGCTTCCTCTCTTGGGAGACATAATCAGGGAGCCATTTAAAGCAGTTGAGAGGAAGATCGCCAACTCTGAAATTTTAGGGCATGCAAACGCTAACAAAATATTTAGGTTTGCTGTAATAGAGAGACTCAGTTTGAAGAGACAGTAGAAGTTGAGGCTTAACTAATTCCTGCCAATTGAAATAGAAAGGAACACTTACAGGTTGCATTATTATTAAAGTTGGAAATTTTAAAGCTTGATTTTTTTTAAAGCTTTAATTGCACCTCTTTCTTCTACTTATGCATCTAGTAAATTTAGTATAAAAATAAGAGCAGTTACTGCCATTTGTTTTTTGGTTAATCTTCAATGAGCTCATAAGTTTTAGCAAATTAATATCATTCACAAATTTAGTTAAATTTCCTAAAACTTTTAAACCTATCTAATGATCTCAAACACCTTAGGTGAATAATAGGATAAACTTACAAGTTGATCTTTCTATGAACTTAGGTAAATTAGAAAATGTAATAAAACAAACTTATAAAATGATAAACTGGATTTTTTATATTAAAAATAATCAAATTATTTCTTTAATTAAAATTATAGCTTATATCTATTAAGCATTTCAAATTAAAACTTGAAGGCACTATTTATTATATTTCAGATACTTTAAAATGTCTCAAAAATTTAATAAACACAGAGATTATCTGCACAATTACAAAATTTACTACTAAATTTAGAACAAAACCATGGTTCATGTCAGATTTCTATACTTATTTCTGCATTTGCCTCGTGTTTCATAGTTGCTTGTACACCTAAAGGAAGCAGAAGTTATTTAATCCATGACCAGTATTTCAATCCCTTTGGGGAGAAGTGTTTAGTAAGAGATACTGTGGACCAGAATGCCAGACATGGGTGCTATTTTTGAAACTATAGATTACCATGCTGAACCTTCTTGTATATTGTTTTTTTGTTTGTTCTTGGTAAATCAATTGCTTTTCTTTTTTTAAAACGTATCTTTATCCTTGAAAGTATTACAGATGTCCCCCTTTTATCACCCATTGACCCCCTCCACTCTGCTCCACCCCTCCCCAGACCTTCACAGAACTATTGTCTGTGTCCATGGGTTGTGCATGTATGCATATTATATATTGTTTTTACATCTTCCCTGCCAGTGGAGCAGTCCAAGTCCATAGCTTTCAAGTGGGACTTAGTTACACAACCCAGTGCATCACTTGTCCCCTGGGTGTATTCTACCTTTATTCAGTTTTTATTGGAAACTCTTAACAACATTCTCTCACTCAATTTGGGTAGATGGAATTCTGTACCCCCCACCAGGGCTGCAGCTTAATTAGCGTTAATTGAAACCTGCAGCCCCATCCAGGATATGAACTGCCCTTGTAGTTTATTAACTGTCTCATCTGCCTCCATTTTACAGTTATTCTATTGACATCGCCCCCTGACTGGAGTCTGGCTACGAATGAAACCTGTGCATGGTGTTACTGGACTCCACTGAGTAAGCACAGATGTTGCAGAGCGTCAGGCATTCTGGGTTAGGACTTTTGTGCTGGCACAATTATTGTCAGTAAACCAAGAACAATAGTCCTTATGAGATTTCTTTCAGACTTCAACATATGGAAGCCTAGTGGATTGCTTGCTCCTTAAAAGAAACTAGAGGTGTGAGAGTGTCCTCATTGTTATTGGTTGGGTTCCTAGGCAGGATTCTGAGGCTCTGAGATTTGCATTCGGGAGGTTTATTGTGATAAGCCATTGGGAGCTCACTTGTGAGAGGTGAGCAGCCTCAAATCAAATAGTGGGAGGAGCTGAATTCCAGGGCAGCTGCCATAGAGCCTCAGTCATTCCCACAGGGAACTCCGTAGAGTTGTGCTCCCACCCCTTTCCCACCACATTTTCTCCCTCCTCTGACTGAGCAGGCAATGGATGTGGAAGGCCCTCAGGGAAGGTTGTGACCTTGGGTGAGGCAGCTGAGGGTAATCCCCAGAGAGGGTCTCAGCAGAGAAAGCTGCCAATACTCCTGCCAGCTGGGGGGGAGTAAGTGCCTCCATTAGAAGTGATGGGGAGTATAAATGCTTCCCATAGCACTCACAATGTTTCCTCTATTATTATCATTATTGAAGGGCTTGGCCCAGAAAAGATCATGGCCTTTAGCCATGGAACTTAATTCTAGGAGAGGCAATGTAACGGCAGACTGATCCCCTTAATGCAAATGAAAAGGCCTCTCTTGGCTGAGAGGCATTGTGGAGAATGCATGAAAACATGGCAGTAATGTTGGCAGGGAGATGGCAATGAGGTTCTCTGAACCAACTGTCTCCTGCAGCTGTGAAAAGACACACAGCCTGGCTGCCAACTGTTGGGCTCATTGTGCTTTGGCTGAATTTAGTTCCCTCTTATGTCAACTTGGAATTCCATGTGGAGGAAAATTGGTCTGGTCTGCCACCATCTCCATCTCTTAGCAACTGAGAGAGCTTGAAACAACAGCTGGGTAATTTGATATTGGAAATTTAAAGGTCGTGAAAATGGAATATAATGGCTGTTTGTATTAAAGAAAAATAAAAGAGAAAATGATGTAACTCTAATGCTTAGAAATGTTTGGAATGCCACACGAGTTACAAAGAGTAAAAATCTAGTTTAAACTGGGTGGGCTCTTCCTCTCTTGGAATGATTAAAATTGAGTCCAGAAGCACTCCCAAACACATATATTTGCCTAAATATAAGTTCCTGTGGAATGTTTGAACTGCAGTGTGAAGAATAGTTTCTATGTTCTGCATTTATTTTCTCTAAGACCGACCTGCTGCTTTCTTACCACAGCTTTGAAACAATAATTCCGACATAACATCGATGAGAGTTGAGAATATATTTTATTTTGCTTTTGGTGGGCGGTGGGGAAGGGGACCAGAGCTGAAGACAGGAGAAAATGAGGTGTGGTCCTCAGAGGCAGTGATGTGCTGGAAGCCTGCTTTGTAGGCTGCTCGCATGGTCTCCAGGGTGCACGTTCAACAGGCAATAATGTAATTGCACGTTGGAAAACTAGAAAATGAGAAGCCAAGTGAAATTGTTGATAACAAGGTGCTTTCCCTCTTCCCTGGGGCCAGTGAAGAGGCCATCTGGTTTTCAAATCAGAAAATATGGTGTTTGCTTTCAAAATGAGTCAAATGCCACACTCTGACGAAAATTCCAAAGCAGAAAGAGAGAAGGACGGAGAGAGGGAGTGGGAAGAAGAACTTGAAATGTTTAATTAGTGGGGCAAGCTGCTTGCTGCTTGCATTCCTTAGGTTCATAATCCAAGCATTTTGCCACTGTTTAGTGAACCTGCCAGACAAGGTTCATTTGAAGGGATGCAGATTACAGGGAAGGGGACTGAAAATCTCGTGTTTTACATGGTAGGTGACTGCCTGGTCTTGTTTCTCAGGATAACTTGTTGATCTACCACATACTCAGCTTTCGTCCCAGCACACTGGGCCATTGTCTCCTTTGCTTGGTTAGGGTTCACTTCCTTGCCACTTCTCATACTGCTGGGTCTGCCGATGCTGTCAACATTAGCATCCCTACCTTTTCCGTCATTGCTGAGAGAATTTAATGCCTTCCTCTTGAAGTGGCTCCAATTCCTCAACGAGTGGTTTTTTGACACAACCTTGAAGAGGTGAAATAAAAATTGATTGAGAACTACATTTCTTCTTCGTATCCATCTACTTCTTTACCTCCAAACTCCCCTAAGATCACATCCATCCAATTTACAACAAATGAAACAGAACCATATGAAATTTCTTCCTTTCTTTTCTTTTCTTTTTTTTTTTGTTGTAGGTCAAAGGCAGTTAAATATAGGTAATGTCATATGGTTCAACTTCTATATATACAAACAAGTTCTCTGATAAAAACGAAACAAAACTGAGTGACTGTGGGGACCATCCTTAGAATTTTCTGAGGAAAGAAAAAAGACTTCAAGGTAAACAGACTGACATACTTATTTGTAACCAAACTAAATTCCAGATGGGCTGGCTTATAGTTCACAGACAGAAAAGAAACAGGGATCCCGTCTTGTAGGAAACTAGCACTTCTCCCTAAGGGAAATGAGGATTTAAGTTTCCTTTGTGGGATATGTTTCCAGTTCGGTTGGTCTTGCATTTATCTTACAAATTCTTTTTGATGTTTGCACTTCATTCATTTTCCAAAATTTGTTTTGATTCCAGATCTCTGTGTTACATTTCTGTAAATTTGTTTATATGCTCTTTGCTTTGAAAGATAGTGTATCAACTTTTTTTTTTTTTTAATGAAAACTCTAACTTTCCACTCATTTGGGAAAGAAATGTGCATTTGTTCACTTCCACAGCTCTAGAACATTCGTCTTCAATTTTATATTTTTATCTGAGACACAGGAAGTGCATCTGTTTAAACTTACTCTCTGGAAATGAACCCAGAGTTACAGCCTGATGAGCATTATACAATGGAATGGAATCTCAGTGTAGTGCACTTTCATACTTTATTTTTGATGGTTTATGAATGTATAATAATCATAGTGAATGTTAATTCAACCCTTACTATGTGTCAGATACTATGCACATACTGCCACATTTAATTCTCATCCTATGATGTGGGTCCTAGTCCTAACTCACTCAGCAAATGAGGGAACTGAGGCACAGAGGTTCAGTTTCTCTCCCAAGGAATCAAAGTTGTTAATAGCAGCGCTTAGACTGACTTTCAGGCTCTCTCCAGGCCTGCTCTCTTGATTTACTGTAACATTCTGCCTCTGCACTGACTGCGACTAATTCAGATATCCCCAATTCATCATTTTTAGTGCCTATTGTTCTTATTTTGTCTTTTTTATATAATTTTTTTCTTTATTGATCTTTTTTATTTATTTTTATTATTATTTTTTTTATCCTCACCCGAGGACATTCTTTCATTTTTTTGTTCAGATAGAGTGGGAGGGAGAGAGAGGAAGAGAGAGAGAGAGAAACATTGACGTGAAAGGGACACATCGAGTGGCTGCCACCTGCACGACCAACCAGGGCCGGGGACAAACTGCAACCGAGGTACATGCCCTCAGCGGGAACCGAACCCGGGTCTCTCTGGACCGCAGGCCGACGCTCTAACCGCTGAGCCAAACCAGCCAGGGCATTTATTGATCTTTTTTAGAGAGAGAGGAAGGGAGAGGAAGAGAGAGATAGAAACATGGATGAGAGAGAACATTGATTGGCCACCTCCTGCATGCCCCCCACTGGGGATCTGGCCCACAACCTGGGCGTGTGCCCTGACCAGGAATCGAACTGGTGACCTCTTGGTGCATGGGTTGACGCTCAACCACTGAGCCACACAGGCCGGGCAGTTGTTAGTTCTTATTTTGAAGGTGAGGTGACCTATGATGGCAGGTGTATACTGACTATTCTGTGAAGAGCAAGACTTCAAAAGAGGCGTCTCGATTAATTTTCCCATTGTGGAGCTTCAAGCAGACCAGCTTCTGTTTGCTGCACTAGCGTACAACCAATCCGAGCACCTGAATCCTTACAGCTCAATCTGATGAGCTGAGTCTGCAGCCAGAAATCATTTTCAGCTCTGTTAACTACCCATAAAAAAGTTTCAAGCCCACTTTTAACTACACAATATCGTAATTATTATCTGCCTAGAACCTTAAAATTGTCCTATTTCCATGCTGAAACAAAGGTCAATATATTGTTCTTTAACATATTTATATGCTATGTTTTCTAGTATCTTATATTTATCATTTCAACGAATCTTTATCGAGAGCCTACCATGTATCAGACATTCTTCTTAACATAGCAATGAACAAAACTGACAACTCTGACCTTGAGCACTTCACCTTCTCATAGTGATTTGTTTTTAAAAGAGTTGTCAGCAGAGGGCCAGAAAAGAAGAGTGGGTCTACAAAAGTAACTTCTAGATGGGATTGAGAGGCCTGAGGAAAAATGCATCGTGCCTCCTTAATTCAGGAGACCCCCTCCCCCAAACCTGCTCAGAATCTACTCAGGCAAGAGCAAACAGCAAAATGGGGTTGGAAGAGGTTTAAATTGAGCTTCCTTTGTGTGTATTACCTTAAAATGCATTGTATGGAGATATTTATATAGCAATCCAAGTCTCCTGCTGTATTTTAGCCTTGTTTTCCATACACAGAATTTTATCTAGCCATATTCTAGTTGTGTCAGAGAAAGATGAAAACCCTCAGACCCCAAGTTTGAGGATCTTTCTGGATCGCAGAGTTAAAAATGATAGAAAAATCCCCTAAGTGGAAACTGCTGAAGAGGGAAGCGAAGGGTGAGGTTCACAGTTCTCCCAAGTAATGGCTGCGCTGGCTGGTTGAGAGGGCTCTGAGGCCCCTTGGCTTCCATATGTGTGGGAGTCTGTCCTGACAAGCCAAGTTAGTGCCACAGTTCCAAGGCTAGTGTGTGCCACAGACTTGAAGAAATGCCTTGTGGCATATTTACGACTTTGGTCCCTCAAATCAATTTAGCCAGATCTTTTTACTGAGGAAGAATTTTTATTTATAGAGATTTTGCTACAAATGAGAGGCAATTTAGAGTGGTGGTTGTGGGAGTTGATTCTTGGAGCCCAACTGTCTGGGTTCAAATTTCAGCCCCGCCTCTTACATGGCTACACAAGGCAGATCACTGTGCCTTGCTTTCCTTTTCTGAAAAATGATGGCTGTAATAATAGCATCTACTTCATAGTATTGTAATAAGCATTACATTAAATAGTATCCGTTAGATGCTTAGAATGATGCCCGGCCATACTAGGCGCTATATAAATGTAGCTCATATGATGAGAGCTTTAGATTCTCCGGTCAGTGGGTATTACCTAGCTGGGGTTTAGCATCCACAGTGAATCTTTCACATCGCTTGATAGGCCTGGTGGGCATCAGCCCTAAATGCTGAAAGCAAACTCTAAGACTCAGAGGCAAGGCATGTGCTGAGCATTTTCATGTACGGAGTATTGAATTTTTGTATGCAGTGATTAAGAGCCAACATCAGTGAATGCGGTTGCCAAGAAGCATCACACACACACACACACACACACACACACGTGCGCGCGCACAAACACATGCACACGCACACACGCACACACACATGTCTGCAAGCCAAGTCCATGTGTGATGGCCATCAGATGTGTCAGGCATCATGCTCAGATCTATGAAACGAAGGGAGAGATGTCAGGGAGATGAGGGTCCTTCTGCTAAACAGATGACTGAGTGATTAAGTAAGTGAACAGTGAGAAGGAAAATTCCAACTCCAACTGGAGGCAAGATGTGAAGCAGCAGCAGCAGCTAAGCTAACAGCCCGGTGACAAGGATTACGGATGGACTGCATGTCCCCGGGGGGAGCCAAATGAGGTAGAAGACACATCAGAGGAGACCTCCGCCATCAGAAAACTCGGAAGTGTAATCTGAGGTAGAAAGAGATAATCAGCATGTGGAAAACTAAATTTGGCCTGAAATATATATCTGTTCAAGGTGCAGGCCAGGGAAAGAAGGTGAATGCCAGGGTAGATTTTATGAGGAGCTCCCAGAATACACAAACTACATTGTGATGACTCTATAGTAAGGAAGATGATTATGGCTGTTTTAGGCACGAGATGAGGGTGGATAGAGCCTGGCTACATGTGGAGGGAGAGAGAATGGTTGGACTAATATAGGGTCTGGAGGAGATGCATAAACAGGCTCCTTGGTATAATGGAATTCACCATGAGAGTTCCTGATTTCTACTACATTGTCTGCTTTGCCTCAGAATAAAATTAGTATCCAGGGAGAAGGAGCTGGTCTCAAGTTAGAGGGCATTGAAAAAAATATATATATATTTGGAGCAGAGGAGAGGATGGAGCTGCCCAGTCCTATTTCCATGAAAATTTGGCATGCTCAAGGACCCCTAGGGATTGGGGCGGGGATGCTTTCCCAGGAAGTATTCCATTGGGTTTAGACTTAGGAACAAGTGGCTTATATTAAGTTAACATATACTTCTTTCATAGATTTTTAGCATTGCATACAATTGCTTTTAAAAATCACTTCTATTATCTCCCCGATTGTATGTATAATACTTATTCTTAGAAAAATGATGAGAAAATAAAAATCATCTATGGCCCACTAATGATACTCACTATTACCATTTTTGATGTATTTTCTTTTTCCATGTTTTATTTACATATATACCAAAATTGGATTCAGACTCTATCACAATTTTATACATTGTTCTTGAACATTTTCTGTATCACATAGATACATATATTTATGTTTTTTCACAATTCTTGTGCTCAGGTAATCTCTAGTATGTTAATTAGTAAGGGATTTGTAGAGTTCTCTACCTTTCTTAAACTGGTACTATGATGGTTTTAGGCCTTAAAAAGCCAATTTGGGATTTGCAGTTTGCCTTGAGCTGTAAGATAAAAAACAAGTTCCAAATGTAAGAGAATTGGACCTTGGAGCTGGGGTTTGTATCTCTTAATAGTCTTTTGAGGAGAACATTCTGACTAAATGTGTATGTCCCAATTCAAACAAATGATAGGCAGCTGCTTGTTTGGGAGAGAAAAGTTGGCTACTATGTCAGATATTTAGAAAAAAGAAGCAGTTGACCTATTCTTCAGAGTTGGATGAAAAATCATAGCTCCAAGTAAGAGAAAGTTGGGGCCATTTTTGAAGAGGAAACAATTTACAATTCACCTGAATAGTAAATTCTATGTGGGCTCCTGCATTAGTGAAAGATTTGTATCAAGCCCTGAAGTCTTGGAGACAATTAACACAATATGCAGAATCCAAAAGGCATTCTTCTTAAACATCTGTGCCCTATTCATAGTCAAGGTGCCCATTTATGGTCAGCTATGCTTTCTTGATGTTGGATTTCTTCTCATGATTTGTAAATCTTTGTATAAAGTGATTCACATAGCTGTTCTGAAGGAAGGGAAAAATGGTTTGTGATTTAGTATAAACCAGCGTGGAGCCAAAAGATTTTTTAAAAATCTAATTTCATTTATAATTTTTTGAATTTAGGTATCACTGCATTAGGCAAGGTTTGGTATATAGAGTGATGCAAGACATTCTCTCAAGAGCCAGAGTATTTTATTTACTCCATCAGCCCAGTGTGATTCTTTTTTGTCCCCTTCAGCCCCCACCCTGAACTGTTCCAGCCCGAAGATCTTAGTGGCCCAGAAAAGTGTCTAGTTGGTCTTCTGATTACTTCAACACACAGACAATTAATTCATATTTGCAAATTAATATATGGTAAACATACTTTGAAAATATGAACTATATATTTTTTTGATATACAAGATTGTTGTAAAAAATCAAACAACAGATAAGTGAGAATTCTCTTCTTTTTTTTGGTTTAAAAAATAATAGCGTTTATTGGACAACCATCATTAACGATATCTGGGAAATAAGTGGATTTCAACACAAATGGACATACTATATGCGCACAGTCCTTTTTTAACAGATGAAGTCCAAGAAAGTACTTGTTGAGCTATACAAAAAGGCAATCTGGGTGCAAAGTCTAAAGCAGCAGATTGGAAGAATGATGTTGCCTCTTTTCTCAAAGAAGAAAGGGAGAGAGGGAAGAAAGGATGAAAAGAGAGAGAAAATTACAGCTGTTCTCTGTCATTGTATATTTTTGTCCCTAAAAATGCTTTGTGGACCATGTAATTTTTAGAAGAATAAGGGGCGTGTTTGTGTTTCTCTATTCCCTCTTCATAGTCACCCTACAGAAAAGTCTGCTTCATCTAATCCCAAGGGTGGCTCTCATACCAACCCTGGATCCCAAAGTCAGGATTTGACTTTCCTTTTAATATATTACAGGATCCTGCAGCTATTGACTCTGTATGTGAAAAGTATCTTTAGCTGAAATTTCCATTATTATTTTTTCTTTTTTTATTAATTAATTATTGTTTGTTACAGATGTTTCCCCTTTTTCCCCCATAGACACCCTCCTCCCGATCCCCCTTCCCCCTGCTACAGCATTGTTGTCTGTGTCCATTGGTTATGCATATATGCATATAAGTTCTTTGGTTTATCTCTTCCCCCCACCCCCCACCCTCCACCTCTGAGGTTTGTCAGTCTGAACCATACTTCTTTCTATGTCTCTGGGTTTATTTTGTTCATCAGCTTATTTTATTCATTATATTACACAAATAAATGAGATCATGTGATATTTGTCTTTCTCTGATTGGCTTATTTCGCTTAGCATAATGTTCTCCAGGTCCCTCCATGTCGTCTCAGAGGATAAGAGATCTCTCTTACAGCTGCATAGTATTCCATTGTGTATATGTACCCAGCTTTTTATCCATTAATCTGCTGATGGAACTTGAGCTGTTTCCGGATCTTAGCGATTGTAAATAGTGCTGCTATGAAGATAGGGGTACATATAGTCTTTCTGATTGGTGTTTCAGGCTTCTTAGGATATATTCCTAGAAGTGGGATCACTGGGTCAAATGGCAGTTCAATTTTTAATTTTTTGAGGAAACACCATATTGTTTTCCATAGTGGCTGCACCAGTCTGCATTCCCACCAGCAGTGTGCTAGAGTCCCCTTTTCTCCACACCCTCACCAGGATTTGTTGTTTGATGATTTGTTGATGACAGCCTTTCTGGTAGGTGTGAGGTGATACCTCATAGTGATTTTAGTTTGCATCTCTCTGAAGATTTGTGATGTTGAGCATTTTTTCATATGTCTGCTAGCCATTTGTATGTCCTGTTTGGAGAGGTGTCTATTTAGATCCTCTGCCCAATTTTTAATTGGGTTCTTTATCTTCCTTTTGTTGAGTTGTATGAGTACTCTCTATATTTTGGAAATTAGCCCCTTATCTGATGTATCGTTGGCAGTTATGCTCTCCCATGTAGTGGGTTCCCTTTCCATTTTGATGCTTGTTTCTTTTGCTGTGAAAAGCTTTTTAGTTTGCTGTAGTCCCATGTATTAATTTTTCCTTTGTTTCTCTTGCCTTAGGCGCCTTGTATCAGTGAAAATTCTGCTACGTGTAATGTCTGAAATTTTGTTGCCTACATTTTCTTCTAGGATTTTTATGGATTCCCAAGTCACATTTAAGTATTTTATCCATTTTGAGATTATTCTTGTGTATAGTGTAAGTTGGTGGTCTAGCTTCATGTTTTTGCATGTTGTTGTCCAATTTTCCCAACACCATTTATTAAAGAAGCTGTCTTTGCTCCATTGTATGCTCTTGCCACCTTTGTCAAATATTAATTGAGTATAATGTCTTAAGTCAATTTCTGGGTTCTGTGTTCTGTTCCATTGATCTATATGCCTGTTCTTGTGCCAGTACCAGGATGTTTTGATTACAGTGGCTTTGTAGTATAACCTGATATCTGGTATTGTGATCTCTCCTACTTTGTTCTTCTTTTTCAAGATTGCTGTGGCTATTCAGGGTCTTTTTTGGTTCCATATAAACTTTTGGAGTATTTGTTCTAGTTCTGTGAAATATGTTGTTGGTATTTTAATGGGGATTGCTTTGAATCTATAGATTGTTGTTAAGTCTCCCAATCCATGAACAAAGTATATGCTTCCACTTTTTTATATCTTCCTCTATTTCTTTTTTCAATGTCCTGTAGTTTTTTGTGATTAGGTAGGTCCTTTACTTCGTTGGTTAAGTTTATTCCTATGTATCTTAATTTTTTGTTGCAATGGTAAATGGGATTTTATTTTTAGTTTCTCTTTCTGTGACTTTATTATTGGTGTATAAGAATGCGTCAATTTCTTGATGTTAATTTTGTATCCTGCTACTTTGCCAAATTCATTTATTAAATCTAGTAGATTTTTGATGACGTCTTTAGGGTTTTCTATGTACAATATCACGTCATCTGCAAATAATGACAGTTTCACTTCCTCCTTTCCAATTTGGATCCCTTTTATTTTTTCTTTATGTCTAATTGCTCTGGCTAAGACCTCCAGTACTGTGTTAAAGAAGAGTGGCTAAAGTTGGCATCCCTGTCTTGTTCCTGTTCTTAAGGGAAATGTTTTTAGTTTTTGCCCATTGAGTATGATATTGGCTGTAGGTTTTTCATATATGGCCTTTATTATGTTGAGATATGATCCCTCTAGTCCCACATTGCTGAGCGTTTTTATTAGAAAAGGGTGCTGGATTTTGCCAAATGCTTTTTCAGCATCTATTGATATGATCATATGGTTTTTATCTTTCATTTTGTTTATGTGGTGTATTCCATTTATTGATTTGCAAATTTTGTACCAACCTTGCATCCCTGGGATGAATCCCACCTGATCATGGTGTATAATTTTTTTAATGTATTGCTGGATCCGATTTGCTAATATTTTGTTAAGGATTTTGGCATCTGTGTTCATCAGGGATATTGGCCTATAGTTTTCTTGCTTTGTAATGTCTTTGTCTGGTTTTGGAATTAGAGTTATGCTGGCCTTGTAGAATGAGTTTGGAAGTCTTCCTTCTTCTTGAATATTTTGGAATAATTTGAGGAGAATGGGTGTTCTTTTTTGAATGTTCGGTAATACTCCCCTGTGAAGCCATCTGGGCCTGGGCTTTTGTTTTCTGGGAGTTTTTTTTTTTATTATTACAACTTCAATTTCCTTAGTTGTTATTGGTCTGTTCAAGTTTTCTGTCTCTTTCCAGTTCAATTTTGGGAGACTGTGTGTTTCTAGAAATTTATTCATTTTACCTAGATTGTCCAATTTGTTGGTGTATAATTGTTCTTAGTATTTTTTAATGATCCTTTGTATTTCTGTGGTGTCAGTTGTTACTTCTTTTCTTTCGTTTCTAATTTTGTTTATTTGGGTCCTTGCTCTTTGTTTCTTGGTGAGTCTGGCTAAAAGTCCATCAATCTTGTTTACCTTTTCAAAGAACCAAGTCTTTGTTACATTGATCTTTTGAAATTTTTAAAATTTTTAGTCTCTGTGTCATTTATTTTTACTCTGACCTTTACCATTTCTTTCCTTCTACTTGTTCTGGGTTTTTCTTTTTATTTACTTTCTAGTTCTTAAATTGTAGAGTTAGATAGTCAATTAGAAATTTTTCTTATTTTTTGAGGTAGGCCTGTAGTGCTATGAACTTCCCTCACAGGACTGCTTTCACTGCACTGCGTCCCATAGATTTTGTGTTGTTGTGTGTTGATTTTCATTGGTTTCCAGGAAGTTTTTAATTTCTTCCTTGATCTGCTTAGTAACCCATTCATTGTTTAATAACATGCTATTTAGCCTTCATGTGTTTGAATGTTTTTGAGTGTTTTTATTGTAATTGATTTCTAGTTTCATGCCATTATGATCTGAGAAGGTGCTTGATATGATTTCAATCTTCTTGAACTTGTAGAGACTTAGCTAGTGTCCTAACATGTGGTCTGTCTTTGAGAATGTCCCATGTGCACTTGACAAGAATGTGTATTCTGCAGTTTTGGGATGTAAGTCTCTGTAGATATCTATTAAATTCATTTGATCTGTGCATCATTTGGAGTCTCTGTTTCCTTGTTAATTTTTTGCCTAGAGGATATATCCAGTGATGTCAACAGGGTGTTGAAGTCCCCTGCTATGATTTTATTGCTGTCAATTTCTCCTTTGAAGTCCTCTAGAAGTTTTTAAATGTATTTTGGTGCTCCTATATTGGGTGCATATGGGTTTACCAAGGTTATATCCTTCTGTTGGATAGACCCTTTCAATATTATGTAGTAGCCTTCTTTGTCTCCAGTTATGGCCTTCATTTTGATGTCTATTTTATCAGATGTGAGTATTGCTACCCCAGCTTTTTTTTCCTTGGAAATTTTTTTTCCATCCCTTTACTTTCAACCTATGTGAATCTTTTGTTGTGAGGTGGGTCTTTTGTAAACAACATATATATGAGTCATGCTTTCTTATCCATTCAGCTACTCTGTGTCTTTTGATCTGAGCATTTAATCCATTTACTTTTAAGGTTTTTATTGATATGTACTTATTTATTGCCATTTTTGTTTATTATAGTTATGTTTCTCTTCCTATTTCTCTGCTTATTACAGCAGCCCTTTTAACATTTCTTACAGGGCTGGTTTGGTGGTAATATATTCCCTTAGCCTTTTTTTTTGTCTGGGAAGTTCTTTATTTCACCTTCTATTTTGAATGATAGCCTTGCTGGGTAGAATAGTCTTGTATTCATATCCTTATTTTTCATGACCTTGATTACTTCATGCCATTCCCATCTGGCCTGTAGTGTTTCTCTTGAGAGGGCAGCTCTCAAGAGAGCTGGGGGTTTAGGGGGGTTCCTTTGTAGGTAACTTATTGCTTATCTCTTGCTGCCTTTAGGATTCTCTCTTTGTCTTTACTTTTTGGCATTTTAATTATTATGTGTCTTGGTGTGGGCCTGTTTGGATTCTTCTTACTTGGGGATCTCTGTGCTTCTTGAACTTGTATTCCTTTTTCCTTCACCAAGTTAGGAAAGTTTTCTGTCACTATTTCTTCAAATATATTCTCTAACCCTTGCTCATTTTCTTCTTCTTCTGGAACTTCTATGATGCAGATGTTGTTACCTTTCATATTGTCCCACAGTTTTCTTAAGCTGTTTTCCTGTTTTTTAATTGTTTTTTTTCTTTTTGGTTCTCTGATTGGGTGATTTTTTTTCTACTCTGTCTTGTAATTCACTAATCCGATCCTCGGCTTCCTCTACTCTGCTGGTTATTCCTTCCAATGTGTTCTTTATTTCTGCTATGTCATTCTTCATTTCTGCTTGGTGGTTTTTCATTTACAATTGGTTGATTTTCAGTGTGTCCATATCTTTACTCATGCTGCTGATGAGCCCTTTACTCATGCTGTTGAGCTTCCTCATTATCATTACTCTGAACTCTACCCCTGATAACTTGCTTAGTTGCATTTTATTTGTCTCTTCTTCTCTAGAATTCTCTTGTTCTTTCATTTGGGATTTGTTTCTTTGTTTCACCATTTTGGCTGTCTCCGTGGATTTGGAGCCTGCCAAATTTTCCCTGTGGGTGTTGGTATTCTGCTGTTTGTGGCTCCCTCTACTGGGTTTGGATGAGCGTGGGAAGACCCACATTAAACACCACTGTTAAGTCTTACTTTCCTGGGTAGATGTGCAAGCCCAGGAAAGGTTCAGTTATCCTCTAGCTTTTGCCTGCAGGCTATTAGTCTCAGTTACTTGATGAGCCTTGGGTTGTAGCCTTCAGCTGAATGAAAAATCCCTCAGGTGTACAGGGTAAGAGGATTTCCAATAGGTGGGGCAATTGCTTCTTGGCAGTCTGTAGCTGTTAATGAGCATCAATTTGCATTTCTCTAACCTGGCCTGGTGGTGGTAAATTACTGAAGGAGGGGCTTTTGCTTCTCCTCAGGGCTCAGGGAAGGGGCTTTGAGTAAGATGGCTACTGTCCTATGAGGGAGTGATTCAGCATAAAACTCTGGGTGTCCTCCTTCCCAGCTCTCTGAACCCCCGACTCTCTTCACATAGTTCCAGTCCAGTCCACCCTTCTTCTGCTGGAGCCCATGGTGAGTAGCTGTAGCAAATTTGGTGCTCTGGCCCTCCAGGTGGGTGCCGTTTTCCCCTGTGCCTCTCCTTGCTGGACCAAGCCTCAGCTCTGGTGATCTGAGCCAGGTGTTACGTGGGTACCTTTCCCTGTTCCACCTCTCTGCGCTGTGGAGCCGGCTTGGAGTTTTAACCCCTGGCTTCTTAGAGGGAACTGCTTACAGCTAAAACAGCCCTCAGCTGCTGTTCTTGAGCTCCCAGTTCACCCTCTCGCACCTCCACAGTTCCTACCAGGCTCAATTTGTTGTCCTCTTTGCATCCCTGGTTATACAGGTTTTCTCCAGCTGCCTTTCTGTTGGTTTTTCCCAATGATTTATCTTTATTTTAGTTGTAATTCCAGTTTGGTCCTGAGAGATGGTCTGTGTAGCTTCCATTCACTCCACCGGCATTTTTTTGAGTCCAAGAATTCTCCTTTCATAGTCTGTAGAGATAACCCTTTTGACAACTCAGTATATATTATTCTAGACTTTTAGTCCATATTTATATTCATATTTATACAGTTTTTAAAATACATTTGTTACTATTATGTAACTCACTCTCTTACTTCACATAATATTTAGGATCTCTTTCTGTGTCAATATGTAAAGATCTTCTTTATCTGTTTAACTTTAAATTATTGATTGATTTGTGATTAAATATCATAGGCAAAGATACAAAATGGTAAATACTGAATCTGCTATCCTTATTCTGCCTCACACTTCCTCTCCCCAGAGGCAGTCTTTGCAATCCCTTTCATATATGTCTTTTCAGAACAAACACAATCTGCATTAGTACCTTCAGCACACAAGCAAGCTGTAACATATCCCAGCCTGAAAGAGGAAGAACTCTCCCTTGACTTGTACATTCCCTTCCAGCTACCACCCCATTTCTTTCCTTATTCCCTATGGCAGTAATCTTCAAAGAATTGTCTCCAGTTACTGTCTCCAATTCCTCTTCTCCCACACTCTGATGTACTCATGGCAATTTCAGTTTTCATGCCATATTTAGTAACTCATTGTGGGCCTATCATAGTCTTCCCACCTTATCCCAACTGGGACAATTTGAAGAGCATTCTCAGTTTCAGAGTTCCTATCGGGTGGACTGATGCATTTGTGGAGATTGCGTTGCAACCCAACTTTCCCCAACCCTGCCTACTTTCTTTCCCATTCTCAAGAGTTTATTTCAAAAGCACTCCTTAATAAACTTCCTGCACACTAATATCCATTTCAGAGTCTGCTTCCTAGAAAACTAACTTGTGACGTACTCCAGTGGTTTGGGTCTATGTGATCTGGCCACATCTCCTGCACTCTCCCCTTTGTTCAGTTTGCTTAGCTGTTCCCTAGGCACACTAAGCATATTCCCACTCCCGAGCCTGGGTTTCTACCAGGGTTCCTCCTCGGTGGATTCTCAGCTGCAGTTTTTGTTCCTCCAGCACTGATGACTGCTAGAAGTTCAGCTCAGTGTCTCAACCTCTTAGCTCAGCTTATAAATCTGTAAAGATCTTGAGGGGAAAAATTGTGTCAAATACCTCATCTTTCTCAATTTCTATTCTCTGTGAGATCTTAGGCTTGGCCATTCTCTGGCACCTTCAAAATGATTTTGTTGGTTTAGATCGTCTAGTTGTTCTCAGTGAGATGGTTGGTCTGCACAAGCTAGTCTGCTATAAACAGAAGTGAAAATAAAAAATTATAAAATGGCAGTTGAAGATACTGTTAAAGTACAGTAGTATTATCACTGAATAGTGATTATAATTTATGTACATGCCTCTGGAAGCAAAAAACTACCTCAAATACCAAGATTGTCATCTAGCATCCCAAGGGATGTGAAGATGATCCGATTGTGACATCTGTCACTCCTCTGATTTCAGGTTAATCCTGCTCAGTTCAAGGCTATTTGGCATCTTCTTCCTCCCTAAATGCCTCACATGTGTCCCACAAGATACCTCCTCCAGGGTTACTCAGTTACCCATGCCTAGAAATGAGTTAACCATTCTCAGCTTCTCTACTTCCTCACCCACCATGTCCAACTAGTTACCAAATCATGTCTATTATAACTCCCTATTTCTAAGATTTGTTCACTCTTTTCTTATCCATCCCCACAGCCTTTGCTTAGGTCCAAATATCATCCTTTGTTGAGTTATTGAAAAGACAGTGTACTCATTCCCCTATCAAAACAAGGAATGATCCTTCTAAAAAACAAATCTCACCCAAGTTTTCACTACTGTGCTTAAAATCCAACAATGACTCTTCATAAATCATAGGATAAAATTATGTATATTATACATTACTCCCCCCCACCACCACCACCACACACATACACACACACACACATACACACACAGCAGATACTGGAGGCAGGCACTGTGTGCTGTAAAATATGCAGAGAACTCTGTCCTTGTAGATGCTACCCCTTTCTGGCATGTGACTGGAGCAAATGACAACCTCTTTGGGCCTTGGTTTCCTCCTCTACAATAAGAGGAAATTGAACCAGAAGATTTCCAGCCCCGATGACTTTGTGATTCTGAATCATTGCCTTAAAATATATTATATGTGCCTTTAAAAATGAAGCTTATCACCCGGCCGGTGTGACTAAGTGGTTGAGTGTCGACCCATATACCAAGAGGTTGCTGGTTCAATTCCTGGTCAGGGCACATTCCCAGGTTGTGGGCCTGATCCCCAGTGGGGGGCATGTAGGAGGAGGCCAATTGATATTCTCTTTCATTGATGTTTCTGTCACTCTCTCTCCCTCTCCCTTCCTTTCTCTCTAAAAATCAATAAAGAAAAATAAATAAATAAAAATGAAGCTTATCTTTAGAGTAACACCCATGTGTAAGTCATAAATTCTACATATGGTGTAATAGCAAACATCAATATATAATTTTTACACATCAACAATTGATTTTATCTGTGCTGATTCATGAATCAAACGGGAAACTAAGTCATGACTTAACTGAATTGTTTTCATTGAAGTCCTCCCCCACTGAAGGCCGGCAGAAGTCCCACAGGATTGAGGTATACTGCAATCTGGGTCCTAGACATCCTCTCCTCTCGGCTGGCCTGACGTGTGAGGAGTTATTTTATTCTCCGGTTCCATCTCTGGACTCTGCTCACTCCTACCCTTGCATGCTAGGCTCATCTCATATTGAGATGTAAGTGTGCAATGTGATAATTTGATACACATATACATTGTGAAAGCATTTTCCCTGTGGAATCAATGAACATATTACAGGATGCTTTTTCTTCCTCAGATGCTTGGGTTTCTCCCCCAACCCAAATCTGGCTCTCTTACTTGTCTTTTACAGCTTGGCTTTGTATCACCTCCTGTAATTGACTTCTCTGTCTTATTTTGAGTTAGGTGGCCCTCCTCTCCTTCCTATTCTCATGACACCTTCTGTAGATGCTATCACCATGCTCCTCCACCTACATTGTAATTATTTACTTATCTGTCTATCTCTCTAGAGTCAAAGTTTCTTGAGGATGGGTCCATGTTCTTTTCATTTTTAAAATTCTGAGAGCTGAGCACAGAGAGTAATATATAATGGAGATTGAATAAACAATTTATGTTTAAATAAATAAATATATTTTACAATGAGAGATTAAATACATTCCCTTTACAGGAATGTTAGAAGCTAACTCTGTCAAATTTGGATCACACACACACACACACACACACACACACACACACACACTTTTGGTGTGTGACAGACTTATGGAAAATTATATTTGGATGCTTCTTAAATTCTCTAAGGGATATGTAAATTCTCAAATAAGCATATTTTTCAAGACTGATGTTAATACTTGGTTCTGGTCACCTTTCTTCTTTTGTGCTGGCAAGAGCTGACAGCTATTTAAATGAGAATTAAAAATAGGAGTCTGTGAAATACATGTTCCTTTTTTTTTTTCCTGCCAGGATATAACTGACCACAGAACTGGGGTTATAGCCCGCTCTCTTTAAAAAAAAAAAAAAATTGTCAAAGACTATGCTATCAAATTCTAGATAAAAATCAGTGATGAAAAAGTGACTCTGATGAGATATTCCAGTGGTCCAAATACTTTCACCACTCCTAATAGAAAATATGCTTTTTTTCTTATTCTTAAAAGATATTAGAAGAATTTGAAGGTTAAAGTTCCACTAGTTTGTAGCCGCTGTAGTCTGTGATTCATCCGCATTGTGAGTTGGCTTTGACTGCGGGATATCTTTCCTGTCTGTATTATCATCACAAATGGGAGAAGCCCAGCCTGTGGGAAGTGGGAGCTGGCATGTTAGAGAAAAGAGGTAATTGCATGATAAAGAGGGAACTGTGTGAAAGCCTTTTGGCTTTGGGAAGGCAGATTTCATATTTATGAACCGACTGACTGGAGCAGGCCTGGCTTAAGATTGAAGCTGGGGATGAGCTCTGAGTACACTCTTACTAAAGATTGGACATGCGGTTGTTCATTTGTTTGTGCTTTCAACAGATAGTCATTGAGTTTTATTATGAGTCTAGATGACATCCATGTGCCACCTCAGAGCTGCTGGTCACCCTGAACTAACAATGTCTCAGGAGAGTGGCGTAGGGCAGGAGTAGCTTGATCCCAGAAGCAGGCCACATGTGCTCCAGTAACTCTGAGATCCCAGAATTAATTTATTCAGCAAACATTCATTGACATCTGCTGAGGGCCCAGTGCTATTTTAAGCCAGCTCTGCAAAGATGAACCTGACATAGCAACTACCACCCCGAGTCCCGTGTGGAGAGTGAGGGAGGAGGTAACAAGACCATTAATACATCAGGCAACTGGCAGAGCCTGGGAACACTGAGGCTCCGGTCAGGAGGTGGCCGCAGAAGGGACTCTCAGACTTTACCCCATTTTGGTGCCTTCTCTTTAGGGAGATCATGGGTAAGCATTCCTAACGGATTTATCAACACCTTTATTTAAACTTCTTTCAGAATGAAGTTTGACTAATTCTTCCCACAAGTGGGTTCTCAGCAAATCCCCAACCCAGGAAACTCTTCCTTATATCTAATTTATTTCCACCCTATCCTGGGAATTCATGATTTCTGCTTGAATTCTGACTTTCCTGGAAACCATGAGAAAGGGTGTTGATGAGGAAGTTGAAAGGTTTGTGAAGTTGTCCTCTCTCGACTCGGGGAGTCAGAATGCTCAGGGCTGGATGGAGGTACTCACCGGTAAGGAGGACAACGCAATTCCTTCCTACTGTTTCTTTTTAGGTTCTTTCTCTCATGACATGATGTGACACTCATGTCTGCAAAACGGCCGTATCAGCCCGTAGGTGGAGAACGTTATTAGAAAGAGCAGGCCTTGGTAGACGTGTACCAGTTCGTAGAAGGGGAATAACATTCATAATTATGAAAAATGTTTAGAGTATTTTTGTATTTAGAGCTTTCTCCATAAGAGCCTGTAAGGGAATGAATCACCTTGATAGGATTCTGGGCAGTTCATTTGCTTTTACTCGCAATACATTATGTGACTGAATACTGCCAGTTGGAACTTGGAATTGTTTTATAAAACAGCTGTCCAAGTCACTCACAGGCTTCTGTTGAATTGTTATTCATGAGGGGCCTAAGCTCTCTGTGATTATTAAAAGATAGGTGTATAATTTCAATGTTTCTCCCCAGCTAAAGTAAAAACCCACGTGGTGGGGTGTCGAGGAAGCGCGGCACACAGATTGTAAGCTTCTCGAATGAGCTTTCTATTGTAACCAAGCAACTGACACATTCGACACCTCTTTGCCATCAGCTTACATTCCCTGAGAACTTAGGTCAGTGCCTAAAATAACCCTGCTAATTGTGAGGGGCACATGTGGGCTGAAATTCCAGTTAGCAGTCTGGGAGCTGAGGGACCGAGCATTTGAAACCTTACTAGAGTTACAGTTCATAACAAGCCGCGAGGCAGTTAGACCCAAAGCCTGTAAGTGTTTAGGTATGGAAAGAAAGTTACATGTTGTGTTTTATATTCTCTATTTGTGAGGCTGGTTAACCAGTGACAGCTGGTTTAAAAAAACAAATCTACTTGAGTCACAAGATCTGGGCTAGCTGTGCCCCGCTTCAACCTGGTGGTTGGTAGTGGAGTAACTGACAGAAGCGGATGACTTGGCTGAGGGACATGCAATTCTGGCAGCCTGTGTAGGACCCCACGGTGCTTTGGACCTCTTCTCGCTGCACAGTTCAGGTAGGGTGTTGTTTACTTGAAATTCTTTATAAGATGGGCAGAGGTCATAAAATTGTTCAGTTCGAGAGTTGGACATGGGAGTCTCAAGTGTCTGTCCTGCACCAGCGTGCTGTATCAGTGGGCACTGTGTTTCACCCCTACCTTGACATTATGCTAAATGAAGGTCTTCATGTCTTACTCTAGTGCACTGAAGTTCTAGGACATAAGGGAGACGGATGGAATTCACACAAAGTGCAGTTCATCTGGCATGTAGTAAAATGCCTCTTTAAAATTGACCTTCCTCTTTTCTGTTTCATTTCCCTCATTCTAGCTCCAAAAAGCAGACTTATATCTGTGGGAAACAATAGGAAAGATGTTAAGCCTCGTAGTGTAGTTTTCATGTATTTGAAAACCACTTAATAGGGTCTGGGCTTTATCTTGAGACTAAAATGAAAATCCACATACTTTTTCCAAATAACATCACTGAACCTTATGTTGATGCCCCATATCAGTGTAATTCACATAAAATGCTGCATGTTATTGCTTTTCTTATTCCAATGTTGACCTACATTATAAAGTATCAAATTTAGTTTTGGCTTCTAAGTATCTGGCACATAAAATAAGTATGTTAATGTTGTACATGGTGCTTTGGAACTTCCGCCTGAGTGGGTTATTTAATCCAGTGTTTATTCAAATTTATACATACTTCAGATCATATGACAGACATATTTCTGAAATGTATGCGCAAACTGGGTTTTGTAATTGAAATGATTTAACACATACTTTGAAAGCGGACCACTTTTAAGTAACCTATGTGTAAAATAAATAGGAAGTCATGACTTAAATTATGCTTTGATGGTTCTTTGCATATCAGTTTCTTAAATTGAGATACACCAATGTTGTATAACCTTGGATACATTTTTCAGGAGAAAAAAACTGCCTTTTAATTAAAAGCAACATATAGGTATATGTATATGATCACATGAAGTCTTTTGGGTGTCCCTAAAGGATGTCTATGTGGTAGGATTGGGGGTAGCCTATTGGATATTAAACTGTAACTTTGGTGAGGAAAAATTTTCTGGAGAAGAGAGTCATGGTCTGAGACTTAAGAAATTAAAAAATTAAAGTTAAAAAGATTAATGTCCTATTCTTTGTGTATTATGTAAATTTAATAAACCTGAAAATTGTTGCTCTTCTAACATTTATATCTATTGCAGTATCAGGAATCGTTACCTTGAACAATATGAAATTGCCAATATTTGACAATTTTGGACCTATAAAAATGGCAGTTTTGTGTGGCTCCTTATAATTGTTTAATAAACATTAACTCATTTTAATGAAAGTTTAACTTTAAACCCCCAACAAAAGTAGCAAGAGTCAGATATTCTCATAAAGTATGAGAGATAACTCATTAAACACATGATCATCAAGGGTTACTTCCTGTGAATAAACACAGTTTGTATGTGTTCTTCTTTCAATTCGTTAACTTCCTTGGTCTTTAAAAAAAAACTTACTGTTTCTGCCAAGTGTTTCCTACAGTATTTATCAGATCCAGTGACTGTGGGCATTCATCCTCAATGGTTAAGAGTTGATATTTAGCAGGGTCTGGGGTGTCTTTGAGAAGGTTCATCCCTGAATTGCTTATTAATGACCCAAAGTGTATTATTTTAGGGTTTCTCTGTGTATCCTGTCTTAGTGCTCTTCTTTTACTATTTTCTACAGTAGAATCTGAGGTAATTGATTTGACTTTTCTTCACTTTTTTATAGAAGGGCTTAATGCTATACATTTTTTCCTAAGGACTGCCTTAGCAGCAAATTTGTTTTTGTCTTGTATATTTATTTTTATTCATTTAAAATGCTTTCTAGCTTAACTTTTAAAAAATCTTTATTGTTGAAAGTATTACAGATGTTACTCTCTTTTTCTCCCCATTGACCCCTTCCTCCCTGCTCCCACCCCCCTCCTGCCTTCCCCACACTATTGCCTGTGTCCATTGGTTATACATATATGCATATAAGTTCTTTGGTTTATCTCTTCTCATCCACCCATCCCCCTTCCCTCTAAGGGTTGTCAGTCTGTTCCCTACTTCCATGTCTCTGGATCTATTTTGATCATCAGCTTATTTTGTTCATTATATTCCATAAAGAAGTGAGATCATGTGGTACTTGCCTTTCTCTGACTGGCTTATTTCGCTCAGCATAATACTCTTCAAGTCCCTCCATATTTTCTCAAAGGTAAGAGATCTTTCTTCCTTACAGTTGCATAGTATTCCATTGTGTAAATGTACCATGGCTTTTTTTTTTCCCTCACCTGAGGATATCTTTCTACTTATTATCAGATAGACTGGGAGGGAGGGAGAGAGAGAGAGAGAGAGAGAAACATCGATGTGATAGAGTCACATCAACTGATTGCCTCCCACATGACCCAACCAGGGCCAGGGACAAACCGCAACTAGGTACGTGTCCTTGACCAGAACCGAACCTGTGACTCTTTGGTCCGCGGGCCGATACTCTAACCTTTGAGCCAAACCAGCCAGGGCCACCACAGCTTTTTTATCCACTCATCTAATGATGGACACTTGGGCTCTTTCCAGATCTTAGCTATTGTAAATAATGCTGCTGTGAACATAGGGGTACATATAGTCTTTCTGATTGGTGTTTCAGGTTTCTTAGGATATATTCCTAGAAGTGGGATCACTGGGTCAAATGGCAGTTCCATTTTTAATTTTTTGAGGAAACATCATATTGTTTTCCATAGTGGCTGCACCAGTCTGCATTCCCACCAGCAGTGTGCTAGAATCCTCTTTTCTCTCTCACCAGCACTTGTTGTTTGATGATTTGTTGACGGCACCCATTCTGGCAGGTGTGAGATGATACCTCATAGTCATTTTAATTTGCATCTCTCTGATGATTAGTGACATTGAGTATTTTTTCATATGTCTTGGCCATTTGTATGTCCTGTTTGGAGAAAGGTCTATTCAGGTTCTCTGCCTATTTTTTAATTGGATTGTTTGTCTTTCTTTTGTTGAGCTGTATAAGTACTTTATATATTTTGGATATTAACCCCTTATTCGATGTATCATTGGCAAATATGTTCTCCCAAATGGTGGGTTTCCTCTTCATTTTGATGCTGGTTTCTTTTGCTGTGCAGGAGCTTTTTAGTTTGATATAGTCCCATTTATTAATTTTTTCCTTTGTTTCTCTTGCCCTAGACAATGTATCGGTGAAAATTCTGCTACATATGATGTCTGAGATTTTGCTGCCTACATTTTCTTCTAGGATTTTTATGGTTTCATGAGTGGCATTTAAGTCTTTTATCCCTATTGAGTTTTTTCTTATGTATGGTATAAGTTGGTGGGTCTAGTTTCATTGTTTTGCATGTACCTGTCCAATCCTCCAACGTCATTTATTGAAGAAACTGTCTTTTCTCCACTCTATGCTCTTGCCTCCTTTGTCAAATATTAGTAGTGTATAATGCCTTGGGTCAATTTCTGGATTCTCTGTTCTGTTCCATTGATCTATATGCCTGTTCTTTTACCAGTACCAGGCTGTTTTGATTACAATGACTTTGTAGTATAACTTGATGTCCATTATTGTGATTCCTCCAACTTTGTTCTTCTTTTTCAAGATTGCTGTGGCTATTTGGGGTCTTTTTTGGTTCCTTATAAACTTTTGGAGTATTTGTTCTAGATCTGTGAAATATGCCATTGGTACTTTAATAGGGATTGCATTGAATGTATAGATTGCTTTGGGTAGTATGGACATTTTAATGTTGTTAATTTTTCCAATCCATGAACATGGTATATGCTTCCACTTATTTAAACCTTCCTCTATTTCTTTTTTCAATGTCCTGTAGTTTTCTGAGAACAGGTCTTTTAGTTCTTGGTTAAGTTTATTCCTAGGTATCTTAATTTTTTTGTTGCAATGGTAAATGGGATTGTTTTTTAGTTTCCTTTTCTGAGCATTCATTATCGGTGTATAAGAATGTCTTCAGCCCTGCCAGTGTGGTTCAGTGGCTGAACATCAACCCATGCAACAAGAGGTTGCTGTTTTGATTCCTTGTCAGGGCACATGCCCAGGTTTTGGGCCGTATCTCCAGTGGGGGGCATGCAGGAGGTGGCCAGTTGATGTTCTCTCTCATTGATGTTTCTCTCTCTCTCCCTCTCCCTTTCTCTCTCTCTAATATCAATAAAGAAAAAAATTAAAAAAAAAAGAGTGTCTTCAATTTCTGGATGTTAATTTGTATCCTGCTACTTTGCCAAATTCATTTATTAAATTTAGTAGTTTTTTGATGGAGTCTTTAGGGTTTTCTATGTACAATATCATGTCATCTGTGAATAATGGCAGTTTCACTTCCTCCTTTCCCATTTGGATGCCTTTTATTTTTTCTTCTTGTCTGATAACTATGGCTAAGACTTCCAGTACTCTGTTGAATAAGAGTGGTGAAAGTGAACATCCCTGTCTTGTTTCTGTTTTCAAGGAAAATGCTTTTAGTTTTTGCCCATTGAGTATGATGTTGGCTGTAGGTTTGTCATATATGGCCTTTGTCATTGGAGATATGATCCATTCCCACTTTGCTGAGCATTTTTATCAGAAATGTGTGCTGGGTTTTGTCAAATGCTTTTTCAGCATCTATTGATATGATCATATGGTTTTTATCTTTCATTTTGTTTATGTGGTGTAACACATTTATTGATTTGTGAATATTGTACCAGCCTTGCATCCCTGGGATAAATTCCTGTTGGTCATGGTGAGTAATTTTTTAAATATATTGCTGGATCTGATTTGATAATATTTTGTTGAGGATTTTGGCATCTATGGTCATCAGGGATACTGGCCTGTAATTTTCTTTCTTTGTAGTGTCTTTATCTGGTTTTGGAATTAGAACTATGCTGGCCTCATAAAAAGAGCTTGGAAATCTTCTTTCCTCTTGAACTTTTTGGAATAGTTTGAGGGGAATAGGTATTAGTTCTTTTTTGAATGTTTGGTAAAATTCCCTTGTGAAGCTGTCTGGACCTGGGCTTTTGTTTGCTGGGAGTTTCTTGATTACATCTTCAAATTCCCTAGTTGTTATTGGTCTTTTCAGGTTTTCTGACTCTTCCTGGTTGATTTTTTGAAGACTGTATGATTCTAGGAATTTGTCCATTTTTGCTAGGTTGTCCAATTTTTGGTGTTTGTTATAGTATTTTCTAATAATCCTTTGTATTTCTGTGGTGTCAGTTGTTACTTCTCCTCTTTTGTTTCTGATTTTGTTTATTTGAGTCCTCTCTCCTTTTTTCTTGGTGAGACTAACTAAAGGTTCATCAATCTTGTTTATCTTTTCAAAGAACCAGCTCTTGGTTTCATTGATCTTTTATATTTTTTTTTGTGTGTATCTATGTAATTTCTTTTTGCTCTGACCTTTATTATTTCTTTCCTTCTACTTACTCTGGGTTTTTCTTTTTGTTTACTTTCTAGTTCTTTAAGTTGTAGGGTTAGATAATCTATTAGAAATTTTTCTTGTTTCTTGAGGTAGGCCTGTAATGCTATAAACTTTCCTTTCAGGACTCCTTTCGCTGTGTTCCATAGATTTTGTGTTGTTGTGTGTTCATTGTCATTGATTTCCAGGAAGTTTTTTATTTCTTCCTTGATCTGCTTGGTGACCCATTCATTGTTTAATAATATGCCATTTAGTCTCCATGTGTTTTAGTGTTTTTGAGTGTGTTTATTGTAATTGATTTCTAGTTTCATGCCATTGTGATCTGAGAAGATGCTTGATATGATTTCAATCTTCTTGAACTTGTAAAGACTTAGTTTATGTCCTAACGTGGTTTATCTTTGAGAACATCCCGTGTGCACTTGAGAAAAATGTATGTTCTGCAGTTTTGGAGTGTAATTCTCTGTAGATATCTATTAAATTCATTTGATCTAGTGCATTATTTAGAGTCTCTGTTTCCTTGTTAATTTTTTGTCTAGAGAATCTATCCAGTGATGTCAGTGGTGTGTTGAAATCCCCTGCTATGATTGTATTGCTGTCGATCTCTCCCTTGAAGTCCTCCAAAATTTTATAAATATATTTTGGTGCTCCTATATTTGGTGTATATATATTTACCAAGGTTATATATTCTTGTTGGATAGATCCTTTTAATATTATGTTGTGGCCTTCTTTGTCTCTTGTTATGGCCTTCATTTTGAAGTCTATTTTATCTGATATGAGTATTGCTACTTCAGCTTTTTTTTGTTTCCACTTGCTTGGAAAATTTTTTTTTAATCCCTTCACTTTTATCCTGTGTGAATCTTTTGTTCTTAGGTGGGTCTGTTGTAGACAGCATATATATGGGTCATGCTTTCTTATCCATTCAGTTACTCTGTGTTTTAAAATTGGAAGATTTAATCCATTTATGTTTGTGGTTTTATTGATATGTACTTATTTATTGCCGTTTTTATTTACTATGCCTATGTTTCTCTCTATATATATATCTTCTGCTTATTATAGCAGTCCCTTTAACATTTCTTGCAATGCTGGTTTGGTGGTGATATATTCCTTCAGCCTTTTTGTGTGTGTGTGTGTGTGCCCTGGGAAGCTCTTTATTTCATCTTCTAATTTGAATGATAACCTTTCTGGATAGAGTAGTCTTGGTTTCAGATCTTTGTTTTTTATTACCTTGAATACTTAATGCCAATACCTTCTGGCCTGTAGTGTTTCTGCTGATAAGTTAGCTGACCTTGTGGGAGCTCCTTTGTAGGTAACCTGTTGCTTTTCTCTTGCTGTCTTTAAGATTCTCTCTTTGTCTTTAATTTTTGGCATTTTAATTATGATGTGTTTTGGGGTGGGCCTCTTTAGGTTCTTCTTGCTTGGGACTGTCTGTGCTTGCTGAACTTGTATGCCATTTTCCTTCACCAAGTTAGGGAAGTTTTCTGCCACTATTTCTTCAAATAGATTCTCTAACCCTTGCTCACTTTCTTCTTCTTCTGGTACTGCTATGATGCGGATGTTGTTACATTTCATATTGTACCATAGCTCTCTTAAACTGTACTCCTGCGTTTTAATTGCTCTTTTCTTTTTGGTTCTCTGATTGATTTTTTTCTACTCTATCTTCTAATTCGCTTATCTGATCCTTGAATTCCTCTAATCTGCTGGTTCTTCCTTCCAATGTATTCTTTATTTCTGCAATGTCATTCTTGATTTCTGATTGGTCATTTTTCATTGTTTCTATATCTGTTTTTCATGCTATTGAGCATCCTTGTAATTATTACTCTGATTTCTATATCTGATAACTTGCTTATCTCTATTTCATTTAGCCCTTCTTCTGGCGATTTCTCCTGTTCTTTCATTTGGGACTTGTTTCTTTGTTTCAACATTTTGGCTGTCTCAGCAGGGTTTTGAGCCTGCCAAAATTTCCCTGTGGCTATCAATGTTCTGAAGATTGTGGCTCCCTCTGCTGGGTTTGGATGTTTATAGAAGGGACAGATTGGAACACCAATGTCTGGTATTATTCTCCCAGGTAGAGTCCCAGGCTAGGCAAAGATTCAAATATCCCAGAGATCCACCTCTGCCTTCAGGCTGATTGCTAGTCTCAGTCACTTAATCCTAATTTACCTTTTGATTTCTTCTTTGACTTATGGATTATTTAGAAGTATATTATTTATTTTCCAAATATTTGGGGATTTTTCAGAAGTATTTTTGTTATTGTTTTTATTATTCTAATTTAATTTCATTGTAGCCAAAGAGCATACTTTTTATTACTTGACTTTTTAAAAAGTTTTTGAGACTTGACCTGTTGTGGTAAATGTTCCATGGTCACTTGAAAATAATGACTATTCTGCTGTTTAAGAGAAAGTTCTTAGGTCATATGGTTACTAATGTTCAAATTTTCTCTCTTTATGTATTCTTACTGGTTTTATGTCTGTTTGTTCTATCAGTTATTGAGAGAAGGGTAATGAAGCATCCAATTATAACTGTGAATTTGTCCATTTCTCCTTATAGTTCTATCAGTTTTTGCTTTATGTATTTTGAAGCTCTCCCATTTAGATGCACTTAGGATTGTTATATCCCCTTGATAAACTTTTCCTTTTATCATTATGAAATGATTCTCTTTATTCCCAGAAATAGTTTTTTGCTCAGAAATTTATTTTTTGCTGATATTAAAATAGTCACTCCAGCTTTCTTAAAAAGGCTTTTCTTTCTTTTTTTTTTTTAACATTTTATTTTTTTGTCTTTATTTATTTTTAGAGAGAGAGAGGAAGGGAGAGGGAGAGAGGGAGAGAAACATCGATGAGAAAGTACATTGATTGGCCACCTCCTGCATGACCCCCATTGGGTGTTTGGCCCACAACCTGGGCATGTGCCCTGAGAAGGAATTAAACCGGTGACCTCTTGGTGCATGGGTTGATGTTCAACCACTGAGCCACACCAGTCGGGCAAAAAAAAGGCTTTTCTTTTTTAGGGAATTTCTATCTAAGGTGTTTATATGAAAATAAACTGTGTAACTATTTTATTAATTCAGGTATAAGTGAAATTCACTGATAGTTTTCAGATTTCCTTCTACAATTTTATTTTCACGGTAGAAAATTCCTCCATTGTTATGTGATTGTTATTTTATAGTAAGTATCCTTCTTTCTACATAATGCGTGATATTCATATATTTAACACGTAGCATGAAATAAGCACTGGCCAATCAGAATGGATACCAGCTATAAACAACATGTGTGGTGGCCTCACTATGGCATGCTGTCTGAATATCTTTCCTGAACATATAATAACGAATGACTCCTGAGTTAGGTGCAGGAAGCATTTTTTTCAGTTATGTCTATAATGCTCCACCTTCTGTAGATACTTTTTATTTATTTATTTTTTAATCTCCACCCAAGGATATTTTTAAAAATTGATTTTAGAGAGAGAGGAAAAGAGAGAGGGGGAGAGAGAAAAACAGAGAGAGATAAACATCAATTGGTTGCCTCCCATACATGCACCCTGACAGGAGAAAGAACCGGTAACCTAGGTATGACTGGGAATCAAACCTGCAACCTTTTGGTGTACACAGGCCAAGGCATTTTTTTTTCTTTTTCTTTTAAGGCTCTATCTGCTTAGAATCCCTAGAGCTACTCAATAATCAATTAACATGTATATGAGCACTTTAAGGCATGGCTTCTTTATATTAAAGAATAATTCCATAGGACACTTATTTTTAAGCTTTTATTTTAGATTTTGGTTGAAATTTCAGGTAGCAAATATTTGTTCATTAATTTACCAGTTATTTATTGGGGCCCTTTCATATGTCAGCCACTGGAAATTCAAAGATGAATGACACTACCTGGTCTCTGCCCTTAAGAAGCTACTGTAGTCAGGGAGAGAGACCTATTGTGGTTCTAGCACACAGATGAGATATAGGGAGGGGTGTGTTAGTGGTGGCATTTAAGAGGGTACCCTCTGGCTTTACAGAATCTTTCAGGGTGTAAGAGACCAGAATAACTTAATTTAACTCACCTACTTCAAAATCTTAGCAACTGTTTTATAATATAAATCCTGTTTCATTTTTCCAGAGATTTTTACCATTTACTTTTGGCCATGTCTGGGGTTTTACTAAACCTCCCACTCTGCTTACCCGTGCTCCATATAGCATATATTACCTCATGGAGTACCTTACATTCCTGGAGCTCAGTAAATATTTGTTGAACGAATGAATAAATATTTGCTTCTGTGCCAGAAATTATAGCTTTTATTCAGCCCTGTCATGAGTTGGATAATACCCAAAGAAAGTGACTATTGCCAGAAAACACTCCATGGCAGCACTTGGGGAAGGCATCCACAGGGATTAGGAATGAGTTCTCATAATATGTCTATAGAACTAAAATCAGAGAACAAAATAACTTTGTGTGGAGAGCCTTCTGCATGTGGAGAATAGAGTTCAGAGAGAAGCAGTTTATTACAGCACCTCAGTCCCAGGTGGGATTTACATGCCTCTGTTCTCTACACAGTGTAATCTCAGCAACTTGGCCACCGAAATAAATGTGTTTCAGTCACCATCTAGACCAGGGCAGATCCAAGGGGCTGGGTTTAAGAGGTCAAGCTGGTTTGGCTGCAGTACTGGCAAAGATATTGAGGATCTTAACTACCAAGTCAATAATAGTTGGTAGTTAAATAGTTCTGTACATCTTCCCCCACTTTCTTTTTCTTTTAAACTTATCTTTATTGTTGAATGTATTACAGATGTCTTCCTTTTTTTCCCCCTTGACCCTCTGCTCCCCACCCCACCCCACTCCTGCCTTCTCCACGCTATTATCTGTGTCCATTGGTTATGCATATATACATATAAGTTCTTTGGTTTCTCTCTTTCTGCCCCACCTCCCCACTTCCCTTTGAGATTCATCAGTCTAACAACCAATTTGTACTTCTTAATCCCTTCATCTTTTTCACCCATCTCCCCAACCCCCCTCACATCTGGCAACCAACAAAAAGTTTTCTGTATGTATGAGTCTGTTTCTGTTCTGACTGCTCATTTTGTTTGTAGATTCAATAGTTGATAGATATGTATTTATTGCCATTTTATTGTTCATATTTTTTTGTCTTCTTCTTCTCCAAGAAGACCCATCAACATTTCATATAATACTGGTTTGGTGGTGATGAACTCCTTTAGTTTTTTCTTGTCTGGGAAACTCTTTATATGGCCATCAATTCTAAATGATAGCTTTGCAGGATGGAGTAATCTTGGTTGTAGGTCCTTGCTTTTCATTACTTTGAATATTTCTTGCCACTCCCTTCTGGCCTGCAAAGTTTCTTTTGAGAAATTGGCTGACAGTCTTCTGGGAGCTCCCTTGTAGGTAACTAACTGCTTTTCTCTTGCTGCTTTTAAGATTCTCTCTTTGCCTTGAACCTTTTGCATTTTGATGATGATGTGTCTTGGTGTGGACCTCTTTGGGTTCATCTTGTTTGGGACTTTCTGTGCTTCCTGGACTTATATGTCCATTTCCTTCACCAAGTTAGGGAAGTTTTCTGTCATTATTTTTTCAAATAGGTTTTCAATTTGTTGCTCTCTCTCTTCTCCTTCTGGCACTCCCATGATGTGAATGTTGCTACGCTTGAAGTTGTCCCACAGTCTCCTTATACTATTCTCATTTTTTTGGATTCTTTTTTCTTTTTGCTGTTCTGATTGGGTGTTTTCCTGCTTCCTTATATTCCAAATTGATGGTTTGCTTCTTGGATTCACCTACTCTATTATTGATTCCCTGTAAATTACTCTTTATTTCAGTTAGTGCATCCTTCATTTCTGACTGGTCCTTTATTATGCTCTTGAGGTCCTCACTAAGTTCGTTAAGTGTCCTTATAAGCAGTGTTTTGAACTCTGCATCTGTTAGATTGCTTATCTCCATTTCATTTAGTTCTTTTCCTGGAGTTTTGTTCTGTTCATTTATTTGGGATATGTTTCTTTGTCTCCTCATTTTGGCTGCCTCCCTGTGTTTGTTTCTATGTATTAGGTAGAGTTGATATGTCTCCTAGGCTTCCTAGGGTGGCCTATTGTAGTAGGTGTCCTGTATGGTCCAGTGGCACAGCTTCCCTGGTCACCCTGCTGGGCTCTCGAGGTGCACCCCTGGTGTGGACTTTACACCCTTCTGTTGTAATTGAGTCTTGATTGCTGTTGGCACATCAATGGGAGGGTTTTACTCAGGCTAATCAGGTGCAAGGATGGGCTGTGACCACTATCCACTAACCTCTGATTACCTTGGAGGATCAGCTGTGCAGGGGCCCACCACACAGAGCAAGACTTACTTCAGCAAGGCTCTGGTGCCCACTGAGTCCATTCCTTGAGTGTGCCACTTGTGGAAGTGGTTGGGTGGTGGTGCTTCAATGTGGTCTGAAGCTGTCCACTGGGTGTGCTGGCTCTGGGGCAAGGTCAGCCACTGCCTGTGTTCTACCTGGGGCTACTAGGCATAAGCTACAAAGTGATTTGCTGATGGCTGCTTCTTGTGCTGGGCTTGGAGGTGTCCATACAAAGCCAAGCTGTGAACCACGGCTGGCTTCTTCTAGTGCCAGGCCTGGGGCCGCTTAGTGAGAGGTATGGGGCTTGCTGTGGCCAGATGCTGCTTGTTTGAGAGAATTAAGGAAAATCTGAAGTAGGAGCCGAAACAGGCCAATCCTATGATAAAGCCACTAGAAACAGCTTGGGTGGGCCCAAAAGTTAGGTGGGGCAGGGCCTCAGGGTATCACCAGGATGGGGCAAACAGTGTGAGCCAGGTTGCTGGAATCCCAGATATGGCACATATCTGCAGGCCTCATGGGGGAAGTGCTTACCAAAGGAATGTCGCCACCAGTATGTCTGTTAGGGAGAAAGCTGCCTCTCCAGCCCTCACCCCGATGCCATACAAATCAGTTCTTCCCCATATGTCTGTGGTGCCTTTCAAGCTGCCTCCCCTCCATGCTGCAGTTCAGAGGAAGCAGGTCCGAGTAGTCCATGTGTGGGTCCTTTAAGAGGAACTGCCTGGGACTCTCGCAGCCTCAGCCTCCCTCAACCTCAATTCCCGCTGGTCTTTACAGCCAGACATTATGGGGACTTCTCTTCCTGGTGCTGGAACCCTGAGCTGAGGTTCCTGGTATGGGACGGGGACACCTTGCTCCCCAGGGAGTGCCTTCCCAGCCGAGGTGTCCCTCCTGATTTTTATCCACCACACATGGGTGTGGGACCAGCCCGTTTGCGCCTACGCCATACCAGTCTGGATGTGGCCTCTTCTTTAATTTCGTAGTTGTAGGACTTCCATTCAGCTCAATGAAGACAGTTCTATGATTGTGCTGTAGTTTAGTTGTAATTTTGATGTGGTTGTGGGAGGAGGCGAGTACCATGTTTACCTACACCGCCATCTTGACGGAATTCATTTTTTTTTTCTTGTCAAAATAGTTTGGAAACTGTAAGGAATAGTTTGGAGACCTGGATTAGAAGTGTGGGAATTTTATAGAGCTGGATGATGGGTTACATGAATGTTCATTTTATTGTTATGCTTTATACCTTACACACAAATTAAATGGTCTTCTGTATATTAGAACATTTCTCATGATAGCAAACACACAGGATATGAAAGAATATTGTTAGGTTAAACATTGTTAAATATTGTTATTCAGTCATTTGTTAGCTTAAAGAGGCAAGACAAAAGAATATATACTTTTAAAGTTCTTTTTGAAAAAAGACTGTATACTGTCTGATTCCATTTATATAAAGATCAGAAACAGGAAAAACTATTCTATTTAGAGATGCATGCTAAGGAAGTAAAATGATAAAAAAGAAGCAAGAAGTGATTACCATAAGGCAATAGGCTTGATAATCTCTAGGCAAAAGGGCATATGGGGTATATCTTGACTGTCAGCAGTGTTCATTTTCTTCAGAAGTGGTGGTTACACATGTATACTTTATGATGATTTAAGATGTAAATTTCTGATTTATAAACTTTTATCTGTGCAAGCCATATTTCACAACACAAAAGTTTAAAACACATGCAAAAAATATAACTAGTGGAACAGAGAAAGAGAGAGTAGGGATTTTCATTCTTATTCATGTGTTTAAGACTATAATTCTTTTTTTTTCATTCAACAAATATTTATTGAGTTTCTGATGCATATAAGGTACAGTCGTCCCTTGTTTATCGCGGTTCATCTGTTCCAGACTCTAGCTATTGTACCTGGCATTGAAGGATTCCTGGGGTGCTCGAAGACATTGGCCTACAGTCCATACGCACAGTAATTTTAATTTTAATTGTAATACAGGGGTGTATAATTGACTCAGACAACCGAGCACGCACTGTATCATTTTCACTGTCTCGATCAACTTTTTAATGAATATATTTGAAAAAACCGCGATAGAGTGAGCCGCGAACGTCGAAGCGCGAAGTGGCGAGGGACGACTGTACTGTTACAGGTGCTGTAGATCAAGTAGTGAATAAAACAAAGTCCCTGCCCTCATGACTCAAGGAACAAAACAAGAAATCCTATTTTCATATGTATAGAATATATATATATAGTATATCATATATATCATGTATATATTTCTTTATAAATATAGTTTCATATGCATACTTAAAATTCTTTCAGTATAAGTTTTGTATAAGTTTTAGGTATGCAGCATTATAATTCAACATCTGTATGCACTACAAAGTGATAACCGTTACAAATGTAATTACCATCCATCACTATACAGTTAACTCCCTTCACCCATTTTGCCTATCCTCCAACCCTCTTCCCTTTTGTTAACTGCTAATTTGTTCTTTGTATCTATGAGTTTGTTTTTGTTTCATTTTGTTTGTTTGCTTTGCTTCTTTTAGAATTCACATATGAGTGAAATCATAGTATTTTTGTCTTTTCCTGTCTGACTTATTTCTTTAGCATAATACCTTCAAGCTTTGTCCATGTTGTAGCAAGTGGCAAGCATCCTTTCTCTTTTTATGGCTGAGTAGTACTTTATTTGATATATAAATAGTATATATACTATTTATTCATTGATGGACACTTAGGTTGTTTCTGTTTTGAATAATACAGCAATAAACATATGAACATAGGGGTGCAGATATCTTTATGAATTAGTGTTCTTCTGATAGATACCCAGAAGTGGAATAGCTGGGTCATATGGTAGTTTTATTCTTAATTTTTTGAGGAATCTCCATACTGTTTTCCATAGTGGCCACACCAATTTACAATCCCACCAACAGTGCATGAGGGGTTTCTTTTTTCATTATCCTTGTCAGCACATTATTTCCTGTCTTTTCGGTAATAGCCATTCTAACAGATGTGGTTTTGCGTTGCATTTCCCTAATAATTAGTGATATTGAACATCTTTTCATGTGCCTGTTGGCCATCTGTATGTCTTCTTTGGGTAAATGTTTATTCAGATCCTCTGCTCATTTTTGAGTTGCTTGTTTTTTGTTTTTTTTTTTGGTTGTTGTTGATGTGCTGTCATTATTTATATAATTAGGAAAGCTGCCCTTTGCTCTAATTTTTAGATGATGTTTGATTTTGCTCTTAGATAGTTAGGTCTTTGTATGTTATAATTTGACCTATTCAGAGAATAGGTGTGATAGATAATACAAAGCATTAATATTGATGCTTAGAAAATAACTTGGATAACATTTTTTGACACAGTAGTAGTACTATTAAACAAGTATCACTATTAATATATGATGTTTGAGATATTACATAATATTATAAATATATAATTATTATATATTAGATATTATTACATATTTATTATCAAGCCAAAAATGGCAAGTATTGCATATTTTACATGTTTAGTTTTTTAAAGCATTAATCACAAAAAGAGAGTAAAACAGAGACTAGATACAATATTCATTTGTTATAAGGTTCTTAACTTTAAAAATCTCACAATTGCAGTTGATTAATTCTCATTTTAACATATATCTATTGTTAAAGGTAGAGCTTGTTGAGTAAGTAAATATATACCTCATAAAAATTAAAGTTTTTCCGTCGGAATTTGTATTTGTGTGAACCAAAACAATATATTTTGCTATGATCTATAGAAGTTTAACTGTAATTGATATACCTGAGACTCAGATTTTGCTTCTTCTCTTTAGTACCTTGTGATCGACTCTCTTTAGACAAGATCTTTACTTTCAAGAAAAAAGAGATGAGAAAGAGAGGAAGGGAAAACTCATTAACATGTTTTATTAGCTTGACCCATAGAATTATCAACAGGAAATATAAACATTATTCTTAGCAATGATCTTGCTTACAAAAGACTTGAATGAGCTTTGTGGAGAAGTAAGCACCCACATACATCCCATGACCCAATATTTGGCAGATTTCTACAAAGTATTGACTTGATAAGATTATTTCTTGAAATGATATGAAAATGAATATTACAATGTGTCTAAAGAATTCTTATTACAAAGAAAGAAGGAAAACATAATATCCAACCAATTGTCTTTTCCTGTGTGACACTGAAAATACTTCTCCCAAGTCTGTGTGTGGATGGAGGGCACACTAACCATTCAGGATGCACAGGTTTGTTTAAATTGCTTTGATTTAAAGTATCTACCCAGGATTGTATGGTGATGTCAGTGTGGGTGCCAGTACTAGTTATAATGGTGAAGCTTTGGGTGGGCAGATAGAACTGAACAATTCTATACTTTAGTGCTAATCACTACCCATGGAGAGAAGTCTCTGTATCCTCCAATTTTATCCTTTTCTCTACCAGTTTTACCATATGTTTCTGAGGTCTAAAGGCGTTATGGACATAGTCAAGATTTTGTTATAATATACTCTTCTCTTATCCCCTTTACCTTTGGTGTGCACAAATCTCTTTTTTTCTTGATTCCACCTAGCGCAAGTACACATGCAAGGACTTTAGAACAGAATCCTGAAGGAACAAGGGTCAAGTTCTGCAGTTTCCCCTTGCACGTGTGTCCTGGAATGGGGATAGCACAGCACTGCAGCAGGGCAGCTCTGCCCTATGCAGTCATCAGGGATCAGGGCTCCTTCCATCTCAAGCGGCACTGTCCAATAAAATCTAGTATGAGCCATGAATGTGAATCACATATGTGATTTCAAGTGTTTTAGTAGCCCCATTAAGAAAGTCAAACAGATCAAATAAATTTTAATAATATAGTTTATTTAACCAATTTTTCCCATATTATCATTTCAACATGCAATTAATATAAAAATTATTAATAAGTTTTAAAAATTTTTTCTTCATACTAAGTCTTTGAAGTCTGGTGTGCATTTTTCACTTAACAGAATAGCTTAATATGGACTAGCAACATTTCAGATGCTACCATATTGAGCATAGTAGAGCCATATCCCCAATAACTCAGATTCTTCCATTGGACCTTCTCAATCCAGCCAGCAGACAAGGAAGAGAGAGTGCCTAGAGAATCCCAAAGTAGGTTTTAGGAGATCAAGCCTGGCAACGAAGTATCACTTCCACCCACATTTCACTGGCAAGTATGCAGTCATATGACCCCCACCTAACTGCCTGGTGTACCTGGGAAATGTAGTTTTTGCCCTGTTCCCAGGAAGAAAAGAAAATGGATTTGGTGAGTACATAGCAGAGTCTCTACCATAGCAGATAAGGTATTATTATCCACATTTTACAAATCAGGAAATTGATGCCCAGGCAGATTAAATGATGAGCTAGTTAATGGGAAAATGTAAGTAGAATGCAGGCCTTCCCTCCCTAGGGTGATGTTTCTTCCATCAGGCTGTCCTGTCTCTATTTGTCCCTGAGCCTCCCCTTTAATTCTGTCCATGTAGATACAGTAGTTGCAGAAAACCTGGTATCTTCAATATTTTATCTCATCAGCTCTTCTTGGATGCTCTATGACTTAATGACAGTATCCTATTACTGCTGTTTTGGAAAATGACAGGCAGCCCAGTATACTGAAGCAAATATGCCTTATTACTGAGTGGTTCAACTAATAGTACTATTCTGAGCACTGCATTATCATTTTGAGTGGGCTTTTTCCTTCCACATACTGAAGCTCCTCATTCAAAGCAAAGGATTATTAAGGTCCTCATCAAGCCATTTCAATCAATGTATAAATTGCATTTTATTTTATAATGAACAGTCTGTTCAATTGAAGTTTTCAGCTTTTTAAAAAGTGCTTAGAAGAATAGTAACAGAAGGGCTCTTAATGGTGAAATTATTGAATTGAAGTGCTTGGATAAGCTGCTTTATTTCTTAGATGGAAGGGGATATTTTAGATGGAGAGATAAGATAATATTCTTCAAAACAGACTAGTGATAAAGAATGATGGCTCTCCATGGACTACTGATTATAACACAAGTGTCTATAAAGGCAGGTTTTATTGAAGACAATATAATTAGACCACAGACCTGTAGCTTTAAATTACCCACAGCAAACTGGTTTTGGGTTTTGTTGTTTTACATTTTTGAATATGAAATAGATTGACAGAGTTCAAAAATTTAAAAATATTAAAGGATGTACAGTGCAAGGTCCCCCTTCCATCCTCCAATGTGGAGGGTTGACCCTTCTGCCTGGCTTCTCCCTTCCCTAATCTAGCTATATAGATACTTATTCTTATTTGTTTGTTGGAGATCCTCCCAAGTTTACATACGTATTTTTAAGCAAATATGAATTTACTTATTTTCCCTCCCATGTTATTGTATACACACTGTTCCACACTTTGCTTTTTAAACTTAATGGGGATGTAACTACGTCAGTAATAGAGAGCTCTTTTTATCATCATCATTTGTTTTTATAACTGTATAGTATTCTACCGAATGAGTGTATTGTAATTTATTTAACTAGTCCCTCATTGATGGACATCTAGTCTGTTTCCAATCTTTGGATATTACAAACTGTAGTGAACATAAGTCATTTCACAAAAAGTGTAAATATATTGGAGACATAAATTCTCAGAAGTAGAATTGCAAGTCAATGTGTATATGCATTTGGAATTTGATTGAAATGGTCAAGTTGCTCTCCCAGTGGTTGTACTAATTTACCCTCCAACCAGAAATGCGTGAGTGCCTGTTTCCTACACCTTTGCCAGTAGTTTGGGTTATCAGATTAAAAAAATTTTAACTTGTAGCTGAAAGATGATATTTTGGTATAGTTTAAATTTATATTTTTCTTTATATGAGGAAGGTTGAGCAGTTTTTACTTGTGTAAGGATCACTTATATTACTTTTCTATGAACTGTGTTCATTTTCTTTGCTTATTTTTCAGTTGTGTTGTTGGTCTTTTCTTTACTGATTTGTAGCAGCTCTGTGTTGATTAGGAGTATAAGCCCTAGCATATCAACTACAATATATATTTTTTCTGGTTTGTCAATTGTCTTTTGACTTTGCTTAAGGTATATATTTTTCTTCACTACACAGTTTTCTGTTCTTTCCATTTTTTCCCATTGTAGTCAAGGTTTTTTGGTTTTGACGGCTCTGGATTTTGATTCCTGAATGCCTTCCTCACTACGAGGTTATAAAGAAATAATTTACCTATTTTTTATAGTAAACTTTACACTTTCTTTTTTTACATTTAAATCTTTGATCCATTTGGGATTTATCTAGGTACACAGTGGATTCAACTTATTTTTTTCCAGCTATCTATCTAGTTATTATTTCCCCACTATTGATTTGAGATGCCTCCTTTATTATATGCTCAAATACCCATGTGTATTTGAATCTACTTCTGGACTTATTCTTTTCAATTGTCTGTCTGCATTTATGTTTCAGTACTGCATAGTTTTAATTACTGAGACTTTATGTTTTAATATTTGCTAGACTAGTCTGCCATCATTGCATTTCTCTTCTTTTTTTTTCTGCCCTCTGGCTGTGTTCCAGTATCAGAGTGTATTTGGCTGGCTCAGCACATTGGAGTGGTGGGTTTTTGTTTTTGTTTTGTTGTTTTTGTATTTTCCATTTCCACCCCTTTTTTCCTTCTTACACATGCAGCAAGCTACTTCACTCAGCTGTGAAATGTTTACCATTGCAAGGCAACATATAATTAAGTGCTGGAATGAGTGTGGCAGGCAAGTGCTGTTGGAGATAAGAGGACAAAGAATTCAGTTTGGTTTGGGAAAGGCCTTGTAGAGGAGGAAGGGATTAAAGCAGGCCTTGCAAAAGATTTGAGCCCTGGCCAGTTTTGCTCAGTGGTTAGAGCGTTGGCCTGTGGACCAAAGAGTTACAGGTTTGATCCCAATCAAGGGCATGTACCTTGGTTGTGGTTCGGTCCCTGGCCCTGGTCAGGGTCATGCAGGAGGCAACCAATCGATGTGTCTCTCTCATGTTGATGTTTCTCTTTCTCTCTCTCTCTCCCCCCCCTCCCACTCTGTCTGAAGATAAATAGGAAAAAAAAAAGACTTGATAGGGTACAGAAGGACAACTGAGGCAACAGTAATGCTGAGAGCAAACGGCAAGAGCCAGAATGAGTCAGGCTTATTTCACGGATGGTCTGAAAACTGTCTCTGAATCTGGGTAGGAGATGAAGCTGGCAAGGTAGCCTGGGAGGCAGCCGGTATGACCTGAAGAAACAAACCTTGGCCTGCAGGCTAGAGACCTGAGTTCTGCCACTAGCCAGTCATGTGTCCTTGGCAAGTCATTGACTCTTCTAAGCTTCAATTGCTCAGATGTGAAATGACGGTTTCAGATGGAGAAAAATCTCTAAGGTAGCTTCCTATTTTAAAAGATTCTGTGATTTGGTGTGTGCGGGAGGCAACTGGTTGATGTGTTTCTCTCAAATCAGTCTTTCTCTCTCCCTCACCTACCTCCCTTCAACTTTCTCCAAATAAAATCAATGGAAAAAAAATTTACCAAAAATAAAAAATAAATAAATAAATAAAAGATTCTGTGATTCTTTTATGGTGGTCCTTGATAAATTAGAATAAAGACTTGAATTTATTCTAACATTGTGGAGCCTTTAAGTTCTGAGCAAGGGAATCACATAATGAGTGGGGGATTCATCACATAAGTAAAGAGGCATTTATGGGCATTAAATTCAGTAAAGGTGATTGACATATTGGAAGAAGAAAAGCAGCTTGGAGGCTATGCCAGGAGTTCAGACAGAAGCAGGATGGTTGAAAAGTTCTTTTTAAATCCTCCCATTGGCCACTTGTGTGGTGTGTTTTATGACTCTTTGTCTGTACACATGAAGTGGAGAATGCATGGTTATAAATGACACTGTGCTGGCCTGTCTGGTCCTGGTGCTTACACAAGAGAGGAGGTGCTTTCGGGACACCAGCCTCCCGCTTGGGCTGGATCAGGGCACTGCCTGCTCTTTGGCAGCCAGAGTAGTCAGGAGTCCCAGACTTGTCTGGCCCCAAAGCAAATAGAGTTCCGCTGATGAGACGTGGGACTCTGCTGGCTTTTTATAGTCCTTCTGAGGGCTGGTTATTCCAGCCTTGGTGTCGATTTACATTTGCTGTATGTTACTTGACACTCCTTTATTGAAGCTGGCTCTCCCGGAAATCTCTGTCATTCCATAAACCCTGCCAACTGCCCTGCAGTGCAGCTGACCTCCCACAGTTTGGAAAACAAAATGTATTCTGACTGCATTTAAAGGAAGTTTAGGGTGAGTTCATGGGTGAGGACTTGGCTGTAATATCTCTGTGGGCAGAGCACCTGAAAGGGGATCTGGCACTGGCTATCACCTAGATTCCAGGGCTTTTACATAAAAATCTTTGTGTTATTTTTCTCTCCCTCTGCCCAGCTCTTCTTCTGTAACTACTATTGACCAAGTCTTTCTTCTGCATCATTTTTACAAGGCAGGATCTTTGTGTATATGCTGAAAACCAAACAAGAAAGCAAAACCCAACAAATTATTATTTTTAAAAAAGTATTTCATGTTCCTTATGATAAGTTATAATATATAAATAAACATACAGATACCTATATGAAGAAAAGAATTACCTACAATCCTATTCCCTAGAAATGTTTTGGTGTATTTTATTTGTGTATTCTACTTTAGTTGTTTTCAGCTTTTGTTCTACCACTCATACAGCCTATTCATAGATCTTAAGCTGTGTCTGCCCTAATAGTTTCCCCTAAGATACGCCTATTCTCTCTCCAGTGAACAAATGCTATTAAAATTAGGTGCTGAGCTGCTTTTTCCAATATATCAAGATGGCCTCTTGGCCTTGAACATATATGACAGAATGTTTGTCCATTTCGAAGCAGTATCCACTTATTCTTTCATGCTGCTCCCTCTGAGAGAGATCACTGGAGTCAAGCTAGCCAATCAAATCCTCATTCTTTATTGCTCTTTGATGAAACCCTAGGGGCCTTTTTAATACAGAGTGCTCCTCAAGGTCACTGATTGTCTTGACCTTTGCACCAACCTGAAGGAGAAAGGAGGAAGAGAGGTCCCTCTGGACCATATCATCTATACATACTTCTACCCTGTGCTTGGAGTGTGAGAACCTTCTCGATGTTTGTGTGAGCAATCCTGGAGTACAAATCCTCCAAATAGTGTAAGTGGACAAGCAACACGGACAAAGTTTAATTACAGAGTCCACTTTTCGCTGGTCCCAGAGATACATTTTCTTTAGAAATGTTGTTGTCGCTCTGTTATTTGAAATCAGCTCTTTCCAAGCTAGGCTTCTCTGTACCTGGTTCTTTCAGTTGGACCTTGCTTATTGCCTTCCACACAAAGTCTGAATTATTGTTACAAAGATGTCATGCTATTCTAAAGAAGCAAGATCTTCCTTGCTTGGGTATTCCAGGTCTTTAGTTCACTCTACTCAGAAATCATCTACTGCTACCATCTTGTATTAACATTGATAATACCATTGTGACTGATCTCCTACAACAGGTCTTTTCCTTCAGCCTTGTATTTCTGGCCACACCTTTTCTCCTTCCATAGCGCTAAGCTGAGTGCTTGAGTGCAGCAACTATCACATTTTAAGTGTCTTATTCATCATTTTCCCTTCTGTTGTTAAAAAAAAACAAAAAACACTTAAATAGTATACTATTTAAAAACCACCTTCAATCCCCACCCCACCTTTTTTTTTTTTGAGGTAGGTAGAGTCTAAATCATAGAGAAATAATATGTTGTTTTATTTTTGTAAATCTCTCTTGTAGTATTTTCTTACTCTTATTTTCTGCATCTCCAACGCATTCACCCCTTTTACCATTTCTTTAATTTTATTACTCATTATTTTTTTAATTTATTTTTAAATCCTCACCTGAGGATATTTTTCCATTTATCTTCAGATAGAGTGAGAGGGAAGGAGAGAGAGAGAGAGGGAGAGAGAGAGTGAGAGAGAGAGAGAGAGAGAGAGAGAGAAACATTGATGTGAGAGAGACACTTCGATTGGCTGCCTCCCTCATGACCCCAACCAGGGCTGGGGACAAACAGCAACCAAGGTACATGCCCTTGACCAGAATCGAACCCGCGACTCTTTGGTCTGTGGGCCGACACTCTAACCACTGAGCCAAACCAGCCAGGGCTCTTATTACTCATTATTCATTTACTTGTACACATCTGAATTGTCACTGGAAATTTGCAAGGTGTTTTTTATCTGAGGTTAGATCAGGTAGAGGGGCATAGGATTTAGGATGCTACAGGGTGGAGTTTATTAGTCACAGATTAAATGTTGAAAGGAATGACCTGAGGTTCAGTTGATATTTATGCTTGCTCAGAGCTCATGTATTGGTTCTGCTTTTCCTTTTGCGATTTTTCTGAACCCCTTGTCATCATTTGATATGAATGGAATTCTGTGTGTGCAATCAGAGGAAAATAAGGTCTTCCTCACTAAGTTTATAGTTAATCTAAGTAAGCAATAAGGTTAAAAATGATTTTATAGGTAAAATTAATCTGGAGGTTTGAAAAGTGCACTGAAATTGAATTTGTTTCTTAGCTGGTTGCTGATTTCAAAAGTAAAGTACCATGTTCTTTAAAGAGCCCGAATCAGTGTTACAGAAACGATTTGAATGGATCCTTCATCCTCCATTGTGGTCTGTCACTGGGGCATTAATAATGGATGGTGGCTGCACTTGGTCAGATACATTATTTTGATCTACTTTCATTTCCCACAGGGGCGTCTGGAAAAGGGCAATGAGGGTAGATTTAAAGCCACGTTATTGGAATTCAATAACTGTCGTCGTGCTTTGTGTGTGCAGCGCTTGCTGAAGAGCACTTCTAATATGGAGAGTCAGTCAAGCGTGGAGCAGGCAAAATACCAAAATGGATTTCTTAAAACTAAGATATAAGCTGAATTCCACGTTTACATTTAGGCTCTGATGCTCAGCATTCACGTGTTAGATGTATACGTTTTGCTTTTTTTTGATTCTGAAGATAAAGGGATGAGCACAGGAACAAAACAGATTCAGCAGTATAAATGATTTGGTTGATGGAAGCAAACAAAAAAGTTCCTATAAGTCAGTTAAAAAAAGTTCTATGTTTCATTAATTCCTAAGCAGTTGTGAAGGACTGAAATTTTAGTTGTGTAAAGTATACCCCCAAGGGAGCACTGAGTTCTCTTTAGTTGTCTTCACAATTACACCAAGGCAATAGTAGCTTGAAAGTGGAAGAGTCTGAATTCTAGGGTGTTAAGGTCACTCCTGGAGATAAATAAGGTCTTACTCTTGCAAGTGATGGAATCTGCTCTGAGAAGCACCCTGCCCTTTTGGGTTTGTATGAAAATGCAGAAGAGGTTTGATGACCCAGTCAGTCATGCTCTGGGACAACTCAATCAATCAAATTAAAAGGGAGAGAAGATGAGTGATATTTACATTCCTACTCATTTCAGGTGTGATTAATATCTTTCCCTCACCTATGTCTTTATTTAAAGTCTGATAAACTTAAAAAATATCAAAGCAAAGCAGAGTTAAACATATTAATAATCAGTGATTAAAGATATATTATTTATCTGTTAGTATCTGGCTAATAGCACCTGGCCACCTGACACAGAGCCCTAGGAGAATGATGATAGTATGGCTGTGAATGGAGTGACGGGTCTCTCCCGACACAAAAAGAATCCTGGGAGTCTGGGGATCTTGTTGCTTTTACATTGATATTCAGTCACCTTGATATTGTACTTTGTTTACTACTGTGCATAGTTTGACCTGCATTCCTTGACTGTTGTTTTGCCATGGGAAAGAACTTCATTTTTGGTTGTTGTTTAACTTTTACATTTTTTTCCCACAAAAGAAATGAATCTCTAGTGGAAAAAATTTGAAACATGCAAACAGTACAGTAAAAATCACTTGTAATGCTGCTACCTAGAGAAAATAGTATGAACAGCTTTGACATCATTTTTAGTTCTTTCTGAGTATACATAGCTATAATTTTTTTAAATCCTCACCCGAGAATATTTTTCCATTGATTTTTTTTTTTTAGATAGAGTGGGAGAGAGGGAGGGAGAGAGAGAAGGAGACACACTGATGTGAGAGAGACACATCAATTGGTTGCCTTCCGAATGACTCTGACCGGGGCTGGGGATCTAACCAGAAACGGAGGTACATGCCCTTGACCAGGAATTGAACCCTTGACTCTTTGATCTGTGAGCTGATGCTCTAACTGCTGAGCCAAACTGACCAGGGCCATAGCTATATTTTTTAATAGAACTCTTTAACTTACTTTTTCTCAGTTAACAATATGTCTTGGATATCCAATGCCATTAAATATATTTTGCAACATCACTTTTAGCATCTGTGTATTATTTTCATTATATGGATTACCACATCGTGTTAAAAGTCTCCTCTCTTTTGATCTTTTTGTTATTAAAACCTTTCACCATTATTCACAACTCTGTGATAGCATTTCAATAGGTAAATCCATTATTGCCTTAGTAGATATTTTTAGGAGTGAAATTATTGGGTCAATGGAAGGCAACAGGAGCTTTCTAGAAGGTTAATTGATGACTTGCATCCCCATTTGCATACATAAAAGGGTGGCATTGGCTTCAGAATCTAATTAGTTTTTATCTCATTTACAGTGTCTTAATCATAGCCCTGAAATTAGTTCTTCATGGGACTTTATCCTATGAGGTTTCATTTCCTGTTCCGGATGCTCAGATGTGAGGCTAAAAGCTTGTATCTATATTGGCTTCCAACAAGCATGTTGTAGGTGTCTAAATACAAATAAACAGCCAAGCTAGTTGCTGTGGATATTTATGAGGGGGAGGAAGACATAGAAACATATCCTTAGAAGCTGTGTCATGGTCCTAGTAATCTAAATTTATGAAGGGTTCATCTAAGAAGTTGACCTTTCCAAGGTCATACCATGAGTCAGCAATGAAATTCCAAATAGAACTTTTACCTTTTAAACTTCTTTTGCCCGATATAATAAGTATTTATGATTAGATTAAGAGAATGCATTTATAAATGAAACTGTAAGACTATTTATAATTTAAAATGCTCCAAAATTTCAAAAGATATACTAGAAAATTTTCATCTTGAGGAAATAAATCTAAACTGCTAAAAGATATTTATAAATTTTTGAAAATAAAAATTTAAGTGATGGAAATGAAGAGAGAGTAGTAGATGGTATAGACAGATAAAAAGGAGCTTCAGGAATGTGTGTGTGTGTGTGTGTGTGTGTGTGTGTGTGTGCGCCGGCAGCTGTGAAATAAGAGGTAGAGAAGTAATGGGTTGACCCTACCATGGTGACGAAGGAAAACCATGGGGCTCCTCAGGACATTAACCCTGGGGTGGAAGGGTGGGGGTCTTGGCCCTCATGCAGAATGATCCTCCCTTCTCGGTCTGTTGGTATGGATCTGCAGTCATTTTAGATCTCCTGGCAGGGTCACTTGTGGGAGCCAGAGATATACTTTTCATTATCCCCAGGACTGGTCTCGGTTCTCCTGACTCCCAATCTAGTGCTCATTCTACTACAAGTAGGAAATTATAGTCATGTTACAGGATTTTCAGAGATACACAAAAGCTTCTGGGTAACTAAAGCTCTGTTTGTGCATTATGGGAAGGGTACACAAAATAAAAGAGAAAGAAAACAAAATAAAATCTTAACACTTGGGAGTAGTGATCATACATTCAGCACTGTCTTTGTACGTGAGGAAACTGGGGTTCAGTGTTCTGTTGGGACACAGATAACCAGTACATACCAGGGCCAAGAACTCAGACTTTCTGACACTCAGCCTGGTGCAAAGTATTCTTGATACGTCTTGTGATTCATTTATTCTTTCTCATGATAATCTTCAAACTTCTATTTTCATCGTTCGTGAATTCAATATCACTAAACTCAGCATGTATTAAGAATCTATTTGCATGCGTTACTATAGCCTATAAAGTAAAATGTAAAACTGCAGTGCTTGCCATACTGGACTTTCCTAAGGCAGACAGACCTCATAGAAATAGACAGAAATGACAGACTACCGAACAGAACAAATATGTAAATTGTACAACTTTTCCATATGAGATGGTAAATGAAGAGATCATCACAGTCCACTGCTTTAAAAGAGAAAACCCATCTTCATCATGGGACAGCCCTAAACTAATAAGTAATAGGAATCATCCTATGCCCCGTAGTTGCTATGTTGGAAAGAAGAAGAGTGCTTTACCTGGCACACCTAGCACTCGTGTGCATGGTGCAGCTTCTTTGGTGTACTGTTGATCACCACCTTCACTGATTTTTGTTCTTCTGCATATTCTGTGATGGTCTGCAAGGACTAGGAGGCTCTGCTGAGGCAGGACGTCTCTCAGGGTATGCCTTCTAAAACCAAAGGACTTTTCCCTTCCTGGAAGAAAACTAGTGGCCGTGTGGTTCATAGTCATATTTTTATTGAGGCTTCTTTTATCCTTATAGAAGGACTTTGCAGATGATAAATGAACTTACAAAACCCCCAAATGTTTAAATTGTGGAAGATGAACTGTAGTGAACATGAAACTTGGGTATACGTTCTCTTCTCTCAAAGACCAGTTAAAGACAAACCAAAGGTAACTTTGCTCTCTTCTGTGGTAACAAAAACCACCTTGACCAGGTATCTTATAAGAGCCTGGCCTAGTCATTTGCTTCAGGGACAGTATTAGTAGTAGTTTTAGGGTAGTAATTGGTATTATTATTTTGCAAGTATTATCATATGTATAATGTCAGATAAAACAAGTGAGTTACTCTGGGGTCTTCTAATTCTATCACCCCCTGTGTTCCCGAGAACCAGGATTCTGGTACAAAAGAAAGGAGATACAGATGTTGTATAGAAGATGTTAGGTAAGAACCCTGTAGTCATGAATTTGATTGGAAATACCAGTTATGAATTCATAAGATGTTTTATTTTTAAGTATGCATATTTCCTAGCTCTATTAATTACGAAACCCTAGAAATAATGACTAACCTAGTAGTAATGAGCATCCTTACTCCCCAGATAGTAGTTTGGAATTTTTTTTCCCATTAAAGGATACCAAGTTTTTTTTTTTTGAAAATGGCCGATCTCAAGTCTGACAATATATAAGATAAGCAAAGAAGCTATCAAAGACTACTAGAATAGCCATCCTAGTCAAATTGAAGGGGATCCCATTGACCAAAGAGGGACAATTTGAGCTTCAATAAGGTTAAAAATTGTAGTGGATCAAAACCCATCAAATATGTTTAAATCTATGAGTACAAAATGATATTAAGTAAACCAATTAGTGTGTCACCTTCTGAAAGTGACAGAGAACCAATTCATTATCTTGAACACTGGGTAAAAAAATGGAACGAATCAAGAATTTTTCTTGATTTTTCTTTATGAATTATATCACTGTAACTAAATAGTCGATAAAGCAAAGCCTCTTCTGTAAAGTTATTCCAGCTAGTAAAGGAAAACAAAAGGATAGAATGAAAATATCATCATTTTGTGAACCCAATACATTAATAGTTTTAGGCGCAGAGCACCAACTACCAAAATAGTTGATAGCAACTATCAAGAAAGAGCAAAACCCAAAGGTAAATGCCTCTTGATAAGAGAACACAATGCTACTTATAGTTTTGTCAAAGAAATGGAACCTGAGACTAATCAGGTCTCAGGATCTGGCTGCCAATTTGTAGAAAGTAAAGAGAATGGAGGAACCTTCGCACTGCTTCCTGCGGCCACAACCAACAAATCCAAGTTGTGGGAAACTCTGCAGGTCTAATGTCCCAGGATCTTTAGCAGATAAATTATATGAAAAAGAAAGGAATATAGATGGAATCTATAGATTACAAAAGACTTAAAAGGCGTATCAAGTGAAAAACTGGCCAAAAGTAAATTATAGCCTCCAGGCGTGCTTACTTGGGTGATGAAACAATGAAGAGATACAGGAAAGCGACTGCTATGCACGTCAGCATAGGGGTTGCTTTTGGAGGGATGAAGGGTCTGTGATGGGGAGGGGGCACATGGGCACTTCTGGGGTGGCTGGCCAAGTTCTAATTTTTGACATGGGTAGTTGTTGCAAGGGTGTTTGTTTTATAATAATTTACTAAGCTGTATATTTATATCTGTTTCATTCTATAATAAAAGCATTAAAACACACACACACACACAGAAAAAAAGAAAGCACGTTAGAGAAACTCACAAACCTGATGCTGCCCTAGACATGATCACAACACTGTCAGCAGTCGGTAAATAAAGTTGTGGACAATTATGTTCTGGGCACAAAGAATGTAAGTCCTCCTGTAAAGACATCTGTGTAATGTTGGTGGTGGGCTACCTTTCCAGTTGCTGGGAGGTTTTGTTCTTCTGGTTGTATAGCCGCAGGCTTACATGTAGCTCCCGTTTCAGTTAGAGTCAGACTAGATGACCAGTTCCCAGCTCGGTGTCTTTTAGTGGGTGGTGTCTAGAGCACAGGCATCATGGTGACTGCAGGCCTAAGAAAATGCAGGTCCCTTGGTCCCATCTCTCTTCAGAAAGAGCAGGCCCAGAATCTGCATGATTAGCAAGCACACTGTGGTGTGAGAACCACCACTAGCTTCTCTGTCGATTTCTACATGAACTCAGGTCTATGAAGAAATCTTGGGGAAAGTACAGATCACAGCAATTTCCAGACAAGCTGCTGAGAGTCAGTGCAGAGGTGTGATTTTCATTAGTGAAGGAACCTTTGTTGTCACGTAGACCACTAAATGTGAGTGTGACTACGCAATAGCTCAATAGGAAACATTTTCTCCCGTGCCCAGTAGCAATTGTCAGATTTTCTCTCATCTTTCTGCTCAGGATTTTTCCTCCCTCAAGTCAAAGCCTGGGGTTAGGAATTTAAAAGTGATATCTTAATCAGTGAATCCTCTGAAGCTTTTAAAATAACAATTCTATACTAAAAAAAAAAAATCAAATCATGGAAAACCAAACAACCCAGATTTGGGTATAGCCAGGCACAGCCAGGCAGAACTTATCATTGGTTCTTTCTCAGTTGAAGGCAAAGGAGGCTTTTAGAGCGTGAAAGCAGAAGTGTGAAGGCTGCCCTGTCTGTATTCAGCATTTTCATCCTCTTCTTCCTCCCATACTCACTCTCCCAAATCCACATGCTTTTCAGCACCTCTGCTAATCAAAACAGATGATCCGATTTCAGATACTTTTGCTGACTGAGTGCTGATCAGTGTGGCTACACTTAGGAGAGGACACTAAACCAGCACTTGCTTTTTAAGGACTTCACTTTGACTTGTGAAATATAATATTTCATCCCATTGAATCAAATTCTGCAAACATCGTTTGAACACTCCCACATGCATAGCAGTGTCCTAGCCGTGTGACATTATTTCCCGCTTCCAGAAAGGTACAGTCTAATCAGAGAGATGGATGAGCACTAATAGCTAATGATATCAGCAAAATCATTTCCACATAAATAATCTCTTTTCAGTTCTCACACTTTCAGAGTTTTAGCGATGAAAAGGATAACCACAATAACCACAGAATTCTTGAAACTTTGGAGAGAAGTAATGGGATGATCTTAAAAAGTCTCAGCCTCCCTCCCACCACACTTCATCACTGTCATTCTCAAGATGACAAAGAAGAAACTGGGATCATTAGAAAGTGTATTTGCGAGAGCAGTGATTTTCAACTGGTGTGCTGCAGAATGTTTAAAACCTGCAATACCAGACTATTTCGTCAGGGGCACTGACCTCCTTTCCCTTAGACTGTCAAATAAAAAAATGACAACAGCCAACACAACAATAGCCATCCAGTGTGAATGAATAAAAATTATACCCATTTTTCATCAGATCGGCCAAAAATATAATATATTTTTGGTGTGCTGCAGAATTTTAGTAATTAGTTTATGTGTGCCATGAGGTGAAAAAGGTTGGAAATCGCTGTGCCAGAGGAAGCAAAAGGAAAGGGAGGGAGTCTGTTATTGGGAAAATAAAAATGCCTTGTCATAGTAACATCCATCAATCTCTCTTTTGGAGAGTACAGTTTTGATAACCAACTAAAGATGACATTAATAATCTGCAATAGGAAGTTTTTTTTGTATAAAATTGCAAGTTTTATTTCAAATGGTTTTTATTAGGTGCTTTGTTTTTAACAAGTAGCTGGTTTTCCCTTGATCTGTATTTTAAAATATAAAGTACATGTATTAGGTAAGAATCTCTTCTCAGCTTTTTCTAATGAATACACACATATGGTGAGCATATGAATGGGTAAAAGACACTTTTCTTTATTCACTTCTACAATTGCTAGTAAACAAAACGAACAGTCATGATGACATGGCATTTTGCAGTGAGACTAAAATATGTACACAAAATACATCTTATATTTACTTCTCTTTTGCTTACTGTCTCTAGAACATGAAAACTTTTCGTTCTAAATGTAATGGTATGCTTTGGGTTGAAGATTTCTGAAGCTCTGATGGGAAAAAGATGGAAGTGGGGGAAAAAAAAAGGAGTGAGGAGGCCTATCTTTTAAAAGTAGGTTTTAATGTTTTTTAAAAAAGAAAAATCATCTGAATCATCCTGCAGTTAGATAAATGTAAGTCAAGAAGTGTTTTGAGACAGTGACCTTATTTTTAGGGGCAGAGAAAGAAACATTATTTAGGGCTGTAGATGAATGGAGAAATGCCGAGCAATTACTGTTTGTGCCTGTGGAGAGTCAGGTTGTAGGTACTGGGGGGATTTGCTATGCTTTGTCATTTGGGGATGCATGCAGGGAAGGAAGAAACAGAGAAGTGGGAGGGGCTGCATCTGTGGGATTTCATGAAACCAGGATTCCACGTGTTGCCTCAGTACCTGGGTGAGGAAGTTGTTGGAAGGGCAGGTTTCCTTCCAAATGCACCAGGAGCCATGGAGACGGGAAGTTTGGGGAACTTTTGCAGAATGTCAATCCACAGACACATCATTTCATGAGGAAACCTTCAAGATATTTTGAAAAAATGGTTGAAAATAGGCATGGTGGCCTCATGATGAATAGATTCCCCTCCCAGGGACAAGTAACAGGAGCCGAGGAGGTCACATTTAGCATTCTTATGGTAAGCAATTAGAGCAATCACAGGAAGAGTACCCTCATTTCTATCTATGCTCGTGACAACTGGACAGACTGGTTAAATACATAGCAGTTATCGTAACAGTGCTGTATTTGTCTAAAATAAATGATACAATTATAAAACATACAACAATCCTACAAAAACAGAAAAGGCACCTCTCTCACATAAATAGATAACTATAAAAGAAAAACACTGACTCATCCAGCTAGTTTATTTGTAAACAGTCTCAGGTCAAGTCAGTGTTGTATCAACTACTTCAGTGACCACAGAAGATTCCCATTTTAATGACAGGCAGCAGCAGGTGCAGTGTTGAGACTGACCGCAAGGTATCCAGAAGTTTGAGTGAAGTGGGCTGTTGGCAACATAATGTCTCCAATGAATTTTATGCTCTGAGTAATTCTGAAGGCTACAGGGGCTACTGTGGTGTGTGTGAATTAAACAAGAAAACAGAGAACATCGCTTTCCCACATTAACACAGTAATATCTATGGAAAAAATCCTACTCAACTTTGAAGATAGATTGTTAGCCATTGTTATTTGCTTTAGTTCACTTTGAGATGGGCTCCAGGTTAACTTCATTTCCTTTTATACTTGTCTGGAAATCATGTGGAAGCTACAGAATTAGAGCTGATGACTGTAGTGCCACGGCCTGAAGAGCTGTGCTACTTGTGATTTCCAAGAATCCACAGGGAATGTGTGACCCCAAACAAATGTTTACATGCATTGTAATGAGAGACTGTAAATTGGTTTTATTTGAAAAATTATCATACAGAAAATTTAGCTTTCTGTTTTGGTGTCCAGTTCCACAACTTTAACCCACGTGTAGATTTGTATAACCATCTCCACAATCAGGATACAGAACAGTCCCATCACCTTAGAAAACTCCTGCATGTTGTCAGTCTACAGTCATGCTCTCCCCACCCTCAGTCCCTGGCAACCACTCACTACAGTTTTGTCTTTTGAAAATGTCATATAAATGGAAATATACACTGTATAATCTTTTGAGACTGTGTAGTGTATAGATGTTCCATAGTTTGTTTATCCATTTACCCACCGAAGGATATTTTGGTTTTGGTCATTATGAGTAGAGCTTCTTTTCATTTTGGTGTGTACCTAAGCTTTCATTTCTCTATTATAAACACCCAAGAGTGGAATTTCTGGGTCATATTGTAAGTATGTCCAACTACATAAGAAACTGCTGAACAGTTTTCCACAGTGACTGTACCATTTTGCATTCCCACCAGCAGTGTAGGAAAGTCCCAGTTGCTCTGGGACTTGTCAGCACTTGGTAATTTTTTATACTGGTCATTCTAATAGGTGTATACACAGTGATATCTCATTGTGGTTTTAATTTGCATTTCCCTTGTGGCTAATTAAATTGAGCTTTTTTTTTAATGTGCTTATTTGCCATCATTATATCCACTTAGGATTTTTGTTCAAGTCTTTTGCCAATTTATAATTGGTTTGGTTGTTTTCTTATTGTTGAGTTTTGAGAATTCTTTACATATTCTGAATATAAATCCTTTGTTAGATATGTGATTTGCTAATATATTTTCCTAGTCTGTAACTTATATTTTCCTTTTCTTAAAAAATATCTTTTGCAAAGCAAATGTTTTAAATTTTGATGAAGTCAAATTTTTTTCTTGCATGGATTCTGTATACTATGCCGTGTGTAAGACATTGATGTAAAATCCCAGGGCCGGAGTTCTGGAGACCGCATTGACACTGGCTGTTCCCTGGAATGCTCTTCTCTGCCTCATCCTCCTGGTTATCTCCTTCAAAACCCAAACCTTACTTACCTAGAAAAGCGTTCTTCTCCCTTTCCTCTGCCTCCATGGGCACAGTTATTCCCTTCTCATCCGTGTACCCTCTGAAGGTAAATCACACTTACCTTCCTAACTGTAATTTTTGTTTTCATCCCCTGCTCCTACAGTCAGGGAGCTCCAGGGGACAGGCTCTGGAATCATATACTTTTGTGTAGCCCAGACATGGATTAGTAGTACATAGCAGGTACTCAAGGCATTTGCTGAAAGAAAGAAGTAATTAATTTCTGAAGACATTATCCTTCTATCCATAATAATTATGGGTTGAGCTAGAGACAATTTGAGTAGCTATAAAAACATTATTGCTTGAAGGACATTTCAAAACTATTTTTTAAAAAACTATCTTTAATTTATAATTTAAAGTTTCTTAATCTTTGAGACATCTCTTGATTTACTCATCTAAATGAGCTTGCTGGAGAACATTTTTTCTCAGAAGAAAAAAATAGAAGGGAATGAATGAAATCCATGTAGAGTCATGGGAAATTTTAAGTAGCTAACGCCTAGTGGCAGTAGGCACATACTAGAAAAGAAGGGAGTTGGTATGAGGGCACAAGAGTAGTGACCAGGAAGTGGCAAAGAGGCACTGAGGCCTGCCCTTTTCCCATCAGCCCTCTTCCTGCAGCTCTCAGGTGAGGCCTGGGATAATAGGCAGCGTCCTCTGGGAGGGCAACAGGGAAAGCAGGGTCCTCAGGCAGAGTCAGGGTTGGGTAAGGCCAGGAGGTAGGTAATAAAATTATTCACATAATTCTTCTGTGAAGAAGTTAAGGAGTGTTTTTATAATGGAATGGAGATATTAGCCAGAAAAGTACAGAGAATGTGGGAGCAGTCAGAAGTGGGAGGAAGGGAGTTTTCCAAGACAACACAGTACTGCTCAGCAATGAGCATCGTAAGGGGGCAAAAGAGGCAGGGTCTGTGCTTTGAGGTGGTTGAGGTCTCAGGAATAAGAGGTGTGGGAGAAAATGGAGTCGAAGCTCTAAACATTAGCTGAGACCCCAGGCAGTATGGAATCTCTGATGACAGGCAGAGGCCTGCTTTTTATGCTGAAGGTCAGCAGAGAGAGCTAATATGGCTATGATTGGTTCCCATGTGCTGGTTAATAGGGTAATGTAATTTCTGCCCCAAATCTTTTTTTGGACTGCATGTGCTCATGGGCCACATTTGTAAGAACTTTACCTAATTAGAACTCCAAAGTCTATTTAGTATAAACTTTTAATCTGTTTCAAGTTTTTATTATCACCAACTTGTATCACTATCACCAACTGGTTCTTGGGTTTCAAGAACTAACATTGGAGCATTTATTGGAGTTGCACAATAATTATTCTTCAAAATTCAGAAAAACTCTCCATCATTCTTCAGTAGATTTTTGGGGGCCTATTTTTTCACATTGTTAAATAAAGGTTACATGTTAGTTTTTCTTTAAAAACAAGTAATTGAATTATATGGAATCAGACAGTTATGTTTCCAGCATAGAATGACTGTCTTGATACTCATGTTAGGGCTCAGAACTCAAATGCTATCTTAAAATGTTAGCCTTACCAAAAATCACAAATAAAAGCCCCATTAAAAAACCAACAAGTGATCATCACTAAAAAATGGGTAACTGAGCAGTTTTAGCTGATATCCATATCATTTTAATGCTTAATGGACTCAAATTGCTCAAGTACATGTTACCATTGATGCTAGTCATTTCATGTTGCTGGCCTCTGACAGCACAGTGGAAATTCGGGAACTTGTAAGGACAAGTGCCATATCAGACACCAAATCTGCATACCTAACAGTACATGTGTGTGTGTGTGTGGGGGGGGGTTTGAAACCTCGATATAGTAATGTTTTTATTGAAATTGTCTAGGTCTTAAAAACAAAGCAAAACTGTATTTTGTCTTTCTTCATCCTTGGGGTTTCTCTGGCTTTCTTTCTTCAGAGTGATTCTGCTTGCAAAGTGTGGGATGAAATTTAGATATCCATTATGACAGGATTTCAGTTGTCTCCCTGTGGGAATGTGACAATTGTTCCTTATATCAAAGACCCCGTGGTTCATTGAGAATGGCCGGGAGTTCCTATGAAACACAGATTCTAGCTGGTCTTTCTCCATGCTAGGTGTCTGGATGAAGCCTCTAAACTGAAACACTGTATGCTCAGTGGAGCTCACCCCTAGCAGAAAGAATAGCCGTTGGCTCACTTATGAGGATCACAAACCGTAAATAAAGAGAACAGAGAGTGGATTTGTGAGGTGATCTCTCACTTTGGCTGAACTTTCAATTTTGGTATCTGAAAGAATAGTGGAATTTTTGTGGTTTAGAAAAAAGATCAAGTTACCTGCATGCACAAAAGTTCCGGTGCCCAGGAATATGGTCTGCAACTATATATCTGAATGAAGACAAAGGCTCGCTATCTAACATGTGCTCACCTGACCTGTTGGCCCTGATAACCGGTGTCAGGTGAAGGAGTGACCTTTTGGCAAAGTAGTCATCATATTTTTTTCTTTCTTTTTTCTTTTCTTTTCACTGCAGGACATTTGCGAAGATATCTCTGACCATGTTGAACAAATCCATGCCCTCCTTGAGACGGAGTTCTCCCTGAAGCTGCTGTCCTACTCTGTCAGCGTGATCGTGGACATCCACGCGGTGCAGCTCCTCTGGCACCAGCTCCGGGTGTCGGTGCTGGTTCTGCGGGAGCGCATCCTGCAAGGTCTGCAGGACGCCAATGGCAACTACACCAGGCAGACGGACATTCTGCAAGCTTTCTCTGAAGAGACAACGGAGGTGGGTCTTTTCATTGAAGCCGAATCATGCATTGTCGAGTGTGACCATTTGAGAGTGTTTTCAGTGCAGAGCTGTGGGGTGGGACTTCTTTGCAGGTAAATAAGCAGGTCCTGAGCAGGGCTTTGAATATAGGTATAGTGACCAGAGGCTAGGGCACCTTTCATGTGAATGAAGCTTCAATGAGAGTTAACTCACACCTACCTGATAGTTTGCCTAGATACCACCTATAGTTAGTATTAATCTGGCTCCTTGTCCCCATTTCATTTATATGTATTGAGCACTTACTCTGAGCCAAGCACTAGGTGCTAAGAATATAATAGTCATCAAAACATGGCCTTGCCCTGGCCAGTTTGGCTCAGCGGTTAGAGTGTCGGACCAGAGAGTCCTGGGTTCGGTTCCCGCTCAGGGCACGTACCTCGGTTGCAGTTTGTCCCCCGCCCTGGTTGGGGTCGTGTGGGTGGCAACCATTCGATGTGTCTCTCTCCCATGGATGTTTCTCTCTCTCTCCTCCTCCCCCTCTCCCTCCCGCTCTATCTGAAAAACAAAAACAAAAACATGGTCTTTGCCTTCAAGGAGCTTAGAGTCTAGTGGGGGATGTAGACAAGTGGAGAGACATTAAGGCCAGACAGCTATACATCTAAATGATGCCACTGCAGGGCAGAGATGGGGCCCCTAATTCAGAGAGGAAGCCTTTCCAGAAGTGAGTCTAGCCTGAGACCTAAGGGAGAAGCAGGATCAAATTGGTGAACTGAGGTCGAAATATTCTAGATGGAGGGAATGTCATGTGACAGACTGAAAGGGCTAGAGATAAAATGGGAGCAGAAAGTTCAAGGAACCAGGAAACAGGCTCCGAACTAATAGGTAAGCGGAGGTCAGATCACGAGGATGAAAAGCCATATTAAAAAGCCATGTTGAGAGAATGGGACTTCAGTGTTAGGACAGCAGAGCAGTTTGTTCAGGGAATTGACATGATTAGATTCATGCTTTAGAAAAATCATTCTGGATGTAGGGAGTGAAAGGAACTTTAGACTTTTACACAATCAATATATTTAGATTTTTTGTAGTCATATTACGTGTACTTTAAACAATTTGTTGTTGTTGCTCTTAATGCATGACTTAAGAATGAACACTGTAAATTTAAATCCAAATGAACTCTTTTATTTCCAAGTAAAATTGACATTTATTATAGAACAAAGCATCGTGCTAGTTAGTTAAGCAGGGGCTGTATGTGTGTGGGTAGGTAAATAAAGTAGGTAGGTAGGTAGATATGTACATATCTATATACCATATCTAAACACATAGAGAGTGTGTGTACATATATAATCCCTTGGCTCTTGGCACCCAGTTGCATGTTCCACTGTTGGTTTTGTGGAAGATATGTATTTTACAAGTTTATAAGGAACTTATATGACTATATAAGATTAAAAGTTCTCATAAAAAGTGTTACATAATTCATTAGTTCATTCCTTACCTGAGGATATTTTTCTATTTATCTTCAGATAGATTGGGAGGGAGAGAGAGGGAGAGAGAGATGACTAGGGCTGGGGACAAACTGCAACCAAGGTACGTGCCCTTGACAGGAATCGAACCTGCAACTCATTGGTCCTCGGGCCGATGCTCTACCTCTGAGCCAAACTGGCCAGGGCTCATTGGTTTATTAATGGTTTAGTGGCTTCAATATTATCAACAAGCAAAACAAATCTGTGCCTATTCTCATAAATGATTTATACTTGTTGATTATTGTTTTCATAACAGTGATGCTCTTGCTCCGGCCAGTTCCCCAAAGGCCCTGGAAATGTATGGGAATCAGGATCTATTAGGCTCACTTCTAACGTTAAGTCATGGTCTTTGTTTTAATTTAGCTTTTCCTTTTATTGTGGCAGTGAGGGAGGTGATACAGATTGTGGTAGAGTGCTTGCTTTAATCACAGGATGAATGTGTGTGTATGTGGGGGGTATCAGTTCCCAGATGTCATCCCTCCCAAGTCGGCTCCCTGTAGGATCCTTGATTGGTACTCTTGTGCTGTGGGAGAATACGAAGAATTCCAACTGGCCTACTCTGCCCTAAATCTGGTACCTATGAGGTATATGATAATGAGGTGGAGATCATAGATGGGAAAGGTTTGTCTAAACTCTGAAGAGATCTTTAGATGTCTACCTGGCATGCCTGATCTATACATTTTTTTTTCATTCCTCCCTCTGCTGGCTCTGCTCAGCACCCATTAAAAAGTCATCAGATCTGCCCACTTTCTACTATAGAGAGGACATTTGAAATCACTGAGTCAAACCAATTCATGTTACATATTTGTTTATTCATTTAATAACCATTTACTGATCACCAATCCTTGTAGAGCTGGGAATATAGAAGTGCTCTAGGGTTTATTGTTATCATTGTTGTTATAGTTTTGTGGAATACATTTATCATGCATATTTTTGAACTTGTATCGTTCCATGAAGTGGTATCTCAAGAAATGATGAAAAGCCACCGAGGCTAATTGTTACCAGCCTCTGTAGTCACAGCTATATTGCAAGTAAGCAGTATCCATTAAGATTCTCACAATGTGAGCTCTGCAATTATTTACAGATTTGATTGGAAGCAACTTCATGCATTTTCACGTTTGACGTCAGTCGTTAGTCTTATCATAAAGATACAACAATATGTCGTATGAGGGATAAAGGAACAGTGGATTCTTAGCCATCTGCTTTGTGGGTATTTTTCTATGAATTGAAACTGTCACCATTGTCTACCTTCCTGAAGCTCTGGGTTCCTGATCCTGTTTGTTTGTGTGTCGAGTGTGTCTAGTGTGACTTGATGAGCACATTTCAAAGACCATTTAGTTGTATTGGTATCTGTGAGCACACTGGAATTGTGGGAAACTGGAAGGGAATTAGGATAAAATTCTCGGCTTTATCAGAATAACTTCAGCTGTGAAAGGTTTGTAGAAGGAAGAGGGGAATGGTCATCCAACATGCTGATGAACCAGAATAGTAGGTGTCCTTCCAACCCAGGTGAATTCATTTGCTCTTCTTGGAAGTTGAGTTTCAGAACCACATTAAAGAAGAAGCTTGAAAGTCGAGAAAGTGGCAAATTGTCTCTCTTCCTGTGCTTGCAAAAACAAAATAATATGGTTTTTATCCTTTTATTGAAAATATGACCATATCTTTTATTTAAATAAGACCATATCTTGTAAGCAAGTTGACAAACACCTGAATAAAACCAAACCAACCCAACAAACAAATGAAAAACACTGTGGGGCAAACTCAACATTGTGTAAAAATACGTGACCCTGAAATGTTCTGTATTCCAGTTACTGTGGTAAGCATTTCATACTGATTGTTTCATTTATTAAGAAGGGTAAAGGGTATTAAAAATAGTTGTAGTTTATAGATGGAAAAACTGAGTTTAAGAGAGGTTAAGTGAATGCTTTGTAGGTAAATAAGGATATAAATCTAGGAATAATTAAATAAAACAAACAAAACCAGCTCTTAACTGTTCTCTGTTGTAATAATTCTTCTCTCCTTCCCTCCTTTCCTTCCTGCTTTCCTTTCTACTTTCCCAAAATATTTATTTATTTCCTACTATATGTTCAAGGCACTAACCATTCAAAGAAGAATAATACGTTAGGAATCACATTCAAAATTTCGTTAGATCCTCAAGTATTTCTGGGAGGTAGGCATGACAGGTGCTGTTATCCTTATTTAATAGGTGATTATTATATCCATCTTACAGATAAGAGGACTGAGGTTGAGAGAGGTAAAGTCACACAGATAGTGATAATTATCAGTAACATTAACACAATAGCAAACATTAAGAACATATGCCCATGCCCTGGCTGGTTTGGCTCAGTGGTTAGAGCATTGGCCCGAGGACCAGAGAGTCCCAGGTTCGGTTCCCGCTAAGGGCATGTACCTCAGCTGCAGTTTGTCCCCGGCCCTGGTCGGGTCATGCAGGAGGCAACCAGTTGATGTGTCTCTCTCACATGGATGTTTCCCTCTCTCTCTCCCTCCCCCCACTCTGTCTGAAGATAAATGTAAAAATATCCTCGGGTGAGGATTAAAAAAAAAGAACATATGCCCGATGGTGTGGTAATTACCCGCTCCGTGGGAAGGCACTGGTCCTTCCAGAGCTCTCACTCCATAGAGCACTCTGTGTTCATCTTCCAGTACTTATCATGGGCCAGTTCTTAGTATGATCAAGTGTGTGCTAGATTTGAACTGCATGAGTTTTGGCACCGTTAGAATAACTCCCACAGCACCTAGGTGCACATCAATGCATGTAAAAGTCTGATAAGTTGAATTGAATGAAGTAATGCAGATAATGACTGCTTTAGGTATACAAGAGGGAGCTATCACTTTAGATTGGGGGGCTGGAAATAATCATGGAAATTAATTATTTGACTCATGGATTTCAGCATGTAGAAAATGGAAATTCTTAAGAATTATTACTATAATTAAATAAAAGTATTGAAAGATTGTGTGAATTTTCCCTTTGCCCATCAGAAACTAAACTGTGCTTTGCTTCCCATTTTCGTATCATTACTTGCTCTTCTCAGTCTGCTGCTGCTCTTGGAATGCATTCAGGATCATAGATCCCAGCAGGGCAGAGCTGAAAGGAATCTGAAAAGTGTTTAGTCTCTGCGGTCTGAGGACTCTGGGGGGCTGTGGCATTCTGGTAAGAGGTCCGAGAATTTATGTTAGTAATTGAAGCGTAACAGACACCATGTAGTGAGATTAGGGAAGGAAGGGGGAAAGGGGCATACTAAAAAATTATTTTTACTGTACCTATAATTAAAACAATGTAACTTTATTTCCAACTCTCTTCTCAGTAAGAACACTAAATCAGGGCACAAAACTGACCCTGAAGTAGCAACAGACACGAATCTAACCTTGGGTATTTTAATAGAGAGATCTTCAAATTTCTAAATTATGAGTATTAAATCTCATGTTCAACTGGTTGCAAACTGTAGTGTTAAAAAAAGAGAGCTCTAAGAAGGCCTTTGGAACCAGAGCTTACGTTAACTTAATTACGAGTAAGGAACAAAGCAGCATTTCTTGTTTTAAATTAGAGAAAAAAAGGGCGGGGTTATTTCCTTGATGTCTGAGACAAGGCTGAAGCCAGCAATAAAGTGAATAAGTTACCATCTGCATAAAACAACCTTCATCTGAGGAACTGCTTCATAATATAGTACGTGGAGGTATATTTGAGTTTAGATATTGCCAGGCAGCCATGGCAAGCTAATGAATCTACACAATTAAATGTGATACTTCTGAAATAAAAAGGAAAGTAAAAACAATCGGCACTGTTCCCCTACCTCCGTATGCACCTGAGACTTTATTACTTACACACGTTAGAAAACTGTCTGGGCAGGTGGTCCATAAGAAGGCATGGGACTAAATATGTTAGTGTTACTAAGCAAAATTTTAAGAAATGAAACTTATTATTTATCTGCTCTGGGAAACTTCTGAGAACTTCGTTTTTTAAAAACTTTCCTCTGTATGGTGAAATCTATAAAAATACTTTTGAAGAATGCTCTTTAACAACCAGCTGGGTTAAAAAAATAGATGGGTAGATGGTTGTCACTTGGTCTTTAGGATATGAAATAGATACGCCGTGTGCTGTTTTTGGTTTTGTTTTGTTTTTCGGGGTGGGATATTTTTTTTTACATTAAAAAGTGCAGTACAAATTAAAAATAGTTACCCATGAGTGACAATCAGCCATGCACAGAAGTAGTTGGCCTGGTTGGGAACGGGATGGGAGAGGGTTTACTTTGGAGCACTAAATGTTTTTGAGTGTAGTATTTTCTTTTCCAAAGACTGGATTGGGAAGAGATCTTCAGGGGAAGACTTAGGAAAAGGGAGCCATGCCCTGTTATCTGATATGTAGTCTCTAGTCTCATGTCACATATTTATCTGACATCATTTACTGAGTGCCCATTATTTTCAAGCAAGACAGTATCCCTGGTCTTCAGGTTCTGTGACCATGAAAATGGGGACCAAATGCTTTCCCAGGGCTACTGTGTTCCCAGCCTGTCCAGAAACAGGTGGCTGCCACTTTCAGGCATCTTTTACCTGAACCCTCAAATTTCTGTTTCTCTGCCCATCACAGAAACACTTTTTCTCAATGCCCCTTTAACCTCACTCGAGTAGCTGCAGTGCTGTGCCTTTGTGATAAATCTGAGAAAATGATGCAACTTTCAACTAGTTAGTAATTTAAATACCAACTAATGGGATAGCTTTGGGACTTAATCATCGTTTACAATACTTTTGTTTTTATAAAGGAGTAAGTTCTGAATACTAAGCAATTAAATTAAAATACAAATACAACTTGTCTTTAAATTGGAATTTCCACCATTACTTTCTTTAAAATGGTATAAAGTGTGACTTTATTGAGCTGCCTCATACCTTGATATTTTTTGGCTTCTGACTTTGTTATTTAAAGATCCTGGTCCAGGTATGCAACATAAAAGCCACACAATTCCATTTAGATCATTTTGGCAGTTAATACTGTTTTCTCACTTTGTACAGTATAATTTAGCTTGGGTATACCTCTCATTTTGATAAAAATTTCTTCCTAAATATTCTTAAATAGTAAAATAATAGTATGAGTGAACGTTCATTAAGCACCTCTCCATGTGTCAGACTTGTGTCCTATGTATATTATCCTTTAAGCCTCACAACAGCCCTATGACATGGCTCATCGTTTCCCTTTTACAGATGAAGGAAATGAGCCTTAGCGACATCACACTACTGAGTCATGGTCACATGGCTAATTAGCGCTAGAGGTAGAATTTGACTCTGAAGCTTGGGCTTTTCATCACTGGAGTCAACTAAAACTACATAATCAGAGGAAGAAATTACGTGAAGGCGTAGAATCCATTCCAAATGTCACCATTCATTCATTTATTCAGCAATGTGTCTTTGAGTGCTTGTTCTATGCATATCACTGTGCTAAGTGTTGCAGGTATCCTGGTGAGTCATCTATTTCTGTGTGATTTATACTGTTGAGGTGCATACAGACTAGTGGGAGAAGCAAGATAATTAAATAATCACAGTTGTGTTTTTTAAAAGATTGAGATAAATGCCTAAAGGAAAAAGAACATAGTTTTACAAGAGTCTATAAGAAAAGATTCTGACTTAGGTGGGGGTTTGGAATTTTGAAGACATGCAACTTGATCTGATGTTTGAGGGATAAGAGTCCATTAGTTACAGAGTATGATAGGTGGGAAGCTTTCTTGACAGAGGAAATAGCATGTGCAAAGGCCCTGAGGCAGGAGGAACACAGTGTATTCAAAAACTGAAAGGAACCCTGGCCAGTTTGGCTCAGCAGTTAGAACATCTGCTCATGGACTGAAGGGTCTTGGGTTTGATTCCTGGTCAAGGGCACATACCTGGGTTGCAGGTTTGATCCCGGCCCTGGTCAGGGTGCATGTAAGAAGCAACCAATTGATGTGTCTCTCTCACACTGATATTTCTCTCTCTTTCTCTCCCTCCCTCCCTTCTACTCTATCTATAAAAAATGAAACAACAACAACAAAACAAAAACAAAAACTGAAAGGCGGACCCTGTGGTCAGGTGAAGCCAGAGAGGGGAGAGTGACTTAAGAGAGGCTTCTTAGTGTTTGTCCTTGGAAGGTTTGGGTTTACCTAACAGCAGGAAGTGAATAAAAGACTTTAAGCAGAGAATTAACAGTAACAGATTTATAAAGCTTACTCTGATGGCAATGTGGAGAACAAACTAGTGGAGGGCATATGTCATTTTAAAATAATATCCAATGAATCACAGAAAATGATGGTACAGAGGTCAGAGTGTGGACTCTGGGTCAAGCCTCTGTTTAAGGCCTAGCTCGGTTGTGAGTTGCAAGGCCATTTGCTAGTTATGCACCTTCTTTTGGCTCAGGCTCTGCCTATATAACACAGGGACAACAATACAGACCCCAGCCCAGAAGAAAGTGGTTGGGAGATTTAAATGGAAAAGAAATAGTAATCAACCATCCCCATTTATAGATGAGGGAACTGATCCTTAGAAAGGTGAAATGAGGCTTTTCATCATCTTTATTTTTCTGGATGTTGCAGAGTCCAGCAGCTCTATGAGGTCAGCTTCAGTTTGCTCACCTCGTTTCTCCTCCAGGGGAACGGAGGTCTGGGGGTATAACAGTTCGGTTTCCGTCCTCCATCTCCTGAGGGACCAGATTAGACCAGGCTGTCCTCCAGCCTGGTACACAGAATGGGATTCCAGGGGCCCTTTTGTCCCAAATAAATCAGCACTCAAAAATCTCCTCAGTGCTCTGTGATATCAGAAACTGCATTAGTAATGAGACAAAAATTTTAATCACGTAATTAAAGATTAAAAATTAAAATTACTTATAATACTTTTTTAGCATAGAAAAGTTTCAAATCAGCCTACCTCATTGATACTCATTAATTTTCTCCAGGATTTTGTGTATTTACCTTCAAAAGGGTGGAGAGAAACAGAAACTAGTCTTGAACTGTTTTTGTTATGTATGCAAACTTAGTGTTTCACTTTCCTGTGATTTGTGAATATATTTTTAACATGACAGACTTAGTACAGTGAATTATTCTACTTTAAAAATATATATATATATATATATATATATATTTTTTTTTTTTTAATCCTCACCCAAGGATATTTTTCCATTGATTTTTTTTTTTTTTTTTTTTTAGATAGAGTGCAAAGGAGGGAGGGAGAGAGAGAGAGAGAGAAACATCGATGTGAGAGAGACACATTAACTGGTTGCCTCCGGCACGACACTGACCGGGGCTGGGGATCAAACCTGCAACCCAGGTACATGCTCTTGACCAGAAATCAAACCCGAGACTCTTTGGTCCTCAGACTGACATTCTAACCGCTGAGCCAGACTGACCACAGGTCCACTTAAAAATATTTATTGAGCCCTGGCCGGTTTGGCTCAGCGGTTAGAGCGTCAACCCATGGACCAGAGAGTCCTGGGTTCGGTTCCCGCTAAGGGCATGTACCTTGGTTGCAGTTTGTCCCCAGCCCCAGTTGGGGTCGTGTGGGTGGCATTATTACTTAAGGTATCATTTAGGAAATGTTTATTAAATGAACAATACACTATTTTAAGATAGACCATTCAGGCAAGAATGGATATTTTTGGCTTGACCTTGACCATTTCTATTGAGGCTCTGTTCTCCAGATTAAAGAAAAACCCTTAAATATTTAAGAACAGGATATTCTATAAAGTAGTATGATAATTGGTTAATATGCCATTCTGTATGTCAAACCAGGAGCAACTGAGGCATACATTTTTTACCTTGATAGGAGCCTCTGCTGAAATTTCATTTGAACAGCAGTTGAATGTAACTGATGCTCCATTTACCGAAACCATTGCCATTGTCTTTCAGGGCCGGCTCGATTCTCTAACGGAAGTGGATGACTCAGGACAGCTAACTATCAAATGCTCTCAGAATTACTTGTCTCTGGATTGTGGTATTACTGCGTTTGAACTGTCTGACTACAGTCCAAGTGAGGACTTGCTCGGTGGCCTGGGGGACGTGACCGCTGGCCAAGTCAAAACCAAACCCTTTGACTCTTGGAGCTACAGCGAGATGGAAAAGGAGTTCCCTGAGCTTATCCGAAGCGTTGGGTTACTTACGGTGGCTACTGACCCCAGCCCTTCCAACTGCAGTGAAGCAGTCAGTGAGGGGGCGTCTCAAGTATGTGTTTCAGCAGATGACAAAGCTGGGTGTGAGGAAAACAATGCTTCCACAGTCGAGGAGCAACCGGGCTTTATGCACGGGACGTCAGCTTCCGTGGAAGCTCTGACGAAGACTGTTCAGTCCTCCTCCGAGACTGCGAAGCAAGAATCCAATCCCTCCTCCCAACTTGGAGCAAAGAACCCACAGCCTCTACCTTGTGAAAATGCAACCCCCAAGCGCTCCATCAGAGATTGCTTCAATTATAATGAGGACTCTCCCACACAGCCCACGTTGCCAAAAAGAGGGCTTTTCCTTAAAGAGGAAACTCTTAAGAATAATCTGAAAGGCACTGATGGAAAGAAGCAGATGGTTGACCTCAAGCCTGAGATGAGCAGAAGCACCCCTTCCCTGGTGGATCCTCCTGACAGATCCAAGCTTTGCCTGGTGTTACAGGCTTCCTACCCCAACAAACCTTCTGCTGCCAGCCAGTCCTATGAGTGTTTGCACAAGATGGGGGTTGAGAATCTTGAAAACACCATCAAAAGTCACATTAAAGAAATCTCATCCAGCCTGGGAAGGCTTAATGATTGCCATAAAGAGAAACCTCGACTTAAGAAGCCACCCAAGACCCCAGAAGAGGTGCCTCCGTGCCAAAAACCTGAAGGGGGAACCGATTCGGGCAAGCACGCCGAAAACACAGGGAGCTCCAGAGTGCCGAATGGAATTCCTTGTCGTACGTCCAAGGCCTTAGGGGGGCCAGAAACAGATCCTGCTTCTACATCCTCGCTTGAGCCGTGTAATCAGAGAGGTTGGAATGCCAAGTTTCCAGTGCAGTCAGAAACTTCCAGCTCGCCACCTTTTACTCAAAGCAGTGGATCCCCAGTTGGCTCAGACAATATCATGTCTCCGGTACCCCTTCTTTCAAAACACAAAAGCAAAAAAAGCCACTCCTCCTCCCCAAGCCACGTCACGAGGAACAGCCAGGTTGTGGAGGCCTGGTATGGCTCCGACGAATACCTGGCACTGCCCTCACACCTGAAGCAGACAGAAGTATTAGCTTTGAAGTTGGAAAACTTAACAAAGCTTCTGCCTCCGAAACCCAGAGGAGAAACCATTCAGAATATTGATGACTGGGAACTGTCTGAAATGAATTCAGATTCTGAGATCTATCCAACGTACCATGTCAAGAAGAAGCATGCGAGGCTAGGCAGGGTGTCTCCAAGCTCATCCAGTGACATAGCCTCTTCGCTGGGGGAGAGCATTGAATCTGGGCCCCTGAGTGACATTCTCTCCGACGAGGAGCTGTGTATGCCTCTCTCTGGCATGAAAAAATACATCGATGAGAAGTCGGAGAGAGCTTCCTCTTCTGAGAAAAACGAGAGCCATTCTGCCACAAAATCTGCTTTAATTCAGAAACTTATGCAGGATATTCAACACCAAGACAACTATGAAGCCATATGGGAAAAAATAGAGGTAAGCTGGTCTGATTAATCTGAGTGATTTCTTATCCTACCTGATTTTTGGAAGTAATGCTGGGAAAAGTCCAACTCCCTGTCACCCATTATAAAGTGTGTTGCTGTTTTTGGTAAACATAACCGATTCCCCAAAGAAAAGAAAAAGCACAGTGATCACTGCATTATGACAGAGTATTTGTCATTAGGAACGGCCCTTGTCAATTCGTTAGCTTCGTGGACCCCACCTGGTGTAGAATTCTTTGTTGATATTGCGCAAACCTGACATGGCCCCTGATGAATGGTGGGCCCCCCAGATGGAATACAAAATTAAGTAGAACGGTAGCTGTGCACACACCAGTATCCCAGGAATATGTGAATAGAATATTTCAGTTACCCTTAGTGCTTTTTTTATTGGTTTGTTCTAACCCCAGAATAACTTCCATACCTCCAATGTTAACTTCCTGTAGAAATAGACCAGATGTTTTTAATTTGGGGGGAAACTGTTTTTCTTTGTCTTCCTCCTCTTTGAGGCCTCTGGCTAATAGCTGTGCTATCTATACTCTGTACCATCCATGGGCTCTGAGATGGGGAGCTGATATTTTGGGTAAATCTGTACTTTTAGAATGAATTATTAGATGTGGTGAAATCTTTGAGGACAGAAATCAAAATTTTCAGGACTGAGCTTCATAGCATAAGCTATGATTTAAGACACTGGATAAAAGTATACTGTAGTCCCCCCTTATCCACAGGGGATACATTCTAAGACCCCCAGTGGATACGTGAAACCGCAGATAGTACCGAACCTATATACAGTGCACCCTTGGTTCTTGAATTTAATTTGTTCCAGAAGGCTGTTCGAGAAGTGATTTGTTTGAAAACCAACTCATTTTTTTCCCATGAGAAATAATGTAAATTGAATTAATCTGTTCCAGACCCACAACTGATTCCCTGTTTTAACCTTTCTTACATTCAGTACATGTCTAATACAGTTTAATCTATAAATAAACACTTATTTTCTTAAATTTATCGAACACCCCCTACTGGCCTTAAACTAGTCACTTCCAGCCCTGGTTCCAGGGGTGTCTTTCAGGGGTTAGCATGCAGTGTCTTCGCTTTTTCATGTATCATTGCCTCCGAAATGCTGTCACCAGCTGACTGCTTTTCCTTTATCCAAATCAACAATTTTTCTATCTCTTCAATTGCCTGAGATTGTTGTTTTGTGAGCACTTTCACACCCTTAGCAAAATTAGCACTCTTGATGGCCTCTTTATGCTTTAAAATTGTGCTAATCGTCAATTCCTCCAGCAACAAAATCATTATCTCCTTTGCTGGTTGCCTGAGGGACGCTTTTCATCATGTCAGGTTGGAAACCCAAGTTTTGTTCAACAACTGAGACGTTTTTTCCATGAACAACTTGGTCGAAAACCAAATTGTTCGAGACGGGAGATGTTTGAGAACAGAGGTTTAACTGGACCTCATTTTTCCTATGCGTACATACCTATGATAAAGTTTAATTGGTAAGTTAGGCACAGTAAGATATTAACAATAACTAGCGAACAATTATATTAGTATTCTGTATTAAAAGTTACGTGAATATGGTCTCTGTCTCTCTCAAAATATCTTATTGTAACCATCTCTTCCTTGCAGTAAAGGGCTTTGTGCCACTCATTTTAGGGGACCCCTTGCTGATGGTATAGGCTCAACGCTTTCTGGTGAAACACATTGCTGTCACTTGGAGCGTGTTTTCTGTTCATGTCTTCCACCCACAGATTCCATATTTTCCCTCTTAACCAAGCACTTCTCGTGCACTGGAGCCCTGACTGTGCAGTCCGAGGGGTGACAGCAAAACTAGCACAGGTTCTGTTTTTCTTCCTCACAGTCTTATGGGTAGAAGATCTGTTCTTACTGTAGAGTCTAGTAACGCAGCATCTGATTTTTTCCCTTTTATTATTAAGTAGAGAACTTTTACCCTTTTACCTCAAGAAAGAACTTTCGGGCTTCTCTTCGGCATGTCTGAATTGCCAACATCCAACATGCTTTGGAGCCGTGATTACGTAAAATAGGGGTCCCTGTGATAGCACGGCAGTCAGTGTGATAGCCCAGACAGCTACTAAGTGACTGACAGGTGAGTAGTGTATCAGTGTGGACACACTGAACAGAGGGATGATTCATAACCTGGGCAGGATGGAGTGAGATTTCATAATGCTACTCAGAAAGTGTGCAATTTAAAACCTATGAATTGCTTATTTCTGGAAATTTCCATTTAATATTTTTGGACTACAGTTGACTGTGGATAACTGAGACCATGGGAAACGAAACTGTGGACATTGGGACTACTGTAGTACATATGTACAGAATAACCTGTAGGAAGAAAATGAAGGTACATAAAAAAGGAGGGAAAAAAGTGAACGGCAATATATGATAAATAATAACACATTAGTAATTGTCTTTACTAAGTATTTATTTGTCAAATCCTCCCAACAACCCTAATATTAGCACCATTTCATGGATGAGGAGACTGAGGCTGAGAGATCAGGCATCTGCCCTGGGACCCAGGCAGTAATGAAATGCTCCCTTGCCTCTGTGTAAGGAAGTAATCAGCACGCACTGCATATAAATACTGTAGTATCGTAGAGGAGAAGTAACGTCAGTGGGGCTGGGAAGTTCTTGTGAAGTGCTGAGCCTTCAGTGGGGCTTTGGAAGATGTGCCAGAAGTTAGAAGAAGGAAGGTGGGCGTTCCCAGTCGGAGGAGCAGAAACTGAAACACGGAGGCAGGAATTGGGCATGAGCATGACATGGGGGTACACAGAGAGCTGTCCCGACTGGAAGGTCTGCAGTCAGAAAGCAGTGAACATTCCCGTACATTTAATAGACCCGGTTGCTGCAAGGCCCTGATGGCCTGACTAAGGCAGTTAGAATTTGTTCATTGGGTGAGTATCCAAGGCAATTTCTTTGAAAGGCACTGAGAGTAGTAATATAACCCACAATAACTAATGCTTCTTGGGCTCTTATTTTGTGCTTGGATCTGCACGAAGAGCTTTATATGCCACATTCTACTTAAATCCTGGGAGGTAGGAATTTCTCAGAGGAAGAAGCTAAGGCAGAACATAGGAGATTTGCTGACGGCCTCACAGCTAGCAAGTGCAGAGTCAGGATTTGAACCCAGAGCGAGCATACTGAAAGCAGTGTAGGCCATGGCCTCCAGTAGCTTTTCTGGTAGGCTTAACCACCAATAACAGGAAAGATGGTCAAAGCAGCTGTGGTGGTGACTGCTCCAGAGATGTGGCAGCCAGTCTAAGGGACTGCTGTCATGTGGATGGGCGAGGGGGCAGGGCTGTTGAAGCAGTGAACGGGTTCCAGGAGGCTGGCTCTGGGCCTTGCTCAATCATTAAAGCCAGAGTGGCCCACAGCTAGTTATGCTCTGTTCTGGGCCTCATTTCTTCTTTTGTAAATAGAAATGTTTTATGCAGATACCGGCCACAATACCAATTTCCAATGATAGCATCCTTTTATTTCATAATTCTACAAAGATGACGTTGTCTTCAGCCTGTAGGACTGGTATGTCTTTAATAGACGGAAACATTTGGATGGGTAGCTGGCTTGAGGTGGAGGTAATTTTTTAAAAAGTATGCATTGACAACGAGTATACGATATGAAACTTGTAGGAGGAAGTGTTTTGTAAGAAGTTGGAAATACTGTCCTGAAGCTGAGATGTGAAGTGAAGGCTGAAGGAAGATTAAGCCCCTATTTCAGCCTAACCTCCTTTCACTACCTCAGGGGAGGGCAGCTGCCAATTCTCAGGTCAATTGACCTTGAATATCCTATGCTAGCTTTGATCTCCTCCATATAACTTATTCTACCTGAAAAATATAACATAACAAGAGAGGGTATTATTTAACATCTTCCTTGTATCAGGCATCTACTAGGCACTTTGCCCGCAGTAATTTTCTCATAGGATTCTCAAACAAACCTACAAGGTAGGTTTTATTTTCTTGAATTGGCCACTTCTCTTCCTCTCTAGTGCTCTCACCCTGGTCCTAGCCACCATCACCTCCTGCCTGGATTACTGCTATAGCCTCCTAACTGGTCTCTCTGCTTCCATCCTGCTCCCACGACAGTCTACTCCCAACACAGCAGCCACAGGGATTCTTTTAAAACATAAATCAGATCATGTCACCTTGCACCGGCTTCCGTCACATTCAGAGGTCTGACGTGGACTGGCTTCCTGATTTCCTCTCTGACCTTCTGTCCAACTGTTGTTCCCCAGGCTCACTTCACTCCCTTCCCACTGGCCGCTGTGGTGTTCCTAGGACAAGCTGAGCATGCCCTGGCCCTTAGGGCTTTGTCAGTCCCTCTGCCTGCAGCCTCTCCAACAGATGCCCTCATTCCTTCACCTCTTCTGAGTCTTTGCTCATACTCATTTCTCAGGGAAGCCCACCTTGACCACCTTTTAAATGATGTAACCTGACTTTTTATTTTTTTCTACAGCTCTCACCATATTCTGTCATTTTATATAATTCTCTCAATTAGTATGTTTATTTTTTGTTTGTTTGTCTTCCTGCTAGAACGAGAGTTCTGTGTGGGCAGGAATATTTATCTGTTTAGTTTGCTAATGAATCTCATGTATCTAGAACATAACAGATGCTCTATAAAGACTGTTGAATGAATGAATTAGTGGATCCCCATTTAGGAGCAGAGGAAACTGAATTCAGAGATTTGAAATCACTTGTCCTAAACTGCACAGCTAGTAAGTCATAGGGCCAGGCTGCAGGCCCCGTCCGCTTTGCTCTTCCCACTAGATAAAGTCTTGAGCATAGATGAATTCCCTGAGACAGTGAGGATAGATGGAGAAGAGAAGAGGGTGACAAATGAGCTTTAAGTTGTAGCCCGGTTATGAGGCAAGAATAAGGAAAAGGCCCAGCTGTGGGGACCAGGAAGGGACTGAAAGGATTCTTTGGTGTTATTAAATAAAGGGAGAAGAGATGTTTAGTAAGATGGGTGTTAGTTTCATTATTTGAAAAGGGAGATCAAGATGAATAAGGACAAAGGAAGAAACCAACCTTTAGATTTGTTGTAACGAGTCAGGACCTCCGAGAAAAAGGGATTTAACGAAAGAGGGGAGGTAGAACCTGGGCTATAGATTATTAAATGTCGGGAGCGGTGCTGCTGAAATGAAGACCTCCATGGTTTGACACAGTCCCTGGAGGAGTGAATTCACTGCACAGCAGGAATCACGAAGAACAGTGGCTGAAGACAAAGGCTAATAAGAAAAATAAAATTATAGGATGGCAACTGAAGGAGACTAATCTTTGCTTTCTCTATCTATCTGTTATCTGTCTGTTAGGAATCATTTTAGAAGTAACATGTAATAATGTAGATGTTAGAAAACACTGCAGAAAGAAAAGGCAAGAAAGTAATAAGAATTTAAGATAAGATTATAAAAGCTTAAGAAGGAACTTTAGAGAAAGAGCAAATGTCAAGAGCAACGAGGAAGTTACAGAAACCAGAATAGAGGGTGTGGGGAAGGAGGAAGCTAAATGAAATGATGCCTGAAGGGTTGCTAACAGTAAATCATGTTTTGTAAATAATCTTGAAGGTTAAGAGTTGCATCTTTGTCATTGTCTGCCTAAAGAATGAAAATAGTTATTGGTTAATTATGCACCAATGCCTAAGAGCTGAAAATAATGTATATACATACTTGCCTAAAGTTATAGGGAAAAAAAAAAAAAAGAAAATTACTATGTAACCTGCAGATATAAAAATAAAGATTCTGCTAGCCTTAGGTAGCAGAAGGATCAAGTGCTTCTGACTGGCATCTCCTCTGTCGCCGACTCTGTCCACACCTTTGGGAAACCCTGGACTGCTGAGGCTGGACCTTGGAAATTAAAAAGTGAGAGAAAATTATTCCTAATTGCTCAAGGAATTGGATTGTGAAAGCAATATGAAACAAAGGACTATAGTTGAAAGTAAATAAAAGTTATTTTTTAATTGAAGTTTATTTGAAGGCAGGAATCAAGGACTCTGTGGCAAGAGTTCTCTAGACAACTAGGAAAAGTGTATCCAGGTGGCACACACTGAGACAGGGAGGGAGGGCATGTGGAGTTCTGGGAGAAGAATTCTGGCTTGATATTAAAAGTTATAAAACACTGAATACATCCTGCTTCTGATTTCACTTCTACCAAACAAGGAGTGGTGTGTTTCCTCCTCCCATCACGTCCTGGGTTCTCCCTGTCCTCTCTCTGAGTCACACAGAGCACAAGGCAGAAAGCACATAGCAGACCACTGATAGATTAGGGCCTACCTTGGGCTGTGGCAGAATCTTTGAGAGAGCATCTGAGTGACGAGAGTCTTAGATGCCTTTTAGGTTCCTGTCACTCTCCACTCCTCAGATGTGTGTCTTTCTTTAGGTAGGTTTGTTTCATAACAGTAAAAGATTTCTTTTGAATGTGTATTCTTTATTTGTTAGAAAAATTAAATTCTTTTAATAGATAATGTATACACATGGTTTAAAAACTTACGTTTAAAAATATCCAATAAAAACTCTCTCTCTTCATCATTCCTCATCTTGAGTTCCCGCTGCATCACAGGTGATCACTGTTACTCTTAGTTCTTATATTCTTTAAGAAGTCCTTCGCATATACACAAGCAAATGCAAACATATTTATTTAGCAATATTTTAAAACCTGGGAAATAAGTTGCAACCTATCCTTCTCCACAAATAAAAGTGCCTCAGTTAACTCCGTGAGTTCTTAGATGATGGTCCCTTTCCCAGTCTCTCAGTGGGGGTTGAAAATGAGCTCAAATATGGCTGATTTCCTCAGAACCTCCTGTGTGGATCAAGTAATCGAGCATCTCAGGTCTGAGTGGTCACCTTCCGTGAGAACTTCTCAAGACCTAAAATTAACAGTAACAAACTAAATCAAGCCATTGAACTAGATTCATTTGTTCTGATGCATTCAGAGAATACACAGAACTACCATATAACCCAGCAATTTCATTTCTGGGTATTATCTGAAGAAACCAAAAACACTGATTTGACAAGATATATGCACCCCTATGTTCATTGAAGCATTATTTACAACAGCCAAGATGTGGAAGCAACTTAAGAGTCCATTGATAGGTGAATGGATAAAAAAGATGTAGTACATATATACAATGGAATATTACTCAGCTATAAAAAAATGAAATATTGCCATTTGCAACAACACAGGTGGACCTAGAGAGTATGAAGCTAAGTGAAATAAGTCAGACAGAGAAAAACAAATATTATATGACTTCATTTATATGTGGAATCTAAAGAACAAAATAAACAAACAAACAAAACAGAAACAGACTCAGAGATACTGAGAACATTTTGATGGTTGCCAGATGGGAGGGGGTTAGGGGCTGGGTGAAAAGGTGAAGGGGTTAAGAAGTACAAATTGCCAGTTATAAAAACAGTCACAGGGATGTATAGTATAGTATAGAGAATATAGTCAATAATGTCATAATAACTATGTATGATTTAAGATGGGTGCTAGACTTATTAGGGTGATTGCTTCATAAGTTATATAAATGTCTAATCACTATGCTGTACCCTGAAACTAATATAATGTTGTATGTCAACTACAATTGAAAAATAAAACAAGTTATAAAAAATAGATATAAGCAGTGAACAGAAAGGAGAGAAGGCCACATTTGGTACAGATGGAATCAAACAGAATGATGAAAAATTAACTTAGCGTGATATCTGGATATATGTGATATATCCAGTATTGGGTTGGCAAACTATAGCTTTCGAGCCATATCTGGCCCAAATGTAATTTAAAAAATATAATATTTTATTGGAACACAGCCATGCTTATCATCTATGGCTGCTTTTGTGCTGCAATGACAGAGTTATGTAATTGCGACAGAGGCGAATGACTTGCTTAGCCCAAAATATTTACTACCTGGTCCTTTACAGAAAAAAATTGCTGACCTCACTCTCAGGTGAGGAAGAAGGAAGGGAAATAATTTCTGATCAACATCTAATATGTGCCAGGTTTTGAAGTAAGTTCTTTAATTTATATGACAACCCTATGGAAGAGCTATTATTGGTCCTGTTTTACAGACGATGAATCTAAGACTCCAATTCTAGTGACTTGCCTAAGGTCGCTCTGCTGCTAAATGTGATGATAGCTGAGATTCCTGGGATGTCAGAGCTGACTTGGTTTTCTCCTAGAGATGTAATCAAATGCCAGGGAACTTAGGCGGTAATTCCATTTGTAGATAAAGTCTATTTAGAAAACCCAAAACCACTGCTAGATTAGTGAATGAAGAGTGCAACTTCTTCCCCATGACCTGAACGGAAATGAGCTGCTTGGTAAGTAGCCACGTGTCTGAGGTGGGTAATTATTGATGCCAGGTTAACAGCTGCATGATTGCTAATGGGGGCTGGCAGAATGCAGTGCAGTGCGATGCCACCTCAGTGAAGCATTTCAAGAGATCTGTCCTTGGAGATATAGTGCAAGGCTCATTTCTCATATCACGGCTTCCTGCTCACATCAAGTTCTGAAAACTCATCCTGGAAGACATGACTCCTTTAGGTCAGACTCCTTGGTACCAGGCTGATGGATGCATGCCATAGCTGATCCCTTTTCTCCCCAGGGATATAAAGCTCTTTAAATGCCAGATTATGGCATTTCAACTTATAGTTCAGTGACTCAGCTGTTGTTAGCATTTTATCTCAGAGACATCTATAATCCAATTTTAAAAACTTCTTTGGAGCCAGCTAAGGATGTCCTTGCATATAAGTTATTTCAGATTCAATGCAGCAAATACTTGGCGAATTGCTTGCTCATTGTATCTAGGCTATATCAAATTGCATTCAAGTCTGCAGCGAGAGCACAGAGGCAGCCGCCATTGCTGCTGCCTGGAGGTGGAGCTGGGAAGTGGTTGGTAAGAGCAGCACAACACGAATGCGGCAGGACTGGGTCCTGGGTTAGCTTTCACAGATCTCTGTACTTCTTTTCCCAAGAGGGAGAATGGCCCAGACAGGACCCAGTCTATCTTTCACCCTTCTTCTTTTTTTTTTTTTGTTAATCCTCACTTGAAGATATTTTTTCCATTGATTTTTAGAGAGAGTAGAAAGGAGGGAGGGAGAAAAGGAGGGGGAGAGAGAAGCATCCAAGTGAGAGAGACACATCAATTAGTTGCCTCCTGCACACACCCTGACTGGAGAGGGGGATGGAACCTGCAACCCAGGTATGTGCCCTTGACTGGGAATCGACCCCGAGATCCTTCAGTGCACGGCTGACACCCTAACCCCTGAACCACACTGGCCAGGACTTTCACCCTCATTTTGACCACATGTTGACACATCAATGATACCACACTGATGGTGGCCGTCATTGAAGAAATATCATGTCCTGCCCTGGCCGGTTTGGCTCAGCGGTTAGAGCATCAGCCTGCGGTCCAGAGAGACCCGGGTTCGGTTCCCGCTAAGGGCGCGTACCTCGGTTGCAGTTTGTCCCCGGCCCCTGGTAGGTCGTGAGGGAGGCAGCCACTCGATGTGTCCCTTTCACGTCGATGTTTCTCTCTCTCTCTCTCTCTCTCTTCCTCTCTCTCTCTCCCACTCTATCTGAACAAAAAGTGGAAAAAAATGTCCTCGGATGAGGATTAAAAAAAAAAAAAAAAAAGAAATATCATGTTCTGAGCTCTCTTTTCTTTTCCTTTTCTCATTCTGGTAAAAACCACGTGACATAAAATTTGTCATTTTAACCACTTTTAAAGCATCGTTTATTAGTGTTAATAACTATAGTCACATCACTGTGACACAGATCTTCAGAACATTTTCATCTTGCAAACCTGAAACTCTATACCCATTAAACAACTGCCCTTCGCCCCTCTTCCCCACCCCTGGTAACCATTCTACTTTCTGCTTCTGTGAATTTGACTACGTTAGACACCTCAAATAAGTGGAATCATACAGTATTTGTCTTTTTGTGACTGGTTTATTTCACTTAGCATGATGTCCTCAAGGTTTATCCATGTTTTAGCATATGGCAAGATTTCCTTTCTCTTTAAGGCTGAATAATATTCCACTGTATGTATACACCATGTTTGGTTTATCCATTCATCTACCGATGAATATCTGGCTTGCTTCCCCTTCTGGCTACTATAAATACTCCTCCTATGAACATGCATGTGCAAATATCTCTTCAGAAATGGGATTGCTGGATCATATGGTAGTTTTATTTTTAGTATTTTGAGGAATCTCCAGACTGTTTTCCATAATGGTTCTTCCATTTTACTGTCCCAACAAGAGTGTATAAGAAATCTAATTTCTCCACATCCTGGGATGTCAGAGCTGACTTGGTTTTCTCCTGGAGATGTAATCAAATGCCAGGGAATTTAGGTAATAATCCTATATGTAGATAAAGTCTATTTAGAAAATCTGAAACCCCTCCCTTCCTTCCTTCCTTCCTTCCTTCCTTCCTTCCTTCCTTCCTTCCTTCCTTCCTTCCTTCCTTCCTTCCTTCCTTCCTTCTTGATAGTAGCCATCCTAATGGGCAATAGATCTCTCATTGTGGTTTTCATTTGCATTTCACTGATAATTAGTGATTGGTTATGTTGAGCATCTTTTTATATGTTTATTGGCCATTTGTATGTCGTCTTTGGAGAAATGTCTATTCAAGTCATTTTAAATTGGATTACAGTCATCCCTCGCCACTTCGTGCTTCGACTTTCGTGGTTTCACTCTATCGCGGTTTTTTCAAATTTGATAGAGTGAAACCGTGAAAGTCGAAGCACAAAGTGGCGAGGGACGATTGTACATAAAGAAAGAATCCTACTTCGTGGAAATTCATTTATCGCGGTAGAGTCTGGAACTGATTAACCGTGATAAACGAGGGCCGACTGTATTTGAGTTTTTGTTGTTGAGTTGTAGGAGTTCTTTATAAATTCTGTATACTAACCCCTTATTATATATATGAGCTGCAAATAGTTTCTCCCATAGGTTACCTTTTTGCTGTTTATTGGGACCTTTGACACACAACATTTTTCAAATATAATCTAGTGCCATTTGTCTATTTTTGCTTTTGTTTCCCATGTTTTTGGTGTCACATCCAAAAAATTATTGCCACGTCCAATGTCATGAAACTTTCTCTTTGGGTTTTGTTGTAGGAGTTTTATAGTTTCACGTGTTAGGTTTAGATCTTTAAATTCTCCTTTACTTTACTTCAGTGCGATTGCCTCTTGCGTTTTAAAGATCTCACTCCAGGCTTTCTTGTAGGATAGGATACAGCTTCAAGGCTAGGGCTAAGTCATCTTCCGGAATTTGTCTCTTAAAACGACCAAAAAACTCTTGGCTATTCTTTACTTGATTTGTGATTTGAATAAGTCCCATTGAAACACAGCTGTATCTCCCTTTATTCACCCCGAACTAACTTACAATCAAGGTCTGCTATTAATTCAGTTTTCACCTGATACTTCTTTTCTACCAGCCGTGCGCCAGTCTTCTTAGTGCTGGTGGAGGGTAGTCTGCTCCTCGGTGTTGATAATGATCTCTTGTGAGCATCCAATCAGACAGGAAGCATTTGAAGGTCGTTAGATTCCACGGGTCTCTCTGCCTTTCATTTTGTATGTGTCTCCCCCTGTGCTACCCTTTTCTTTCACAGTTGCTAGTCTTGTTCTTGTCTCTGAATTCTCTTTTTACATTTTCTCTCCCATTCCTTTTCCTCTAGACTCTATAGTTTTCACTCTATTTTCTTTTTTAAGCTTCCTCCCTCAAGAGTATCTCCCATTTTCTCCCTCTAATGTGCTGAAGAATCTCAGATTCCAAATATGAGAATGCTACAAGTTGGCTCCCTGTCACCATTTAAGCTTCAGCTATTGATCTTTTAGTGCGTGTCTTAGTCTTAGAAATATGAGAATTGAGGAATTGTTTAGATGCAAGAATAAAGAAATCAAGAATTTAGTTTAAATATATAGAAAAAAACAGATTCTTAAAGAATTGGACAGGCTTAACTTTGTAATTAATAAAGAAAGATTTAGAGTCCTAAAGGATCACACATTGAGCACGAGTTGCTAGTTCAGGTGATTCTGCAACAAGAGCCATAATAGCAGAATGCTGTGGGAACTCTGAACACGCTTCTTTATTTATATTATATACAATCTAGAACTTAAGAGAGGTATAACAACATAATTCTAGGCTCTGTGCTTACTAAATAATGTTCAATAAGTGCCAAGTGGAAAGTCATACAATGGGAGAAAAAGCAAGAGGTAATAACAAATGTAGCTAGACCAGGCATCATGGAAGAGGGACTGTTTGAGCCGGGCCTTCAGGGAGAATTTAGACAGTAGAGATGAAGAGGTGGAATGTTAGTGACAGAAGCTTTGGCCTAAGCCGAGGTTGAGGGCAAGAATATTCAAGATGTGTTTGGGAAATAGTGAAGAGAGACGCTGGGTATTTTGGAGTATGGGCTCTATAAACAAAGAAACCTCAAAATACAATAAGATAGAAGACTTTTTCTCTCTCACATAACAAGAGCTAGGCAGACAGTATGGCTCACCAATACTGTGACTGTTCCAGCTCACCAAGAGGGAGGAGGAGAGCACCCAGCTTTCTCTGTAAAGATCTGACTTGGAAGTTGTCCACATCACTTCTGTTCATGTCCCATTGGTCCAGACTTTGTCATATGACATCACCTAATTGCAAAGGAGTTTGGGAAATCAGCTATGAACATTGGGAGGGAGATGTCTCTTAAACCAACTGCTAGTTAGAATGGAGTTTGTTGAATGGAAGGAGAATATAAAGTTAGAAAGAAAGAATAGGGCCAAAATATGATGGACTTTGAATTTCAAGTATTTGCATAGCACAGACAAATAGCTGTCTAATGAATGCATGAATAAATGAGTGAGTGAGTGAAATATTATCATCCAGGTTGAACTTGATCCTCTGGACTAGGGGTTGCAAACTAAAATGACTCTGAGAGGGTCAGACAGGTAATATACACGAGTCGTACAGCCAGGTGTAAGTGGGGACTGGTAGGGACCGAACAGCTGGAGAGTAAATACCATGTCTAAAGGGCAGCTGCTATTCAGCTCCAGGTAATTGTTGCAGGGAACCCGAGCCCTGTGTGGCAAGATCTTGCAATGTTTAAAAAGAAGTAGGAAATTTTGGTTCTATGTGACATCTCCAAATTTCTTTTTAAATACTTTTATTGATTTTTTTTAGAGAGAGAGGAAGGGAGAGAGAGAGAGAGATAGAAACATCGATGTGAGAGAGAAACATCAATCTGCTGCCTCCTGCAGCCCCCTACTGGGGATTGAGCCCAAAACCCGGGCATGTGCCCTGACCAGGAATCGAACTGGGACCTCTCAAGCCATGGGAAGATGCTGAATCCACTGAGCCACACTAGCCGGGTACATCTCCCAATTTTTTAATGATTGGTCTGGACAACTTTAAAACCAGCCGAATAAAACAAAGCTGTAAGGTAGATTTGGCCTTCAAGTCACCAAGCTGCAATTTTTGTGAACATGAGAAACGACTTCAAATTCTGGCCCAAAGAGCTGGTAGTTTAAAGAAGGTTAATCTGACTATGGTGTGCTGGGCACACCTCCAGCTAAGTGGCTTTTAGTTTGGCTGTACCATGGGCCAGTTAGGTCAGGCTCTGGAGAGGCGGGTATTTGATAAAGCTGCTCTAGCGATTCTGATGCACTGTCAAGGTTGGGAGCTAATGCTCAGGCTCATTTCGAAGGTTATTGCAATGCCTGCACTGTGGCTTTTGGGAGGGTCTGAACTGTGGTTTTGGAAGTGAACTGAGGAAAGAAAGAATCAGAGGTGAAAGAAATTATAAAGGACAAGTCAATAAAAATGTGTGGCTTTTTAAAAATCAAAGAATGGAAGAAGGGGGTCAAAGAGTTGAGATTTCAAGCTGAGATTTGGGGACTGGGAGATGTAAGGAATTTAATATATGGTTTCCAGGGACACGGAATTAAGATACACAGTAGATGAACAGGGGGAAAAGTAAATGTTACCTTATGCAAACACTGTGGCCAAATCCAAGCTGAGAATTCTAAATCCACATAACATTAAAAAATATGTACATTTTGTATATTTTGTTTGTTGCAAGCCGGGGAAAACCTGTGAATTAACATTGCTAATAGATGTGTTGCCACAGCCTGACTAGGTCATTGCTCAGGGTTGAGGGAGAAGAACCATAGGGACCCAAAGCAAATTCCTTCCTGGTTAAAACACGAGGAATGTCTGTCCTGCGTCAGTTTGGTTTCTGCAGTCTTAGCTGGGTCATAAGACTTTATCAGTGATGATTTACCACCACCTTGAGGCTGCATCCAGTCACTGCATCTGGTTTTTCAGCTTTGAAATAATATATACAGAAGCTGCAGTTTCTTGTTTGCAGTTTTCAACATTAAGATGAAAATAGTTGTTTGTTATTTTCTTGGTATGGAAAAGCCATATGATTAAATAATATTTTGTTGTATCAAGATGATGACAGCACCTAACCACATTTGGCAGCAAATATTTCTGTAATGAAAATCAAGATAGGAATGAACTCAGTGCTGCATTTTTAAATTCAACTAAAATAATTTTTAGGACATTAGTGAATTCTTATTTATACTTAAGCATAAAGTAATGCCTTTGCATTAGTGGTAGGATGTTTTGGAAAGATAGCAATTAAGAAAACAAAACAGAACCTTGACATTTATTTCCCACTTATACCACATTAAGCAAGATACTAAGAGGTTTATTTACTTAACACATCATCACATTTAATTATGAAAAAAAAATTTCTCTTTGATGTGGACCCTCTTATTGTATCCCTATTTTACCATCGAAGACAAAGATGCAGAGAGAAATTAGTAATTTATTCAAGAATAAAGAACTTGAAGACAGGAACTTTGGGCTCAATTCATAATCCCCCATTTTTTAGTTGTAAAAACTTGAATAAGTCACAAAAAGGTTACTGTTTAAATCTCCCAGTCTTTAAATGGAATGTTAATTGTGTTTGTCATGCCAATGCACAGATTGTTGTATGAAATTACAAAGAGCAAAGGCTTGTTGTAAACTCTAAGGACTATGTAAATACTAGTCTTTTTGTGACTTTTTCTATGATCCCAGGGTATTAGCATCACTATTGTTACCTTTTCTATGTTCCCAGGGTATTAGCATCAACAATAGTAGAAAGAACTAGAATAAGAATCTTAAATCTGCCTCTAAATTGCATTGTGACCTTGGAAAGTTAACTTCCTAAGCCTCTGTTTAAAAAAATAAACATTAATAAAGAAACAGAATGGGATGACCTCTAAGATACTTCTCAGTTCTGAAATTTTATGAGAGACTAGACTATGAGGAATGTCTAAGAGAAGAGCCATTTTCTAGAAAATATTCACTGGACTATATCACTTCAACATGGTTGGCTTTCTGTCCTGTGGAATTCTGGGTGAATTCCTCTTCGAAGGTCCTACTGGTAAGAGGGAGTGAGGCTGTGACATCAGTGAGCCTGGAGGGTTAAACTGTTCATGCTGCATTCCTAGCTCTGTAATATGAGAAGAACCAGACATCCTACAGGAATTTGTAGCCTGGCTGGAGTTTGTAAAATGCCAGGAGGCCAAAGATAATGGTGACAGTAAACAAATGAGTAACCAAGTAAGAATTAGGTATGGGTTAGCCTGAATTTATAGCAAATAAGGTCAGCTAAATGAAGCAGATGGGGAACATTCACGCTGGCAGATTTGCCCTGATGATGTCTTAAAATTACCTGTCAGCACTGCTGTTTGTGTTCTGTGCAGATAATAGGGTGAAAGTCATTCCAAGAGAGAGGATTCTGTGTCAAGGTCACTTATGATGTCAGACCATGTCTGAGGCTGTGGATCTTGCCATAGAAAGATCCTTGGCCCGGAGTCCGCATGGTGAATGAGCAGCTTTACCCAGGAGAGGTGCCGCCTGTGTAGTCTGAGGCCCAGGTGCTTTCCGTCTTTCAGATTGATGAGGTTCCATGCCTTCCGTTTTAGGAAGCCAGTGGCTTTATCATTTGCCTTCCTTATTTATCTAGGAATAAAGGGAGTTGTTATTTTCTTTTTTAATGCTTTTAAGATAATCAAACTGGAAAGACGTCACTTATAGGTGGTGCTCTGATATTTCTGGATTTGTCTGTAGACTATTCAGCACTACTGGCTTGAGAAAGGTTGTGTGTGTGTGTGTGAGAGAGAGAGAGAGAGAGAGAGAGAGAGAGGAAGGTATATGTTATAATTGGGAATCTAGTGCTTGTTCTTTTTCTTCCAACCTGAGCCCATTACCTTATAAAAATAAAGCTGTTAAGTTGAATTAAAAAATTTTTTTTGTTTTGTTTTCTTTATATTTCTATAGCATAGAGAAGACTATTTGTACTCCTCCAAAATAAAGTTTCATTAAAGCCTTTTTCCTTTTCCTGTCCACACTGCATTTCTGGTTCTGTGTTGTTTGAGGCAGACCACTGTGTTTCAGAGACTGCAGTTGACCCTTGAACAATATGGGTTTGAACTGTAAGGGTACACTTATGTGCAGATTTTTTTCTATAAACATACAGTCAGCCTCCGTATCAACAGATTCAACTAACCATGGATTGAAAACAGTGTTTTTGACATTTAGGTGGAAATACGTGGATGCGGAGGGCTGACTTGAGTTATATATGGATTCTTGACTTCGTGGAGGTCGGCAACTCTACCCCTCGCATTGTTCAAGGGTCAACTGTATTGACCAGAACCTTCTTAATGGGATACAGGCCTCATGAAAAATCATATTGTGCCCACTGCTCTCTCTAGACACACTTTTAAAGAATGGAAATAAGGCTGGAAAAAACTCCAAGACTGCCTTGTTCAAGGTACCAAAAATATGAATATTCAGAAAAGTTGATGGGACTCTACAGCAAAGGAAAAGGTACATTTGGTAGGAAGAGATTTTTGGAGACAAACGTATAAATGGGTGAGGGGCTTTTATGGAGCTGGATGATGGTGGAGCATGGGGCCTGAGAATGCAGGCTCTCAAGCCACATCGCCTGAGCCCCGGTGCCATTGCCACTTATCACCTATGTCATCTTGAGCAAGTGACTTGGCCTCTATGTGCCCCAGTTTCCTCCCCTGCAAAATAGGATTATTATGTATCTTCCACATAGAGTTGTTGTGATGATTAAATGTTTAAAATATGTAAAGAGCTTAGAACAGTACCTGGCATGTAGTAAGCATTTAGTAAATGTTACCTCCTAGGCTTGTTATTGTCGGTATTATTACTGACATGGGAGTGGAGGGGTTTGGCTGTAGCAGCTCCTTATTATATATGTATAGATGACTCTGGCATTTTGGAATTAAATGCCTCCATTCGGTTTTCTCCTCCCACCTTCAGCCGCCTTGGTCATTATGAAGCTTCAGCCTCCTACATGACCCACAATAGTTAAAGTCACCTCTCCCCTTTCATGGGACCTGTGATGGTTGCCCTACATTTCTCTACCTTCTTCTCTGTGAGACTTTGGGCCTCCTGTCTTGACAGATGATTCTCATGTTGTGTTAGAGATAATTCTCCTCTAATCGGCCCACTAATTTTAGTTAACGTACTTCTCTGATATCTTAGGAAGTTTTTCTGTAAGGGAATTTATGCTAAAAATGTCTGTTCAAACAAATACAAGCAAACTTCTAGTTTGTAATATTGTCATACAACAACCTTATAAATAATATGTACTTATTTATTTATAATTTGTATTTACATATATTATTATATTTATAATTATGTACTTATAAAAATAATCCCACAGCACTTTTTAACCAGAGGGAAGGTCATTACAGTATATTCTGGGAAGTAAAAGGAAGAGTCTCCAATAGGTTCAGAATTACCCTCAAAACCCCTGACTGCTAAAGATGGAAAAATTGTAAAAGTAGGTTGGAAAGGCAGCAGTGGGTTGGGGTAATTTGTTGGGAGAGTAGCATAAAGCTTATTTGCATACAGCTAGAAGAATGCTAGTCTTTTCACTATTTTTGAAAACATAGTTATTTTTATAGTAATATGTGATATGTTAAGATTTAATAGATTATTATTTTTATATATAAATAAACTAACAAATATTTTTTAAATTCCTAAAATGAGTATTGATAGTTATAATCCACAGAAACCCCAAAGTTCTTTGGAGCCCTCAATAATTCTTAATAGTCTAAAGGAGTCTTAAGACTAAAAGTTTGAGAACTGCTGATCTACATTATTACACATGTCACATTCTGATGACATCACTGTGCTCTGAACTCTATACATGAAGAATTTAGGCCATTTATATGTGAATTCCAGGCCTTAATACAATATCTGATATGTAGCAAGTTCTCAATAAATAATTTATGAATGAAAGACCTAGTGTACACGTACGCATATGTGCGTACACATGGACTTTGAACAAAAAAAGCAATTTGATCTTTACTTCAGCTAGCCTGATGCTACCCAGTCTAGGTAGTATACACAATTAGTTAAACTAACAGTACTCTTAAATTTTATATTACTCTTAAAATTCTAATTCCTTTTTAATTCTAGAAATTTTGTCCAAAGGATGTACAAATGAATACGTGAAAGTGAACAACTACAGCTCTATACTTGAGGACAAAACACCTGAGATCTTTTGGCTCATCTGCCTATTGATTTTGTGTTATCTGTGAAGTACTTAATCTTTCTGAGCCTCAGTTTCCTCATCTGTAAAATGGGGTCATTGAGCTAGATGGGATCTAAGGGCCTTTGGAAGACTGGGTCTGTGCTTCTAATATGCATGGGAACTCTTCTCTTTTCCAATCAGATGTACTTCCCATCTTGGCTCTGATGCTAGCACAGCGGCTGAGTTGTTACCCTTCACTGACTCATTCCCTGACGTTTTCTGGTAGAAAGTTGGCTATTTTGTTGCTCATTCAGCATGATAAACCCTCCACATGGAATTCCATTTTTTTCCCCTAAAAATATTAACTTTGTTATTACTAAAGAACTATATGTTCCCTAGAGAAAATTTAGAATGTTTAGATAAACAACAATCACAGGTAACCTTTTGAATAACAAACAATCCCATCTAACCACGTAAATTCTTGTTCCGGGTATTTGATTTACAAAGAGGTCTTACTAAACAGGAAAGTGTTTAGATCTAATTTAAACACAGATTCTAACAGCATTTTCAGCTCTGCTCCTCAGTGTCAAGGACTCAGTGACACAGACATGTTGGGAAATGCTGTCTATTAAAAATGACTGTTATCCCCAACAAAGTTTGGGGGGGGGGCTTTGAGCTGTAGGAAAAAAGAGAGAAGAAATGAGAAGGGGGAGAGAAGAGGACAGGAAGGCAGGGGAGCGAAAGACAGGAGAGAAGAATGGAGAACAAGAGAAGGAAGGGGTTAGGAGAAGAGGAAAGAGAAGAAAAAGGCAAAATAAAATAAAAACAGTAATCATAAAGGAGAGACAAAAGGAGGCCTGAAAAGAGAGAGCACAGCATCTAGGGAGAATGACCTGGAACAGGTGTCTGTGACGGGAATGGTTGAAGTTGTGTGGCAGAATGGGGTTCTCGCAGAGGCCTGGAAAACAGCAGTGAGTACCAGTGATGTTCCTTATCCTTTGCTCTCTCTGTGAAGCTCTTGGGAGAAAGTCTGGTTAGAAAGGCAGTATGCCATAGTAGTTCAGAGCTTAGACTCTGAAACAAAAGTACTTAATATCTATTTAATGGCTTTAGGACCTTTAATGAATTGCCTAACTCCTGTACGCTTCAGCCTCTTTATTGATACAACAGGGAAATTAGTGAAGATCAAATGACTGTGTAAGTTTTTAGAAAAATAGCTAGTAGATAGATAGTCAGTACTCAAATGTTAAGTATCGTTGTTTATAATACTGGTTATGAGAAATCTATAATTAAGCCATTAAACTATCATAATTTTAAATTCTAAGGTGTGAGCATCTCAGGTTCTCGTTTGGGATTTAGAGGCAGATACAGATGATCTGATCTGTCACCTAGAGTGAGTGAGTAAAGCTGCAGAGCACAGGCTGCCAAGAGGGCCGCCAGCTTCAGTCCTCACAGCCGTGTTTGACCTCGTCTCCTCTGCAGAAGGGAGAGTGTGGGACTCTCAGAGCACCGGCTTGCTGTAAGGGTTAAATAAGTTCCCAGCACATGGATGCCCAATTAATATGAACCTATTACTAGTTTCAGTTTATTTCCAATTCTTTTAATTAGTCCCATTTTTATTAGACTTTGGTGATATGCATTTTAATTTTGTTTTGCCCTTAAAATCGTTGATCATTTCTTTTTATAAACCAAAAGGCCGCGGCTGAACACAAAGCCTCCAGAGTTGTTGGAGGAAACTCTGTCTCGCTGTGAGAGTCAGGGATCTTTCTGGCTTTTCTTTTCTCAGTTGAAACCACTGTCAGTAGTATTTGAAGAAACTGAGGACTCAGCACGATTTATCTATTCTATATGATACTGAGTTCAGAGTAGAACTTCCTACCTGGTCAGTTTTAGATACCATTCTATGCCTTTTCTGCTTTCTCCTTCCAACTTACAGCCTTTTACCTTTTTTCTGGGACAATTTTATCAGGAGAGGAAAGGAGAAGGAGAAAGAGATAGAAACATTGATGAGAGAGAAACATCCATTGGTTGCCTCCTGTGCACCTCCCCCCCCCCACTGGGGATCGAGCCTGCAACCTGGGCATGTGCCCTGACTGCAACTTCTTGGTCATGGGGTGACACACAATCCATTGAGCTGCACTGGCCAGGCTATTTTTATATTCTAAAAACATCCCATTCAACCTTTATAAAAGAAGCTAAGTATTTCTTGAAACATTTCAGTATTTGAGTTTTCTTGTGGAATCAGAGCTAAAACCGCTTTAAACCATTTCATTTCCTCTTCAGTCTTCTAAAAACACACACCATATCCTTCCTTCAGTCAATTGCTTGTATTGGATTGGATTTTGTAGGTAGGAATGTGGGTAAATGTGTGAGGTGGGAGAGTCCCTTGCATTTTGTCTTGAGCATCTGGGTCTTGGTGGCACATTAAGTACAGAGACATGTGGTCAGAAGAGGTACATTGCCTTAGGAAGCTATTGTGTAAAGATCTAAATGAGTCATTTTGTATTGGAACTCTGTGCATCAGAATTTAGCAAAAATGGAAGATTAAATATATATGTTGGTAGATATATATAAAATCACCACCCCAATTCAAATCTTACCCCTCACCCCCTTTTCCCTCTGGTCATCACCATACTGTTGTTTGTGTCTATAAGTGTTTTTGTTTTGTTTTGCTTAATCCCTTCACCTTTTTCACCCAGCCCCCAACCCCCCATGACAGCTATCAGTCTGTTCTCTGTATCTATTCTGTTTGTTAGTTAATTTTGTTCATTAGATTCCACATATAAGTGAAATCCATATGGTACTTGTCTTTCTCTGACTGACTTATTTCACTCAGCATAACGCTCTCCACGTCCATCCATGTAGTCGCAAAGGTAAGATTTCCTTCTTTTCATGGCTGAGCTGTATTCCATTGTGTAAATGTATCACAGCTAAAGTGAATGAAATAAAAGATGAAATTGGAATTTGTTGATTAGGAACGGCTTTAAAAATCACTTATCAAGACCTAGTTTTACACCAGGCTTTAAAATATATTTTCTATTGAAATTCTCACATAAACCCAAGATGTATATTCCTGTCCCTCTCTTATAGGTGAAGAAACTGAGGTTCAGAGACATCAAGTAGCTCACTTAGTTTATACTGTTAGTAGGAGGTAGATGGAGCCTGGAATCAAATCAAATTCAGTTTTGTCTGGCTGTAGCAACTGTTCTCTTCCCATTATTCACACTGGTTCATGCTGAGCATTTTTCTCTTTTAATATATCCTCTCCTGCTCCTCACACGTAATTCTCATTTACGTTTTTACAGCTTCTGCCAGGGACTTAAACAAACTGTAAGATCAGCTGGCCTTTCATGATTTCATGGGTGCCAGTGAGGCTCTCCAGATTCAGGTACTGAGTCTACCACTTTCTAGTCCTATGGCATTGGGTAAGTCTCCTTACCCCTCAGGGCCTCAGTCTTATGATCTGTAAAACGGGGGTGACAATAGCACCCACCTCACAGGGTCTTTATGAAACCCAAATGAACTATTGCATATAAAATGCATGGAAAGGTCCTGGCACGTGGTGAGGACTGTATGAAGAATACTTTGTTTCAGCTGGAATTGTTCAGATGAGATAATTCACAGCAGCCTTTCATCTTGGGATATTAAGAAAGGAATAAGTACTTTTCAGTGGTTTAAAAGATTCAGCAGCAGAGGCTGACCAATTTTTTTTTTTTTTTCATAAATATAGTGAAAATAGTTCACTTTTTTGATGCTCTTCAGCGGATTCCTGTCTAAAGGCAGCTAACTTGATCTAGACCAGTTCAGACATCATCGCTCTGTCCACTGAGAAATATGAATCCTTTTGGGGGTGAACACACACACATGCAGACAGCAAACACCTAAATAAATGAGCAGTTCAGGTCACTGGCTGAACTACTTCCTGAGAACCAAGAGCCACCTCTGTGATTAGAGGGAGTCAAACTCATCCGTAATTGAGACACTGGTAAGACAGGCTCGTTCACGTGTGTAACAGCCTTAAACTTTCGGTTTAAATGTTCTGTAAATTGGAAATGAAGTTTGCAGTGAATTTTGCTTGCTAAAAAGAAATTTTTCTCCTCTTCCCCTTACCCTAAGTGTATGTTTCTTGTTAAGCATCTAGCCTCATCACAAATCCCCTTTCAGAAAAAGTAACAGAAAACAGTGACTGTGAAGTGGGAAGGATGCAGAGCTTAGTGCCAGACTGTGGGGCTAGAGACAAGTGGCTTCTCCTCCGTCTGGGTCCGATCATGTGCCTCTAGGAGCGCTGTTCCTGTCAGTGTGGTACCGCGGGAGAAACAGACTTTAGAGTGAGATACGGGTTCAAGTCCCCACTCTGCCACTAGGCAGTCACTCACTTTCTTTGGCCCTCAGTTTCCTCATCTGTAAAATGACCATAATCAGCACCCCTTCGCAGACTGTGGTGACAGCACAGGGTCTACTTCCTCTTGTATGTGTCCCCTTTTCCCCTTTACAGAAATAGTATTTGATTTCAGTTTGATCTGAAAATTACGTCTTTAAAAAAAACTACCCCTTGGCTTTCAGCTCCACAAGGCAGAGGTCATATCTCGTTTCCTACTGTATCACTGCTACCTGGTCCCACATCTGGTGCCAGAAGGCTCTCCATTTATTCCTGCTCCACGTGCCATCCTTGCCAGAGGGCGGCGGGAATTACCCCACCGTTTCTGTTTGTCCAAGCGAGGTTTGCTGTAGGAGAGAACTAGATGAAATAATGGGTATCCTTTTATTTTTCTTTTCTGAAAACTACGGTTTTTAAATTAAAACTATGTGATTTATGTTAACATAAAGTTGGTTTATTATTATTATTTTAACGGTATTTAAGATTTTTTTCCTCTTTATTTAATTTAATTAATTAATTAATTTTTGTTACAGTTGCCCCTTCTTTTTCCCCCATCGACACCCTCCTCCCTGCTCCTGTCCCCCCCCAACCTTGACAGTATTGTAATGGGTATTATAACAAAAAAGTCTGTGTCATAATGGGTATTCTTAACCTGTCCTGAGGGTGGAGCTATTTGCATGACTCAAATGTAAATTTAATATAATATAGTCTTCAAATATCTACTAACCAGCTGAGGGCCCTAGCAAATTATACAAACCTCTAAGTGTACATTTGCCTGCACTTTGTGCTGCTCAGTCTTAGAACGTGTAAAAGTAAGATGTTTTTCAAAGCACCTCATTAAGGAATTTCACAATGCGAACGGTCTGAAAGTGAGAGGTGTGTTGCCCACTGGTGGGAACAGGGCTGAGAGCTCCCCCATTTTCTCCCACGCTGGATAACCAGGGTTTCTTCTGGGGGCTGAACCCTGGCTTGGCTCCAATCAGGAGTTTATGACTCTCGGAATATGTATCAAATATGAATATGGCAAGGAAGCCATGAGAAGGAAACCATGAGGGGAGTGGCCTATGAAGACTGGGGCCTGTGGACTGGGTCACCCTCACAGTGGCCCTGGAGAGCTTGACAGGGAGTCAGAGAACAGCAGCGGAAGAGGGCTGGAAAGGGCTCATACGGAAACGAGCGGTAGAAAATGTCAGGGGAGAGACGGAACAGATAAGGTACACCGGCAGGAGTTTGAACCATGAAGGCTACAAGGTGGTCTTCCGAAGGCTGGTACCTCAGCCCGTAGCAGTGAGTTGAATGTGTATAAAGTACTTTTTATGTAGTGCGGTGGCAGCATTGGGATCGTGTCATGAAGAAAATCTAATTTTACAGTCATCTTTGAGTCTCCAGGTATCGCAGAGTATTGGAGAAACAAACACAGATAGGTCAAATACTAAGAACAGAAACAAAATTGGGTACAGACAGAATCCTGATACAGGCAGAACACATTTCACAAGAAAATCCAGTGTCCCAACTCTTTTTATTTTATTTTTTTATTAATTTGTTTTTGTTACAGATGTTTCTCCTTTTTCCCCCATTGACACCCTCCTCCCCATCCCCCCACCGCCCCATCCCCAGCTGTGTTGTCTATGTCCATTGGTCATGCATACATGCATATAAGTTCTGAGGTTTATCTCTCCCCCCCTCCAACCCCCCCCTCCTCTGAGGCTTGTCAGTCTGAAACCCACCTCTATGACTCTGGGTCAGTTTTGTTCATCAGTTTGTTTAGTTCATTATATTCCACAAATAAGTGAGATTATGTGATATTTGTCTTTCTCTGCTTGGCTTGTTTCGCTTAGCATAATACTCTCCAGGTCCCTCCATGTTGTCTCAAAGGATAAGAGATCTTTCTTTCTTACAGCTGCATAGTATTCCATTATGTACATGTACCACAGCTTTTTTATCCACTCATCTACTGATGGACACTTGGGTTGTTTCCAGATCTTAGCTATTGTAAATAGTGCTGCTATGAACACAGGGGTACATATATTCTTTCTGATTGGTGTTTCAGGCTTCTTAGGGTATATTCCTAGAAGTGGGATCACTGGGTCAAATGGAAGTTCAATTTTTAACTTTTTGAGGTAACACCATAGTGTTTTCCATAGTGGCTGCACCAGTCTGCATTCCCACCAGCAGTGTACTAGAGTCCCCTTTTCTCCATACCCTCACCAGCACTTGTTGTTTGATGATTTGTTGATGGCAGCCATTCTGACAGGTGTGAGGTGATACCGACTCTTTATTTACTGTAAAACTCCTTTTCAAAACGATTGCAATTACCTGAATTCAGTAGACCAGTGTTTAGATATGCTTTATGTTCTGCAGAGATTTTTTTGGCTACAATAATATTTATCTTTGTATTCCCAATCCTGTGCAACAGTGTGCTTTAAACAGAGTAGGCAGTTAATTATTTGTTAAAAGAATGAATGAGTGACCACTATTTCTTGTAATAGGATTTGATTTATTTACAAAACTTTGTGCTTTTTCCCATTTTCTTATGTGGTTGCTTACATCAGCCTTATTTTCCTTCACTTACACCACAAGGACTCTAGCAGAGCCTCTAATAATGAGCATCAGATATTTGCTGTGTGTCCACATGTGAATTCTCCTGCACACCGCGTGGCTTGGTGTATTGAGTGGCACTTCCTTGGTCCTTCTAAGAAGAGTATCTCATGATATGGGGATAGTAGACAGTACACTGTTCACTACACAGAGCATGGGTGACAGTACACAGGTCTGGGAGAGGTGGAGAAATAGCAGGTGACAAAGGCATCCAGAATCAGATGGACTCCAATTTTGTTTGCTCGCATGATTCCTGTTTATACTCTGTGGCTACACATGTAAGCAGGAGAGGAGATGCAAAACTAAGATCTCCTTAAGCGGAGGCATGCTTAGCTTTTCATTACAAGTTAAGAACAGGGATTTCTCGGGTTTTATTGTGATGGATGAAACTCTTTAGCACTGGCAAGAACAGAGTTGAGAAAATGTGCAACAAGTGAAAATGGGTGAGGATGGGTATAATTCAGAGATGACGCGGAGCCAGGCCTCGAGAGGGCCTCTGTCTTCTCCATGTCGGACAGCCTTGGCTTCGCGGTCCGGCCAGGCTGTGCGGAGAGATCATCCAGGAGGGTTTGCCTGGGTCCCATGGCTTTTGCCTAATCTGCACCTCATGGATTTCAGCTGACTGTGCAATCATGGTTCTGTTAGGAAATCTGAAGCCTTTGTTTAATACTCTTCGGCTAAGACTAATTTTTACAGTGAGGTGTCCATGCAATGACATACACACCTTGTTTTGTTTGCTTGTTTTGGGGAGAAAGAGAAGACACGAATAGATACATTTCAAATAACATATTTTACTATTTGTCTTTTTGGATTTAACCAGCTATTTCCAAAATAATTTACTTCCTGGCTTAATTTCCCCCCAAATCAATATATATACACACAGATATAACAACTCTAGTCCAAATTCAATAGTAAATACTATTTAACACTATAAATACTATAAAATACTATTTTCAACTTACAGTTCTCAACTACTTAGACTCTGATATTCTGATGAGGTTCTACAGCTGATAGATGATATTTCTTTTTTTTTTCATTTTTAAATCATTTTCATTTTTTATTTTTTTTATTAATTTATTTTTGTTACAGATGTTTCTCCTTTTTTCCCCATTGACACCCTCCTCCCCATCCCCCCACCCTGTCCCCAGCTTTGTTGTCCATGTCCATCACTTATGCATAAATGCGCATAAGTTCTGTGGGTTATCTCTTCCCTCCCTCCCCACTCCCTCTTCTGAGGGATGTCAGTTTATACCCTACTTCCACATCTCTGGGTCTACCCTGTTCCTCAGAATGTTATGTTCATTATATTCCACAAATAAGTGAGATCATGTGATATTTGTCTTTCTCTGCTTGGCTTGTTTCGCTTAGGATAATACTCTCGAGGTCCCTCCATGTCGTCTCAAAGTATAAGAGATCTTTCTTTCTTACGGCTGCATAGTACTCCATTGTGTATATATACCACAGCTTTTTTATCCATTCATCCACTGATGGACACTTGGGCTGTTTCCAGATCTTAGCTATTGTAAATAGTGCTGCTATGAACATGGGGGTACATGTATTTTTTCTGATTGGTGTTTCAGGCTTCTTAGGGTATATTCCTAGAAGTGGGATCACTGGGTCAAATGGCAATTCAATTTTTAATTTTTTGAGGTAACACCATAGTGTTTTCCACAGTGGCTGCACCAGTCTGCATTCCCACCAGCAGTGTACTAGAGTCCCCTTTTCTCCACACCCTCGCCAACACTTGTTATTTGATGATTTGTTGATGGTGGCTCATTTTCATTTTTAAATTACAGTTGATATACATTATTATATTAGTTTCAGGTGTATACCCCAGTGATTAGATATTATATAACTTACTAAGTGGTCATCCCGATAAATCCCACACCCATCTGACACCATACATAGTTATTAGAATATTATTAACTACATTCCCTATGCTGTACTTTACATCCCATGACTATTCTGTTACAACCAATTTGTACTTCTTAATCCCTTCACCTTTTTCACCCAGTCTCCCAACACCCATTTCATCTGGCAATCTTCAAAATGTTCTTTGTATCTATGAATCTGTTATTTTTCTGCCTGTTCATTTATTTTGTTTTTAGATTCAATTGTTGATAGATGTGTATTTATAGCAATTTTATTGTTCATATTTTTTTATTTATTTTTTCTTCTCCTTAAAGAAGACCCTTTTACATTTCATATAATACTGGTTTGGTGATGATGAGCTCCTTTAGCTTTTTCTTGTCTGGGAAGCTCTTTATATATCCATCAATTTTAAATGATAGCTTTTCTGGGTAGAGTAATCTTGATTGTAGGTCCTTACTTTTCATCACTTTGAATATTTCTTGCCAATCCCTTCTAGCCTACAAAGTTTCCGTTGAGAAATCAGCTGACAGCCTTATGGGACCTCTCTTATAGGTAGCTAACTGCTTTTCTCTTGCTGCTTTTAAGATTCTCTTTTTATCTTTAACCTTTTGCATTATAATTATGATGTGTCTTGGTGTGGGCCTCTTTGGGTCCATCTTGTTTGGGACACTTTGCACTTCCTATACTTGTGTATCTATTTCTTTCACCAAGGTAGGGAAGTTTTCTGTCATTTTTTCAAATAAGTTTTCAATTTCTTGCTCTCCCTCTTCTCCTTCTGTCACCCCCCTAATGCCAATGTTGGTACACTTGAAATTGTCCCAGAGGCACCTTACACTATTCTCATTAAAAAAATTTTTTTCTTCTTACTGTTCTGATTGGGTGTTTTTTACTTCCTTATATTCCAAATTGCTGATTTGATTCTCTGCTTCATCTACTCTACTGTTGGTTCCCTGTAAATTATTCTTAATTTCAGTTAGTGTAACCTTCATTTCTGACTGGTTCTCTTTTATGCTGTTGAGGTTCTCACTAAGTTCATTGAGCATCTTTATAACCAGTGTTTTGAACTCTGCATCTAGTAGATTGCCTGTTTCCATTTTGTTTAGTTCTTTTTCTGGAGTTTTGTTCTGTTCTTTTATTTGGAGAATGTTTCTTTGTCTCCTCATTTTGATAACCCGCCTGTGTTTATTTCTATGTATTAGGTAGAGCTGTTGGGTCTCCCAGGCTTGGTAGAGTGGCCTTATGTAGTAGGTGTTCTGTAGGGTCCAGTGGCACAGCCTCCCTGATCGACCCAGCTGGGCACTCAAGGTGTGCCCCTCTTGTGGGCTGTGTACACCCTCCTCTTGTGGTTGAGTTGTGATTGCTGTTGGCATGTCAGTGGGAGGGATTTACCCCCAGGCAGATCAGCTGTGACCACCAATCACTGACCTCCGACCACAGTGGAGGATCAGCTGTGCAGGGGCCCACCCCACAGAGCAGGACTTACTTCAGTGGGGCTCTGGTGCCTGCTGAGTCCACCCCTTGAATGTGTCACTTATGGAGGTGGTTTGACATGGTCGGAAGCTGTCCACCGGTGCACTGGCTCTGGGGCCTCCTGGGAGATGCAGGCCAAGGTGACCCTTGACCTGTGCTTTCTCTAGGGCATGAGCTACAAAGCAACCTGCAAATGGCTGCTTCTTGTGCTGGGCTTGGAAATGCCCAGGAGAGGCCAAGCTGTGAATGAAGGCTGGCTATCACTAGTGCTGGGCCTGGGTCACTCAGTGAGAGGTATGGGACTTGCTGAGGCCAGATTCTGCTTGTTTGAGAGATTTAGGAAAATCATGCAGATGACATTTCTGTAAGTCTATTTGGTCAGTAAAGGCTATTGTAATTTTTTTTTTACAGGACTTAATTATGAGAGTGCCAAGAATTAGAAGTCCATTTCTAACAGACTAAATATATGAGAGAGAGCAAGACTAGTTACTTGACATGGATTCCTAGCATTTAGAACAAGATGCAATATGAGAACATTAGAGATTTTTCAAAAGGATGGGTATGATTGTCCTATGACCCTTGGCACAGTGGTGATGTTTTCAAAAGGAAAAACTTTGGGTAGCATTTAGGAACTTGGGAAAACATATGATACACTACTACGTGGGATGATGGACTTAACAGGCTGACAGTGCCCCAGAGGGTGGTGGGATGGTCTGAGACGACTCGAGGGACCTGCGTGTCCACATGTCTGCTGTATCACCCATTGACAGACAGGGATGCGTTTCCAGGGGTTATTAGTATGCCTTTCTCTTTAGTACTCTTCTCAATACCATTTTATCTTTTCTAATAATTATTTTGAGGCCAATCAATTGCTTGAATTAAAGGTTTATGAACCTTAAACTATTATCTAGAAGAAAACTTAATAACAAAATGTAGCTTCTGAGAAGCATGATAAAGAAAATGAATCTTTACCTATTATCCCTTCAGTCTCAGGATCTACTGTTAATCATTAAAAATATTATTCAAAATTAATCAAAAGGCAAATCTTAAAAAAAAAAAAAAGGTTAAGTTTAATAGGGAAATAAGCATCCCAAGCGATCTCCATGAGTACAAATGTCGAAGCCTGTCTTTGCTCCCTTTGACCTCCAGGTGGCGCTGTTTACCCAGACATGGAAAGCAGGCACCCAGCCCCAACTCTTTGCCTTAAGTTCATAGCTGGGCTTTCAAAATAATTTCCATTTCTACAGATGTGTTCTTTTAAATGGGCAATAAATTTTTATAACCACTATTTGAAAAATTGCAAGATTATTGTGATTTGTGCTTCCTACTCAAGAATATTTCTTTATGACTGGGACACACCCAGAGCAGATGTTTACATATATTTGTTCATTGGTCCCACCTTTTCTACTCTTCCTTGTTTGTTAGAACCCAGGCACAGCCACACATATTTGGGCTGTCATTAGAACTCATCCAACTCCCTTAAAACACTTATGTGACTTAAAAATAGATTTCTAATTCAGTTAAGGTAACTCAACTCTATAGGTTTCCAAATACCATTTTTACAGAAATGTTTTTATCCCCCAAAGCCAAAGCAGACCTGACCTATTTTTATTTTGGTGAGGGGAGCTTGTCATACACCAGAAATGTTTTGATAATTTGAGGTCACCTTGACAATGACATTCTGGAGCCCAACCCAAATCTCTCAGAAAAATGTTCCTAGGAAAAAACTGAGAGGGAGTCACAGACAAGTTCGTTCCCATGTTGATAGACTTTAGTACCAGGAATACTAGAAAATTTGTTCTACAGTGTGGAATTTAGGATAGGAGTTCAGTGGTATCCGTTTTACCATTGGTGAGGTTTGGAATATGTAAGTAAGATTGGCTTTGAAAAAAAATAACCAACTAACATGCTGTTCTTGTCCTTCCTTCTCCCCCCACCCCCCACTTTTTTTTTGTCACAAGGGGTTTGTGAACAAGCTGGATGAATTCATTCGATGGTTAAACGAAGCCATGGAAACCACAGAGAACTGGACACCCCCCAAAGCAGAGACGGATGGCCTTAAACTGTACCTGGAGACACACCTGGTAGGCAAGACTGTGCCGCTTTTGCTGTTAGTAACGGGAGGACTTTAATGTGCTGCTCATTTGTTTATAGAGAGTATCAGTTTTATTTATCAGAAGTCATTATATGCTAATGAAACCAAGTTTTAATGGGGTAAACTGCAGCCGCTGAAAATTTATAGGCATTTCAAATAAAACTAGGCAATCTAACTCCTCCATATTTCAAGCTATTTTTTTTTTCAGAACTTTTTTTCCAGAAAGGTAAATAATTATTTTAAAACTACCTTAGAAAATTTCATTAGACCCCAACTCTCTAAAGCAACGATGGAAGGTTTTCCCCTCCTTAAAAAAATAAATAAATAAATAAATGAGAGAGATAATTTTGATGACCATTCTAAGCTTTCTAGAATTCTTGTAAAATTAATGAACCTCTCATTATCAAGAGGGTCTACTTTATCTGTTCTACACTGGGTTATTTTAATAAAATATTTAAAACGACCATCTCCATCATTTTTGCTGCTGTGTGGGTTTTCAGCATATAATTAATACAACTGTCATTACACTCGTCCCTGTGCAGAGGGAAAAGCATGGAGGGAGGTGGAAAACACTCGGGTGAATATGCTTCTGAATATGTTAGAGGCAAGAATTATAGACTGGGGGACATTTGATGAACCTCATGAGGTTTTTACTGAATGCTTCAAATGGCCGATATCAATTATGAAGGGGTGGAAACCAAGTAGTGGAGTGTGATAAAGCATGAAGAAAAAGCACGTTGTCATAGGAAATGAAAATTCGAGCTTTAGGGATCTCATCTTTATTCCTTTCACCGATAGCATAAAATTGACAAAGGCAATGAACACGAATCCTTGGGTACCCAACTGTGGGTTGATTTTCTGCCCCTCTTACACACTCAGAATATGGATTGAAGAAGCATTGCGTGAGAGTCCTACATGGGTGACCATTCACAGGGTTTCAGGACTGCGCCCCGTGTTGGTGAGAGAAGGGGAGAGGGAGAGAGGGAGAGAGAGAGGTAGAAAGGGAGGAGGCTTTAGTTTTTGCTATTTGTGTTTTGCAATGTTTTATATCATTGCAAGGAAAATGGTCTCACAGTTCTAGCTGCATGCAAACAATCTGGCAGGTGACAAAGACACACTGTGTGGTAGAGGGTGAGTGTGTTGCTTCCCTTGTAGACATCTGGGTTGATGGTGTGTAAAATGCCAGTAACCTGCCCATCAGCAGATGTGCGGATGAAACAGCCACTGTACATTCACACAATGGAATACTACTTGGCTGTAAAAAGGAGGAAAATTTTACCCTTTGCAACAGCACGGATGGACCTGGAGAGCATTATGCTAAGGGAAATACGCCAGTCAGACAAAGACAAGTACCACATGACTTCACTCATATGTGGAATCTAATGAACAAACTGAACTAACAAGCACAATAGAGACAGAAGCATAGACAGAGAGCAGACACACAGCTCAGGTGGGGGTGGGATTGGGGGGCGTGGAGGGATTGAGCAAACAAGAAAAAAAAGAGAGAAAAATGCCAGTAACCTTAAGCACCTCTCTTGTACATGGGTTTTTAAATACTGCCCTTAGTACTCAATTCCCTGTTGAGTAGAGCATTGATTTTTTTTTTTAAAGAGGGCATTTCATAATAGCAAGATAAAGATATTCAGCGCTTTATAATGTAAATTGTATTAATTAGAATGTCAACTTTTCACTGGCATTGTTCTGACAGAAATTCTAATCTGTGTTTAAACAGGAGTATATGAACTTTATTTCACATTAAGTGTGCTGTCTTAATTTCTCTTGATTTAATATTTTATGGAAAACACACATTTAGTTTTTGAGGTTCCAGAGGGCATGGGGACATAAAGAGTGCTTCAGCTCTTTTTATTGAAAGCCAGGCTAAGAGGGTATGAACCGAGGTCTGTCTTCTCTCTGGGAGTTGAGTGACATGGCCTCTTTATAACCAGTGTCTCGTTCTCAACTCTGCATTACAGAGTTCCTCTCTTAGCTTAGCATCCCTGTGCTGGCCTCGGCCTCATTCTAGCCCAACATTATCCACTAGAACTTTCTGCGATGATGGAATATTTTATATTGCATCATTCAACATGGGAGCCATTAACTACGGTTATCTACTGAACACATTAAATGTGGCCAGAGCAACCGAGGAGATGCATTTTTAATTCTAATTAACTTGCATTTAAATTTAAATTTCCACACGTGGCTTGTGACTGCCCTATTCTAGCCCTATAGATAGCAGGACTCTGTACAGCTGACCACAATGACCTGCACACGTCCTTCCTCGCCTCATAATGGCATTCTGGTCCCAAATGTGGACACCTTCTCCCCTTTGCTCTGGATCTCTCCTTCAGATCCACAGCACAGTCCTTCTTAAGCTGTTCATCTCTTAAAGAGTAAACTTGTTTCTACCTAAAGAGCAACACTTTCTTGAACCAGTTTTCTCGGTGCTCAGGTCTGATTAGATTGGTTTGACGAGAGACCACAAAGGAACCTCTTCTTTGTCTCTGCTTTGCAAACAGTGAAGGATTGTGGTATCCAGATCTGTTCACTGATGTTGGGTCACCATCTTGAATTTCACTTTTGAAATTACGAATGATGCTAACAGTTACTGAAGACCTAGTGGGCGCACATCGCCACTGAGTGGTACTTAAGGACCACGGCTGAGTCACTGCTAACTGCACGCGGTGTCTGCTACTCTAGATGTAGCCTGTGACTTAAACATCTTTAAACTGTGAGTTACTTTGTGTCCCTGAGGACAATGCCTACATTGTCTTCTGATCAATATTGTCATTTACATTTTTTATTGTATTTCCTTATTGTGGTGCTAAGTTAATATTAAGTTATTCTTCTCAAAAGAAGACAAAAAATACCTACCTTGCCGTAAAGAAAGTATGCATACAGCTAAGCCTACAGATGTATATTCCTCATGTCACTCTGTGTAAGTCATTACTGCGCCTTGATGAGTGTGCAAGTGGTACTCGCCAGATTCTTCAGCATGAAGAGATAGCTGCATGAGTTTCTTTAAACATCTCTGTAGCTTCTGTAATTTACATTAAATCAACAGATGTGCCAGCCCCTGAGTTCAGCAGCTCCTCTGGCTTAATAATGTGTTAGAATAGTTGGCATCCTGCAATGTTTATTATAAAGAAAAACAAATATAAAAACAATAACAAAAGTTGTACATTTCTATTTTGATACTTAATTCAATTATTTTCCACGACAGTAACCAAGGGTTTTTACCAACACAAATCAATTAAAGCTTCACAATACCTTTGTGAGAGATGTGAAGGAGCTTTATTTTAACTGTAAGAAGTACTGTGAAATTGCGATGATACATCAATGATTTTCCATGATAATTAATCAACTGCTTGCAACCTGGCTGCTCCTTTCAAAAATACAATTCCCATATTCCTAGAAAATGACATTTTCAGGAAAATGTCATTCTAGAAAGGTATTTTGTGAGATTGAACATATTGAACATTCCTCTTCTTTGAAAACCACTTTTAAAATAGCATTGTATACATATATTCTTAGATGGATTCCCTTCTTCCTCACCTCTGTCCACCTTTTTTAAACAGCTGTATCGAGGTATAATTGACATACAATACATTGTGTCTATGTAAAGTATACCATTTGACAAGTGTCCAGAACTTGACAAATATGTATACACCCATGAAACCATCACCACAATGAAGACAGTGAGCATGTCCATCACCTCCAAAAGCTTCCTACGATCTTTTGTAATTCTTCCCTCCCTTCCTGCTGGCCTTTCTCCCATCCCTCAGCCATCCAATCTACTTTCGGTTGCTATTATATTAGTTTGTACTTCCTAGAACTTTATGTAATTGGAATCAAACAATATGTACTCTCTCTTTTTGGGTGGGAGTCTGTTTTTTTTCACCCAGCACGCTTATTTTAATGTTGCATGTTTTAATTGTTCATTCATTTTTTACTGCTGAGTAGTATTCCATTGCGTATATATACCACAATAGGTTTATCCACTTGCCTGTTGATGGACATTTAAATTGTTTGCCTCACCACTGTTTTAATTGGCCAAAGAGGCAAAAGTCAGCACAAACTGCATTTGAGTAGAAGCATCGTAAGTACTTCTTGGCAGACTAGTCAGATATTTTTTTCCTTTAAGAGAATTTGTTGTCTTCAGAGTTAGAGTGCTTAAGGGTAAAGCAGCAGATCAGGACAGGAGCTTCCTCCACTAAAGATTTCGTGAGAAGGTAACTCTGACCTCCCCGGTTGTTCTGATGCATGGCCCACCAGATGAGCACATCACAGGCAGTCAGTTGTAGGAAAACAAACCAAAAGGGTTTTCTTTTTAAAAACAATCTATAGCCAAGCCAACCAGAGTATCCAGTAGGAGAAACCAAAGTCAAACCGACACCAGAGAGCTGAGCAAAAGAACCAAGCACAGTGCTGGACTTCAGCTTGGGAGATACATCTGCATAGATCACGCTGGGCAGCCATTAACCTACCACATAGAAATAGCCTTGGAAAAACAACATTCTTAATTCAGTTTGATAAATGAGAAAACATGGGGGAAGTGATGACGGCGAGTTCATGTATATTAAGCACCCGTGGGGGCCAGGCGGTTCTTTCGGTGCTAGGAATCCATGATGAATGAGTCAGGCTTCTTTCTTCCAGGGATTTCCAATCTGAGGAAGATGACCATAGATTACGTGCAGTCATCTGTAGACCCAGAAATGATTAATGTAATGCAATTTTGAGCAGTAAAGTTCTTGTAGGATAAGCAAAGTACTGTTCATAGCACAGAGAAAAAATGTTTATGGGTTCTTCCTGGAGGGTAGGGAAGGCTCAAAGAGGTAATTTGATGTACACCTCACGGGCCATATATGATTTGTTGGATAGACAGGGAAGGAGAGGAAATGGGAGAAAATTTTATGGGCGAGTAAGGGAGATGTGACGAGCCATCTGATGTGGCTGAGACTGAGCTGGAGTTTGCAGGTTGGGACTGGGTGGTAAAGGAGATTGTCTTTTTAATGGACTGAACTTTTCTCTGGGGGCAATGGAAACTCATCAAAGGTTTGATTTTATTTTAAAACAGGAGAGTGATGCCCTGGCCGGTTTGGCTCAGCGGTTAGAGCGTCGGCCCGTGGACCAGAGAGTCCCGGGTTCGGTTCCCGCTAAGGGCACGTGCCTCGGTTGTGGTTTGTGGGTGGCAGCCACTCGATATGTCTCTTTCAAATCGATGTTTCTCTCTCTCTCTTCCTCCCTCTCTCCCTCCCACTGTATCTGAAGATAAATGCAAAAATGTCCTTGAGTGAGGATTAAATAAATAAATTAATTAAATTAAATTAAATTAAATTAAATTAAATAAAACAGGAGAGTGACATGAATCAACCACCAGTTCCGTAGGGGTAGGGTCTACATGACATAGGTTACCTGGATGAAGTCCATGGCTTAAATGAGAGAATAACTGTGGGCATAATGGAAAATGGTTTGAGTACAGCCTTTGGAGGATATGCTGGGACAGGCACTATGTTATGAGTTTCTTTAAATGTATATTTTGGCTAACGAATGTATGGATGTAACACAAAATTCTAAAGGCGAATAAGGGAAGGTAGTATAAAAACATAGAAAGCCAAGAGTAAGTCTCCCATCTTCATCCCCCCAGTTACAAATTCTCCTCCCTTCAGGAAACCACTGCTTCTTGTTTCTTTATATCCTTTCAGAGCTTTTTCAGGTATTTGAAAACAAATGCATATGTGTACTTAACTCTGTTCCCTTAATTTATATGATCAGTTGTTCAAAATCAGTGTAGAACTACATCATCCTTTTGAGTGGCTGCGTAGTGTTCTGTTCATGAATATGCCATAACCTATTTAACGAGCCCTTTATTGATGTTGTTTGCCATCTTTTTCAATTACGAACAGTGCTTCAGTGACTATCTGTAGATATTCACCATCTTGCACAGTGTTAAGTATATCCTTAGAACAACTACCTCACACGTGAAGATTCTGGGTGAAAGATTATGCACATTTAACATTTTTATGTACAGTATTGCCAAATTGTCCCTGATAGAGATCGTACCGGTTTACACTCAGCATGCATGAGAATGTGTTCCCGCACATCCTAGCTTTTGGAGGGGATTAGCGCATTGGTGGAGATTTGTTCCTTTGTTAGTTACAAATGGCATCTCATTGTAGTTTAGTTTGTATTTCTTATATTTTCAGTGGAGTTGAGTACCTCGTCATATTCCTAGGAGTCATCTGTATTTCTTTTCTGAGAACCATCTGTTCATATGCTTAGACTATTTTTCTGTTGGGTCATTGGCCTCTTGCTTCAGGATTTATGGGAGCTTTTTATATATTAAGGAAATGAGTCCCTTGTCTGTGATGTGAATAAAAATGCTCTTAAAATAAATGATTTGGGGGATTTGGTTCCATAAGAACATGGGTATCTCCGTCCTTCGAGGAATCTAGGGTTAGGCAGACCTGTAGGCCAGGCTGATAAGCATGTAACAGGTCTCTGCCCCTGGCCAAAGCATGTCCAGGTTCCAGTCCTGCAAAGACCAGTATATTCTAGGGAGTTTACTTCTTAGTCATGGGTGGAACAAGCCTCAGATCAAGGCTATTGCTGAATGAGTGGGTTGAATGGTGTCTGAGCAGTGAAAGACATGGAGAAGGTGTGGGCCAGGGGTAGGTGGGAGGTAGATAAGAACAGAGTAGAGGAAATAGGTGAGAGAGAGAGGGATAGATTGGAGAGACATATCAATAGTTCTCTCTCTCTTTGTTTTTTAATTGTTACCCAAGGATAGTTTTCCATTTATCTTCAGATAGAGTGGGAGGGAAGGAGGGAGAGTGAGAGAGAGAGAGAGAGAGAGAGAGAGAGAGAGAGAGAGATTGATATGAGACACATTGATTGGTTGCCTCCAGCACAACCCCAACCAGGGCCTGGGACCAACTGCAACCGAGGTACATGCCCTTGACCAGAATCAAACCTGCGACTCTTTGGTCCTCGGGCCGATGCTCTAACCATCGAGCCAAACCGGCCAGGGCCATGGTTCTCTTCTTGATGCACTCTCTTGACTAGTCAGAAATCTCATTACCAACTTGTTTCACCTTCCCTGGTCTCCCCCAAGGCTACCGATGTCCTTGAGAGTAGCCCAGGAAGACCTGCCCATAGCTGACAGATCTGACCAAGACTTGAATGTATGGAAGGGCATGGAAATGGGCTGAAAGCTTTGCTGCCTGTGTGTGGAGTGGGACCTGTGCTCCAGGACCATTCTCGGGGTGTGTGAAAGCAGGGAACCGGGACCCCTACAAGCAGTATTTACGTCAAAAAGAGGGAGCAGATGTTACAAGAGCTTAGTGACCATCAGGGGCGTGTGCCGAAGCTGGAGCAAACTTTGTCTTTCACATAACTTCTGTTGTACTTGTGGGACTCCCGTTAAAGAAAAACGTTAAGTTATACTCCCTGGAAAAAGTTCAAACTATATAAAAGAGCATACAATTCAAAGTGAAAAGCATACCCTCCCTTGGGTAACCAACATAAACCGTTTGTTCTATATCCTTTTTATGTAAAAGTGTGTACATTTTAAGGATTTTTAACTCATATTATATATACTGTTCAGTGACTTGTTTTTGGTATCTAAACATCTCAGATAGCCTTTTGTTAGTACATGAAGACCTACTGCACACATTAGCAGCTTCTCGACATTCTGTCGTGCGGGTGTGCCACGGTTTATTCAATCATTCCCATGATGATGGCCATCTAAGCGGCCTCCTTATGTATGCTTTTGCAAATAACACTGCAGTGAGCATCCAGATTGTTTTCACACTAGTTGAGTGAGAATCTTTTCTTGGTCCCATTAGTGTCTTGTCTGCAGCAGCAACTCAAGGCTCACATGCAATGAGTCTGTCGTACTCGAGGGAGAGCTTTTACGATAGCCCCTAAAAAGCCATGTAGGGCCCATGTTTGTGTGCGTACAGAGTTTTGAGTTTGTGTTTATAGGAGTAACTTTTAAAGCCCACCTTCCACGATGTTGTCGATCGTTTTAGGATTGGTACTTGCAATTTGAGGTGGCGGCCACAAGGTGGCACAGTAGCACCAACATCCTGCAGACAGCGCTCCTGGTCTTGGTACCCTTGAAGGGTTTGAAAAGTTTTCCCTGTTGTGTCATTACCCTAAGTACTTACAAAAGCAGATTGGATTAAACTAATAATGTGTCTGGTTAACAAAATCTCAGGACAGATATCTTCATGCATTTAGATGTTTAGATCTTCATGCTATATTTTTTATTAAATAGCTTTCATTTGTATCATAAGAAAAACACTACACTTCTCACAGTATTTAGCCATACAAGTAAAGTTTTTCAAACGCATTCAGCTGTTTTTCTTTTGCTTGGCCTCCCATCTCCACCTCTGCTCCATTTGTCGTTGAAGTTAAAACAGGCTTTTCTTTTTCCCACTTCCTGGTGCCCACCTTTCTCTGCTGAGACGATGGGCAGGCCTGGCCCAAGCAGGTTGAGCCTCACAGTTCCAAAGACCAGCAGCGGGCATGCGCTGTCCCGCTCTGCCGAAGGAGGCGGCCCTCAGACTTCGAAAGCCTGAGCTGTGTGTGCTCGGCTGCCACCTCCCTCAGCCCCACAGCAGGGCAGGGCCTCCTTGGAGCTGTGAAGTTCCATTTGCTTGTCCCCCTTAATCCCCAATAGTTTAAGGAGAGCAGCTGAGACTTCAGTAGGGAGCAGCATTATTTCTCTTTGGGGGATTTGAAGTTCTCAGCTTGTAGCCTTGAGCTGCTTCCTTTGGTGGCTTGGGAATTTAAGGTACGCAGGCGTTTTGAGGTGGATGCTGGGGACAGGAGGCTCCTTCTGGATATGGAAAACTCCTGGACCACATTTATTGACTTATATGACTCTACTTCTTTGTCTCTAGGAGGCAAATAGTGTTGTCTTCCCTTTTCAGTTAAAAAGGATCCCTGAACTATTCAAAGCACCTGGGAATATACTTTTTGCTTGATTCAGTTTATGGACTCTTAGGCCATAATATTCAGATCTGATCGTCTTGAAAATTGTTGGTGCTGATTTATTACTTTGTTTACTATTCTTTTTTTTTTTTTATCCTCACCCGAGGACATTTTTGCATTTATCTTCAGATAGAGCAGGAGGGAGAGAGGGAGGAAGAGAGAGAGAAACATCGATGTAAGAGAGGCACATCGAGTGGTTGCTACTCACACGACCCCAACTGGGGCCAGGGACAAACTGCAACCGAGGTACTCTCGGTCCGCAGGCTGATGCTCTAACCGCTGAGCCAAACTGGCCAGGGCTTGTTTACTATTCTTTTTAGGAGGTAATGAATGTTTTAAATTAGAACACCAGGGAAACACTGCATCTATTAAATACTTCCCATTTAGGGCAGTGCTACGCTGAACACTGAAGAGAGAGTTTGCAGAGGCCATGCACTCTGAGGTCCACACACGGGCTGAAGGACGCTGTCAGGACGAGAGCTAGCATGACCAAACTCCCCTGAGCCAGCCTGTCACCCAGCACCCCTCTCCCTGTAAACCCCAGTGTCGGTCCTACTTACCTACAGCATTACATGGAATTCTGGAATCTTGAAACAATTCATCTGGTATAAATGATATTAATGTACACGTTGTAGGTCTGAAACAGATCTTTACATTACCCAGGAAAATGCCTGTCATATCTACTGAAGGTTGTTGTGAAGATCAAAGAAACACGTGATATTTGGGGATGTTTTGTTCATTTGGGTGAAGTCGTACACATCTTCCTTAGAGACCTGAGAACATGCGGTAGAAGTTAGGTATCCTAGAGATGTTGACTTCCTCCCCGTCCACCCTTCGCTGGACGAGTCACCTGTGTCTGTTACCTACTTGAGGGGCAGCTTGTGTCTCTTTGGCGTCTCCTCTGATCCCCAGCCTGGCTCCTGGACAATAGTCACTAAAGATAGCTGCTGAATGAATGAATGAGCGTTTGTAAAAGCAGTGTCATGGCCACCACAGACAGCAGATTACAGCTAACATCATGCCATCGAACAACAACTGAGAACGTCTGCAAGTTAAATTATTTCCTCTACTATTTTCAAGCCAAAATGGACTCTGGTCACTGAGCTGTCTGGGTATTGTGTGGTATGTTTGCAACAAGAAAAACACCTATAAACAGAAAAAAAAAAAAAGGAACGCTTTCTTCTGTTTTTAGGATGTAATTCATCCCCCATGGCCAAAAACACAAGGAAAACAAAAATGCTAGCTCAGATATTAGAAAGGTGAAAAAACTTCCACAGGTTAACATTACCATTTCAAATATGAAGACTATATGACTAGACAGGATGTTAATGACTTGACATTAGAAAATTTATTAAATTTATTTTTAAAGTCGTTTGGTTTCTCCTTTCAAATGCATGAAGCATGTGGGAGTTGGAATAGATCTGCCCCAGGCTGCCAAACAAATTTTTAATGGAACTTGAGTCCTTCAGGGATTGTCCTAAATCCACATAATATTCTTAAGTCCTGTTTTATGCACTGGGACCTGTATATTAGCAGATGTACGTGTGAATAATATACTTGTATTCATCCATCACCTTGGTGACTGCACCTCTGTAGGGGTTGTTGCACATCAATTATTCCACCGCAGGGGGTACAGAGAGATTTGGGCCAGCACTGACCTCCTTTTCAATCAGAGCCTCAGAGAAGTGTGTTCTGGAAGTCAAACGGTCCCTTTAGACAGAGCCTCTGTGTGAGAATCCACTGGGCCTGATGCGGCCGCGCTGGGAAGTCAATGTGATTACCTGTGCCAGGTGTGGGGGCAGCATTCAGAAAAATAAATGAAAATTTGCTCACTAAGGGGCACCATCAACATTCAGGATCTTTCCCATCTATTTAATTATTGCATAAAGTATTAACAAAATCAACTTCAGTAAAATACATTTACCTTCCACACAGAAAAGCTCACCTATTTGTTTCAAAGAAATTAAGATCTGTTGAAAGAGCTACATTCACTTTCAAATGCTTGGAAATGTTTTTATTATCTGAGGTTTCAAAAAGAAAGTCTCAGTAACAATGAGGATTTTTGTCTTTCTATCTTAGTGCCTTTTTTTTTCAAGGAAAACAACATTTTTATAATGCTTGTCTTTCTTATAAAATATGTTTTTATTGATTTTAGGAGAGACGAAGGGAGAGGGAGAGAGAGAGAGAAACACTGATATGAGAGAGAAACATCGATCTGTTGCCTCCCTTACACACCCCAACCAGGGATCGAACCCACAACCTGGGCATGTGCCCTGACCTAGAATTGAACCTGTGGCCTTTTGGTGCATGGGGTGATCTTCAACCCACTGAGCCACACGGGCCGGGGCTAATGCTCATGTGTTTGTTATAAACTTGGAACTTCTTTCTCAAGAGTACATAGTACTTTTAATTTTTTTGAGCTTCTGATATTATAGCTGGAGGTATGTTGCATGTTGTCATAATTGACAATCCATGAGAAATGTAGCCACTTCATTTTGTTGGGGAGATACAAAGTTGTGATGGTGGCTGACCATTTATTTAATTATGTGGTAACTACCACATGATGAGAGAGTAAAGTTAAATTGATGATTTGGGCGATCTCAGCCAGGGTACAGTTTACATGGCAATTACACTGGGATCATCTAAGTGTAATTGGCAAGTAATTTTGTAAGCGAAGGAACATGACAGCTCATTTACATGGTGCTCACTGAGGAAAATTTGGGGGCATTTATCAACCACCTCCAAGTGAAGAGTGATTGCACCAATATCTCCCAAAATGCTATGGGAAGTTTGAAAGCTACATGAAAGGTTTTTGGAATGAATCTCCATCCATTTGTTCCCTGAACGCTTGTTAGGCCGTGGGCTGTGTGCCAGGCACTGTCCTAGGCACTGAGACACAAACATGCGTGAACAGTTCTGCTCTCAAGGAACCCATGGATGAGATGCAGACACCTCATCAGTAGTTACAAGCAGGGTGGTAGGTGTGAGCCCTGCAGGTAGTGTGGATGCTGAGGAGGGGAAACTTGGAGGCTGGAAGACAGCCAGGGAAAACTTGCTAGAGAGGCTGACGCCTGAGATGAATTTTAAAGAATGAAGCAGGGCTGCCCTGGCCAGGTGGCTCTGTTGGTTGGAGCGTCATCCTATACACCAAATGGTGATGGGTTCCATTTCTGATCAGGGCACATACTAGGTTGTGGGTTCGACCCCGCGTCGGGGCGTGTACGGGAGGCAACTGATCGATGTTTCTCTCTCACATGGATGTTTCTCTCTGTCTCTCTCTCACTCCAAAAATCAATAAAAATGTATCCTCGGGTGAGGATTAAAAAAAAAAAGAATGAAGCAGGGCTGAGCCCGCGGAAGGGTGGGCAGAGGTGTTAGCTACAACAGAATCTTGGAGGAGCAAGACGGCAGGTGGGAGTGAGACACTGGAGGCAGTTCAGACAATTTGAAGGCAGAGGGGGCCTGAGAAGCAGCCTGGCTGGGATCTTAGAGGTCATGTTAGAGGCTGGGCCTTATTCTTCCACCTTGGGAAGCCACGGGAGGGCTCTAAGAAGAGGAGCATCTTTTCCAGTTGTTTACTTCCATTCTGTGTAGTAACGTGTTTTTATTGGGCTATTGCGATATGCCAGGCTCTGTTCTATAGATGTCCAAGCATTTCATCCTCACAGCAACCTACGAAGCTGATGCTAGCATTTCCCCCTTTTTACAGATGAAGAAACAGGATATACAGTAGTTGCTCAAAGTTGCACAGTGGGTGATGGAGGAGCCAGGATTTGAACCCAGGCTGTCCATCTCCAGAGCCCATGCTTGTCACCATCACCCTACACTATGTCACAGCCCCTTGACACAATGAACTGGTACTCCCTGTTTATAAGACACACCACCCCCCCACCCACCCACTAGACTGTGAGCTCTGTGAGGTCAGGGACTCTATTTATCTTGGTCACAGCTACATTCTGGCAGCCAAGGACAATGTCTGCACTGTCATAGGCATGCCACAAATCAGGAGTAAATGTAGTTTTGAGGGGATCATAACTGGAGGCTGTCAAAGTCAACCCGACAAGCGATGAGGATGAGGGCCTAGATCTATGGCAGTGTTAGCCGTTCCGGAGGGGTGAGGATGGAGAGATTGGCAGGGCTTGGTGATGGATTGGCTGCGTGGATTTTGTTGGCGTATTCTTACAGAGTTTCTGCTTTCCAACTCCTGCAGTGGAGAGATGATTTGGCAAAAGAACCGGAAGCAGAGAGAAGCTCAGACCGCTCTTCACAGAGTCTTAAATTCCTGCGAAGGAATGTTGTGGACTCAGGATGAGAAGTTAGAAAAAATTTACCTGGAGAACTTAAAAACAGATCGAACACATCTGCCTGGGATTGTTGAAGGATAGAGCTACCCTGGGGTAGATGAATGGTTAGATGGCCTTTGGGGTTCTTCCACCTTTGAAAATTTTCTGGTTTAGAATTTTAAAAAATTCTTCTCCCAAGCCACCTATCCTTAATTGCCTGGCCTAAGAGAAAATCAGAGTGTCCAAGGACTGGCAAATACTGAGTCCAAATGCCTGGATTGTAGATAAGGAAACAGAAGCCTGGAAAGGTTAGATGATGCATCCAGGGGTACACACTTAAAGCAAAAGGAAGACCTAGATCGTCGGCCTCTCAGTCCCTGCTTCCTCGTACCTGCATCTCAGATGGTAGCTCCTGTGGGCAGGCCTGGGCCAGGTAGCGCCACGAAGCCAAAGGGAACCTGGTGTCTGCACGGGGATGTTCAGAGAGCCTCCACAGTAAGTGCCGCTGGCCACCTGAAAATGCCACTTACTACGTAGAACATTTGGAAAATGGAGAAAACGAATTTAAAAGTTCATAATGATTTTTGTTTAGGCCAACTCATTGCCAGGCACTGCTTCGGGGCTTTGAGATCATTATCCCTAATTCTTACAACAACCTAGGCGTTAGATAGTAGTATTTTCATTTTATATTTCAGGAAGCCAAAGCGCTGAGAACTCATTCCATCAGACTGCGCTAACTCCAAGTCCTACCCTGTACAACTGAAGTTAACATGTTGTTGTATTTCCCTACAGTCTTCTTTTTCATACTCTGGGGCGATTCATTTACATAGCTATACTTTTATCAGAGGTACAATGGTGAATCTTCATTTTTTTGGCTTGTAATGTATTCTACGTATTTTTCATGTGCTTTTATAGTCTTCGTTTTAATAGCTGTGTGTCTTATCAAGCTTTAGTAAACAAAGAAATGTTTACTAATAAAGAACTTTCGATTCTTGGCACCTATGGCATTTGGAAGGTATATTTTATATACCATTCTCTACAGATGGCACTGGGGAGAGGAGAGAGAGGCTGCCAGGCGCTGCTGGGGACAGGGGGCTCACGGCTCTGTTCCCATCCAGGGCCCCCCTGGGAATGCGGGACGGTGCAGGGCACAGCTCGGAGTGGAGCCCTTGCGGAGATGGCCCGAGGCAGGTAGCAGGTGACTTTTCAATCCTCTACTTTTCTGACTGAACATACATTCTCCCTCCTCCCTTGTAAAAAAAGCAAGTTTTCATTTTCTTAGGGTAGTAAAAATCTTTTGTGTGAAGAAAAGGTGTCATCAAGTGCCTTATTCATCAGCATATATACTATCTCTTTAAAATGACAGTGGGAGTAAAAGTTCATCAGTTCAATATGTCTTTCACATTTGGAGACTCCTGACTAATAACCTCTGGTATTTATCATCAGAACAGCCAGAGAACTGAATTCTGGCACATGCTGCTCTCACGCACTGAGAAAAACTTAAAAAGACAAAAGATTTTCTCCGTTTTTTTTCCCTCCTTCCATTCATTTAGAAGAAAAAGCATATCTTTCTTTAATTAAAAAAAGATATGAGCATGCAGAAACATCTGGCCTATATTACCGTGGCAGCCTCCTCGATGGCCTCTTTGTCTCCAGTCTGCCCTTTTAAAATCAACCCTACACAGCAGCCAGAAAGATTTTCTAGACCACAGACCTGCCCCAGTCACTCACCCACACGGTGGCGTCTTCTTCCATGACTCCTTCAAGGCTCTCGAGTCGAGTAGCCCTCGAGTAGCCACAACCCCACCTGCCCTGCTTGCGCCTGCCCGGCCTCACCAGGCGCTGGGGCCCCTGCCCGCACGGCCAAGGCGGTCTCCAGGCCGGCTGCCCAGCTGCCTCCAGCTTGGGCGCCCACAGCACCGACCCACGCGTCACACGCCTCTGGGGTGCAGCCCATAGTCTTGCTTTTACCTGGACAATAGGATACTTTAAATCTTTTAAAATTAAATCTCATTAGGCAGGGCATATCATGGCTCAGTGTGTTTAAGGCCCCAGCGGCGGCTCTCTGTTCTACCCTAAACCCTAATTGCACATTCGCTCTGTGCTGGGTCCTGTGGGGCTGCTTGCTCTTACTTTCCTCAACAGACTCTAAGCTGCATGTGCCGAGATTTTGTATTAACTTTGTATCTATAGGCTTGGCAGAGACTGTCAATAAATATTGTATTAATTTACGCTTAAAAAAAAAAAAAAAAGCCAAAAAGACTCAATAACTCTTTTTAGCCTTTCTGTTCACAAACACGAAACTCAGGGACCTGGCGGATGCTAACAGTATTCCGTGGGGATGAGTAAGAGTCTGTGTTCATGACATGATGCGGCTAAGACCGAACCACTTTGGATCTGTTAGCCTCTGAATGTGATGATAGTCTTTCCCACCCTTTCCTGTACATGAATATCCATATCTATTCTCATGATCCCTCCTGAGAACTGTTCTTCACATTTGTCATAGTCTTGTCCAACGATGCATCCATTTCCTTAGTTTCATTTCATATCCACATGACCTCCATCTGCCCATCACACTGGGCGCTTCAGAAATGTGAATGGAATAGGATTAGATGCAGTATTTTATGTGCGTTGTAAGGTTGGCTCACAATTTAAGGACAGTCAGTGTGCTTACCCGAACTTGGACCCTGCCGAGGAGGAACGTACCCAGACCTGTGCAAGCCGGCCAGGCTGGAGGTTGCAGGGATGGAAATATCTGTTGGTCAATCACAGATATGTCGTCTTTTTTATAATCTAGTCCTTTGTCTCAGTCACTGTATTTTCCATTTCCTTAGTTATTCCCTTCTAGTCATTCACTTACATGCTGCTTTCAAGACACTGAAAAAGACGTGGTGTCCCACAGGACCCAGGTGACTCGTATTTGTGGAATTTCACATCATCAGTGACGTAGGCCTGTGGTTCCTGTTGATGGCAATGTCGTTGCCATAAATTAAATCTCCAGAAAATGCCTTGCATTCTCAGGCAGTGCTGCGGGTGTTTCAGAGGGACTATATACCATAAGGCATTGGCGAGGAAATGTGTTAGTAGCACAAGAATGGAAATGTGTCCAAGTATCAAGTTCAAGGAAAATAAAAAGAAAACCCTTTTGTCTAAGCCTCCTTCCCTAGGGAAGAGGTGGGGGTAGAGCGGGGAGAGCTTATTACAGAATCCTTTAGCAGCCAGAAATTTCATTGACAATTTTGTTAATGTGCCTGCTTGGCTGCCTTCTCCGAGGCCCATCGTGAATTCCTTAGTTGATGTCATTAATAGTTAATGGGTGCACCTGAAAATCAAGCAATATTGTACCATTTGGGTAATAGTTATATTAAATGGCTCTTTTCTGCGGCATCACGCTTATCAGCTTATCTGTTCGAATAATGAATACCTCATCTTTCCCAATTTCCTAATCAAATGCTTCTCCATCATCTCGAGGCAGAACCAGATCCGGCTGCATCTCCTCCATGCTCTTGGCCTCGATTATGTCAAGTCATCCAGCCTACTCACAGGCCCGTAGGTCCTGTTCTGCTCTGAGACGTGGGCCTGATGCACCTCTTCTGAAGCTCACGCTCACCAGCCCTTCGGCACAAGTCCCTCATAAGTAAACAGAATCAAAGAGAGAATGAGGCTGACTTTGCAGTTATGAGGAAATGTCTAGGGGAGGTCTCTTCCTGCATTTGGGCACGATCGGGTTGATCTTCAGGGTTTTTCTTTTCCCCGTCTCTTCTCCTTGAGACACGCAGGTACCTCGTTCTGTGTCACATTACTTCAGAGTTGAGGATTTCCACGGCAAGGGCAGAAAGTAAATGTTTTGGCTATAAAATAATAGCTGTTACATTTTTCATAAATATTATGTGATATGGGTTGACCAGAAGCATCGGGCTTCCCATACATGGCCCTATTTTATCTTCTTCAACCAAATACCTGTAACTGAAAGAGAAAACGACAAGAAATAGTGAACAACCCTTGGGGAAACCCAGTACTGTCTCTTTCTGTCACGTTTGGTGAAACCTTGCTATTTCCTATGCCTCTAGTCCGATGAATTTTGGGGTCAATTTCTTTTTTAGTCACAATTCTTATCTTTATACTCCCAGGCCTGATCTGCCCCTATTTCCTTCATTTGCAGCTTCTTTTGGTTTTTGATGCTTTGCTTTTTCTTCTGAGGTTTAAAAAGACCCCTTTTCTCCACGAAGAAAAGGAGAGCCCAGACGCACCACTCACATCCAAGATGACTCAGGAAGCACTTCCTTCTCTTGCTAACGCGTGCGGGTCCCCTTGGATGCTCGAGGCCATGCTTTATACCCTAAATTGCTATTACTCGACACAGTGTACAGAATGGACACAATACATGGTTTATAAACGAATGAATGAATGAATGAATGAATGAATGATGATACCCAATTTCACAATTTATGGTTGTTTAACCTCTTTTGTCCAAATTGCATTCCAACTGGGGCTGTCTCATCTTGAACTTCTGAAAATATTGTTACTACTAAGTTCAGTGCAATACAGACAGCTATGGCTCAGTGCTTATTTTAGTGAGAGCAAAGTATGTTGTATATTTTGGAGCCCTATCACAGAGAAGCCAGAATTTGGCATGTAATACTTCAGAATCCACGCTCATTCCAATTAGTCAAGTGAAGGAATGCATCTTTATTCTGAAGATTAACCATTGGTCGAACTGATTGGTTACTATGATTAGTCTCCGCTGGACCTCCAGTGCAGGGAACCCCTATTAACATTCCAGAGATGGAAAAGTATTTGGAAAACCATCTGTGTTTCTTGAAATATTGAAATGGAAACCTTCACCTTCACAGAGTGGTACTGTTGCAGTCCAACAGCTATCCACCATCCCTGCAAACATCCAAACATCGATCGAACATTTTGTATGTGACATGAGTTGGAGATAAGTGTGAAACTGGCAATTCTTTAAAATTGCTTGTAATTTGGTAGCCAAGTATAGAAACAGAGTACAGTATGATAAACAGAATACAGTATGATAAAGTCTACAACAGAAGCAGGTATACGAGCAGAGGTAACAGAGAGGGGGTTACTAACTCCGTGTAAAGGTGAGGGAAGGTTCCTGAAAGAAATTCTGAGTTGGAATTCAGCATGATAGCAGGTTTTGTTTTTTTGGATGACTGTCACGAGTGAAAAATGCCCCTGACATGCTTGATTTATTATTTTATAAAGCAGTGTCCCATTGTAAGAAATAAACTTTTAAAAATCAAAGATTTGAAAAGCGTTCGGCTTTTCCATATAGCACCCAAATCTGCCTCAATATTCTATGGTTTACATGATATCTGAGAAACAGAATTGACTATCTACTATATTAATGGATGTATATATGTGTACATAAGGCTAATATAATTTATGCTGCCAATATTTCATGGTTTCATAAATAGTGCTATTACTAACATTTTTAAAAAGCAAAGGAAAGAACTCATATGTGCTGGTAGAAATTCAGTGTATTTTATAGAATGCTGCTTTTCTTGATATAGCCTATGGGATGTGACTTTTCATAAAAACCCAATGAACTTCTAGATTTGTCAGCTGTTTCCAAACAGATGCACTCTGCTAATCTAATGGAAACGTTTTGAGCCTAGACCCCAAATATCAATAGCTTTTAGTATTTGATTCAAGATTTATAAATGTTTCATACACTGCAAATGCACTTGTCTATTGAGTAACTTGGATTCTGTAGTTCCTGATAAAAAGTAGCAAGTAATTTTGTATGGATGTTTTATGTCAACTGCCCTGCCAGGATTTGATGCTCATATTTTTCCTTGCAGAGTTTTAAGTTGAATGTAGACAGTCATTGTGCTCTCAAGGAAGCCGTGGAGGAGGAAGGACAGCAACTTCTCGAGCTTATTGCGTCTCACAAAGCAGGTAAATCCTCCTGAAATACTGCAAGTCTTTATGCCTCCAGACTATTAAGAATGAAGAAGCATTGCTATAAATTACTGCATATATTCACCTCCTTATGTATTATTAATATTTACATTATCAGATTGACCTTCAAGATTTATAAATGTTTCATACACTGCATACAATGCTGTGATACTTATAAGATGAAATACTGCCTCCAAATGGTCTGTTCATTTTATTTTGGGCTTGCTGTTCGCCTGAGTTTCAATTGAAATCACATTCCTGAAAACTTCACATTGACATGCTTTTTGATGTAGGTGCTCTGGAAATAACATTAAGATAATGAATGAGAATTGTGCATATAACTATGATGCATATGCATTGAGGTACTTATAGATACCATTACAGATCAAGGCTTGCAGTCTAGAGACAGCTGATTATGTCCCTGCCAATTCACACACATGAACGTTTTGCATGTTCTTCGCTGGTCATTGCATTAGCAGAGTTTTGGCTTCACACCAGTTCTTACCCCAGTTTTAATGTATTTGTGAGGAACAGATTATAAATAACAAATAGTTTTGTCATTCGGTTATACTTATCCTGGTAGTAAAAGACCGCAAGACAGGATGCATTACGATTTGGCTCTTGCTTTGAGCTCACCACAGCTAAATAAGAAAAGAGCAGCTAGTCGGATGTGCTGATGCTGAAGACGCTGTCTTCATTCTGGCCCACTGACAGTATTTATTTCTCACCAAATTAACTTTGCCTGTTTCCACACATCTTTCTGACCATCATTAAGTCTCCACACAGATACACATAGGACCTTCTATTTGGAATGTCAAGCTATAGTTAATGGTTTTTATATATTGTGATTTTTGTTCCACATGCATTTTTTTTAGTCAATATTCTGAATCCAAGTCAACTGCAAACCATGAATCTAAGTGGTTATACCATTTTTGTGTCCTTATACCTTCTGTCAAGTGAAAAACTCCCTGTCTCGATTCTGTGTGTAAATGTGAATGTGGCATGTGATGGTAACGGTCATTTGATACTCAGCTAATTGTTTGAAACAACCATCCCATTTACTGAATAAGAGGTAATAAAGGTACACATGTGGTCAAGTCCGTAACTTGCGCTTTCCCCTTCCTTTGGAGAAGGACTGAAGGACATGCTGCGGATGATTGCGAGTCAGTGGAAGGAGCTGCAGAGGCAAATCAAACGGCAACACAGCTGGATTCTCAGGGCTCTGGACACCATCAAAGCCGAGATTCTGGCTGCTGATGTGTCTGTGGAGGATGAGGAAGGGACTGGAAGCCCCAAGGTAAGGAGCTTGAAGTTTGCCTTATTTCCTCTTATTACTGTCTTCCTTTGAACGAGGCACCATTGACGTTTTCTTTCCACCCCTAAGGCTTTTCTTTTCTATTGTGTAAACTTTCTCTCTCTCTCTCTCTCTCTCTCTCTCTCTCTCTACACACACACACACACACACACACACACATATGTATATATGTGTATGTAAACAAAATGAAATGGCTTAGTTTAAAACACTAAGAAAAGCTCACAACTTTCAGGCTTTCTAGGAACAGGTCTTTTTGTGAAAAGTGACAGGGTAGGAGGGGGACAGTACTTTAGGGGCAGGAGAAAGGGGGACATAAAACATTTAGTAAACAAAACATAAAGCATCTTAAACATGAATAATCAAAATGGTTTTAAATTGTTTTGTTGCAACTATAAATCACTATAATCAGTGCAATCACTCAGCTCTGACATCCATTAGCCGCTTGGTTACAGCAAATTAACAAAGAAGAGAGAAAGTGATTCATTATCTCATTCCTGTTAATGACTATCAGATGCATTGCCTAATTAGGGGATGGTCATTGTAGTGGGAAGAAGGTCATATGCTTTGCTACAAATCTTTTTGCTCTGAGTGTAAGTTCTCCATAATGGTGCATGCACCGAATACAACAAGTACTTTACAAATGAGTATTGACATGTTTTGGTTATCCATTTTAGATTTGCAAAATAATTCTTAAAGCATATGCAGTTAAACTTTATTTTATTCTTTTTTGGGAGGCACCTTTTAATATAATGTCCTAAAGGTATCTTTGGACTCAAAATGTGGAAAATGATTTTATTAATTTGATTTTTTCATGTAATTCCTCTCTTCTTTTGTATGTGTTCTTTTGTGAAAGTAAATGCAGAAAACCAGTCTCGCAATAGATTCAGCATCGGAACATATTGTAACATAGGGGCAACAGATTTAAGGGTTCAGTGTTTCATTCCTGGCATGGACAAAGTAATTAATTAAATCATCATCCAGTCATTTGTTCAGCATCCCTGTGGGGTTGGCATTGTGTGAAATGTGTACAGAGCAAGTTAAACAAACCCTCTGCCCTCTCAGACTGAGACTCTTAAGTGCAGGCCGACGAGAAACCCAACCTGCCCTGCAATGGTGAGACCATTTGTCCAGTGAAACGCTCAGACAATTTATAGCTTTGGAACCTCAAACAACAACCTTCCACTTATTTGTTGGAAACAGAGGATGGAATGATGAACTCAGTTCCACTTAAAGAAGGTTCCATGGAGGAGGTCACATTTCAGGAAATAACTTGACGGAAGGAAGAGGGGTGGCTTGGCTCATGAGCACATATTTTTAGGAAGTGATGTGATGAAAGGATCAAAGCTGGAACTAATAACACGAGTGGAGAGCGCAGTCAGCAGACTCGCAGGGCAGGAGTGAGTGGAGGAGGTCTTTCCGGGAGCAGACGGCAAGGAGGTCGGTTGGACTAATGGCTTTGACTGGGGCGGTGATGATGAGAGAGGACACAACTAGAAACTCCGTTGTGTTCTACTCATTTAACCAACCCTGGACCGAGGGCTTGCTCTCTCAGAGCTGTGCTGTGTGGGTGCATTCCGCACGGCAGGCGCTGTTCTACCGCACTTCTGGGTGTTCTCATTTAATTCTCCCAGCAAACCTCTGCGATCGCCCTTCTATAGCCCCCAGTGCAGAAAATAGAGGCCCAGAGAAGTTAAGTAACTTGCCTGAGATCACACAGGTACCAAGTAGCAGAGCTGGGACTTGGGTCTGAAGCCTTTGGCCCTCCCACAGGCACTGCTCAGGGCAGGGGTAGGGGGTGAGCACTTAGCCTCGGTGCCTGCCTCGTGGAGCTCGTGGGAAGCGGGGACAGACCTGAGTCTAGTAACCATGCCTTGATGGACTGTGACGTGCTGGAAGGAGGAGGGAGCAACCAGAAGTTGGTCTGGCAGAGGTGACTTCGATCAGGACATCAGGGAGGGCTTCTCTCAGGGAGCAACGATGTCTGAGCAGGCCCCGGTAATCAGAGAGAGGGGGAGGGTGTAGGGTCCACAGAGGGGAAGGGTTTCGGGGGGAAATGATCATTGATTTGCAGCATGAAAACCTGTTCTTGGCTGTGGGGTGGAGGGGTGGAGGGGTGGAGGGGTGCGAGTGGGGTGAGGGTGGGCCGGCGCCGAAGTGGAACTGCGGAGGTGGTGCTCACCTAAATGAATCAAAGACCTGTGTTGAAAATGCGTGGCTCTGTTCACCAGGGCCGATTTGAACCTGACACTTTAAAGTCAGCTCATTTTGTAGGCAGGTACCGAGATGGAATAAAGACAATAGCCCAATGAGGAGAAAGTACACATTACCAAAAGAGAGACAATCTGAGCACTTTTCATAAAGAGGACTTCCTGTCCGTGCCCTGCCTCGATGGGTCAGCACCCCCTGAGTGGGCCCAGCATCTGCGCTCCACAGCTCCTGGGGAGCCCCGTCCCAGCCTCCACGGGACCCTGTTCCTGCAGGGGTGCCTCATTCTCCCCAACCTGGGTCTTCACACAACACACAAGAGAGAACTTAAATATTAAGAGGAAAAATAAATACATCCCATTCCTAAGGAGTTGGGTGCTAAACAAACAACAACAGTGAAAACCCTCGCTATTTGAAATGTCCCCAAAGTGAAAATGTCTTCCTCGAGTCACCTCAGTTTACAAAGAACAGCTTATGTTTTTCTTGTTAATAGTATTTCTATTCCAAAGCATTTCATGTCACACTATGTACACAGTACATCCCGAAGCAGCTGTGAGGAGCGGCTTTTGTAGGTGTCTGCAGACACGGAACCCGAGGGAGGTGCTGAGGATTCGAGACTTTGACAAGGCAGAGCCAGCAAAACCCAGGCCTCCTCCCTCCCAGAGGGTTTTGTCCTTCCCTAGTCCGCGCTGAGTTTTCTCTGGACAAATGAACTCATCCACAGCCGAAGGAGAAGGCAAAATCAATTTTAAGACAAAGAAAATGTCTTTCTAAATTTAAGCTTAGGAAACGGTGGAGAAATCAAAATGATCATTCCTTTTATTTGTTTAATGGTTATGAACCACCTCCCTTCGTCCCTTAGGCAAACACAAAGAATAATAGGAGAAGCTCAGACTCTGAAGTCAGGCTGCCAGAGTTCGACCCCAGTACTTGCCAGCTGTGTGTCTGCGGGAAAATTACTTAATTCTCTGTGCCTCAGGCTCCTCATTGTAAAGGGGAGACAATGCTGATGTCCACCTCAAAGGGTGTGACGTGTGTGAAGATCTGATGTACCTAAAGTGCTTGCAACAGTGCCCGCACGCAGTCAGTCCGAGGTGAACTGCGAGCCTCCGTATTCTGCTTGTGGAGACAACAGACAAATGGTTGTAATAGAATCTGACCCGTGCTCTAGTGGAGATGGTGCAAAGTTCTGTGCGTACACAGAGGAGGAAATAAGGAACCTCACTTGGGGGTGTCAAGGAGGGACTTACAGGGGAGTTATGTTTTAAATGGCTGCGGTGGGGGCGGGGGGAATGGGGATTTTTGCCAGAGTGAAAGTAATGGGCAGTGAGAAGAGCAAATGCAAAGATCTAGAGGTGTAAAAACATGGTGTGGCTGGGACCCGGGGTCCTGTGGGCAATGTTTAGGCCGGCTTGCCACAGTCTACACCAAGGCTCACAATGTGACGGAAATGACCCTCAGTGATCAGTGATTTGAGCAATAATTCCTCCTCTGTGTCTAGTTGACACTAGCCAAGCCGGAGTGAGACTCCTATAAAGGATACATCTAATACATACTGTTTAAACAGATTTTTTTTTTTTTTTTGCCATCTTGCACTAAGTAGAGCAAGCTTAAATAGGTTACCCTGAAGTTCTCCAAGACTAAAAGCTGGATTCAACTTGTCATTGATCACATCCGTCCTTTGTCCACGGCTGACCTTGCCCAGGTCACGTACGAACTGTGCCGTGAAGTGCATCCCCAAGCATCGGAGTGATGATCATCTATTTCATCTTAGACCTAAAAGAGGAACTAAAATTAAAACGTAATAAAAAATAACTCCAGAATTCATCTTTGCTTTACTTCAGAAGCTACTGGGAACTTGAGAAGCATAATAGAAAATCTAAGGAATATATCTAGGGGGTATTTTTCTTTTTTACCTTGTTTGAGAGACTGTCGAAAAGGACTTGGTCTTAGAAATCTTGTAAAGAAGGAAGATAGGAGGAAATTCAAAGACTCTGGGAAACCTCTCCCCCAGGACTCAGCAGCATACCTTATTTGTTATATTTCATTTTTTAAAAAACTGTTTTCCCAGGGCTGGGAGAGCTTTTATACATGGAAATGGAGAACAGAATCCACCAATTCTAGAAATAGAGCTTCAGACTCACATTCAGTGACTGGAGATATGCTTGTAATTGTACATTTCATTTCAGAGTGGTGAGAGGTGATCACCTTAAACTAGCTTTTCAGTATGTTAAATGTTTGAATAAATATAGACAGGGATTTCAAAACTCAGTGAATATCTAACTCCTAAGAAAGGCTACATGCTTTTTTTTTTTTTTTTTTTTTTGACTTTTCAAGGCAAAAAACAAAAATCCTGAAAGCAAGAAGCTTTCTTAAATTTTGCACATCGCCTTCTTTATAATGTTCTTTCCCTTTATATCTTTACATTCCACCTGGGCAGTGCGCCATCCCTACAGATACCTCAGGATCGAGGCCGGGACTTCCCCGTGACATCGCTGAAAACACACAGCAGTGGTGCCTTTGTCCTCTTGAGAGAAACAGATATGTTTCCAAAATGGAAACTATTTGAAAACTTTATTGTGAATGCAGAACACTTGACAGCTACGAGAAGGGTGGCGCAGCCTCGGTTCCAATCAACATCTTCATTTCCTCAGTGAAAGGAGACAGAGGGTTAGCTGGTTCGAACTGCAGGGCTGTGCTTATCTCATCTGCCTTCTTGGAGGTTCTTAGACTAAAGTTCTCATCTCTTTGGAAAAGGACATCGGACGGTGAAGGTCATCAGTGTTACCTGTTCAACAATGGTACAAGAGCGAGCTTAAGGACATTCCTAGACGTGTTTGCTCAGTCCTGTGAAGGACAGTTTCCGACACTGGATGAGAAGAGATGCAAGCATGGCCTCGCTGTGGGTCGGTCACTGAGCACCTGGCCTTTCTTGAGATGTCAGGAGAGGGCAAGTCTAATATTAACGCACATTTTTGTTTGTTTGTTTACCAGACACCCCAGCCACAACCCAGCTTTGATGCTAAAGAATTACAGGTAACTGTCTTTAACTGAAGGGAGAGAAAGAAGTCGATTTGGAGAGCAGCTTTATATGATATTTTAAGTGCCTCTTGGATAATAGTACAGCTGGATATTATTATCCTGGAATGAAATTTAATTCTGATTCTTCCAAAGCTTTGGTGAGACAAAGCATTGTCTCTTCATTCTCTGCTTTACTGGCTCAAAAGCTAATGTAGTTAGCATATTCTTTAATATAGGATCTTCAGAAACAGCATTAAGATAATGAGTGGGAATTATACTTATGCATTCTTAGCCTTACACACCTTGACACATACATGTATAAAGAACTACTTGAGATACTTTACTCTCTTAGGTTAAAAGAAAAAAAAGAGCACAGGTATATGTTGTTAAAGGAACCATAAATGATACAGTAAGATTAAATTATGCCTGAAGTAGAAGAAAGAAAGACAACAGGCAAAGGTCCGGCCATTATTTATTGAGTGCTGACAGAGAGCTCAGCCCAGTGCTGGGCCAGACACAGGGGAAGACATGCTTTTCTGCTCAGTGGTCTTATCATCTCGGTGTAAGCACCCAGTGTAACATCTCGTCTAATGTAGATTGGGCTATCTTAGATCTGGAATAATAGATCACCTAAGATTCAGATCATCTTAATTAGGATGCTGGCAGATTGAAATGGAATGGGGTTCTTGATGCAAGCAAATGAGTAGTAAATGCGTTACCCATTGCAGCTCTTCTGTGCAGAATTCTGACTGAAAGGCAGTGTCCGATCCAGTTCCTTTCCTGCTGAACCACATAAACGTAGTCCCGATATGCAGTGCCCAGGGAGAGCCCTTTCTTTAACTGTGGATTCTTCAGTAGTCCTTTTTTTTGTTGTTGTTATCAGAAGGGCAACTGTTCTTCAAAAGTGTTTTTGAAAGACAGAAACAAAAGTGAGTTATTTCTCTGAAGATCAGTTGTGGTTACTAAATTTGTGATAGAATGGAATAAAAAATAGTTCCTTTACTTTCCTTGAGGCACTTAAATTTGCATATATCAGATGTATGGGTGAACTCAAGACGAAGAATTGTTTTAATAGTCTGCCACTCTAATGAGGCGACTGAAAAAATTATTGAGATGATAAAACTGTTACTAGGTCAAGGGACACTTAATGGTCAGCCCTGTCATGGTCTATGTGATGTATAAGACCATAGCTTATCTTGAATTTTCACACTGGTCTTCCATTGCTGGTGGCCTTGAGGATGGGTAGAAATATTTGGCTCAGCAAGAATCTGGGATTGATGCCCTGGACAGTATGGCTCAGTTTGTTGAGCGTTGTCCCATGTACCAAGGGGTCACCAGATCAATTCCCAGTTGGGGCACACGCCCGGATTGCGGGCTTGATCCCCAGTAGGGGGCGTGCGGGAGGCAACCGATCAATATTTCTCACATCAATATTTCTCTCTCTCTGTTTTCCTCTTCCTTCCTCTCTCTCTAAAATCAATAAAAAACAAAACAAACAGACAACAACTTCGAATCTGGGAGTGAAATTCTTTGGTGTCTCTAACCAACACAGGGTAATGTCATTGACCTTAGTAGGTATGTAGCCTATTTTTTCCTTACTTTGTCAAAGAGTGCCTAACCTCTGAATCTATAATACCTAGAGTTGCAAAAATGTGTGGTTTTGGATGCAAAGTTTCATTTTATGGAAAGCAGTCCTCTTTTATTAGAATTCACATTTTAAATCAGCCTGATCTATTTTAAAGATAACATATAGTTAACACATTAGAGGGACTTTTTGATATATAGTGGAGGTCAACATTTTAAAAAAATCGTAAGTGTTTAAGCACAAAACGGAAGGCAAGATACAGAATTGCTTCTATAAAACACTTTGAATTTAATAAGTAAATTTTTTGAAAGTGTGAAACAATTACCTCAGTGTGTGATTTACACTTTTTCCCTGGAATGTGTTGTTTCTGGCAGGAGAGTGGGCCGAGCCAGGGAGAGCCCTGCGAAAAGGATTACTTTGCTCTGGTTCTTGTGTTTATTGGGTCACCTAGGACTTCTCATAAAACAGCAGCTTTCAAATGCACACACACCTGCACACGACACCCTGACTACTCCCAGTGCTTGTTTAACTGTTCTCACACCCGTAGTATCTCTCCCAGCCAGTGAGGTCAAAAAGCATGCAGATGTCCACATGCTGCTTTTGCCTTTTTAGTTGGAATGTAGCCATTTCTGTGGTTCTGATGCTAGCAGGGATGGAGATACTTTTTAATGTGCTGTACTGCTCTTTGCCACCAGCACTCACAGCGCATTCCCAGTGTTACCTCCTGCTGGGCCTCCGGGAAGGTTAATGCTTCTGAGGAAACATTAAACTAGATCGGAGGTCCTGCTGCTCCAGAGCCCGGGGACCATCTCACTGCACCTTCCAGGACATTTTGCGTCGGGTTGGGGTGGTGGCTCCTCGTTGCTCTACAGCCGACCCTTGAACAACATGGGTTTGAACTGTGCAGGTTCCCTTATATGCAGATTTTTTTCAATAATTACATACACTACTATGAATGTATTTTCTCTTCCTTATGGTTTTATTATTATTATTTTAAAGAATTGTTTATTATTTTTTTTGAGAGAGAGAGAGGAAGGGAGAGAAGGAGAGAAACACCGGTGTGAGATCGCAACATCAACTGGCTGCCTCCAGCACCCCCTCTTCCAGGGAAGGAACCCGAAACCCAGGCGTGTGCCCAGACTGGGAATCAAGCTGGCAACCTCTTAGTGCAGGGGGCAACGCCCCACCAACTAAGCCACACTGGCCAGGGCTTCCTTATGTTTTTTTTTTTTTTTATCCTCACCCGAGGACATTTTTTCATTTTTTGTTCAGATAGAGTGGGAGGGAGAGAGAGGAAGAGGGAGAGAGAAAGAAACATCGACATGAAAGGGACACATCGAGTGGCTACCACCCGCATGACCAACCAGGGCCGGGGACAAACTGCAACCAAGGTACATGCCCTCAGCGGGAACCGAACCTGGGTCTCTCTGGACCGCAGGCCAACGCTCTAACCGCTGAGCCAAACTGGCCAGGGCCCTTATGGTTTTCTTAATACCATTTTCTCTAGCTTACTTTATTGTAAGAATACAGTATGTAATACATGTAACCTACAAAATATAGTATGTTAATTTACTGTTTATGTTATCAGTAACATAATAGTAACATATAGTAACAGTAGACTATTACTAGTTAAGTTTAGACAAAAGTTATATGTGAATTTTTGACTGTGCAGGGGGGTGGGGCCCACACCCCTGAGTTGTTCAAGGGTCAACTGATCTTATTTGTCCTGCAGAGACCGACACTTGTTTAGTGTTGCCCACTGCAGGGCTGAGCAAGGCCATGGATCTTTCTGAGTGAGAAAGGGGAGAGGAGGAAAAGATACTCAAAAGCAAGAGTCTAAGACAAAGGAAAGAGAGAAGTAAAGGAAAACAAAAAAGAGCAAGATCAGAGGGAGAAAGATAAAAGAAGGAAATATGTGTCCAGTGAAGCTAACTGTCCAAGCTCACTCTTATTCTTTTCTTTCTCCAGCTTTGGAAATTAAAGCCAGAAAAAAATATTTTTTTTGGTCATTCTATATATTATTGTATAACCCTTGTATGTGTGTGTGTGTGTGTGTGTGTGTGTGTGTGTGTGTGTGTGTGTGTTTATGACACACTGTTAATGGGTTTAGCACTTAAAGCAGGCTTACTATGGTCTAGGTTTGTGTCAAGCCTTTTAACTGGATTGTCTTATTCATTCTTCCTAACAATACTAGCAATCATATTCTTACTATTATTTTCACTTTACTGACGGAAAAACTGAGCCTCCCAACACACGCTAGATACTCAGGCTTATTCGGAGTCTTTTTAAAAACCTTATTTGACAGGGTGAAGGCCAAACTCCTTACCCCGTCATTTGACTCCGCCTGCTTAGTCAAGATTCATGTCACTGTTTCATTTCATAAATGTTCTAGTTAATTCATCATCTTCCACATGCATTTTTTTCCTTTCTTTTCTCTTTGCTTTTGCCCAGGGATTTTCTCATTCTCTCTATCTATACTGGTCTTATCTGTCTTAAAATCAATAAATACTGAATATGTAAGTACACTGTGATTTCATAGCTCTGAAGAGAATACTGGATCACTCCTTGCTCACTGCCCAGGAGGGGATACAGATATACACATACATAATTCTAAATTAAGGCAGTCTGTGTGATCAATACTGTACTAAGGCACATAAGAGGAAAGGATATTGGGGGAGGGGACATAATTTCAACCTGATGGAGTCTGGGAAGGCTCCTCCCGCTCCCAAGAGTAGATGGATTTTGTAGAGGTCTCCAGTGTTCTGATAAATTGTTAATAGGAAAATATGAGAGGGAGAGCATTCCAGGCAGAGGAAATAACATGGTCAGAAATATGGACAAGGGGAACGCTGAAAAACATCTAGAGAATGGTGAGCAGTGAATAGCTGGGCTCTTTTGATCATAGAGTGCCCATTTGTTTACGGAAAGGGTGAGGATCTAGTGGAAAATAAAGCCTGAACAGCTTTGAATATCAGCTGAAGAGCTTGTGTTTTACTGGTGCGCTGTGAGTCTTTTTAACAATTGCATTTAGCCATAGAAAACAGATGGCAAAAGCGGGGTGAGAGAGGAAGGACTGACAGTGAATTGGGAAACTAGTACAGTAACTCAAGGCAGCTAAAGCAAAGCAGTGGCTGTGAGTATATATATGTGAGGAAGCGATGTTATGGGCGAGGAGATATTGGGGTTTGGCATCTAGGGTATGGAGGGCTGAGGGAAGAGTTAATGACAACTCAAAGGAATTGAACAAGAGCAGTTAGGTGAATGGTGTTACCCTTAAATGACGTTGGACACGTTTTGATAAGGAGCTGTGTTGAGAGTGGAGTACAGTGATCTCGAGGTCCAATTAATAAGGCTATCTGGGTGTGTAACCTGGGCATAGATATTTTTGTAAGTTCTGCAGGTGATTCCAAAGTGTAGGCAAGTTTGAGAACAATGATTTAGGACTAGGAGAAGCCTGAGCATTGTCTGTGTGGTTATGTGTAATGCTCAGTTGCAAATATGAGCCCGAAGCCTCTTGCGTTGGAGATTAGTCCAAACAGAAATAACAGCTGTAGCCTTGGAAGTTGATATAGACAAGAAAGGACTATTGTGTGAGAATAAAGGAGAGGTTTTATAGAACTTTGAGGAATGCTTAGAGTAACTAAGAGCAGGATGCCACGTTAAAATTGGGGGTTAAGTAAGAATCTACATACTCAACAGTGAAGCTCCCAGCCCCTGCCCCCCAGAATGCTGGCAGCCAGTGGATAGTAGGGATGTACGTCAAAGGAACTTTTCATGGGATAGGGGTGACCTTAGCATGTTTATAGAACACAGAATAGGACTAATGAAAGAAGGGACCATAGAAAAATATAGTTTCAAGAAGGACGAGAAAGAAGATGAATAAGCACAATGGTTCAGGAGCAGGAGAGGAAGTGCGTCAGGTGGAGCTGTGAGTTTCAGGAAGGGAGGATGGATGTGTCTTATGAGACAGAGAGAAAGAAGGAATGTTGGGTGGTAAGCAATAGTAAAGAGGGCAGAAAGCCAAAGGATTTAGAATGAAGGATAATTCACTGTAATTAGTCCGTGGGGCAATGATTTGATTAGAAGAAAGGTTGAGGGTGAGGAGGGACTGGAGAATAAGAATGGGATTCAAATCCCACCCTGTCAATAGAGACTTCCTATGATTTCCAGTCCTGAGTGACTGCCACCCCTTCTAAACTGTATCACATTTACTCTCTGGACCACACATTTGGTGATTAATCACACACAGCCTCATGACACCACTTCCATCGTTGGACGTCCATTTATATCTTCTATAGCTGACATTGAAGGTGATTGCAATCCATGGCTCCTCAGGGCAGCAACTATATCCTAAACTTCTTTCTTTTACAGGTTTTAAACATTATTTGAGCTAAAAAATAGATTTTATTTAATTTTATAATTAAGTTGACATATGATATTGATGGTTGATTTATAATATTATTATTAAAGCTAAAGACAGAACTTCACTTTATCTTCTCATCTTTCACGATACTTGATCTTAGCTGTGTAAATACTGGCATAATCCTGTCTTACCATCTGCTCTTCTACCATTTGCTCCCATTTCCTTTGCCTCACAGTCTTTTTAAAAAAGATTTTTTTTTTCTTTATTGATTTTAGAAAGGGAAGAAGGGAGAGAGAGATAGAAACATCGATGAGAGAGAACATCGATTGGCTGCCTCCTGCATGCCCCTCACTGGGGATTTGGCCCATAATCTGGGCATGCATATGCCCTGACCAGGAATTAAACCAGCAACCTCTTGGTGCATGGGTCAACGCTCAACCACTGAGCCACACAGGCCAGGCTGTCTCATAATCTTTAAAAGAGCCACTTCAACTATTCTTCCAAAATAACTAGCAGTGTATCCTATAAAAAGGAAAAATAGGATTTTATTATTATTTTTGTACTTCCTTGAGTCAGGTCAGTTGGTTAATTATTTTAATAGGTTGTTAGATTTTTAAAAAGTCTTTATTTAAATGGGTTTGCTGAAATAGTATACTCCGAGTTGCTTCTTTGGAAAAGAGCGAAAGCCTGTGATGTGAGCGAGCAGCTGACCAGCACGCTGGTCGATGAGATTTGTAGTCTTTGCTCTAAGGCTAACAAGGTTAGGTGAGATTGAACCTGAGAAGGTAAAGGTCTCTAAATTGACATAAACTCATTGGGCGGAACTGAATCATACTGCTATTGGAATCTCTAACAAAGTCTAATCTCTGACATATTCTATTTGGTGTACCATGATCTGTGTACATACACACATCCTGCTAGTAAATGATGAATGTGGTTTAGTTAATATAATATAGTTTATACAATACTAGATCTCTGTAGGAAATACAGAGTTGGGGAGCTCTGCTCTATACAATGACCTAGATCACTTCTCTGGAACACACACTCCTGTATTTTTCCAAACCAGCTTGGTCACATTTATTCCCCTGCTGTCATTTATTCGATGCCTCTTCTGGCTGTCATTAGATAGACGAATTTCACTGGATAGTTTCATCTGGCTAAAACCAGTAACATCAATAATTTTTGTTAGGAATTTTTGGTCTAGTTCTGAAACCAGAAAGCAATTAGTAAAGTTTCATCAACATATTTAAACTTCAGTACTTATCTGAACCTTCTATAGTTTTCCTATAATTTGAGAGCTAGGCATTTTGAATTATGAGGAATTTTGAAAAACTCCTTTTGGTTTTCTCCTCTTCAGCCCCGCATGGCCAAAGCTTTTATTTCTTTCCCAGCTGAAAGTAAATAAGCACATGATATGAACTCAAGATGCTGATGCTAAGCTTATTCAGTAGTATTGGTGATCTTGACTATAGTAGGATGATGCCAACCAGCTTAATGTGTTGGAATTTTCCCCATTACTCGCGACTTAGGAGGTTCCAGAACCTGGGCCGCTTTACACTGACCTCCTTTTTTGATCACATATTGTTTCTCCTCTTCACTAACGCTTCTAAGAATTACATATTTATAAAATGGCAACTTTCTGGGCCCCACTATCATTCTCATTAATGACGTTCTATGTCATGATTTTTTTCTCCCTCAAGTAAATTAGACTAATTTGACTCAACAGAACACAAAATGTATTTTTCAAAGTTATCATTAAATTGTGCTATTAGTTTTTATTGCATGTTAGAATGAAATGAAATCATCTCGTTTCCAAATAAGTGAAAACTTTGTAACTATTCATGTTAACCAGTAATTCTAAATTTCTCCCACTTTTTTGGTTCAAGTCTAAGAATTGTTAACTGTATACTATAGGACAAAAACAAGAGAAATGTGAACAAACATATCACTGGATAAAGGTAAATTTGATGTTCAGAGTGTTTTCCTTCCTTTGTAATTACTTTTGTATTTTTTCCAATCATATAGTGGTTTTCTGTTGTATTCCTGCTTCATACCTTTGACAAATAACATTTTCTGTCATTATCTGCAGATTCTTTTTTTTTAATCCTCATCTGAGGATATTTTTTCCCCATTGATTTTTAGAGAGAGTGGGAGGGAGGGAGGGAGCACCGAGGGAGGGAGGGAGGGAAAGAGAGAGAGAGAGAGATCTCCATGAGAGAGACACATTGATTGGTTGCCTTCCCATACGTGCCTTGACCAGGGCTGAGGATGGAACCTGCAACCCAGGTATGTGCCCTTGACTGGGAATCATACCCGAGACCCTTTGGTCTGAAGGCCGATGCTCTAACCACTGGGCACATCGGCCAGGGCTATCTGCAGATTCTTTTAGTCTCAGTTGTACACAAAAAGTTCAATGATTATTCTTCATTGACTAGTGTACAAAAGGGAAATTGGGTAAAAGAGTTTGAAGATCGGATCTTTGGAAATCCTGCATTTTAAGCAGATGTTGTTGTCTCACAGCAGCTTCGTCAATGAATACCTCGAAATTGAAACTCTTGTTTTGTGTACCATTCCTAGGCAATCAATAGTTGTCTTTCTTCCCATAAATGGTAAAATCAGATATTAGAAAGTATAGGCACACTTCTCCTCATAAAAGGGAAATGGCTTGGAGATGTTGTACTAATGATATAATCATCAACAGCAGCATCCAACAGTGGTTATTTAGCTTCATTTGCAGGCATGTGGACTACCTAACAGAATAACCTTTTTTCTCCTCCCTTTTCCTAACAGAATAACCTATTTTGTCCACATACCAACCTTCTTTTATGCTGCGTAGTTCAGGTGAGGTGGACCCTATTCCCTAGCCCATGTGGTGAATCACAGTTAGAATCAAGCAACCGTGAGGCCCCCTGACTGTGTTAATGATTGGTTTAGGCACAGCCAGTTGATGTACTTCTGACCAGAGAGATATGGAAGAAGTCTCTTGCAGGGCGTTGGAAAAGGTTTTCTTTCTTACAGAAAGTGACAAACAAGAGGAAGGGTTCTGTTTCAGATTCTGGGTGCTTTCACAGGGAGGTGGAGCCGAACTGCAATGGCCCCTTTGTCCCTAGGAACAGAGCTGGGTTGAGGACAAAGCTTATATGCCAAGGATGGCAGAGGGGAAAGATGTATTCTTTATATCATTGAACAGCTGAGTTAACTAACCCTTCAGCATTTTTAATAATGTCCCTCTTTGCTTAGCCTTGGTCTGTTAGTGGAGTTGGACTTTTCTGTTGTAGGGGACACAGGCATCCTCTGCAACAGGCTCACTGTTTTAGTGAATTGTTATAGACTGCTGAGTACTATATAATTTAATCTTTCTCCATTGTCACATCTCAAAATACTTTCTTTTACTACCCCCCCCACAATGATAAACTGCCCCCCCCTTTTTTTTCTTTTAATTTCTCACTGTTCAACTTATTGCTACATGGTACCTTTGGCCATACTCTATTGAAATTATTTTCATCAGGGTTCACTCATGACTTCTTGGTTACCAAATCAAACAGTCTCTGAGCCTCAGATCTCTAATCTATAAATAAAACATTGGATCCTGATTGATGGCTTTAATTAAAAAATATTAGCCAATAATTGTTTTCAAACTAAATTTTACTCATAGCCCCTACATGTAAAACAAACAAAGTAGAATTCCTTGGTTGGCTGAGAACCGGGAGGTTTGTCCCCAGCATACTGCCACCTGGGCCTTCTGTAGCGCTCTCTGTCCCCAGCCTCTGCAGTTTGCAGGTTCCACAGGACATAGTTTGAACACTAGGCTCCCAGTTTGACATTCTTGGCAGTGTCTCTCCTGCCTCTGTTTCATTTGCACTGTAACTACTACCCAGAATGCTTCAGTGGGTTCCCATCACCTACCGATCAAGTTCCTTTCTTTTGAGCTTTTTCCCTTTGAGTCTCTTTTGTCTTCCTTTGCTACAGCCGCATGAGGATACTTCTAGTCTCCGAAACTGACCAGTTTGTCCTTTTTCCTATGCTCGTCTCATTTTGCTTTGTATGTCTTTGCCTATCCCCATCTGTTCAATCCTTTTAACTCCCACCCCATACCCATCTACGTCAAATGACTGTCAATTTCCTCAACGTTCTATAGTATTTGTACCTTAATTACAGCACACATCACATTCTCTTTTTGAACTTCGTGTGCAAGGTATTCTTCAGGCTGCATGCTCTCTAAAGGTGGGGAACTATTTCTTGTTCTGTACACAGCAGGGCTCAGCCCCCGTCCCTCAGTACCGCTCTCAAAAACTGCTTGAACAACACATTTACAACAGAAATCAAAATCCTTTAATTATGTGGGTGTCCTTTGGATTATATATTTCTATTAGTTTTTAAAATATTTGTTTTAGTTTATAAACTGATCGATGCTCCCTGAGGGTTATGTAGATTAAATTGATTTAATTAAATTTAATTGATAAGATGGAATCTAGGCCAGTTATATAGAACTAAGATGAAGTTTTATTTTTAATGCAAAATGTTTTATAACTTTGCATTTTATAACTAAAAAAAAAAGAAAAAGAAAAACAAAGCAACCTGCTATTATCCATATTTGGAAATTTGGCCTTTTTGACATTTTGAACAGGGTTATTTATGAGTTAGTTAGCTCACTGACATCCTAGACATGCCAGTTGTGAATTAATAAGTGTGGCAGTTGACCTAATACTATAATTTTTAAACACTTAACAACTTAATAGTTGTTATTGAGTTCCAAGAGAGGACAATCAAATGTGTAATTTCAATAAAATATATCTTTTTCTGGTATTTATTTTTTCATTTCCTATCATTGCTATAAGATTATTATTTTTAATAGACTGTGTTTGAAAATTCCATTAAGTTTAATAAAAGCTACAAAAGTTGGTAAAGGACAGAATGTACCACTGTACAAGTATTTAGTTTCTACTATTGCATTTTAGTGTCTTAGTGCTTCATTTTATTAATATCTTTAAATAATTCTGATGGTAAAGAAAAGGTTTATTGATTTGATAAAGTTAATATTTCAAACAAACCATAATAAGAATATATCTATGCTATAGCAGTGATACTATGGTGATTGACATGATTTGACAGAAAAAAACAAGTAAGTTTAGTAAGTTTTTTTCCAAGACTAAATGTTATCAATTATTTTCATAACTGGAGAGAAACTGACTTTGAGACTAGAAATAATGACATAAACAAATAGGTATATTCCAGAATCAGATAACTGAGAGCTTAAAATAAGTCCACATATCCATAAGCCATGGACAAATGTAAGGCGCTGTCCCCGGGGATCATTAAGTCAGTCAGATCGCCCATTTGGCCATCAGTAAAAGTGGAATGACAATGCTACCTCCTTCCCTCACAGGGCTGTTGAAGAGATTAGATGATATGAGTGGAAGTATTTTCAGAGTTGGATGGTTAATGAATTCATATGTGGTTGCAAAGAAGACCAGAGATAGTCCATACATTCCTAAACTCCTGTAGTTGCTGCCAGAGTAGGAATTCGACTTCCTGTTCTCATGCAAGAGTGGGTTGGGGGCTGGGGCCATAGTCTGGTCTACAGTGGAACTTGGAGTGGGACATGGAACGAAGGAGAATCACTGCTTCCAAGGAGGAGGTGGGCATGAGAACCAAGATACAGTCTGAAGCAGGGCCTGCATCTACAACCGGAGGCAGAGGGAATGGACGTGGAAAGGAAAACAGGGAGTCGAACTTGAAAAGAGCCACTTTGAAGCACCAATGCTCAGAGCCACAGTAGGGACCTTGGGTGGTACTTGAGATGGTGGTGGTGGGAGCTGTGAAGGTGACAGAAAAGTCAGTCCCAGCATGGACCATGCCTTCCACACACCACCTGTGATTCCTGGGGTTCCTCTTCAGTGCAAAAATACTGGCCATATGCACCCCACAGACTCAGGGTGTGACATTTTCATACTTTGAACTCTGGCATTCTCCCCTAGGTGATTAGATCCTGAGATTGAACAGATACAGGATCTGAATTCTTAAATTATGATTTTAATGTTTGTTATTGGAAATAATTATTATGATACCTTGTCATGGGTCTTTATTTTTTTAACATGCTTTTATAAATTTTTAGTGAGAGAGGAAGGGAGCGGGAGAGAGAGATAGAAACATCGATGAGAGAGAAGCATCCCTTGGCTGCCTCCCGAATGCCCCCTACCGGGATCAAGCCTGCAACCCCGGCATGTGCCCTGACCGGGAATCGAACCAGCAACCTCTTGGTGCATGGGTCGACACCCAACTGCTGAGCCACACATGCCGGGCAAAGGTCTTTGATGTTAAGATTGTATTAACATTTATCTAGAGACCTATAGTAAATTGCTTCTATGACTGCATTTATTATTTACTCTTGGTAGGTCTGGTATTCATGGGGTTACATTGGAAATTTGCCAATTGTCTGGTGATGGAACCCTAAGATGCTGATTCCGTTCCACTTCCCACATTCTTCGTTCTTTGCCCATTAATTTTACAGGACTCGGTTTAAATCAGGAAAGGAAAATGGGTCACTTACAATGAACGTACTCAAGGAAGGGCTCTGGCTCTCGTGGCCTTACCCATAGGAGCCTCAGTAAATTCCTTTCTGCAAAGAACTGGATGCTTAACTACCAGTGAGGCCTCTGTGGGGCCAGTCCCTGGAGAAAAGAGACCTGTGACCACAGTTGCTGACAGGGAAGACTCAAAAGAGGGTAACATAAGGCATCTTTTTCCAAGTAGCTTTTTCAGCACATATGGCCTGGTCTTTAAACTCCCAGCCCATAAAGCAGTATTTCCTGCCCTAGTAATTTCCATATCTTGGTCTCCTAACAAGCACTGAGCAGTAAGTGGGCTCCACTGTCTGTCTGCATCTGACTGTGTTAATCATCCTTGGCTCATAGAGGGGTGGGACCTCCGGGGATTAGGGTACAGCGGAGTCAGTAGATTGGTTGGTTTGTGCAAACGTTTGGGAAAAGGAGTGGTAAAGTGAGTTAACTCTGGCGACATGAGTAAAAGTGGTGCTGAAAAGGCAGAGGGACAGCCTCTCCTGTCTAATTGTATTGTGATTTTGAACAAAAAGATCTTTGTCAAGCACAAGCTTATTTTAGTTATTTTCAGTGTTAGTAAGAAACACATGAAAAGCAAGTTCTGGGGCTCCACACAGTTGTGGAGAGCATTGGAAGAGACGGGTCGTGTCGGGTGGCCACGAGTGACGACAGTGTGCTGGACCACTAGGACAGACGAAAAATGCTGGTCAAGAAAAACAGTCTCCTTTTCATAAAACACATGAAACTCCTGCCTCCTGCATCTGCCATGATATAATGACCCTATTAACAGAAAAGAAATGAGAAATAAGGAGTCAGCATGGTTGTTACCTAAGCCCGTCATAACATTTTAAATCGCCTAAAGCTGCAGTTTCCTAAAAATACGTTACAGTTGTTGGGTGGCTCTTTGGCTACTTGGCAAGATCTGTAATTCAGGCAGGTCAGGGTTTCATTCTCACGGAATGTGGCTTCACTTTTCCTATGTAAAAGGGCCGTAGCATTTTATCTACTGCAGAAAAATATGAGATGATTAAGGCCAGACAAAAATAGGCAGGGAAAAATAAGAAAACATAACTCTTTCCCTGTTTCATGAAACTGTGGTAGAGTACTAAGTAAGACGAACAACTTTATAATTAGAAAGAAAATTATGAGAAGTTATTTTTATTCTAAAAATCACATTAATGGCTTTGTCTACAGCATAGTTATTACCAATTGCCATTAACTTGTTGGCATAAACAAGCTTACAATTTATTTCATATTCTGTAGTCTTAATAATTTTTTTTTGAAAAAGTGTGGCATTCAAATGGTGTAATTAAAACAAGTAGAATAATAAACACATATTTATGAAGGGTTGTGAATATATTTGTTTTAAGTTGAACAGATAATTCCTAGCGATTTTGTGAGTCACACAGTAAATAATTAAAATAAATTTAAATTCAAATATTAACATTTCAATTTCCAGTTTGGTGAACATAAGCAAATTATTATAAGTTTGTTTTCAATTCCTACGAAGCATATTAAAATTAACTTTTCCCCCATTTAAGTAATGTGTGTGACTAAACTTCCTTCCTACTGTGAAACAGTTTCATTTATCGCTGTTTGTAAACTGCCTAGGATAGATGCAGAGTAGATTGGGCTCAAAACTCCTTGAACAATTTCTTTTGAAATAACACTACATACGTTAAGCTCAATTACACATCCAAACAGCCACAGCTCACTTTTGGTAATTTATTCATTGATTTAACATAGTACCCAGAAGAGCCATGCCTGCTGTCATTTTTGTAATATATTATGTTTTAAATATACTCATGCTCACCCATGCACACCATTAAGGTGTGCATAAACCTGTGTTTTTCTCTCTTGACAGCTATAAATGTTTGTTATTATTACACAAAACATATGTTCATGTTGTTTTTGTCTAAATTATTCTATCTGGGGCTATAAAGTTTTAATGTTATTAGTTGCCCTTAGAATTTTAATGTTTCACTGCTATAACCTTCTTAGGATTTCTGTGCAATTAAATAGAAACTATTTCACTGCAGCCTGGAAGAACAATATATTTTATACAAATAAAAAAAAAATCTTGCTCCATTTTATTTCATTGTAGTAAAAATGTTTGCTTGACAGTTTTTCTTTTTGGTCTATGGAAGTCTCACCTGTGGTCATACCTGAGCACCAGCTGCATGCAGAACATTGTTCTTCCTGTTCCCGGCATCTGCTGGAAAGACATGAGTTAGGCACCATTTCAACCAAAAGGATGATTTTTTTTTTACCAGCCTTTCAGGGGTCATTCCAGATGCTATTTAGTTGACTCCAGTTGGGCCTGGCTTCGGTCTAATATGTACAGAGACCAATAGGGACCAAATGGGAAGTCCATTGTGATTCCAAATGCGTTTCTAACTAGTTTGTTTTTCCAGCTTGGGTCAAGGATGGTTTTATTGACAAATTAGTGGAAACACTATCATTTGGTAAGCCATGGACATGCTTTTCTGGGATGGCTCCTCTCCTTTCTATACCCAGTCACTGTACTTGGTCTAGACCTCATTGTTCCAACCAGATAGGGTTGCAGACTAATCTTGAAATCTAATTTCCCATGGATAGAATCAGGAAGTTGTGCATAATTTGCATTTTACAAATGAAGTTTTAAAGGGTATCTTGACTTTAAAGGGTATCTGCCTATAATCCTCTAGTTAATGTTGACAGTGCCCACCCCACTTTAAATCTTTCCCTATAAAGTGCCAGGGCTGAGTAATGTCACTAACTATTTATTGATTCTCAGCTTCAATTTTACTTCTATATACCAATCGTACTATTTCTGTTGTCATCTTCCTAAAATATATGTTGGATCAAATCAAACTCCTGCTGAAAAGCTTCACCGAAAATAAACCTGGACTCCTTAATAAGGTATTAAAATTTTTCTTGGTCCAGCACCAAATCACTTCCCCAGGCTCATTGGCCCTTAGTTCTGCCACACAGCCCACGCCTCACCCCGCTTCTCCAACACCTTGCTCGGCCAGAGGTCCCACACCGTTCCCTCTGGGTGGGTGCTCTTCTCCGCTGTCTGTCCATCCGAACTCTGTTCCTTCAAGCACTGCTTTACCCACTAGGCACTTCCTAATTCTCTGTCAGTCAACATTAATTACATCTGCTACATTTCTTTTTAAAGTCCCCTTAGTTTTATTTTTTTTATTGAGTTTATTGGGATGACATTTATTAACAAAATCGTACAAGTTTCAAGTGTACAGCTTGACGAAACATCACCTGCACACAGCATCGTGCGCCCATCACCCAGAGTCGTCTCTTTCCGTCCCCATCTACACCTGCTGCCTTTCTGCAGAACATTGCTTTGGTGCGATTTCCTACGTATTTCACTTTGTCTATTGTTGTTCACTATGATAAGCTCCTTGAGGGCGGGAGCTGTACTTCTTTCATCCTTGTTTTCTTACCAACTCCTTGTGCAATATGTAATAGGTACTGCTTTATTGATGGATGAATGAACAATATTTCTTTTTTCCTTTGTTTTTAAACCGTGAAATAATTGGGAATCACTGAATATTAGGCTGTCAACTGAAGTTTTATACAATTTTCCTGCTTTTGTTCAGGTTTTATGTACGTGAATATAGACTTAAAACATATCTGACAGACTTATAGAAAAAGAGATTATACACCTCCTCAGAGCAACATGTGATATTAGTGGAAAATAACCTTGTTAATACATTTTTTGCTTATATCTGAAAGTACCATCAAATGCTCAGTTCATTTTGTATCTGTCCTCTGAGAAATCAAAGATTATCTGGCCTTCATTCTTCGAATAATCTCCTACTGAAGTAAAACCTCAATGTGAAAATCAGAGAAACAAAATAAATGAACTCTGAACTATGAGTACTGCATGCATCAGTACTGTTTAACTTCAATTTACAGCCTGATTTGACTTGTGAGAAAATTAGCTATTTATTAATCAGTATTTGGAATTATTTTGTTTTTCCAGATTGTGAGAGTTGCCACAAATATTGGAATTATTTTCTGCCAACTTGATCCTTTCTTAATTAAGATATAAAGTTTCAGAGCATTATAAGGGCTTTATTCTTTTTCCTTAAATGGTGCCCCTTACATAACTTTCAGTATGGAATGTGAATGTCTCAGTGCTCTCAGGAGCTGAGCCTACTAGGATGTTATTTTAACAGAAATTGGGTAGTGTCTCTTTTTCTTTGCTGCTGGTTAATGGTGGTCTCCAGGAAAGGAAAACAGGAAATGTTCTTAAAGGATTTGTGGAAGTCTCTCCTGTTAAAAATCACCCTTTTGGACTTCTTTTGGTCTCCCACACTCCCCAGTTTAATACCATCTGCAGAGCCCAATTGGAAGGAGCCTTAGAAAGTTACGTGTAACTCATTTTTAAGCCTTTACTTATTCATTTTTCTTCTGAGAGTGGTCTGAAATGGTGGAGATTCAGGGTTTTTTTTAAAACAGGCAGCAGTGCTTACGAATGACCTCCCCTGATTTACATCATTTTAATTATATTTGGATATATATATATATATTTTACTAATTATATGGTAAACTTCTTTCTGCAGGGCAAAAGGAGACAGGGGTAGGGGGACAGCAGCGGGGAGATTGGAGCCTAAGCAGGCTTTTCTTTTAAAATGGAAAAACCTATAATGGAAAAATGCAACATTTGTTGAAGGGTGGAGATAACAGAGAATAGTAAATCAAGGTGCTTGGTTACAAAACAATCTTTCATAGCATGCTCATTACTGCTAAATAATTGACTGTTACAAGAAGTTTTCTCAGTAAGGAAAAGGGTCAAGGAGGTCAGTTATCTAGTGGTAATGACCATGGCGGTCATTGGAGGCTATTAATGCTATTAAGAAATTTAACTTTCTATTGAAGTTTTTATTTAAATTATATTAACTTCAATTCAACTTTTAATTGAGGTGCAACCATCCACATTCTACAGCTGGGCACCAAGAAGTAATGAACATAAAATTACATGTTCTTCTGATAGGTTGATGGGTCTTTATTAGAATTTCAGGGGCCTCCATAGAACTGTTATTAGACACAAAGTGCTCTGAAGTCTTCTATTTGAATTAGGGCTAAGTGAATGATTCCAGGAAGTAATTTCAACCTAGAAAAAGAAAAAAAGGAGAGGATAATAAAAAGAAAGATTTTTGTTTGCTTTTTGCCTTTTTTTTTTTTAAGGTGAAAGTGTCCATTTATATGGCTAGTTTTGGATCCATTTACCAGGCCTTTAAAACACAATATACATCTCCCTTCTTTCTTTCCTTCCTTTTTCCCTTTTTATCTCCAACTAATGGGGACTAGAATCCCCACCCCCCAAAAGAAGGGATTTTTTTTCTCTCTAAATTTTAAGGAAGCTCATCTCTCTTAAGAAGTCTAGACATCCCTGTGTCAACAGTTCTATCAAGATAGCAGTGCCTATGAGAAGAGTAAAATAAACACTGTATTAAAATATTTAAGTTGAACCAAACAAAAGTGAGAGTCAATGCCAGAACTTTGCCATCCAAGATTCACAAACAAGCTGTTTTCTAAATAAAAACATCCAACCTAATGCAGTTCAGATCTCACGCAAGGGGTGTGCAGTTGGGGAGGGAATCTTCTGTTACTCCTTCTCCAGGAACAAAAGAGAGATAACGCAATTTCAAGGTTCATAATTTTACCTCTTTGAGCCAAGAAGGAAAGAGCTATGGGTAATGAACAGTTTCATAAGCAAAATCGTTCCATACCTAAAACCCTTTGTTTCGTTGTAATCATAAACTTTGTGAAGATTTGGTGGTGAGTTGGTTGGCTGCCATTTTACAGCAAAGAAATGTGCTAAAGGAATTGATAATGACTTTTTTTTTTTTCCTTTGGAAAAAGATTTAACCTACTTTATATTTTTGGTAGATAGCCAACATTTTGTCATTTGAACGTGTCACATTATTATGAAAACATTACACAGCATAACTATGTGATTTGCTAACGTGCTAGCTTATTGAAGAAAAAAAAAGGAAAGGGGAAGAGAAAAAAAATGAAAAAAAAGTCGGGCATATATATGTTTTTTTCAATGTGAAAACCTTTCAGCATGTTTCTTTCCCCAAGAACTAATAGAAGTTCTCAAATGAGCCCCAGGTCTCTGGAAGCCCAGGGGTTAATGGGCTTCTGAGAATGTGAGAGATCAACCGTAAGCTTTGTTTCTAACCAGAGGACACACACGTTTGGTTGCAACATGTTCCAGAGCAGCTGGTTGCGTGTGAGCACTCATTTGTCAGAAAGCTGGAAGAACTAGACCCTGGATTTTCAAACACAACTAAACTTCTTCAGAGATTTGACATTCCATCCTTTGTCAGCGTGAAATACTCTGCTATATTACTTTGACTAATCAAAGTATTAGTTTGGAATAACCTTGATGTGAGACTAAAAGAAAACTGCTTTCCAATAGCTAGGTGAACATGGCCATTTCTGTGTGATAACTGAAAATTTATTATTCTAATATGTCGATTTCTTGTCTGTGTGCAAACCAGTGCTACAGTTCTCAATGGCCTCTTCCTGTCCCATTAAATAAAGTTGTCACAATTTGCCATGTAAAATTTTTAACGGAAGATCTCATTTTAAACTTGGTATTTGAGAAGATTTTGTTTTATAGGCTTGTTTAATTTACCTCAAACCATCTTTAAATTGCAATTAGAAATAAAGTCCAAGATGAGAATAAAAGTAAGCAGCCAGTTCAACATTTAGTAAATGAAGGATTTTTTTCAAGTATAAAAAGAGTCTAACAGAAATTGCTCTGTGTTGCTATTATGGAAAAGAAAAGCAATATAATGCATTACTTTTAGAATTTAATGAAAAAGGCTGTTAGTGCAATGGAGTTGGGTATCAGCATTGATTTTCTTTTCCGAGACATTTTTTAAAAATATGTTTTTATTGATTTTACAGAGAGAGGTAGAAGAGGGAGAGAGAAAAACATCAATGTGAGAGAGAAACATCAATCAGTTGCCTCCTGTATACACCCCAATAGGGGATTGAACCCACAACCTAGGTATGTGTCCTGACTGGGAATCGAACCAGAGACCTTTCGGTGCATGGAATAACACTCAACCAACTGAGCCACCCAGCCAGGGCTCCAAGATATTTTTGTAGTAATTTTTATGATAGTTCAGGGAAAAAGGCAAAAGATACTTTTGGATCAGAGAGAAAATATTTCTTTCAAGCTAATGTCACCTACTGGGACTTAGATTCAAGCAATAACCCCAACAGACGTGAAATTATAATCTGACCATGTGAGCCTCCAGAGGTCTTTTAAATTTGAGGTAAAAGGTAAGCCCTTTTATATAGAATACATTAAATTTGCTTAACAGTATAACCCTTTCCTGATACAAAGGGGTTAGTTCTTCTAATGATTTAAATGGTTCATCATTCTTTCTATTAATAGTAATAGATGTTTATTGAAGATAACCTGGAAACTACAGAAAATGATAAAAGAAATAAAATCACAATTATATTATCATTGAATGGTAAGGGTGGCTAACATTCTTATGTATGATATTCCCTTCTAGTCTTTTTTCTACTGCCAATAATATTTGTGAATTAAAAAGAAAATTCTCAGATTATATAGAGAGATTTAAATTAGATCAAGATATTTTATACTTCATATTTTGTATTAAGAAATATGCTTTCCATGACTCATTTTCCACAAATAGCATTGTATTTTGTTTGGGAGGTTTGTTCTCATATTTATTCTCCTAAAATCTCACATTGTACTTTAAATACCCCATTTATTGTTTACCATGTTATTTTTAGAAAATTATTCTGAGTACCCTATGTTTGTGTATAAGATTAAGATTAGCACCACTTCTGTGTTTATGCAAATAAACTCATGATGTTATAATGACAGGTTTTATATTTACCAATTTTCCACTTTTCAGAATGCCTTCTTGGATAGTTTATGATTCCATGATTGGATTTCATGATTGAATAGTTTATGATTTTTTAAGATTGAGATTGGTTAGATTTTAAATAGGTTTTACAAATGTAGCAAAACAGTTAGTAAACACTATATATTACAGTTGTGCAGTTGTACAAAACTAGGAGAAATACATTTATTGATCTCCTGAGAGCAGTAATTGCAGCATGAAGAGATGGGATTCTATTCACATTCTTCCAGTGCTTCAGAGTTCGTTGCTGTGATTGAACCCAGCACTCCAGCGTTTCACCAATAAGATGGAGCTCGTAAGACTATTTGAGTTACTCTATTGAAAGTAGCCTAGAATAAGCCGCTGAAGTTGCCACATAAATGAGATGTTTAAAATGATTTAAAAATTTACAGCAGCATTTTGATTGCCAATTTAGGTAAAGGTCTTCAGAAAGCAAATACAATATAGTCGAGATGCGGTTATGCTGTGAGTTGTCAGTGTTCTTTTATAAACATGGTTACATGAGTAGATCATTATAATACAAAAGAAGCCTTCTTAGACCTTGCTGGCATTCTAATGGCATTCTGCAATATTTACAGAAATGGCATTGTTGATGATGGGGAGTGAAACAACTTTCTCCTCTTAATGTTAGAATTTTCAGCATTGTATTTATTCCTCCCCAACCCAGGGCTTAAAAATGTTTGTTTTTAAAAAATGGGGTAGGAGGGGGTGGAAAGTGATGTGACTGGACTTGTGTTTTGCTATACACCATTAACCATAGTTTTTCCTCCTTGCCCAGGTAAATGACAACAAATATTTCTTGAACATTTTATATGAAAAAGGTATTGAATTCTCTTTAAATGCCCTTAAATAAAAGTTTAGAAACTTTGGTATATAGAAGGGGCTTAATTGCTAGAATGATCAGTTAATTCATTTATCCATTTGCCTATTTATTCTACAAATATTTATTAAGTACTTAGTATCTACCACACATTCCAATGCAATGTCTTCCCCAGACTTTGAAGTTTTGTGTTCTGGGAAAACTTGGGCTTCCCCTAAAAGATTTGGTAGGACTGCAAGAAAGGAAAGACACAGACCGTTTTTTAATTGAATGTCAGGCAAAATTGATCTTTAATGGGAATGTTCTGGTATCAGCAAACTATGCTCAGATGAAGTGGTAAATTTGCAGAGATATGCATCTGTGTTTAAGAATCCAAATAGGAGAGCTTGATGGGGAGCTAGAAAGGGGATCAAAGAACCAGGATTTGGATCAGAGAAACAATGACCTTTTGGAAAGAATGTTGAAGCTATAAATGACCAGTAAGGACAAGAGATTGAGCAAGAAAACAAACAATGCAAAATAAGATTCAGACTTTAGCTTTATAGGTTAAAATAAATTCCAATCACAGGCTTGGAAATGACTCATCCTAAGAATACCATTACATCATTTTTATTTGATGTAATGATGTGCCTATTTGGGGGTGACTTGTTTAGCACCAAAATGTATTTAAATTAGTTCATTCTTAACTATCAGTGATTGTATCACACATACCTTGTATGTTGACTGTAATATTTTATTAGGTCAGTGGCCACAAAGAGTCAACAGGTAAAATCATCTTAACTGTAGTGCCATCTAGGATAGAAAATCAAAAAGGTATGGACACATGTTAACTACGTCCTTTCTCTGTTTACTTTTCTAATTGAATTTCATTTTAATTGTATTGAAACAGAGCACAGAAATTTATATCTACCCCATCGATTCATAGAACTTGTCTTTGACTCACTTTTCAGACAGATTTTAGGCACAGGCCAATAAAAATCATACAGCATAAGGCTTTTAGATCAGAAAATATGGAAATAGAACAGCAGTTATTCTCCTTGGGACAGAGCCCTCTATCTGGGGAGAACAAGAGATTTTACCTCCTTCTATGAAGTTGACTCATTTCAGTCTGTTGCTTTAATTTATAGTGACAGCATCGGCAAAGAGCACAGGCTTCCTCTGGTAGATTGCATTATTGTTCCCACAGTTCACTCCCCTTCCTGTAAGAGGATTATACACCCTTGCCTACCACCATGTGACTTGCAGACCCCCTGCCCCATCCGCATGGAGCTAGATCTTGGCTGTGTAACTTGCTGTTGACAATGGTAAATGAGCAGATGTTTTAAGAGCCATTGCATACCTCTGAGGCTCTCTGGCCCCTTTCCTCTGCCACAAGAATAGCATGTCCAGATAGGGCTGCTCCTTAAGCTTGGATCTAGGAATGAAGAAGACAGATGGCGAAAACTTGCAACTCACTCACAGCCATCCTTAGCGGACATGTAATGTAAGTGAGAAGCAAACATTTGTTTTTGTAAGCTCCTAACATTTGGCGGTTGTTACTGCAGCAAAGCCTACCCAATACAAATACCAAAGGCCTGACCAAGTATTTTCCCATTCTCATCAAACCAGTCTGCACTTCTGCGTATCCCCTCAACTCTGTCTCCCTCCAGCACTGCTCTCGTGCTCACAGGCCTTCCATGGTTCCTTATTTCCAATTCAACCCGTTTCTATTTCTAAGGCAGCCTGCAATCTAATTCATGTCAAACTTATTTTTAGTTTTTAGTCTTTACTCCACATAGCCTCTATCACTAATTGGCCCAGTGTCCTCATTGTCCTCCGAGCTCCACACACATGTTTAGGTCATTAGAGTATAGTTGGTTAAGTGTGGTTTCTGGATTTGGACAGCCTAGGAGTGAACCCTGCTCCTACCATCAACTAGCTGGGTGACCTTGAACAAGCCATTCAAAGTATCTCAGCTTCAATGTCCTTATCTGAAAAGTGGGGATAATAAAAGTACCCAACTCACAAGACTGTAATACTGGCTCATGTTAAGCATGTAAAGTGCCCAGTGTGGACCTGTCACATAGGAAATAGTAAGTGTTCACTGGCATTGTTGCCTTGGCCTGGAATGCTTTTCTTCCTTCCGATTTATCTCAATTCTCACCAAACTTCAGGTTTGAGTTTAAAGCCCACTTTTCTGCGAAGTCTTCCCTTACAATTTTGGGGTACTGCCTTTGCTTGTTCTTTATTGTTTCCTCCTGGTTTTAAGCTTCTAGAAAACAGTGATGAGTTAAACCTACTTTGTATCCTTCTATAGGTTGACGATATCATGGCTGTCCAACCTAATGGATTGTAATTCTCTTGTTGCGGTTATTCATTTTGAGAGCTAGTTGTTTTTTTTGCGGGGTGGGGTGGGGTGAGGGATAGAGTCAGTGTAGACATGGCTGTAGTTTTAGTAGAATGCTACTTTCAGACCACTCTGAAAAGGATCGACATCTGGTCTCTTCCTAAATACACCTCAGACTTTAAAGAGTCATGTAGCCATAACAATGGGTTTGTGTTAAGATAAAAACATGTTAAGAATTCAAAGCTAAAGGAAGTGAGGCAAAGACATGAGGGTTAGTTTTCAGTGTAGAGCTCAAGAGTGACCTCAGCTTTACTCAGTTTAATCAGGGGAATTTTGAAAGGGAAGATCATTCCCAACTCACTGAAGTGTATGGTTCTGCAAAGGTCAAGTTGTCTTATATTATTTGGGACTCACTGCTAAGTACTTTATTAATTGTTTTCAAATTAAAAAATAAAGTCATAGCCTTTCCAGGAAACTCTGGGAGTTAGTTTATTTTAGTGAGGGAATGGGGGCATGGAAAAAGCAGCTTGCCAATTCTGTACAACTGTGAAGAACAAGGAATTATGGAAAGCTAGATGTATGAGTCATCAGTCAGTAAAAATCTTTGCTTTGGGGCTTAACGTATATGTATAAGTTATGTGCAAAATAAGTAACTGGGGTTCTATCTTTGAATGTTTTATTGTCCATTTTAATTTGTATCATTCACTGAAAAAAATATCACACGAAGCAAACACATCACAGATTCCCCTGCAATTTTTAAATTGCAAATAATTTTAGGAAGGACTACCCCAACAGAGAACTCTATTATTAATTTAGCTGTGGTGAGGAAGCTGGCTTGGAGCTGGGAGCTAGCGCTGTAGCTTAGGTTAGATAAAGGAATTAGAACAAAATCTGATTGAAGAACGCTAGTAGAAATGGACAATGGTTGCGTTCAAGGTATTGATAATTATAGTGGGGGGAAGGAATTTCAAATATTCATATGGGAACATGATTGTGTTTCACTAGACATTTTACTAATCACAAAAAGAATGTTGAAAATGAGTGATTGATTACAATACCTAATGTTTTTAAAGTGTGAATGCATATGTGAAAGTTGTAGGGATATGTACATTAAGCCAAATAATGGTGGAAGAGGAGATTGCTTCAAATAACAGGGTGTTATAAAGCCATGTTTATTAGCTTTGTGGTAACAATGTGACACTATTGAATTTATTCCTTGTTTTATGTTAGATAGTTCTCAAGAGACCAGAAATCCACCATTAAGCTTACTGATTTACATGCAAATAGTAGTCTTCTTGCTCAGTATTTGTAAGGACTTATAAATATAAACTAGTGTTTGTAAGGACTTAGTATTTTGCCCAGAAATGTACACTCACTTAAAAAATTATATAAAGTAAAAGTGTCCCAGTATCTGTTAGACACACCTTTGAAAATAACAGACTTTGAAATGCAGTAAGTGGTACACATATAACATAATTGCTGGCAATCAAATGACTTGCCCATCAAAACGAGCAAATGGTGTCTGTTTTACTCTAAATTCATGGATGCTGTCTTCATTAGGAGTGTTAACTTATCAAAACATCATTGTTACACTTGGAAAATGACAAGGAAAAATTTCCCTAGGTGTATGATAGATTTTGAAAAACATAATTTTGATGTGTGAGTTCAAATCAGCACAGCTAAATGAGAAAGAAGAGATTGAGAAGTAAACATTTGAGTTCTATATTGACAGGCACTATGAGTGGAACTGGTGCTCAAAGCTGAGAGAACCACAGAATTGCTAGTCCTACAAGAGGCCGTGGTTGAGGGTGAGAGACACATAAGTCTGTGCTGTGAGTGCAATGCAATAATCACAGTGGTGGAGAAGGACATCACGAAGGTGTTTAGGCTGGACTGTACTGGAACTGATTATTATTATTATTATTTCATCCTCACCTGAGGATATGTGTATTGATTTGAGAGAGAGAGAGAGAGAGAGAGAGAGAGAGAGAGAGAGAGAGAGAGGTGAGAGAGAAACATTGATTGGTTGCCTCCCGTACACATCCCGAATGGGAATCAAACCTGCAACATTTTGATATACGGGATGATGCTCCAACCAACTGAGCCACCTGACCAGGGCTGGAAATGATTTTCAAAGAATGAATAAAAATTAGTTGGATGAAAGTATACTTCAGGCAGTGGTTATAGTGTACTATCAGGGAACAATAAGTAATTCCATTTGGGTGTGGGGGAAGGAAGAAGTGGCATGAATTGAGGCCAGGGAGGCAGGCAAGGGGCAGACTGTGAACTGATTTGTGCTATAAATATGACCACTGAGCTTTAGCATGATAGTTAAAAGATACCTACGCAAGTGTTTTAGCAAGAGGGTGATATGATCAGCTGTGAAATTTACAGGGTCTTTGACCGCAATGGAGGGCATGGATGGGAGACAAAAAATGGAGCCAGGGAAGGAGAACCTCTTGATGAGCTGGTCCAGGCAGTGATAGTGGGAAAAGAGAGGAGAAGATGGCCCCAAGAGAGGTTAATGAGGCAGAAGGATCTTGGTCTAGCCTATCTCTAGTTATACTTTCCATATCTAGAAAATGGGAATTATAATAATACTATGTACTCCAGAGGATTGTAGAGAGGAGTAAATGTAAAGCACATAGTACAAGGCCAAGCACACAGCATAAGTTCAATCAGTGTTAGGTTATGATACTGCTACTAACGATGTTTGGCTCTCAGTGTTTGCATTCAGCAAAGAAAGAATTCAGAGCCAAGAGCTCTAGCATAAGAGGAAGTTTATTTAGTATACAAAGCGAAAGTACACTCGAAGAGATTTGAGTGGGCTCCTCAGACAGCTGCCCTGGCCTTTAAAAAGAAAGTCACAGAGGCGGAAGAAGTGAGCCAGCTGGGCTGCATGGACTCAGGAAACAAGTTACAGAGGCAAATGAAGGGCCCTTGGAGACATGTTCAGGGGGTTAGCCTGGGATGAGCTGCCGCTGCCTACTGCTCCCCTGGTTGCAAGTCTCATGGGGACACTTAGAGCTTAGGAGAAAGAAGGCAAAGATTCACGCCTGAAGAAAGAAGGCTCAAGTGTGCTTGAGAGAGAGAGAGAGTGAGAGCCCACTGGGTCCTTTGTCTTAAGGGTTTTTATCTGCTTTCTAAAGGCAGGAATTTTAGGGGAGGTCTCAGGGGAGGATCTTAGTAGAATATTCATCAGCTTTCCAGGTGTGTCCTTTAAAATGCTTATTCATCAATGTGAGCATATAGGGTCAGGGTCATGGTGTCTACTGATTGGTCAGTGCTAAGATAGGGAATTCTTGGTCATTGTATCTGGTCCTGATGTCAGCCATGGCTTTTCATCATCTGGTTTTGCTGCTTTTCTGGACCTGGAGCTGAAACACAACTGAGGCCTAGATGTCATTTCTAGTTTGACCAAAACTCTGTCTCTGTGGTCAACAGACCAGATAGTTTTTTTCTAAGATTATTTGATGCTGATCAGACCTTTATTTCCTGGGGGCTTAATGCTTACGTGTTTGGTTATGCAAGGGAGAAGGAGGCAGGTGAGCCAGGGTGCTGGATGAGGCCAGTTTGAATCAGCTATCTGTCTCAGTTTCCCCATTCCACTTGCCAAGGGGTTTTCCTGGCTTCTTACTATCCTGCCTCAGTATATCAGCATAACTTGGTAACTGCTGGGAAGTAAGGGAGAACATAAGCAACCGCTGGCTTCTGATGATACAATGGGTGAAGAGCGGTGCATTCTGAGACAGTACTGGAGGAGGGGCCGCTTCTGGAGGACAGTAGCCAGATTGCAGATGGTTTAAGAACACAGGGGTGGAAAATTATAGAAATGATAGGTTACTTTAACAAGATATTTGACTGTGAAGGAAAGGAGAAAAACAAGATCATAGCAAAAGAGAAATGTTATTTAAAGGGGTTTTTTGGTTTTTATTTTGGGTTGTTTGTAAAAAACAAAAAATTGAGTAAAGAGTCAGGAAATAGTGGCAAGGGAATAATTGGTGTAATGAACCCTGAGATCGGATTGGAAAAAAACAGGAGGACAAAAAAGAGAGCTGATATGTCTGCAGGGATTAGAATTATTCAAGTTCTGCATCTGGAAAGAGTAAGTATATTACAAATGAGAGAGAGAGAGAGAGAGGAAAGAATGGGAGGGGAGGAAAGTGAAGAGGAGGGGAGGGAAGGAAAGAAAAAGGAAAAGTGCTGGGAGAATCTGAGAGATTGTGGTCAGAGTGAGACATGGGAATTTACATTCACATCCTAGATATGGCAAGAATATGGTTATGGGAGTGGGTTTCAGAATGGTTGTTATCAGAACTGAAGAAGTCAAGAAACTGAAATATGAGAAGAATCACCCTCACAATACATTGGAATTGTCCAAAGCAGCTGGTGATGGGGGGTGGAGACAAAGATCCTGAGGCAGATGCCATAATTTTCAGCCAGTGAATGGGGCAAAATCCAGTAACAATGATCCACAGAGAGATTCAGAATGAATCTCAAGGACATGTTTTTAAATTAGGGTAAAGGAGCAATGGTTTGGAAAAGGCTGCTTCACCTGTGTACATTATGGTTGGCAGAGAGGGGGGAAATGAGCCCTTTCCCACTTCTGAGGCAAGGACTGGTGGGGATGTCAACAGGACGATGAGCTAGGAGCACAGTTGGGATGGGAATAAGTGAAAAGACCGAAAGGGGCCTGTCTTTAGAGGATTGGTACAGAATTACAAAGATGAGAAGCAGGGTAGAATGCACGGGTCCCAAACTTCCATTCTGACACGGGCGGAGGCCCTCAAGGGGGCCAGCAGCCTGTGGCCTAGTGGACGCTATATTCCACTCTGTGCTTTATAGGCCTCTGCTTAGTTTATTTTTCTCTTGTGGATCTAACATTTTTACTGTTTCACTATTAGCATTTTAGCCAGATAATTGAGGGAGAGAGATAGAAGAAATAAGAAGCTAATCAGTAGATGATTGCATATTGTGATGAAACCTTAAAAATTGTTGAGTTTTTGTGAAATAACTTGTGAAAATAGTTGATATTATCTAATGGCCTATTCCAAGCAAAATGGTATCAATAATAGAAAGCCCAAGTTTTGTATCTATCTTCTTTCTTTTCTTTCTTCCTCCTTTCCTCTCTTAATTTTTCTCCTACCTTCCGTTTAAAACATTAAAAAAAATTTTTTTTTCTTTATTGATTTTTAGAGAGAGAAGAGAAGGGAGAGATAGATAGAAATATCGATGACAGAGAACATCAACTGACCACCTCCTGCATGCCCCCCACTGGGGATCGGGCCCACAACCTGGGCATGTGCCCTGACTGGGAATTGAACTGGTGACCTCTTGGTGCATGAGTCGACGCTCAACCACTGAGCCATACCAGCCGGGCTATTTAAAACATATTTATTTGTAGTGACTTAAACTCCCAAAGCACTGAGCTTCATTGTTGGTGAGATAATGTGAGTAACTAGGTTCCTATTCCTAAGGTCATAAAGAGACTGACAGAATACATAGTTGTTTTTGTTTTTTTTAAAAATATTTTTCCTTTATTGATTTTAGAGAGAGAGGAAAGGAGAGGGAGAGAGAGATAGAAACATTGATGAGAGAGAACATCGATTGGTTGCCTCCTGCATGCTCCCCACTGGGGATTGGGCCCACAACCTGGGCATGTGCCCTGACCAGGAATCGAACTGGCAACCTCTTGGTGCATGGGTTGATGCTCAACCACTGAGTGTCTATTATGTGCTAGGAATCACACTAAACTTTTGGGGAAATGATCGTGAACAAAACCAGATAGGATATGTCCCCCATGAGGCTGAGGAAGATGGAATGCAATCAAATTTTTGCACAGATAAAAGTAAAATTGCACCTGTGGAAAATACCACAGGGGAGAAGTCCAGAGTGCTAGGAGAACTTGTAGTTGATTTGGTCTAGTCAGGGAGGTTGGGCAGCTGTTCACCAAGGAAGCAAAATGGAGTGGAGATCTGAATGATGATTAGGTGTTAAATAGGTAAAGCGGTGGGTGGGGAGAGCACTGCAAATCTTTTCTGGCTGAGAGGGTGTTGGTGATTACGCTCCTTGGTGGTTGGAGTGGAGAGCTCAAGGAGGCCCATGGTGTGGGTCGAGATTTGGGAGGGAAGGAGCAGCAAGACTGCTTGGGGCCTTGTTGTTGTTCTTTGCTGTGAAGGCAAAATAGACAGCAAGTAAATTCAATTTTTATTCATATCTTTTACTTCAATAGAGATACATCTCAAGGCAAATGTCTTTTCCAAGAATAAAGTGGAGAAGACATTATTGTCATGATAGAATATTTTAATGAAATATAAAAATGATAATGTTTTTTTCTTTTTTCTTTCCTGTAGCGCCAAGATAGCACACCTCTTCTTCAGCTCATGAAATAAATATATAAATAAGAGGAAAAATAAGATCTCTAGCTCCTATCTTGTTTATCCTAATCAGGATTGCTTTATCCTAATCAACAATCTTATATTCAACCTTAATGATATTTCATTAGCTTCTCAGAACCACCTTTCCTGTCTAGGTCTAATTATATCTAATGTAATGTATCTCAACTCACTATATTAAATCATTTTTAAAAAAACATTTTAAAAACATTTTAAAATCACTCTAGTGCTTTGATTCAAGCTTTAGAGAGGATTGAGCCTTTCTATATCTTTTTGGGGTCCATGACCTTGCCGTTTTCTCCTCAACATTTCTTTCTTAGTCTCCTCATATCTAATCCAGGGAAATGAAAAGAAATAATTTTCTTTTGTAACAGCTTATAAATATCTACATAAATAAAATGCAAACATAAACATCTGTTTTAATCATCCTTAAAATAAATCAGTTACTCAGTGTGCTTCACACTGTGCATAGAGACAGCTTCCCTTGCCTGTGCTCACATTAGCCCGTACAGGTACCCTCACTTGGTTAGACATCTCAGGCACAGCCCTGGCTGGGAGGCTCAGGTGGTTGTGTCGTCCATGCACCAAAAAGGTTGCAGGTTCGATCCCCAGTCAGGGCACTTGTGAGAAGCAACCAGTCAATGTTTCTCTCTCACATTGATATTTTTTTTCTCTCTCTCTCCCTTCCTGTCTCTCTGATAATCAATAAACATATCTTTGGGTGAGGATTTAAAAAAACTTAGGCACATGTAGTGGTATATTTTAATATTCTATTACCCCAAAGAGACCAAGGTTTTAAACCTTATGAAGGCTGAGCTTCAAAGAATGTCATTTAGAAATAACACAGAAATTCTGCCTCAGAAAATCTATGTAGTAATGGCATGGTACTCTTTTCACTTAAATATACAAACAAAAACGTACAGACAGAAATGTACAAACAAAAAATCCAAAGATGTGAAACAGTAAGGAACCATTAGCTACTGCCAATTTTTCTTTGAAGACCTTTTGGTGGCGTGCTTTCATTCACTACTACCATTGGATGTACTACCGAGAGAATCCTGGCATTTCCTTCAACTCCCATTGTGGATACCGTTTTTAGTGGGGACGCAGGAGAAATAGATTACTGATCTCCTACTCCCTGAAAGGTTCTGGTGAAATTTTCCTTCACTAAAAATAATGTTTGGTAGAGGAGAGGGGGATTGGGAGACTTGGTGAAAAAGGAGAAGGAACTGAGAAATACAGATTGGTAGTTACAAAATAGTCACGAGGATGTAAAATACAGCATAGGAAATACAGTCAATAATATTGTAATAACTATACCTGGTACCAGGTGGGTACTGGAAATATCAGGGAAACACTTTGTAAAGTACATGCTTTTCTAACAACTATGCTGTACACCTGAAAGTAATACAAAATAATATTGAATGTAAACTGTAATTGAAAAAAAAATTTTAAAATAAAAATGCAAATACAAAATATATAAAAATAATGTTCTGGGATAATAAAGAAAAATATGCCCATCTCTTCTCTGTGATGGTAATGAGTAATCAGGTGTGCATTTGATTAAATCTGGCATGCTCAGTATACAGAAGGGTTGATCTGAATACAAGAAAAGAATACAAATTATATAAATGGAAGAAGTGGAATATACAATCATGTACAATACAATAAAGAAAATTAGAAAGCTAGGACCTTTTAAAGAGAAAGAGATCTTCTTTCTGTCTTCTAGGTGAAAATCTGAAGGGATTATGCTAACTAAGCCTATTGGACTTGAACTTTGGGGTTATTTCTAAGATTAATGGACAAAAACAATGGCATAGGACAAACTTGAAAGACCACTGATGGAGATCGGCTGAATTTAGTATGGTCCCCAACTTCCACTCTGTGAGAAATAACAGAGGGCTACAGTTAAAACTTGAGTAAACCGGAGTTTATTCGAGGAAACTAAAAATGGTGTAATATATAGGTACATCCTTGATAAAAATGTAAATAACAGAGCTCAAGGGTTCCATTAAAGAAAGTGGGGAACATTTTGTTTTTTAGTATTACATTTTAAACTGGTGAGAGAGAGAGAGAAAGCCAACATTTTTATGCTAGAAGTTGTTTTTGAAAATGTTCATAGTAGTTGGAGACTTGGAAATGGCAAATCAGCAAATAAATGAAGGTATCTTTAAGGAAAAAGGCTGTTAACATTATTTTTCCAGAAATGCAATATCATTTACTTGGAGGAACAGAAATGATTAATATAGTCTTTTTGTCCAGGGAAGCTATTCCACAAGATAAAAGGCTGGTAATCTAATAACTAGCATATCAGTATTATTTTATTTGCTTTTTCCTGTTTGCAAAATAACTTCAGTGCTATCTTGTTATTGCTGTTATACTTGGCTAGTTATACATCTACGATAAGAGGACATAATTAATGTGAAAAATTATACTGAAATGGTTGTGTTTATTTTCTGTCACTTTAGCAATGCCCCTTCAGGAGTGTTATTCTTATTTTCCACTTGCATTCAATAATAGGCTTGCAGCCAGTGGCATTGTATTTACACAGTTTTGGTCAAAACAATTTTATCTCTAATAGATTTTTATCTACATCGACTGAAAACTTCTGTTTCTGTTTAAAACTTTAATGTAATTTTTTGCATCTCTATTTCAGACAATAGAAAAACTTTTGAACTTATATGTACTTGGCAGCTACATATGCTTTTCTTTCACAAAGTTGATTTCTTTTTTAAAATAGGAGGAAAAGTCCTTAAAATTAGGCATCTTGATTTTAAATGGGCTTTGAGGAAGCAACAAATTTGAAAAGTCTATTCCATTCATGCACTACAGAAAGGAGCATTAAAAAATATTCCAAATGCTCTGACCTTCAGAAGATTAGAATTGGTAACAAGTATAAATGAATCCCCCACAAACATTAAATGAACCCTCAAGAAACCTTATTTGAGAATATGTAGAGATACATTTTCATTTTGATGCACAAGGATTTACATGTGCGTCTGCCTATTAGCATTACTCAGGTAAATCCCATTAAAAAATGCATATGCCTCCGTGTGTATAAATTTATACATGCAGCATAGTTAAAGTGTATCAGTGTTAATACTGTGCCAAGGGAATACAATATGATGAGGAAATTGGCAATACAATTAAAGTTCACACAGTATTAGAATTTTTTTAATTAGGATAAAAAAAGTTTTCATGATAATGTATGAGGATAAATCGAGACTTACTAGTACATCTAGAACAAATGTGTGCATTTTAGTATAGCTCTTGTGAGGCAACTATAATAAGGAAGATTAATGCTGTGGATCTCTTAAAGGGACTTTCTTACCATTGTGTTGTCCTAAAAAGTGTTTGAAATCTTCTGGCCCTGAAAGTAGAAAGTAGCAATCAATGGTAAAACCCAATTTCAAGGAAGCATATTATGTTGAGAAGGTGCTTCCTGCTTGCCTCTCTCTCTTCTTTCCTGTGTCTTTCCTTTTTCATTTTCTCCCTACATTGTCTTCCTATCTCCCACTTTTCTCTTTTCTCATTCCTTTTTCTGCCTCCTGATTCATGGGCATGATATTTTTCAAAGATTTGTGCTGTTGAAAAAGGTTTACAGTGTTGCCAACTATGTGTCATCAAGGGGAAACATAAAGACAAGAGGCATGTCTTTACATAAATGGACATTTGAGCTGTAATGAACTTGATACGCAGCCTTGATTCTCTGCCCAGATCAAAGTGATCTAATAGAAATGAAAAATGCATGGTTCTTCTTTTTTTTTTTTTCTAAATCCTCACCCGAGGATATTTTTCCATTTATCTTCAGATAGAGTGGGAGGGAGAAGGAGAGAAAGAGAGAAACATTGATGTGAGAGAGACACATCGATTGGTTGCCTCCTGCACGACCCCGACCAGGGCCAGGGACTAAACCACCACCAAGGTATGTGTCCTTGACTAGAATCAAACCCTAGACTCTTTGGTCCACGGGCTGACGCTCTAATTGCTGAGCCAAACTGGCCAGGGCCTGGTTCTTCATTTTTAGTTAGGATTCAATGCTATATAAGCATAATGCTGACTTTGGTTATTTGCCTCTTTCCCCTACTTCTCGTAGATGCAGCCGGCCCTCGTTTATCGCGGTTAGTCAGTTCCAGACTCTACCGCGATAAATGAATTTCCACGAAGTAGGATCCTTTCTTTACACACAGTCGTCCCTCGCCACTTCGGGCTTCGAATTACGTGGCTTCACTCTATCGCGGTTTTTTCAAATATAGTATAGTACTGTAGAGTATTTGAAAAAACCGCGATAGAGTGAAGCCTCGAAAGTCGAAGTGCGAAGTGGCGAGGGACGACTGTATATTCACCTGACATACTAAAATATTAATGATCCTACATTAGTAAATTATTATATATGTACACACACATACACACATGCGTATATAGAGACAGTGCATAATATTGAATAACGAAAGCCACTCAGTTGCGGACCCTTGAGGATGAAACGTTAATTGGAGTAGACCGTTTCCAACAGATCATTTGAGGTTAAATGGTCTGATTTAGTTTGGTGATCTTCTTTTTGCCACAGAGGCATTGTAAGCCCAACATCCACATAGATCTCAGTCTAGAGTTGGGATTGCACTTTAGGAATGTGACAAGGTGGTAGGGATGGGAAGTTGCTACCTTCCAAAGGCTGTCAAATAATGTCCCGAGAAGTGGTTCTTCCTATGAAGGCCATTTCTCTCTGTTATCAGTGTTTCCAGGCCAGCATCAGAGAGGAAAGCTGTCAGTACTTTCTAGCCTGGCTGGGTTTTATCTGGAGACCTTAGAGCAAAGAAACTCTAACAGAGTGCTGGTCTTGAGACATTCATTTGATCTCTCTGTACCGCCCAAGGGGGTTTGTTTCCAGGATGTTGCTGAGAGTTCCACTGGCCTAGGAAGTAAAAAGGGTTTTCAGTACTTGAAATTTTTTTCTAGTTTGCTGTAAAATGGCTCAGTCTATGTAACAAGGCCTTGGATTGCTTTAGTTAGCTACTGTATCCTGGTGACCAAGATTTTTTTTTTTAATTTTGTAGCTTCTCTGTTTCTCTCTGTCTCTGTTTCCTTTTCTCCATTCTCTCTATTCACCAACTCTCACTGAAACATTCATGTTTCCCTAAATATATAAATAATATTTTAGCCTTCTCACCTTTTCTCCCCAATTTCTTACACAAAGAGCTCAGAAGTTCTCCCTATGATTACCCAAGAGAGGCCTCCTTTTTTCTAAAAAGCTGCCATGCTATGATGCTTCTGGTCTTTGACAGACGAACAGGTGTGTTTACTGTAATTAATGGATCATTCAAGCACGAAAGTTACAAGCCAGTCACCTCTCAGTTATGGATTTACTTCTGTAACAAACCTAAATCTTCTGTTATCATCTTCACCGTAAAACATTCATCAGTATATTGCTTAGAAATGGTGCTATTATTCAGCTAAAGAAAAAGAATATTTACACTTGACCATAACCTAATCTCAAAGGTTAGACGCTACTTAAATCCTAACTCTGTGCAGAGGAAAATTAGGTCATTAAATAAAAACCCAATTATTTATATGTATACAGAGTATCAGGGAAAACTATTTCATCTTACAAGGTGCACACTTCAAAGAGCAAGGTAGCACTGAGGACATTTTCCATCTTGAATATTTTATTAAAATGCCATTAAAATATCGGTAGTATTTGCTGCATCCCTTCCCATCATTGCTGATTGCCAATATATTAGTGGGATGACAGAGAATCTCTTTCATAACTAGCCTCCTCCTTCCTACCTTGTACGCTTCTTGATGGTGCTGTTTAGAATGGGTGGCGGGCGGAGGTGTCCACCACTCCTTTGTGGATGAGCTCTGTGCCTCCGGCAGGGCTGTGTTGAATTCAGGGAAGTCTGGCAAGAAGAGCAGGAGGATGGTAAGGGAGGCAGACACTGTGTAAACACAATCCTTGGGAACCTGGCAGGAGGATCAGAGCATGGCAGGGAGAAGGCGTCTTCAAAACGTAGCACACAGGCTGAAGAGCAGTTTTTAATAGGAAATTCTTGTTTTGACTCCAATTTTATGCTTAGATGCTTTTAATTTGATCCACATTTAATTTGCCATTCCTCGGAGAAGGCATTGATTATATGAAAAACTATCTGCTCTATTGCTAGCGACACAGGATTGGTTTCAGGGACCGCCGCGTGGCATTGCATTTTAACAGCGCCCACCTGAACTGCTGCGGCACCCAGCTCTGGAGTCAGCTCTGGCGTTTCGAGACCCACTCTCCTGGTGGTGATGACCTAAAAGCCTTGATAGAATCATAGTTGCGAAGAGAAATGGGTCAAGATTGGGTCTTGAAAAAACAGGAAAAAAGCCAAGTTTGGGTATGTGAGTTTTAAAGTGTTGTAAAGGTTCATTCGAAGAGCAAAACAGCAGTTGCCTGTCTGAGAACACATAAGCATCTATAGTAGAAATATTTACATAGATTTGGATTTCCCAAAACTCAAACACTTTGACATTGTACTGAAAATAATGACATTCTACACTAGTATGACAAGTTTCAGAGAGACGTGGATAGAGATTCTGAGTTAGGCTAAGCAGCTGCACGGTAACACTGATTTTAGAAATTGCAAGCTGCATACAAGACCTACCACCAAAACAACAACAACAAAAAACACCAAGTCTTCTAGGTTTTAAAAATTAGGCTGCCATTATTTCTGAAATTCTGATGGCTGAACTAGCAACAGTAAAGATGTCGAGGTTTCAATGAAATATATTTCATAAATTAGCTTATCGTTGCACTGATTTAGCATGCCTAGCAGGTGAGAGACAAAAACATGTGTTACCTTCCCCAGGGAACCTTCAGCGAATGTCATTCTGGCTTCATATGTCTTTCTTCTCTCCCCTTCTTGAACTGATATGAAATTGTAATGTGTGCCCTCTAGTTCCATCTTCATTGAAATCTAGCAAAACCGCTGAAGGTAAGATAGTGGCAATGGTGCATGAAAAAAGGGAAAAGGAATACAGTGATTCATAGCATACTTGAAGAAAGTTGCAATTGTTAACAGCGCTACTTTTGTATGTAGACAGGTTAAAATATGTCATATATCAGTGATAAAAATAAAGTTATTCATCTTGGCTAGTTTCTTAAAGTTCATGGGAAAGGCACTAAAACTATATGGGTAACTTGAAAATATTTCCATGTGGATAGAAAGGCATACGAACTCACTGTCTCCCAAAACAATAGTCCAGAAAGTAGGTGTGTGTGCTAGGACCATCAGTAATCTTGACAAGTGGTGGTTGTTTAAATACCAGAAATGGTAGGCCTTATGAAAAACCCTGCTTCTATTATTATGAAAATGAAATGTGACATTTTTCAAGTACAGTAGTTCAGGCCAACTTTCCTTATCTCTGTGTCTTTGTTCTTCTATGCAAATTTGAACCTCTGATGCAAATATCATTTTGCAAATGGTATTTATCTTTACATCCATAGATACCAGTGCTTTCAGAAAGGAATAATTCTTTTCCTTAGGCATTATTCCCATTTGCTAGATGAGAAAACTGAGGTATATGACCAAATATGTTTCCTTTACTGGTGAAAAAAAAAGAAAGGACTCTTGAAATCCTTTTTTTCCCAATAAAAATGTACAGCCCGTTTTCCTTACCTTTCGCTGAGGAAGCCTGAGTAGACTTTAAGTGGCATCTTCACTCTTTGAATGAAACTATCTGGTGAAAGCTTCAGCCAAGATGTTCTTCCAATAATAACATAAGATGAAGATGTATCAATGATTTATAACAATCTTGGAGAAAATCCACATAATTGAAATTAGACTGCTAAAATCTAGCCAATAGATGTTGGCACAACTAGTATAATTTAGGGATATGAGTGCTAAAAGTGACTATCCTTTTTAGCAATTGAAGCTCAGAACCTCATGTCTATGGAACATTGGGCCACCATGAATTCACTCTGTCCAGCTCTATGAAAGATGCCTTTTTAGCAAGAGCACAAACACATTCAAAAGCCTTTCTGAAATTAATTGAATAATTCAAAGAATTATATTATCTGTATGACTTTTTTAGTTGCCTTTCTCCATCAGCAGAGTAACTATGTGAGCGTTCCTTGAAAAGGTATACCTTTAAGCTATAAAAATAAGTAAATAAATAAAATATCAAAATCGTGATATATGGAAGTGCACCAAAATAGGAATTTATGTAGAATCTTTAGATCAGTATTTCTCTCTTTATTGTCTATCTAAAATTAATGTAAGACACATAACTCAATTAAAAATGGGCAAAGGACCTGAATAGACACTTCTCCAAAAGGGACATACAGATGGCCAATAGACATATGAGAGGATGCTCAACGTTACTAATCATCAGAGAGATGCAAATTAAAAGCACAATGAGATTTCACCTTACACCACCAGAATGACTACCATCAAAAACTCAACAAACAACAAGTGCTGGCGAGGATGTGGAGAAAAGGGAACCCTATTACACTTCTAGTGGAAATGCAGATTGGTGCAGCCACTGTGGAAAACAGTATGGAGTTTCCTCAAAAAATTAAAAGTTGAACTGCCTTTTGACCCAGCAATCCCACTTCTGGGAATATAGCCTAAGAATTTCAAAACACCATTCAGAAAGAATATATGCCCCTCGATGTTCATAGCAGCATAATTTATAATAGCTAAGATCTGGAAACAGCCCTAGTGCCCATCAGTAGATGAATGGATAAAAACGCTGTGGTACATTTACACAGTGGAATGCTACATGGTTGTAAAAAAGAAGGAACTCTTACCTTTTGTAACAGCTTGGATGGACCTGAGATTATTATGCTAAGTGAAATAAGCCAGTCAGAGAAAGATAAATACCATTTGACCTCACTTATATGTGGAATCTAATGAACAAAATAACCTGACAAAATAGAAACAAACAGAAGCATGGATACATAGAGCAGACTGACAGCTGTCAGAGGGGAAGGGGGTTGGGGAATAGATGAAAAAAGGTGAAGGGACTAAGCAAAAGAATATATATATATATATATATATATATATATATATATATATATATACACACACACACACACACACACACACACACACACACATACATAGACACAGACAACAGGGTGGTGGTAGCCAGTGGAAAGGAGGGTGGGGTAGATGGAGGTGGGAAAAGGGGGGGATGGGGACAGAAAGAGACTTGGCTTGGTGTGACGGGCACACGATGCAGTACGCAGATGATGTTTTATTGAGTTGTACACTTGAAACCTGTATGGTTTTGAGAACCAATGTTACTCCAACAAATTCAATTAGAAAGTAATAAATAAATACAGTGATGCAAATGGCCGCCACCAGTTCTCACAGCTTCAGTAGGCAGGGACATAGAACTGCATGTGTTCTCATTCCTGAGGCTTCAGTAATTCAACTATGCATGAAGTCCCACTTAGCTAGAAGAGAGTTTGGAAGGAATTGTTTAAAAAGCGGACATTTTAGAAAATATGTTGATTTGAGGTGATTTGGGTTAAAAGCTACAACAAAATGTCTCATTCTTGAGTAAGATTTGGTTTCCATTAGTTACCTCTCAGGTTGTGGTTTTCTTATGAATTACTGTTTGCCTGCGTAGAAATTATTTTTTAGCACTGTTTCATGGATAATAATGGTGATCGTTTTCAGAATTGCCTTTTTGAGGAGGGAGTATGAGTGCATTCCTTTCTGGTCAAGTGCCTTAAGCAAGAAGGATTGGGTCTTCCTTTCCTGTTTAGTCCACGTTCCACTCTGTCGTGATCAGGTCTGATGTTTCTCAAAAACGGTTTCCAGTTGCCTGGGTGTGCTGTGACAGAACGGACAGAAGGAACCGTATCTTAACTTACTCGAGTCAGTGCTGGGGAAAAGCACCCAGGCATGCTGAAGACAGCTTTTATGAGGTACATTTTGTCAGGGTAAACACTATGAAATCCAACACACTTGGAAGCGCATACTCTGTGTTCATTGGAATGAATGAATCACAAATGGATTAAAGAGCACAGCCAAGTAAACCTAGACTAGTCATAAGCATATATGGCCTAATATTCAAATGTCGGAAATTCAATTAAGCTCCAGCTCTCCTTAGTTTTTCATTCATTCATGAGGCGGTAGCTCTACTGAAAAAGCAAATAACTAAAAAGTTTTTTTTTTTAACCAAAAAAAAAAAAAAAAGGCATTGCATTTTTAAAATATAAGTGTGAAGTTAGTCTTCCACAGATAGCCAATTTAATTATGCTAAAAATGACATTTTTAATTAAACACCAAGGTAAGCATAAATGGATTTCAAAATAATTAATCAAACATCAAAAAATTGAAACCTTTTTCTGCTTGAGCAGCAGAAATGAAAGAACCAGTCTTCGGGTCTCATAGAGATTCAATCTAATTTAATTCTCTGTCTTCTCTAAATAAACATTCCGAAAACCTTTTTTTTTCATCTGGGGGAATAAGGATGAGAGGGGTAATCAATATTTCTAGCATTTTAATTAAAACCGTTAGTGGAATAAATCCATTTAATTATCAGTTAATGAAATACAAGGTCATTTACCTGACAGGAACTTTGAGGGTGGATTACTAGCTGGAATAAAGCAGAAGGACCCAATGTCACAGCCATTTAACTTCTGTCAAATTTAAGGTTAAAATCCTTTTAGACTGTTTAACCTATTCTCTACCATTTTTCCATTATGTATGCCAAGTAGTAGAAGAAATGCATGTTAAAACTTATTTTACATTGAATTGTGCTGCAAACTTTTCATTAAATTTCTACAAATATATTTTTATTTTTAAGGTGTGACCTGAAAGGCTACAATAGATTCCAATGTGATTTAATTTAATTTTGTGATTATCATTTATAAAGTTAAAGAGATATTTGTTTTTTTCTTGCTGAAAGTCACAGGCATTATTTCGTCTTTTTTATAAATGTGAATTAATTGAATATAAATTTTAGTTGTCTGAAAATTTAGGATGCAAGTATGGAACAAATACGCAGTAAGAAACAAATCACTTTAAATAATTCATGGTTAATTTTAAATAAACTCTTTAGAAGATAGTTTATATAAAAAAATTAAGATTAAGAATTTCATAAGAATAAGATAAAAAATTAAGAGCTGGTTGGTCACTAAGCCAGATAAAAATAAGATAAAAAAAATCCAGAAGAATAAGATAAAAAATGAAGAGCTAGTTGGTCCCTAAGCTAGCTTTGCACATTGATTATGATAAATGGTGTTAAGTAAGTTTAACAAATGAAGAAAAGGCAGAAAGTGTGCTGTAGAGAAAAGTTCCTTGTCTTTGATGGAAACGCAGGGCTTCTCCAAGCAGCGCACACTGCTCACATTTTATCCAGATCACTTTTAAAACAGAGCCTAAGAAGGGCTCTTGTTCTTTCTTTTCTTTCTTTCTTTCTTTCTTTCTTTCTTTCTTTCTTTCTTTCTTTCTTTCTTTCTTTCTTTCTTTCTTTCTTTCTTTCTTTCTTTCTTTCTCTCTCTCTCTCTCTCTCTCTCTCTCTCTCTCTCTCTCTCTCTCTCTCTCTCTCTCTCTCTCTCTCTCTCTCTCTCTCTCTCTCTCTCTCTCTCTCTCTCTCTTTCTTTCTTTCTTTCATATAGACGTGTGATTAATTATCCAGGGTTTGGGATTTTATTTTAATTTTGTAGATTTGAGTTTGCCTTATAGTCACAAATTTCACAGTCAAAAAAAGGTAACTTGTTATTGGGGTCTCATTCGTTTCTTTCTAAAATGAAACTCCCTGAATGTTAAGTCCTGAACAATACAAACAAGCCCAGTCGTGTGTTGAAGTCTCAGGGGCTCGTTCCAGGACCCTGCAGATACCAAAATCTGCAGAGACTCAAGTCCCTTACATGAAATGGTTTGCCTGTCACCTACCCACATCCTCCTGTATACTTCAAATCATCTCCAGATGACTTATAGTACCTAATACAATGCAAATGCTATGTAAATAGCTGAATACTGTACTGTCTAGGGAATAATGACAAGGAAAAAGTCCATACATGTTCAGTATAGACACATCATTGTAGGTTTGACTAGTAGTACACAGCAGCAACATATAACAATTTTTTCCCCAAATATTTTTGATCTGACAGTTGCAGAACCTGCAGCTGTGGAACCCAGGGATGGTGCAGGCCAAACGTATATGCAGTTTCCTCTGCGGTATTTCATCCTGAGGCATCTTACCTGTGTATAGCGTGAGAAGCCCGAAATACCTTGCCGTAGTTTGCCTTTAAAGACATAGTGGTGATCCATTCTAACTTTTAAATGCTAAGTACAATTCATTTAGAAAAACCCATGTCACTTAAAAAAGAAAAAGAAATCAGTTACCAGCTCAAAAGTGTTTTAATCACACGAAGGTTCCCCGTGAAGATTTAAAAATAGTTACAGCAGCACTATTATGGCCTGCTTAGCATTTACCTAGAGTGTGCATAGATTCTTAATACTTGGAGAAAATAAAACTATTAGGAAGACTGGTTTAGGTTGGATAGTTTCAAGAGCTCTCTTTCTCTACTTTATGTTTCTTAAAATGTAATCCTTGCCAAAGAGGGTTGTAAAATTTGCTTGTTCTAAGCCATAAGGTGAGGTGTATAAAGAAAAAAAAATATTTATGATACCTAATTATTTCAACTTTGATCGGAGTACTACCTGGAAATGACTGGGGACAGCCCTGTGAGGACACAGAGGGCCTTGGCACTTTCTTGGGTTCTTGGATGCTTTTTGTTTTGACCAGTCATAGGAATTTGCCCAGTAACACCTCTTTGCCCATAATTTAGTGGTTCCCACCCTAGATGCCCAGTGTCCACACTCGTGAACTATATAGTGTCTGCCTTATCCATTCCTCCACACTACCAACCACTTTCTATTCTTTAAGCAAGGCGCCCACGTCTATTGTGTGTGTAGCAGCGAAGGATCTTGAGCTTAACAGATTTATCACTTTCTTAACTGTTTGGGTGGCTCTCTGTCATCGTGGTGGTGGTGTGGTCTGATTGTTGCAGACAGGTTAGCCAGTGCTGTGTGGGGTCAGGTGTGGTTCCGTGCACTCTGGCAGATTTTCTTCCCATGGAGATTATTAACAACAAATCACTGTCATTTTCTTTTGGTTCTTACATCTTAGATATCTTTTTATTGACGACTCCTTTTTCTCCCACCCTGTGACTGTTTTCAACGTCCATTCTCGATCTCCTCTCTGTATAAATGCTTTCTGAGAAATCTCATCATTCAGGATAATTTCAACCATCACCCTAAGCAGTGGTGCTCAGATAGATCTGCCTCTTCACTTCAGTCTCTGCCTACTTCGCATCCTACTGTTTCATTTCCAATGTGCCGTTGACATCTAAAACTCTTGATAATAACTAAATGTATCTCTTTCTCCTTTTCCACTTTTCCTGTCATTACCCTGCCAGTACTGGCCAGGCTCCTCGGCAACAGAAACCAGAAGTCAGTCATTTTCACTGTTCTCTCCTTTATTCCCCATCAGCCACCAAGTCCTGCTCAATCCTCCTTGACAAGGCCCCTTGGAATCACGCTTTGCTATTTCCCCAGCTGCCATAGCAGCCTAGGCCTTAATCTATTTATGTCCAGATTCCTCCGCCAGCCCCTTACCTGATCATCTTTTCTTCTCTTAGAAACCCAGAACATCACGGAGCGGAATTATTGTTAAGTATTCTTTTGCCTTCTGATCCTTATAAAACACTTTTTATTTTTTTCTAAAAGGAAATTCCATGCATTATAATCATTCTCTGTTGGATCAAATCCAAGGTGTTTGCCTTTTCTCTAAAGATACTTCCAGCCATCACACCAAATTAATTTTTCATTTCCTGTGAAGAAAACTGCTCTCCATTGAAGCTACAACTCTGCTGCTCTCTGAGCTGCTTCACCTTTCTCCTCAGCTGATGTTTTCTCCTCATTCCTCTCTCTGAATGCACAGCTCTCAGTCTTTTAAATCCACCACTGATTTATTCCCAAGAAACTTTGGGTGTCCCAACATTTAAGGTGCAAAGGAGTCGCTCTGTTTAATAATTGGCCTCAATTTAGGTATTCGACCATTGAAAATTAGTTACCGCATTTGGCTATTTCCCCCTTTTTTTTCTTTTATTAATCTACAAAGAAGGTTTGTGTATCAATTTCCTCACCTATACTCTGGGAATTATAATATTTATTTTGAAGAACAAAATGAAATTAAGTAACAGGTTTGTATGTGTTCATTTGCTTCCTCTGGTCTCCGTTGTTAGCAAAGCTGGAGCAAACAAAAAGATTGCCTCATTTTCGTTTATGGTCATGAATTGATATGTTCCACAGAAAAATACCGTAATTGATTTCTATCATTTCATGTTCACGCACATTGCAGGAGTGGCAGTTTTCCGGTTTCTGCCTGTGCAGACCCACGGTAACGAACCAGAAGACCCATGTCTTGGGCCATTTGGGTTCTTCTGCCATGGGCACAAGTCTAATTGGAAACCATTGTACCTTAAACTCTTACTAATTGCTGTAACTTAAAGTTATCATTTCAGATCATTATTAAAAATCAGACGTTGCCCTATAAAATGCCCATAATTTTTAGCAGCTATATATCTGCTGTGTAATTTCCTCTTTCAAAAAATGTCATGCTCAATTTAATACTGGTGTGTCATTTGCAAGTGGCTGGGAGACTTGGTGAGGCCATTACACACTCAGTTTCACAAGAGGTGGACTCTGAGGTCTGCACCACTGACATTCTGAGCCTGTTTCCCTGACACAGTCCCAGAGCATATTTTTCATAGCCCGGGGGCTCCCCTAGGGGATGTACTGTCAAGGAGTGAAATGGCATTGATTAAAATGAGAATTCTCTCCTCTGTGAAAAAGTGTATTGAGAAGAACCCAATCACAAATACAACTAACCAATTAAATCAAAACCAAACACACAGTTCTCTGTGCTTATTAGTTAAGAGTGAGATATACCACACAGATAGTCTTTTAGGAAGATGCCTTGTATACAATTAGAAATATTATTAAGCAGGTATTTTTATACAATATATAAAGGCTACAAAAGAATTATGTTCAGACTTTATAAATTCACAAAATAATATATGTAGGATTTGCAAACTCTATCTTGTTTAGTGCTTAACTTTTGGTTGTAAAATATTTTGATGAGGAATATACAAACTGAGGAGTTGAATTAAAAAATGTATCAGTATAAATACTGTATCAATGTGTAAAATTGATTATCAAAATAGAATAACTATCTAGAAAACCATGAATATGCAGCAGATCAAAAACCAGGTGACTGTGGCAAAGATTACGATCTCATCAGAAATGAGTTTTATTTAAAAAAATTAGTTCGAATGAAGATGTAAGTACTCTTTTTGTAAAAAAAAAAAAAATTATGAATTGGTAAGCATAGAAATCACCATGCTTTACCATAAAACTTAACTATTCAATATTCAATTAAGAACAGAATTCAAGTTCCAGTGTATTTCATCCATTGTAAAACACTTAATTTTTAGAAGATTCCTACAAGTTCCTTGAAGGAAGAAAGTATCCCACTGATTCTGCTGCGTTTTGCCACAGGACCACATTCTCTTTATATGAACAGTGTTGGATTCAGTACCTTAGGGAAGATAGAGGGAGAGGAGGGGATGGGGGAGAGGGAGAGATGGTGGGTGAGAGAGCATGTTGGTGGTTGTAACTGGGGGAAATATTTTATTGTCACCTTTTCTTTTCTTATAAATTACTTTATACCCTGATTATATAATTCATTTCAACAGGCAACCCTTATTCATTCAAATATATATGTTTTTTATTTTTGAGATGAAAGTGAAAAGATAGAAGGGAAGGGGAAAGAAAAAAAGAAAAACAGGAAATAAAAGTAAAAAATGTTTCCTAAAGTAATTTTCATTCATTCAGAAATGTGTGGGAGATAAACACAAGGTAGCATAGTGTTTATTTTATTTTATTTTTGTTAATCCTCACCCAGGGATATTTTTCCATTGATTTTTAGATAGAGTAGGAGGGAGGGAGAGAGAGAAACATCGATGTGAGAGACACACATCAATTAGTTGCCTTCTGCATGACTCTGACCAGGGCTGGGGATTGAATCTGCAACCCAGGTACGTGCCCTTGACCAGGAATCAAACCCAAGAACCTTCGGTCTGTGGGTCGCCACTTCTGTCTGTGGCCAGGGCAGGTAACATATAGTTTTAAAAGCTAGAATGATGCTCTCATGTTACTTTATGTCATGTGGATGTATATATGTCAGATACAATCACACTTTGTATTTTTACTCTTTCCTGTTTGTCTTTCAGTTATTTCTAGTTTAGATTATACTGGTATTTCTTGGTTATTTTTGAAGGATGTAAGTAGAGCTGACACTTTGAGGTTTATATACCATTGTATATGTGCACACCCTTTTACCCAATAAGATACTACAGATTGCAACTGACAGGGAGCAGAGTATGCCACCCCAAAATGTGGTACTTTGGCATGTGGATTATTTTGAGCTGAAAAGAATGGAAACCCAGCAGATTCAGGAAAAATGTCTTGCCTCCTCCTTAACTGTCAAAAAGAATTTAGGTAGGGGCCTGTACCAGAAAGAGAGCTATTACCAGAGACTTATCTGCATGGCATGGCAAACACTTGTGTACCAAACATTTGCTCTTCTCCTTTCCTATGAATTGCCTTCCTTCCCTTTGAAGCCCCATTTCCCTACCCTCTTCTCCTTAGCTCAGGATGGTATGTAAGCCTCAATTGCCTGACTGCCTTTGAGTGTCAAGTGTTTGTGGGGCTCTTGTACACATGTAATTAAATATTAATCTGTTGTATGTCTATTTATTTAGTTCTTTCATTCTTTAAAAAATTTTTTTTTCTTTATTGATTTTAGAGAGAGAAAGGGAGAGGGAGAGATAGAAACATCGATGAGGGAAAACATCAATTGGCGACCTCCTGCATTCCCCCCACTGGGGATTTGGTCCACAATGTGGGCATGTGCCCTGACCGGGAATTGAACCAGTGACCTCTTGGTGCATTGGTTGATGCTCAACCACTGAGCCACACCAGGCAGGCTGTTCTTTCATTCTTTATTGGTAGCCTATTAGTTGTTTGGCTTGATGTATTGAAATCAAGTGTTATTTGAGATATTTCTCTCTCCTGTTCTAGAGAGGGAAACAAACTCAGTTAGTATTCTGTTGGCCCTTGTATTGTTGGATGTCAGTTTAATTATTAGACCAGTCAAAGAACCTAGAAGAGAAGAAGGGAAAAATTTTCCCCCTCAACACAATAAAAACATCATTGGTACTTAGAGTTAGGGGTAGATAGTAAAGTGCTTTTACGTTTTTGTGCAATTTTCCTGAATAGTGACTATTATTCCAAAACATTTTTTTCAGAAAATTGAATATTATAAACAAATTGAAGTTAGCTCTAACTGTATGAGCCTATGATTCTGTTAATTGAACTTCTGTTACCTCCAGTACTTACCTAGGCACTAACATTCTATTCTCCTTCTACCTTGTTGACACCTGTGAATTATAGGAATCTATATCTGGTTCTCTGCTGGACTACAGTTGAAAGATGTTAACTGCAACTCAAACTAAGGACTAAAGCCTAGCACATATTTGAACAATTTATTATTAGATCTTTAAGTAAATTTATTTGATTTTAAAGCTATTCTTTCTTTTTTTCCAGTTTTATTGAAATATAAATGACATATCATTGTATAAGTTTAAGGTGTACAACATAATGATTTGATATATGTATATATCGCAAAATGATCACCACAATAAGATTAGTTAATATCCATCACATTTCATACTTAGAATATTTTTCTTTGTGATGAGAACTGTTAAGACCTACTTCTTTAGCAACTTTCAAATATGTAACACGGTACTGTTAATCATAGTCATCATTTGTACATTACATGATCGGGACTTATTTTTCTTACAATTGGAATCTGTATCCTTTGAGCACCTTCACCCAATCCCCCTCAAAACCCTCCCCCTACCTGTAGTAAATCTTTTTTAAATGTCGATATTAAGTTTTCAAGTAACTCGGATGTGTGAGGTAAGGTTCTAAATGCTTTGGGAGACTCCTTGATTATAAGGAGCTTGTGAGTGATGTAGTTAGGAAGACTTAAACACCTGAGCAGATAGATCTCCACCAACGCAAGGTGGTCAGTGGTACACAGTGGAAGAATAGAGGTGCAAATGTTGGAATCGGGGAGATGAAAGAGGTGTTTGTATGGGCCCCTAGAGGGCTTTTTGGTTTTACCTAAGTAAAAGAACAGGTTAGAGGCAGTGTTTTATGCAGGAAAAATGTTGCTTGCAAAGACTCAGGTAGGAAATGTTTCCATTTAGGAGCCAGTGGTGAATAGACAAACGGTCTGGGGGAAGAAGGGTGTGTGGAAAGTAAAGGGAGATAAGATTGAAAAAGGAGACTGGGGTCAGACTGGAGGAAAACGTTTTGCCAGCCTAACCTTTTTGTGTAGGTAAGTGAGTTGAACCACATTTTCTCAGATTTATGGTGATCATGTCATGAGGAATATAATCACAAATCTAAAGAAAGTCAATTTATGGTAAATCCATCTCTTGTAAAATAAATCTGTTTCTCTCAAGATAAGGTTCTCTTTTTTAGTTATTTAAGTTGAAGATCATAAGGAGTTGGTTGACATGAAACATATTCACCTATCTATTGGTGGAAAAAGTAATAAAAGTAGAGTACTCTACCAACGGAGCTAAATTTTTTTTTTTTAAAGAAATATGTGTGAGATCCTGGCCAGGTAGCTCAGTTGGTTAGAGCATTGCTCTCATATGCCAAGGTTGTAGATTCAATCCCCAGTCAGGGCACATACAAGAATCAACCAATGGATGCATAAATAAGTGGGACAACAAATGGATGTTTCTTTCTCTCTCTCTCTCATCAATCAATAATAAAATAAAATGTCTTTGAAAACTCCAAACTTAAAATACATTAATACATTTATGAAGCAATATTTACAGCAGGGACGACTATAAAAATATATTCAAAATGAACACAAATCTTTCTATTTTTATGAGATTTATCTGCCCACCAAATTTTTAAATGATCAAAACTGACTCTATTTTAATGAGTATTTCTCCCCCTAAACTTATTTTTTTTCTCCAGTATTACTCTGTATGGAAGTTAGGAGGTTAGGTGTGGAATATTTTGCTCATTTTTATGACTATTTCTTGTAATGTGATAGATAGGGGACTGTGGTTTCTCTCTCTCAGAGGTTCTCCAGATTTACTCTGAGGAAGCATCACCTGAAAGTGCTGGCTGTAACTGGCTCACCCTCAGAAACTAGGATTCATTTGATTCTAACTGGGCCTTGGGATGTGCATTTTAGTGAACCCCAGGCTGATTTTGAAGCTGGTGGTCTGAGAAGCATTACTGTAGAATGAAGGGAAATGAATCAGGTTAGTGGAGAGAAAACTCTCACTCTTGGGCATTTGTCTTAAATATATGCAGTTAAGCAAATGGCTCAGTGCTTGGTGCTATGGGTCTACTGCTTCTGCATCCCTCAACGACTTCTCTAAGGAAGGTCCTTGGAACTTAACACCAGGAAGGATGTTCGTGAGGGTTAGTCACACGTTTCTAAGTCTAGATTTGGTGCTTCTCTCTGTCTCTCTTGCTTATACCTTTCCTGAATGAAAACCCAAGTGACTGTAATGGGCCGCAGAGCATGGGTAATACTGATATATAGCAACCCTATATAAGGAACAGAGGGAGATATAATATAATCTCCAGAACAGAGGGAGAATTTGATAAATGCTCCTCAAATTCATTTAAACAGAATTGAGAGGTGCCCTTGCACCTGTTTCCGGGCATTGCCTTCAGCACTGACCCAGGAAGAACGCCCGGCTCCCATGTGGTCTCCTGGGAGCCCAGGCCCTGACTTGCCATAGGAGAAAGGGCCGAGGAGTTCACTGCAACAGCTTGGGGAATGGCTTTGCAGACCCAAGAAGCATTCATTTCCCAATTTGTCAGCTGGAAAGGAGTTCAGACAGTGAAGAGTAAAGATACTGACTAATGCTGACGCTGTGATAGGCTGTGGTGAAGCGGCCAGTGGGTGGTGGGAACGGGAGAGGAACCCAGCTCTTTTTGAAGTCCCTGGGAACAAGTGGTTTCGATGTAACTGCTTACCACTGCAAATGAGCCTACCAGTCTGACTGCAGCCTGCCAGCTCTTTTTCTCTCATTGCACCAACGTTTACCAAATGGCTGTGATTTCTGTTATTTTCAGTTTCAGATTTGAACGTAAGCTCATGAGGAACACATTTTGTCATGGTTACTTGGGTTTCTCTGTGTACAAAATACTGCCTTACATGCAGTAGGGGATCAGTGGGGACTTAGTTTTAACTTTGTGCAATAGTATAAATGTTTTTCATGCTTAGTCAGGATATGATCTTTTTTTCTGTAAATGTGTGTTTTAAAAGGCTTGCAATGTGTGGTTTTTTTTTTTTTTACTATAATTTTAGCATGTCTTGGGACAAAAAAATTCAATGATGTGCTACATGGATGCCATTTATTCCATATAATAATAAAGCTGTTTTCATTACAGTGATAAAAAATAAGTAATTTACAGAATATTAATAGTACTTGAAAATTGGCACATCGAATTGATCATAGCAAGGAAAGAACATGAAAATCGATTTTGTTTTTAACAAAAATGCATCCTTAGTAATTAATTGTTGGTGGCCCAGCCACATGGTAGGTTGACAGGAGAGAACTATTCTAACACATTTAAATCTTTAAAATAAAACAAGACAACATAGACCATTTTTGAAATGAAATTTCCACTAGTTTGAGACCGCCAGTATTAAACAGCATTGCGATTAATACTTTCTTTGGTCCCTGGGAAGGATAAGAAGAGGTTAGGAGGTGGGTGGTCATACTGATAATGTTAACTCTATTATAGTCATTTGTTTATTATGTATAAGGAAGGTGACAGTTTATGGGGATTTTTTTTTCAAAGTTTTCTTCCCTCCAAATGATCATTGAAAGATTATAATGTTTACTATCTGAAAATGATTGGCTCTGTATTTTCTGAAGAATATTCTTTTCCATTTTATAAGGTTTTCACTCATAGTGTGTGTATCCCCCTGTTTAATATTTTAAATATGGTGTGCACTTCAAAAGTGATGGCTGTTTTGTGATTTACAACCTTGGAGAAAAATAACATAGTAGTCATAACTTTGCAGTTTTTTGTGATGCATGAAGATCAGATTTTTTAATGTTGGTTAATGCTTTGCTAATTAAAGTGTGCATGTTAATTAAAGCAGAGGCTAATGTTAATTACCTATATTAATGGAATCTCATGTAGCACCTGCCTGAAGCAATGGGTTCAATTTTCAAAATATCTCAATTAAGGCTGAAACTTTTGATTTGCATCTAGTAGGGTTTCAATTAACTACATTGAAAACTTAAATAACACTCTTAGGGGTGCAAAATATCAGTGATTATATGAAGTATGGTGGAGTTTGGTAGGTTCATTTATAGAGACACTATTTTTTTCAGCCTAACTGTAGTTATTTCTTGTCTACTAGTCAAAATTGTGTTCATCCATCAAGACCCAGTGAAAACACCACCTCTTCGTGAAGCGTTTTCCAGTTTCCAAGGTACTATCAGTACCTGCTTGTTTTTCTTTTATGTCATTCTGCCTTATATTATAACTACTTGTTACAGTCTCTGTCCCTTGCTCAATAGAAGCTCCTTAAAGGCCTTGTCTTCATCCCTTACAAGGACCAGCACACCTGCATGTTTTGTAAGTTGAAAACACTCTTTAAGTGTTTGCAAAACAACTGAATATACTTATTGACTAAAGTGGAAATGAACGAATGTGTTCCTTTTAGCACACGACAGTTGCACTGTCACTACATTCATGACTCCACTGAGTAAAGCATGAAGTTGCTGTTCGGGATCCTATGGCTTTGTCCAGTACAAGATAGATTTTAAAAAAAATTTCAGTGAAAACTGAGCTGGAGTGGGGAAGAAGCTGCTTGTTCAAGATAAAACAGCCAGTGCTGTGAGAGCAGATGACATGTGTTTATGCTGGCTGGGATGATGTTAATATTGTCTTTCAGGCCCAGATTTTTTTTTCTTTTTTATCCTCACCTGAGGACATTTTTCCATTTTTTGTTCAGATAGAGTGGGAGGGAGAGAGAGGAAGAGAGAGAGAGAGAGAGAGAAACATCGACGTGAAAGGGACACATCGAGAGGCTGCCTCCCGCATGACCCAGCCAGGGCCGGGGACAAACTGCAACCGAGGTACATGCCCTTAGCGGGAACCGAACCCGGGTCTCTCTGGACAAGGGCCGATGCTCTAACCGCTGAGCCAAAGTGGCCAGGGCCAGGCCCAGATTTTTAATCTTCCTGTCCCGCATGCAGAGCTGGCTTGTGACCATAAGTACAAACACTTTAAATCAGCTACTCATTTAAGAGAGCCATAGAAGGCTTGCTTTATCTTGGAAGATAACACATGGGGTTATCATGTGGTGGGCTGGAATCTTAATGAATTAAAAGTATAAATACATACATTGTCATTAGTATGCATAACCATTCTCCTGAATTTGCTGTTATGTTTGCTGAAGTCCCAATGACAACTATTCCCCTTGGGTCTGTGGAAAGGATTATGAGCCACTGGTGCTAACCTTTTTGACATCTAGTAAAGACATGGTTTCAGGAAAATAGTTCCCATTACTCTACACAACTGAAGAGAGAGGCGATCTCCTCCGTAAGTACACACAAATAGGTCACACACTGACTTAGAGCCCCTGGAAATCCACGCCCGTTACTGCTGTTCCTTGGCGGACTTTCACGTTGACTGTGGATCTTGGAGGACCAGGATTGGTCATCTTCAGCAGTAAAGGATATCAAATGAACACCACTTTTCCATGTGCAAGGTGTAGGCGTCCAGGTGACACAAAGGCACATGGATGCTTACTGTCCTGATGTGCTACTGGCATACTGGTTTTAAAAAAATTAAAGTAAAAAGGAATAGTATTGACTGGGCAAGAAGATGTCAGCTGGCGTCGATAACAGGACGTATGAATGCTGGAAACGAGATGTGAATGTGTCCATTAATGAAGGGCCACGCAGGCTTAGATGTGATCGTGAGAGCTCACATTCTTTATGTCACAACTGGCTCCATGTTGGTTAGTTAGTAGGTGGAATAAGTGCAACAACTAGTTGGAGACATGTGACAAATATGCAGATCAGACTTGCCTAGGGTGAGGCGAGAGTCCAGGTCTTTACAACTCAGAGAGCAGAGTCACCAAAGCATCCGTTCCCCACTGTGGCACCATTACGGCGGCAGATGGCAGAGCATTAACAGAAAGACATTGGGAACAGCTGGAAAACATCTGCTAGGAAGTGACAACCTAATGGGTGTTCTGGGCTTTTTCTAATTGTGGGAGAATCGCTCAAAAAGCCTGGAAAGCAACTTTGATGTTTTGGTGCTGGGAGGAAGAGTTGGCTGCAGCATTACATTCTAGTTCAGGCTTTGGAGGGACGTCTGAAAGTAAGTGATTTTAGAGCCTAGCGAAAATATTACAGGAAACAAATTATACAAAATTAATTTGCTTTCCCCCAAGTGCGAAATAAGAACAAACTTTTAAAAGGTGTCTGTGAGGTTTATGTGGACCTAGAATCCACTTTAAGAAGATATTTGATTCATCACTAAATTATGAGTAATATTCAAACATAGCAAAGAGTTTTGATTGAGTCCAAGAATCACAGGAAAAGGAACATTGACCCTTGCAGAAAGTGACTGATGTGGGTACCTTCCACAGGGACTTCGTGCCACACCCCAACTCTTGTAGCTGCCTTAGTCAGTGACCGGCTAGGGACTGGAAATCATGGCTGCTGGACTGCTGGCCAGAGAGGGGACCTGGGATGGTTAGTGGAAGAAGCACTGGACTTCGAGCCAGAAATACCTGGCTCTTCCTCTCGTTAGCTATGTGACTTTTGACAAACTAATGTATTGATAGCTGGCCTCTACATCTGTGCAGTGGGGATAATAATACCTGATCTACCTGAGCAAACACAAGGCTGTTCTAATTATCAAATGAGGAAATGTATGTGAAATCACAGAAGCCATAAAAGTATAAATGTAATTTATTATCAAATTATCAATATCCTATTAGCGAGTGATTCCTGATCAAGCAGAACGCTATGCTCGGTGATGATTTAAGCAGTTATCCAGGTACCCAGTGAATAGTGAGCTGATTTAGGTGAGAGATAGTGAAGCCAGGATTATCACATCCAATTAACCTGTTAATTTGCACACTGGTTCAAGTAACAGGACTAAATCAATACTAGTTTCGTAGGAGAATAGATTATTTGAGATGGAACTATAAAATATAAATATCTAATTATATAAAATATAAAATCTTAGGGTTCTTCTTAAATGTCCAATAAAACAATAGAGAGTTTCATTTTGGGCATGGATTCTGACCAAAAACAAGATGTTTATCATCTTTTAAAAATACAGTTGTCTCTTAGGGCTGGTTCTCAAGCTGCGAAATAGCATATTGAAGACAGCAGTGCATTTAATGCTGATATGAAATGACTTTGTTCCTCACTGTCATCTTTTATTCCAACACTTTCTATCTCAAAACTCCACTCAAACTGAGATCCCAGCAACCTTTAAACACCAATTTGAAGAAACGGGTGAATTGTCATGTGAAATGTTTTACATTCCAGATTTGTCTGGTTGTTTCCTCATGGTGTCTTGTAACTTTTTCCTCTACCCGCTATTTCCTATAAACTGGAAATTTGGTCTAGAGGCTTGCTTGGATACAGGTTAAACGTTTTTGGTGCGTGTGCTTCATAAGGTATCTCCTCGTGTCAGGTTGTCTGCTATTTGTGATGCTAAAGTGGTGACAGCCAGATATCTTCTTCACAGAGATGAGATTTCACTTATAATTAGCAGGTAATCTGTGGGTAATTTGACATGTGAATATTTAGTTCTCCATTAAAGGTTTGCTTAATGGCTTTGATTATTTTTGGAGGGGTTGTAAAATGGTAGTTTTCTAATTCTATTATTGCTTCCACATTTTTAACTGGAGGTTTTTTTTTTTTTCTTTTCTATAAAGCTTTCTCCTATCAATTTCATATAAACTACAGAGTTTTTTGTTTTTGTTTTTTGTTTGTTTATTTTAAAGCAAGTGAAATGCCCAAGTTTTCCTCTTTACTTACCAATTTTTGGGGTAAGGATTTAGTGTCATAGTCACCTTCCATAGTGACACTTTTTTCTCTCTTTTGAGTATATTGATAGATTGATTGATTATTATTTATTCAATATGCTACAATAATTCTTTTTGATGCTTAGATTGTCCCAAATTTGCCAAAAGGGAGCGTCGTCATGATGGTTCCTGTGTCCTTTGACATATCCCCATTAGTCAATGAGTGCTTTTTTCACTTTCTGGCACAAGGTGTCCCAACCTCACTGTATTCTTTTCCTGCCCCAAGCTTTTAAAATGATATCTTTAGCTCTTTGTAGATGGAAACAAACTGTATCAGACCATTGCTTTGCCTTACTCATTCATTTAGCAAGTGATTCTTGAGCGTCTACTATGGGTCAGGAACCTATAATATCAAAATAAATCTAGATCGTATTATATTCTTGGGGGGCTTAAAATCTAATAGGACAGAGGAATCATAAATATCTATAAGGAAAAAATAGATAAACTTTTTATAAAAAGAGGGGCAGATTATGTGTCTAGGGAATTCAGGTGAAATGGGAGGTTATTGAAGCTGGAGGAATGTGTGGGTGAGAAGTTGCAGAATGGAGGAAAGCCTGAGAAGCTGAGTGGAATGCTATATACCTAGGAATATGGTTTAGTCTGACATGAGTATGGGTGGAGTCTGCTATTTGTCAGAAACGGAAGTCACAGAGAGTACCTGGGAAGGTAAACTAGGATCCCACCATGAGCAATGTTTAAATTCTGTGCTAAGTGATCCGAATCTGTTCTAAAGAAAAGGGTGATCACAGAAGTTCTTTGTTGTTATTATTTGATTTTTAAATTAGAACAATGATGTGAAATGAAGATATGCTACAGGGAGCTTCAAAGAGAGGCCTTTTCTCATGTAGGCTATCACAAGGGGAAATATAATCATACTTCTGGTAGGCTGGATCTTAAGCAAGCTGGTGGGTATAATGACTCAAACACAAGGGCAGTAGCTGCTTCTGTGATTTGTGTCTCACATGCAATGGCAGATCACCAGGCATTTTTGTGTTTTGTTTTTGCTGCAAAAGAGCTTTATTGTTTCCATTTGGTCCAGAGACCCCCTCAAAAGTTGCTGGGTTCAGGAGGCTCCTTCTTATGCTTGTGGATGAGACTTTTGAAGAGGTACTGTCCCAGAACAGCCTGGGGGCCAGGCAGCCTGCAGAGGTTAGTCAGGTGGTCACCCATCTTCTCAATCAGTTTCATCTCCTCATTTAGGAAGTGACTGTCCAGCAATTAACAGAGATAGGAGTCTGCATGGGCAGAACCCAGTGCATGGAGACCCAAAAGGGCCTGATTGAGGTACTTCTCCAGGACCGTACCCCACTCATCTTGGGACAGCTTCTGCACATCCTGGAAGAGGGCTTGGCCTATGCCCTAGTTTTGCATTTGGCACCCTGTGCCTCTCCTTGGCCAACTCACAGAAGAACTGGCATGCCTTCCAGAGCTACATCATCATGGCTGAAATTGAAGCCCAGAGAGAGGTAGGTGTAGAAGGCCCACAGATGCAGTTGAACAGGTAGATGGTTGACGGCAGCCTCCACCTCCAATGAATAATTCTGACAAGTCTGGGAGCTCATGTTTGATCGGCAATAAGGAGCTAAGCTCAAAAAGCAGTATTGGCTGGTCCTAAAAGCTGAGGATGGCTGAGAAGATGGTTCTGAAGGTTGCAACAGGGAAAGAGGTTGAACAGTGGTTGGAGGCTAGAGGAACGAGAGGCCCTGGATCTTGGCAATCATTCACAGAGCAGATTCTGTTTAAGGATGTGAACTACCTCAGCCCTCCATCATAAATGTAAGAAATAAAATTCAAAGATAAATTCTTAGTACTTCAAGAGGTAAATTGCTCCATCCCTCTCCCCTTTGATAACTGACAGCCTAATAGAGGGGTTTTGGAGTCTCTGTGTACGCCTCTTAGGGGATTTGACCATTTATTAAGCACTTTCTTTTTCCCTTGGTTCCTTGTGATTTGAACATTTCCTTTCCTTTTATATGTTGTTCTTCCTTACTGCAACTTTGAGAATTCTGCTTCACACTATGGCCTGAAATGTGATATATTTTTCCCCTGTCTTTGCTCAATTGTGCCTTTTATCTCCATGGCTAAAGTGTCATAGAGACCTGCTAAATTTAAATGTCATCACTTTAAATTAAAATGTGTAACACAGATGCTTTATAGCCTCCAGGAGTTTTCTTATTTGTAATTTTTAGACAATCCCAATCTATATCTTAAGCTGAAGGAATCTCAGGAGACTTTGGTCAAAGCATCCCTTTTAAGGGTAATTTTCCTGCCACAGCTTACGAAGTCATTTGAATGCCACCATTCATATTTTACCTCTCAGATTGGTAACTTGAGGCATTTGTCAGCACTGGCCAAGGATCTCTGCTTTCTACCAGGACATCACCTCTCCTTCAAACCTCCTTCTGAGATTGGTCATGAGCCTTCACTCAACAACCCATTCATTCATTGATTTATTCAACACAATTTTGGACATTGGGGATATAATTATAAACAAGAAAGATAAGGTTCCTTGCCCTTGTGGAATTTACATTTCAGTGGGATATGGATGAGGAAAAGCAAATAAGCAAAAGAAAAAAATCATTCAAATAAGCATGTTAATAAGCAAAAAAAATCATTCAATCAAATAAATATAATTGTAAGATATTGTAAATATTTGGAAGAAAATAAATAAGACCTGAGAGAAAGAATAATAGGAGATACCTATCTTAGATAAGATGACCAAGGAGGAAAATTTTATTTTTATTAAATTTATTGGGGGTGATATTGGTTAATAAAATTATACATGTTTCAAGTGTACAATTTTACGATACATCATCTGTATATTGTATTGTGTGCCCATCAACCAAAGTCAAATCTTCTGTAACCATGTATTTGACTCCCTCTACCACCCTCCACCCCACTTCCCTCTGGTAACCACCATGTTGTTGTCTGTGTCTATGAGTTTTTGTTTGTTTTTCTTCCTTGTTCATTTCTTGCTTTCAGTTTTATATCCCATATATGAGTGAAAGCCTATGATTCTTGACTTTTTCTGTCTGACTTATTTCACTTCGCATGATATTCTCAAGATCTATCTGTGCTGTCGCAAATGACAGTATTGCATCTTTTCTTATGGCTGAGTAGTATTCCATTGTATATATGTACCACATCTTCTTTATCCAATCATCTATCAAAGGACACTTCAGTTGTTTCCATGTCTTGGCCACTGTGAATAATGCTACGATGACCATGGGAGTACATATATCTTTAGGAATAAATGTTTTCAAATTTTTGGGGTATGAGACCTAAAGGATATGAAGGTGATAACCATGTGAAGAAGAAAGAAGGAATATACCAAGCAAAGGGAACAGCATGTCCAAGGTGGGAAGGAACTAGGTTCATTCAAGGAATTGAAGAAAGCCTAGTGTAGTTAGAATGTGTGTAGAAGGGTGAGAGCAACTCAGAAGCAGTGATGGACAGTGAAGGCCAGACAGGGCAGGACCATGATTACTCTGGTACCCAAGAGGAGATATGTCTAAAACACATGGTTGAGGCTGAGATCAGATCTGTCCTTTAAAGAGATTGCAAGCATAGTATCTAATACCTACCCTTGTGTTGTCAATAAGGAGGCATATAGAATAATGGAAATATAGAATAATAATGGAGCAATCTGTTGAAATTGTCTGCTTTGGACAGTGATGTTTAGGGATCCTTTTATAGTTAATCTTTTGGCTTAGGAGACACAACTAGTTCATGCCTGATAGGTAAGAATGAAGCCATCAAAGATGAAAACAAATGTGTATTTGTATTCTTTTAAAGTCTCCTCCAGATGTAATAACAGTGAGCTACAGAGCATTTTCAAGAACAAAGTAAGCAACAAGCCAAACTTTATAAGCTCTATGCAGCAGTGATGCAATCTATGTAGTCATAAATATGACCTGAATGCATGGGAATTACTGTCACAGAGTTTTGTGCAAGTGTGTGTGTGGGGGGGGGGGGGGAGGGCGGGGGCTCTGTCACACATCTACCAGAAAATAGCCCCAGTAATTTCTTTTAATATTTGCTGAATTTTTAGAAAGGAGGGGAGTGTTATTGGATATTATCTTAGTCTGTTTGGGCTTCTATAACAGAATACCATAAACTAGGTGGCTTATAAACAACAGACATTTATTTCTCAATGTTCTGAAGGCTGCTGGGAATTCCAAGATTGAGATGCTGGCAGATCCCATGTGTGGTGAGGGTTTGCTTCCCGGTTGATTGTGTCCTCACATGGCAGAAGGGTAAGAGAGTTCAAAAGGGTCGTTTTTATGAGGGCACTAATCCCTTTCTGGGTGTCACCTTTCTGACCTAACCATTTACCAAAGACCTTACCTCCTAATACCATCACACTGGGGCTTAGGTTTCAACATACAAATTTTGGAGGAACACAAACATTCAGTTTGTAGCAAATATGTAAGTTTTAGTTTGGGTTTACAGTTTCATTTTTGAAGATATTGCACCTTCAACCTACAAAAGAATTTTGTTTAAGTCAAAATTTTATTTAAGAACATTTCATTTTGGGTTCTGTGGGCACTATTGTGGTAACCGTTCTTCACACGTATCACACACACTTGCTTTTTCTCCTGGCTCTTCCACTCTGCTTGCATTCTCATTTCACTTGCCTCCCCGTTGGGGCTCCTTTACTGTCGACACGCATAAGCTAACTTCTGAAGTTTTGTGATCTTCCCTGGCCGTGCAGATTGGGGCCCCATAGGAAATTCCAGCTTTGCATAATCTCTTCCTGTAGACTCTTAGGAACCAGGCCAGGATGGGTTTTAGTAATAGATGAGAGAGGTGAACACCCAAGACTTGGGGGTCTTTTCCAGGCTCTCCTCACCCCTGCTGTGAAAATACATTTCCACCCATAGCCTTTCTCAGTCTTATCTTGTAGATTCATGCATTCAGTATTTAAGTGAAGAATAATGAAATTCATAAACTTGAAGATGGGCACCATGTTGACATGTTAGTGCCTGTGAATATTTGGTATGAATTAGTGTATCAGATATCTTTCTAATTCAACAATTAGCAAGAATGGGGATGGAGGATTGTGCACAAAGGTAGGGGGAGCCTTTGTGTGAAGGCTATTACATATGGCTTTGAGGTTTACTGGAATATTCTTATCTAACATTTGGGGTCCTTGCCTCACTCACAGTAAGCATCCTCTGCTGCCACTAGAATTTCCTGGTTACACACAATTCTCTGCCTTTACATGTTTATTGTGACTTTAGTGAATTGGTTAATAATCAATATGTTGAAAAGCAAAGGGTTTTTTCCTAGAAAAGTATTTTGCTATTTCCCACAAATATGGTTTTAAATAAGATATCTAGTATAAGTTTTAAAATGACTCTTCTAATTTTCTTTCTTTTTTCATCTCTAAATATCTCTCATTTATCAGTGCATCATCCCTCGGTATAATATCTAGATAAAATGTATTTCCCTCCTTTTAAATACTTTTATATTCCCATCTGTTTTTACGGCATGTTACTGCATGTCTCCAGAGGCACACAGCATTTTTATTTTCAAGTAAATTTATATTAGTTACAGTCTCCAGCTGTTTTAGATATAGGATCATTTCCTGTCGGTACTGTTTCCAGGACAATTCTTTTTTTCCCCCTCACAAAAATGAAAAATGTAATTTAACAAAGACATCCTATAATTGCCTTCATATCTAGCAAGGTATCTAGCAATCTAAATACTTATTTTATTTAAAACATCTGTCTACATAATATTTAGTGATTGTCCAGGGCTATATCATCTTTGGGAAAGACAGCTGCTGCCATTTTTATTTAATTTATAAGGAACCAACAAAAATGTCTCCTTAATATTGAATCTTCTGCCACTATGTCTTATGTGAGATTTCATTTTATTTTTTAAATGAGAATAGCTTATCTCTTTGGTGCTTGCAATTAGTTTAGTTTTTGTTTTTCAAATTGGGAAAGACCATTTTTAGAAAAATCACTATGGAAACATTCTGCAAGAATAGTACTCTTCTGTTTTATGTGTGTGTGTGTATGTGTATATATATATATATATATAAAATGTGTATATATATATAAAATGTGTATATATATATAAAATGTGTATATATATATAAAATGTGTATATATATATATAAAATGTGTATATATACACACACACATACATATATATACACATATATAGAAATATAGATAGATATACATATACATATATCAAAGTATCATGATAGAAATGTTAGCATGCTGCTTTACTCATTTAACTAGCCTTATATAGGAGTCACATTTCAATTTCCAAGTTCTTTTAGAGTTATTTGTCTATAGTGCATTTCTTTTCATTTATAATTTAAAATGTAGTCCTTTTTATTATGAAGTTGTTCTGCTGATTAGAGCAGTTAATTGATATTTCCTTGGGTTTTTTTTGTTTACAAATAATGCACGGAGAGAGATGCCAGCTTCTATAAAAGCTCTTTGTCTTGGGGGTGATATTAAATGTTGCTTCTAAAGGAATCCATATGTAAACCCTTATTTATTTATTTTATTATTTATGTATTTATTTATTTATTTATCTGTGCACGACTCTTGGAGCCGAAGATAAAGTGTTTAACTTTTAATAGATCATATCAATTTCGGCTCAGCTGAATGCCAGAAACAACAGACACCCAGCCCTACAATAGTGTGTCTAAATGAGAAAGTTTACCTTTTCCAGGGAAGTAATCAAAATATTCCTTTTTGGAACACTGAGAGTATGAAAGGGAAATGATTACATTCCCCACTGACATACTGTTATGATTGACAGGAAAAACCAACACGCGTGCCACCTGAGACGTCTTGTTCAGGAACTTTCTGGAGGGTAGTAAATTGGTGTTGGCATCAACACAAAAAAAATAAAATGACTTGATTCAGCACTTTTCAATTCTAAATCCCCAAACACTAAAGTAAGAAGTAAATATTCATCAAATGATCAAAATTTATATTGATTTTTATTCTACATTAGCAGCTCAAAGTCGAGATTCTTGACAAGATGGATGTCGGTCTGAATGATTCTCTTTGAAATGAGGATATAGCACTGAGCTGAATGCTACCATGCATTCCTGAGCCATAGGCCGTGATTATTAGAACCCTAGGAGGCTAAATTTTTGAAAGAACAGTATAAAGACACACTTGTTCAGTTCTGTTTTGATAACTAAATTGTTATTATTAGTATGTAAAATAATTCTTGTTGTTCCTAATTCATTCCTTCCTTTCTGTCACCATCTAAGGACGACTATTTTATAGAATTTCAAAGGCACTGGCGTGCACATTATAGTCATATAGAGTTAATAGCTACATTTGCCCGCATAATTGCACTTGGGAAGGAACTGCCAGTCCTGCAGGGCAAGAGAGGCTAAGATTGTATCTTCACATTATACATCTTTAACTTTTTGTTTCTGCCAGAAAGTAAATAAGGATTTGCTGAGTGAAATTTGGAAGATGGGAATAAGGACACAGTTTAGAATATCAACACAAATGTGATGCCTGTGTCACTGTGCAGAGGTTTGCTCAGGAAGCGGTGATGGAGAAACATCGGAATGCTAATCATCCCCTCCAGTCCACACAGTGTAATCATACTTTCTTCCCACCCTAGCTCATGACATAAAATGCTGAATTTTTAATGACTTTAACTACTTGCATTACAAAGACGGGGAGGGCAGTGGCGGATGAGGCTCTCCACAGATGCAGTTGTGTGATATATTTGTTCTTTATGTTTGTTAGGTGAATGTATTGTTGTTGTTAATAAACATCTCATCTATCATTAACATGGAAGAAGAGGACATTTTTGTTTACAGACAAATAAATGCAGAAGAAATAATAAAAGTAACATTTATGTTAATTTTTCTGATTTGTATAAAAATGCTTATTATTTAACAAATATAATGGACATAGTTTTAAAATTGAATTTTCTAACCATACTGAATGTTCTTAATGGTGTGTAAACAGCACCAAGTCGATAGAAATAAAGATGACCTTTTAAAGATATAAATATAATATATTTTACTTAAGTCAGTTATCTTTTGCAGTTGTCCTGAGTTAGTTATCTGTGAATATGAATACAAACCTCAAGAACTTAAGGCTAGTTTTTCTGGAGCTGCCAATATGTTCATAGAAGATTTGTATCCTCATGTACAAAGATTAGTATATATAGTAGTCTTTGCTGAGTATAATATTGAAAGAGCTCTGATAGTCTTATTAAAGTTTTTATATATATTTAATTTTTAACAATGGAAAATATTTATATTTTTAAATACTTTTATAACTCTCTTATCCAATGATAAAAAAGAACATTCTAACATTATTTTTTTGGCAACATTTTTGAAGTATAATATTGGTTATTCTTGAATGAATATTTTAGCTCCTACAGTAAAACCTTGATATAACAGACTAATTCAGGCGAGGGGATGTCAGTTAAAGCTGAAAGTCCATTGTGTAATAAAGTAGGTTTCCCGAATGTATATGTTAAAAAATTGACAAATTAGTTAGTTTATCTGTTTTTACTTATGTAGACACGTTTGTATAATAAAAGTTAAGTATGTATGAAAAGTTTAATTTCACCGAAAAGTGTTCTATATGTATTACTGTAATTTTAAATTTATACTGAATAGGTCTAGCAAACGGGTGCATTCACCAGTCACCAGGAGTAAACAAACAAATGCACACACGGGGCTGGGGTGTGGCTTAGCACAGGTGGGAACATCAGCCTGCAGGCCCTAAAGCTGCTGCAGAAAGCCACCCCATGCGACAGCAGAACCAACTACCTCGTACAGCACGTGGTGTGATCACCTGCTAATCATTTGCCGAATACTGTTTACAAGTGGTGACTCTTGGACTTAAAATGTGGACTATCGTTGTAGATCTGTAATATTTATTTATGTCAGTGAAATTACTATAGTGTTTTTTCCAACGTAAAGCCTATTGACTAAAATTTGTTAAAAATAACAGTGAATTAATAACAACAAAATTACCTGTTAATTTAATTATAAGCAAATCTTGGTTAAAAGCATTTTAAAATGAGCAGGGTATCAATTTTCACATATGACATAATGACCAGAAATTTTGTCCATTAAATCCAAAGTCAATTAAATCAAGATCTGCAAAATTGAGGGTTTCCTGTATTATTTAGTATAATTTTTCTGTAATTCTGGGTTATATGTTCTCTGAGGGCAGGCAGCATGTCTGACCCAGATGTGCAGCTTGCTCGACACTTTACACATAAGAGATTCTCAAGATAAACTTGTCAAATGAATAAATGAAGGCTCTTGATCAACTCTACTCCAAAGAAATACATTGTTCTTTAGTCCCCCTGCAGCTCTGTAGGAAAAGGAGGCTTTGCCACTCTACTCGGCATGCACACAGGACTGAAGAACTCTTGCAGCTCTCATCCGTTGTAATGCCAAATGTTATTTGTATTTAGCCAGTGTAGCTAAGCATGGGTATGTGAATAAGTGTCTTTAGAGGGTTCATTTCTGGACAAATGAAATGCACTTTGAATTCAGTCCCTAAGGTGAGTTACTTCAAGAAATTGTGAACCACCAGCAATGATGACAAAGGCAAAAATGCACAAAATAACCAGGATCTTAGGGCAGAAAACCCCTCAACACTGTAAAGGTGACAACTCTAAATCCTGGAGTGAGTATGGGGAACTCTGCCAGATAAAAGGAGGGAGATTTCCGAGTGTAGATGTTAATCAACCCTGGAAGAGCTTGTCAAGGCCTTGAGGCCTGAAGGTGTTTCCAGAAGGAAGCAGTCTGGGCCAGTTGCAAGAGGGATACTGTGAGGAGAAAAGAGAGAAAGCATATTAAACATTTGCATAAGAAAGAAGAGAAACAGGCATGTGTTCAGAGATACTGCATCAAAGGTTAAAAAAAAACAAAAAACAAAAAAGAGGTAGTAAAAGTAGGAAATTATTCCCCAATGACAAATTATTGCCAGCAAACGTACCGTTCTCACCTACTATATTGGAGTTTCCCCTTGATCGTCCTGAGTTAGTGTGGACTCTGACAAATGAATTATGTTAAAATATATCCTAAACTATAAATATCCTTACCTTTTAAAATAAATCCTTCTAGATTCAATTTTCTAATTAAAAATAAACCAACCAACCAACCAACCAACAGTGGCATTGTTAATGTCTTCTCCAAAAGCTCAAATGACTTTTTTAATGGAAAATCAGATTGTATTAAGCCAAAACCAGCTCCTGCCTGGAAGACTTAAAACTTTGATTTGAAATGGACTGTGAAGATTGCCACATGGAGACAGTAGCTGAAGTTTCGTTCTATATGTGCGGGACCATCATGTGTTTCTGATATGTGTAACATGTATGATCACTCTTGTGGCTAACAATACATTACCAAATGGTTCTTTAATTAAAGATGCTTTTCTTTTCTTCCTCCTTTCTTTTCCAAGAGAAAAGTAAACAAGGTATATATTTTAATAATTTTTCTTTCTGTCAAAGAAAACATAGTCTTCTTTCTATGTTTCTAAAGGAGAATGAAGCCAGTGATTTTAAAAATCAAGCCAAGGCTACAGGCTTCAGAAAACTCTCTGTTTTATTCCTTCATACATTTTAAACCATTTCAGATTTTTTTAACTCAGTAAAATTTATTCAGACAATTTGTAGAGTGGCTGTCACATGGCATGTGCTGTGCTCGGTGCTGAGGATATGGCATTGAACATATAGATAAAAGTCCTGCCCTCAAGGGGCTCCCAATCCATGGGGGAGGTCCTGGGGGGAGATGGACAATACAAAAGAAATTTTGGCTGGAGCTAGACATGGCGATTATGTGTGAAGGAGGACAGGGATTGCTGTGGGTAGGGGTGAGCTGAAATTTTAAATAGAAGATCAGAGAAGATCTGAATGAGAAGATGACATTTCAGCAAAGACCTGAGGGAGGGGAGGGAGGTGAACTGTCGTGCAAACAAAGCCAAGTGCCCCTGCAAAGTGTCTACCAGCCCAGCTGGAGCTGGTCAGCAGAGTTTGAAGACCCGGCACTGACCACTGGCATGGGGAATGTGGACAAAAGCCTAACTGGAGTGTGTTCCAGGGACAATAGGACAGGAATTAGCCATAGTGAGTGTAGATAAAGCACGTACAAGTGATTTCGTAACGGAGAACAGAGAAATGGGACTTTAGCCAGAGGATAGATTGGTGACAATTGGCGTCTAGAGTTTCTTTTTCCTTTTTCTTTTTCTTACTATGGGAAAAAGATTTTTGGGGGCTAATGTGCTAATGTACTAATACAGTAGAGAGGAAAACTTGATGCAGGAGAGAAGGGCAGTTTGCCGTGGGAGTGCTACCTTTGTGCAGCTAAGAGGGGGTCTGGTGCACCAGTGAGGGGCTTGGCCTTAGAAGTCTGGAGAGTTTCCACAGAAACAGGAGAGAAGGCAGAGAACGTGGACCCAGCTGCAAGTAGGAGGGTAGACGTGGTGGGAAGCTATAAAGGACAGTACGAGTGTGTGTGACGATGCAGACCTACAGAGGTATGCAGTAAGAAAGAGTAAAATTAACATTATCAGCATACTTGACAAAGGATGCTGGGACATGCAGTTATAATGAAATAATTGATATTTCTTAACTAAATCAGTGCTTTCTAAGATAAGAATAAGGCATATATCTGTACATGATTATAAAAGTGATTATATGTTTAATCCTTAAGAATGACTGAAATTTACTCCCCCAAATTTATCATGGGCTAACTACTTTGCCATTAGACACAATATCAGAGGGAAGTAGATGGTTGAGTAATTAATTATTCAGACTCCAAAGATTATTGAATGTGGATCACTCCATACCAAGACAAATTTAAATAAAATATTTTAGAACACTGTGTCTTGTGTTCTGACTAAATTACTAATTTGTAATCTAAATTTGAAGAGGTGTATGTCTCGTGATTTCGGCTCTAGGTGCATACAAAATAAAGGGGAAGACATGTTACTGATGCTAAGCAGCAAAGCAATTGTATTAAAGCTCGGATGAAAAGGCAGTGTTTCTGACTTTATTATGTGTATTAGTTTGCTAAAGTGGCAATAACAAAATACCATAGACTGGGTGGCTTAAACAACAGTATCTCTGGAAGCTGGAAGTGCCAGATCCAGATGTCAGCAGGCTTGGTTTCTGGCTTATACATGACCACCTTCTCGCTGTGCCCTCAGACAGCCTTTCCTCTGTGTGCCTACTCTTCATCTTCTTAGGAGGACACCATTTCTATTGGATTAGGGCCCAACCCTTGTTACCTTGTTCAACTTTAATGACATCCTTAGAGACCCTATCTCCAAATACAGTCACATTGGGGGTTAGGGCTTGAACTTTAGAACTGGAGGGGACATAGTTGAGTCCACATGTTAGGTTAAAGGTTTTCCACAGGTATGAGTTACTAAAATCTCTTAGGCATTCCCCCCGTTTGGGACACTGGGCTTTTGGCCTGATGGAAACTGTTGATTTCCTTCTCAATGCAATGTTCTCAAAGTATGCCAGGAGGTAGGAGCTTTATGAGCTTCTTTGGACTATTCCATCAGATGACTATCTTGCCATGGTAGAAGAAGTGAGACGGGAGATGAAGGCCGTCACAGAAACAGTGGTATCTTCTATTGGCACATTGTTGGATAGTGTCCAAAGTCCCTACCCTAACATCTTCCACTGTCTATCCCCTTCTGCTTTAGCCTCTTTGTACAAATGCCCCCAAAGCTCCTTCCACCATTCTGTGAACATGCCACATCCTTTCACGACACTGGGACTCTGACCAACGGAGTTACTCTGCCTATAAAAATATCCATCTACTTTTTCACCTAAACAAAATCATACCCATATGCCCAGATCTGGCTCAAATGCACCTCTGTCAAGTTTTTACTGCTCATTCCTCATCTCCAGACAATTAGTTGTTTTATTTCCCATCTTCCCCCACAATCATTTCACTTGGCACACTTGTAGCTGTCTGTTGGCACGGCGGTCTCCTCCGCTTCCCTGCAATCCCTTGAGAGAAGGGATTATGTTTTGTTCCTATTTGTATCCAAAGTCCCTGGTGCAGTTCTTGACACATGATAAAGACTCAGTGTACATGTGAGTAATAAATTTGTAGATGTATGAATGTACAATTCATTCATTCAACAATTGTTTAATGAACCCCTGTATCTTCCAGGTATTGCCAAGGCTCTGGGAATATAAAATGGCAAAGGAGACATAGAGAAAATTTTTCTTACAGAGCTTGGAGTCTGGAGATAGACAGAAAAAGTGTAGGCCAGCAAATGTGAAAATTTTAAATTGTAGTATGTGCTGTTAAGGAAATTACCATTGTTCCAAAATAGAGAAAAATAGAGTGGATCTACTTCTTCTTTTTTTTTTTAATCCTCACCTGAGGATATTTTTGCATTTATCTTCAGATAGAGTGGGAGGGAGGAAGAGAGAGGGAGAAACATCAACGTGAGAGAGACACATCGATTGGTTGCTTCCTGCATGACCCCGACCAGGACTGGGGACCGAACCGCAACCAAGTTATGTGCCCTTGACTGGAATTGAACCTGAGACTCTTTGGTCTGCAGGCTGATACTCTAACCGCTGGGCCAAACTGGCCAGGGCAAGGGGATCTACTTTTAATAGGATGGTCAGGGAAGGCCTTTTTAAGAAGTAACACGTCAGCCGACAGCTGAAGGATGAGAAAACATTAGCAAGAGAATGTTCCAGAGAAAGGCAACACTATGTGCAAAGGTCCTGAGATAGGAAAGAGCTGTTGAAAGAACAGAAAGAAGGCAAGGATGACAAGGGCATGGTGATCAAGAGTAAGATGAGTTGGTCTGAGAGGGAGAAATGAGGTCTGTGCTGGCAGGAACCAACTTTCATGGGTTATGGGAGAAGTTTGTTTTTTAGGGCTGATTGCAGTATGGAACCAACTGATGTTTTATAAAGACCACTCTAGCCACTTGAAGGGAAGAGACTGGAGGAGCAGGAATGGGTGAGGGAAAACACAGGTTAGGAGATAATTGCTGTACTGCAGGGGAGAGATGATGCAGGCTTGGGTCAGGCTGGCAGCAGTTCAGATCAGGGAGAGGAGTCAACAGACTCGAGGAGTAACTGGCTGTGGTAAATGAAGAAGATGAGGAGTCAAGGATGACTTTCAGGTTTCTGACCTCAGCAACAGATAGTGTCAGTTATTTAAAAGGGGAGGCCTAAGCAGAAATAGTTTGGGAGGATGTGGGGAGGATGAAATGGAGAATTCTGTTTTGATCAGTTATACCTAAAGTAAATTCAAGTAGCAGTGTCAGGTGGCTGGTTAGATATATAAGTGTGGAGCTCGGAGGAGAGGATCGGAAGCCATTACTATATTGATGGCATGGAAAGCCATAGAAGAGAATATAAATGAAGGAAGAAGTCTAGAATTAAGCCCTCATTGACTAAAGATTAGTCAATGAACCATTTATAAAGTGGATTTGGGGACGGTAGAGAAGGATGGAGGGAGAGTGACTGAGAATCTATCACATTAGTAATGCAGACCAGAATACGTGAGAAGTGATCCTTTTTCTCTTCTCAATATATATTCTCTTCCATGCCACTCACATTTCATCTCCCAATGTCAACTGTTGCCTCTAGGTTTATATTTCGGTCTTAATATTTCTACTTGCTTGCTGACTATCTCATTTTGGGTATTCCACCAGTACCTCAAATAACAGACTCAATCAAATCCAGCTCGTTTATTCCATCTACCACAGTATTGCTCTTTTTATACTCCTGCTTTCACTGATGGTACTAATATGAGGTGGGTCTGTCATTGAGTCTGCTCCCTCTTGTTCCTTTTTATTTTCCTTGATGAATAAGTTGCCAAATCTTGTTGGTTATGCATCATTAATATTGTTTAATCAGGCTAAGTTTCCATTTGTAAAATATATTCACTTTTCAAAGTATCCACTGTTATTATACATGCTAAAAGTATAAATAAAATTATTTTAATCAACCACAAAACTTATACGCATGTATGCATAACTGATGGACATGGACAACAAAGCTGGGGACAGGGTGGGGGGATAGGGAGAAAGGTGTCAATGAGGATAAAAGGAGAAACATCTGTAACAAAAATAAATTAAAAAAATAAAATAAATAAAATAAAATTATAACTAAAAAAAATATTTTAATCAGAGATTCAGTGTTATTTTTGTAAGAACTATATTTCCTTCATATCTTTCACTTAAAAATTTATCTTTGGAGTAAGATATAGTATGAAGAAAACTTAAGACAGGTTGCAGAGAAATTTAGACTGGCAAAGTCATTCAACCTTAGCAGAAGGATACTTTGGTTCTATTTTTATCATCACCTTTAGGAATGAATCACTGAAAACAGAGATAGAAATAGAGATGGATAGAGATGGACTTGGGCCATCTAATTCGCCTCCTTGTTAGTACAAGGAAGTTTGTTTGTTCTTTATGTCAAATGCCTACGAGATATTGTGCAATAAAAGTCTTAGATTGCAACATTTCAATCATTTTTGTAAGGTGACTAATTATCTTTCAAGTTGCTCTCAGCATTGTTCTCTGAAGTCCTTTCCATGTATCCATGTTATATGAGAGGTATTTCCCTTTCTACGTGGAAATGGCCTAGGATCTAAAAGGGATAAACTCCAATTATTATTTTTTGTAGTAATGATGGGTCTGAATTAAGTCAACATCCCTCTTCATGATCCTTTTTGTGACCAGTGACACACATTTGTGAGATCATTACCCAGAACAAGCAGTGGTCCAGCTTGTTACCATCAGATGATTAGAAATTAACAGGAACCTCTAGGGACTAAACATGCCCTGTGGCACCTTATGCTGCAGATGCATTATTCTAATGGGTTTTCCAACAGAATTCTTGGTGTGGGATGACATCTTCATTCACCCCTATTGCTCTGAGGAGGGAAGAAGTGGATGGGGAGATGACATTTGGGAAAACTATTGTTTTTAAGTTCTTTGATTATTGTTCAACATTTCTCAATGATCTCGTATTTATTTAATCACATAAAATATTTTATGCTCTTTTGAAAGCTATGTTTTGTTGTTTTTTCTAATCATTGACTTCCTATATTCAGTTTTAATTCACCCCCCCCACCCATTTAACTGAAACATTCTTAGGTCTGTAGGTATTATTCCTCCAAGTTCTGTGATATCTGCATATTTCTTGGTTGAGACTCCTCTATAATGCCATTAACCTGCTCCATTCCTCCTCTTCAACATCTTTAATAAAGATGCTAAATGCCTTTGTGCCTTCCCACCGGCCACATTGCTCTTTGCCCCCCAAACGGAATATGCTCCATGGAGCATTGTCCTTTGTTTATAGTGTTTGACATAATTCTTTATCCAGTTGAGTCTATTCTTATTCAAGCCAATTAGTTTGGGCAAGAAAAGTTCACATGATCTAATACATAGGTTTTTAACTGATTTGTGAAACTTCAATTATGTGAATATAGTAATCTTAGCATTTTTCTAAAGTTGTCCCTCGGCAATCCAGAGCATTAATGATAGCTGCTTGTGGAAAGTAACAACATAAGCACTCTACAAATGTTCGAGACCTTGCATGTCATAAGCTACCCATTTCCTTTACAGAGTCCTGATTTGCACTTTTAAGAAGCTGCCACTTTATAATAGTACTTCCCTCTGCCCCCAGGTCGAGTCTGTAAAACTAGAGACTGGACAAAAGGCCGTGCTTGGCTCTGGACCCGAAGAGCGGAAGGCTCTGTCTGACTCAGCATTTCTTACCTGTTACAGAATTCTGGCAACTACCCAAGAGCTGACCCAGAACTGCTTTTCTTAAGAGAATATGTAATTAAAATATAAAGGAGTAGCAGTTTTGAAGCTTATCAGAAATGTTAATGTATGTTCTTGGATTTAGTAAAGTGTGCCAAAAGAAAATAAGAGTTCCTTTGGTCTACAGTGCACATGAACTCAGCATTGCCCCTCCCCCTTTACCATGCACGGGCAAGCATGCCACTGAGAACACTGCCATCCTGTTCTCCCGTGGTGTACTGGGGACCCCTAAAGCCACAGAGATCACAACAGCTGCAATAAATAAAGCATCTATTTAATACATTTTCATGCCAAATATTATTCAGCATTCTTTTGTCCTTGGTTTGATAGAAAACAGCATGGTGAACTTACTACTTCTCCTCTACTACAGTGAGCCCCAAGCATCTATGAAGGATTTAACAATTCAAACCTGCAATTAAGCAAAACCACCATTCCCTCTATTTTAAAATTATTAAGACAATAATACAGAGAACAAAAAAATGTAATAAAGGAAGTCTGTTGTCACTATTGAAGAGTTATTAGAATTAGTACCAGGCTTTTTTATTCTCCTCAGGGAAGATAATGAAAAGCATTCAGAATATGTGTCCATGCAAATGTATGGGTTGGAGGGGGATCTTTAAAAAAAAAAAATAAATGTTACATATGTGGCGATATGAGGAAGAATATTCTTAAGGAATTTCACAGAATTTTTATGTAAAGTCTCATCATACATTATTATGATCTCAGGGATATTTTGTGATATTTACTGAGTCTTCTGAGAGTTCATTTATTCAGGTCATATTTTAAGGAGGAACTTATAAGATTCAGGTCTAAAATATAATTCTGTAATATGCCCAGCTGATCCCATTAAATCCAACCCAAAAAGGAGCCGTATCATGATATGAACAATTCCCATTCTTTGAGTTGCTACACCTCACTTGAAATGCATTCCTTCTGGATTAAAACAGCAATCCCTCTTTGTTCCTCTCTCTAGGCTGAGGTTCAGCTCTGCTACCTGGAAGCACAAAGAGATGCTGTGGAGCAGATGTCCCTCAAGCTGTACAGCGAGCAGTACGCCAGCAGCAGCAAGAGAAAAGAAGAGTTTGCTGATATGTCAAAAGTTCATGCAGTGGGAGGCAATGGGTAGGGAACTATTCTTTTTGTTGTTTTATTCTCACTAATCTCTACTTTTTCAATGATTTTCCACTGGTAGGCGTTAGGCAGGCACTTCCTCCCTAGCTGACAGACAAGAAGAAGCTCAATAGGCTAGGTAGGCCTTTATGTTCTTTCCCATTCCTGCTAGAACTGGAGACTATGGGTTTGACCAGCCTCTGTCACCTAACACAGAACTTCCTGACTTTGTTATGATGCATTTAAAAACAGCCTTGTGACTTGACGAGGGTTAGTGTGACTATACTATGCCTATAGTATTGGTGGTTTTGTTTTAGAAATGTATTTTTCAGGGTATTTTCTCCTTTTTAATCGTAACCATTTATTTTAAAGTTTGTCTAAGGATCTTTTAAACACCAGATCCTCACTTGAAACTTGGTAGAACATAATTTTCCTGAAAAATGTTGATATTTAATAATTGTTTGGACCGTGGGCTAGCCAATTTGCTTCACATAGTCAACTGGAATAACAGACTAGCACTTGCATTGTCCCGGGGAAGTGAAAGGCCCCAACAGCGTCAGTGACCCATCAGCAATTGAATTCGGCCCGAGACATACGGCTGCGTTTTATTATACTGACTACCCATCTACTGAATAATTGTCATGCATTCAGATATGTCCAATGACTTTTAAGTGATGCAAACATTGTGTGTATGTATATAGATATTTTTTTATGTCTTTTCTGGCTTAATTCTAATATTTAGTAGGTGAAAATTGAAGAGTAGAAGAGTAGTAATGAAGTTTAATTATTTCACTAGATAATAATTATACTCATAAAAATGGAAACAGGAACTTATTTTACTTTTATACTTGAGCCAGACAACCAAGGGGAGAACTGTTCTCCCAACTCTGTTACATATTAATAGCATCTTATTACCCTATAAGGTGTAACTCTAGCTAAAATATTCCCTGAAAAGGCAGGCAGAAAATAACTCTTTTTATGCACTTGTTTGCATTTTTCTTTTAAGTACTTATACTTGTTTTTTAATCCTCACCTGAGGACACTTTTCCACTGATTTTTTTTTTAGATAAAGTGGGAGGGAGGGAGGAAGAGAGAGAGAGAAATATCAATATGAGAGAGACACATTGATTCATTGCCTCCTGGACAACCCCAACCAGGGCTGGGGATCAAACCTGCAACTGGGGTACGTGCCCTTGACTGGGAATTGAACCCAAGACTCTCTGGTTCATAAGCCGATGCTCTAACCACTGAGCCAAACTGGCCAGGGCTAAGTACTTATACTTTTGACTGGACTTTAAATCCTCATATAAATGTTTGGGATAAATTAAGTATGCTGATTACAATCTTGTCTTGGGATATAATCCAGGGTCCAAGAATACAGGAAAAGGATCAGAGTCATAATTCTGTTTAGGAATTGAGAAATAAATTTTTAAATTTACTTATCTATATAATTTGTTGCTCTGTCAGGAGTTTCTTAATCTATAGACATGTCACATATATATTTGATTGCTCTTATATAATTCAGTAGACATTTATTCACAAGAAGAAAGCATAGAAGCAAATAAGAAAGAAAAGGTTAAAACTTGGAGCATGAACAATAAGCTGTTTTGAGGCCTTAATGTGCTTTAATTTCTCTAAATGCCTAAATAGTCTCTGGTGTACATGCAAGCACAAACATTAGGTCACATTTTCATGTTTTCTAAAAGCCCTGGAGATCGAACGGGCACCACGTGCTTCTGACCTCAGATTCCAAGGACCTAACCTGAGTGCTTACTCTGGGCTCCACAGATCATAAATCTGCCCTGGGAATTGCTTAGTTAACAACAAGCATTGTTCAGTGAAGTGGGAGTAGGTGAACTTGCCTGATATCTTTTGTTTATGCTCCTTGGGGTGCTGAAGGCTGTGCATTGTGCAGAAATTTAAGAGTGTGCTGAAGAAAAAGCAGCTATTTAATACTAAGGACAAAAACCATATACTCTTTTCTATTTTCTGTTTACATACAGAAAAGCATTGTGTGAGAAATGCATGTGGGTGAGGTTATCTGGGTTGTCCTGCCCCCAAGAGTCTTTGCTCCCACAGTCAAATCCTAATTCTGAAACTTAAGGACATAGCCTTGTAAAATTATCTGCTCCATGACACGCACATTTCATTAACGGTTTCTTTTGTAACATAGACTGATCATTGTTTCCCTAAAGCGATTGTGGGAATAGTGTGGGCTTTCTAGGGTCTTCATTCCATATGCAGATATCCAATCTACTGAAGAGAAAATTAAGTTAGTGATACAACTCATATATTTTTATTTCCTTCCTGTGTCTACATGCATGCTAAGAAGAGTACGTAGTTGAAAAATGTACAAGACTACTCTAGCGAAGCCTCAGATGCTAGGTTGAATGATAACTTTAAATTTCTAAGAATTTTACACAACCAAAGTATCATTTAGAAAGGAATTACCTCTCTGGTGTGACAGAAAGGTATGTATCAAGGTGATAGAACACAGCTCATATACAACTATACACTTCCTCTTTAGCAGCCATGAATAGGTGTGGTTGGAAGATTTCCCCAAATACATGTGAGGCTGTGTGAGCTGTAGTAACAGGTGTGTTCACCTGCGGGAGACATTTGGCACTGGCTCCAGCATTGCGAAGAGGGACACCATGGCTTCCTGAGGGGTATGCAATGTGTGAGTCACCCAGCAGCATTCTCTAAGAGAGCAGGGCGGTGCTTTTTGATTCCTGCCAATTTGAATGAAATTGTTTATAGATTGTTTTGTTTCTTTCATTCAATAAATATTAATTGAAGACCTACTACGTGCATGGCATGATGCTCAGAGCAGAGTTTGTTAAGAACACCTACATTTTATATATTTTGTAAAGTATAACCCTCTTTTTTTTCCCCCCACCACTTCTTTCTACAACAAGGTTGTCTGAATTCATTTTTTAAATGAATTTCAAAGTTGCTGTTGAATTCATTAAGTAGCATCCTACTTTCTGTCAAGACTTAGTATAGATTATAAACTATGTCTTTTTTTCAGTTTATAAATAATAGACCTGGGAGGCAAAAAGACTGGGTGACTGGCTTGTCCAGGATGATAGTGTAAAATGAAGCTAAGACCTTGACTCAGAACCCTCGGTCAGAATGCACTGGACAATCCATAAGTCACGCTTTACCCTCTCTCTGAAGGATTTTATTTGGACCCTTGATACACATTTTCCCCCCTAAATTCCATGTTGTGCATATTCCATACTCTATGAAAATTGAATTATGGTATCTTCCTACTATGGAGACGTGCAAAGACTCTTAAGAAGATTTTGTTAAAGCCACAAGGAAGTTTGGGCAAAAACATTGCAAAATAAGCTTACGTGAAAACAAAATTGACTCCATTCATTAATTTGACAAATAGTGTTGTGTACCTCCTATATGAAGTACAGAAATTAAAAGGCAAAAATAAAATGGTTCCTGACCTTGAGAGACTCACAATTTGGTAGGAGGAGCCAGACCTATGAACAACATGGAATAAAAGATCACAGATTCTGAGTTAACCTGCCTGGGGTTAGGGGTGGGGCTCATGGAAGGCAGAACTCAGTTCTTACTGCGGTGGAAGTGAGTTGAAGCAAGTCAGGAAAGACAGCACAGAGAGAGGACTGGGACTCAAGATGATTCTTGAAAGAAGGCAAGGTCAGGGTGGAGCTTTTCAGATTAATCTGAACAAACATTTACTGAGCATCTACAAAGACAGATCACAGTCTCTGCCTTCATGAAATATACAGTCTAGCAAGACAGTGCGGTATGTATTAAGCCGCTGTTGGCCTGTGCAGTGAGAGGAGGGGAAGCATAAGGTGATGGGGGAGTTCAGAACAATTGGGGTGGGCTCCATGAGACAGGGCTGTGTCTCTTGTATTTAGCACACAAGGGAGCAAAGGTCTGGAATCATCAAACTGCCTGCCTTTCCATATGACTGGAGAACAGGGTAGAAAGTTGGAGGCTGTGTGAAAAATAAGGCTTGGAAAAAAGGGGGAAGTCCAGATCCTGGAGTTAATCATTGAGTTCATGGTTCTTAACCAGGATAGTGCATCAGGATCACCAGTGGAGCTTTTAAGCTGAAAATACCTGACCTCCCCACCCCAATGAAAATTCTGATCCAGTAGGTAGGAGTGGGCCAAGATATGATTATGTTCTAATGCTTACTTCCAGCTGTAAACCATTGCTCTCATGGTTTTCAAAATATACTTTCTGGACCCAGCAACATCCACATCTCCTGGGAATTTCTTAGACATGCCAATTCTGGGCCCCACTCCAGCTCTACTAAATTGGAATGTCTGCGGGTCCAACAATCTTCCTTTAACAAGTCCTCCAGGTGATTCAGATGCAGTTTGAGAAACACTGCTTTAGTCTTATAGATTTTAGGTTAAAAATGAATGGAGAAGGAATTAAGAAGTACAAATGGGTAGTTACAGAATAGTCCTGGAGATGTAAAGTACAGCATGGGGCATGTAGTCAATAATATTACAGTAACTATGTATGGTGTCAGGTTAGTACTAGTTTTACTGGGGTGATCACCTAGTAAGTTATGTAATGTCCAATCACTGGGTTACACACCTGAAACTAATATGTTGTATGTCAACTGTAGTTGAAAAATAAAAATATATTTTAAAAAAAAGAAATTAATGAAGAATGCAGAGACTGAATTAGAACCTAAATCCCGAAAGAATCAATAAACAATGGATGAGAAGAATGATGCTGCATTTGCTGGTTCAAAGAGAAAGAAAATAAGAGGCTTTGCATTGCACTGATTTTGGTGTCATTCAACATTTACTATTTATTGAGCTACTATTAAGTGCAGGCTTTCATAGGCACTGGGGATATAGAGACGATGGGAGACAAAGGGTGACAGATGTAAGTAAATCAGAAAGGTCTTCCAGGGGAAGTCTCAAGGAGAATGGCTCAGAGTCAGAAGTGACAAGAAGAGTGTTTCTCCCAGGGGTGGCAGAGTGTACAAACAGCTAGAACCACTAAAGGATGCCCATCATGACTAGATTGGCAGTTTTTCATCAATGTCCTGGCAGCACTGTGGAGAATAGATTGTCAAGGACAAGACTACACAGTGCTTAGTTAACAGGCTATTCTAGTCATGCAAGTGAGAAATAGGACCCGAGCTAAGATAGCAGCAATGGGAACTGAAAGAAGGCAGTTGAACTGATAGGCCTTGGGCACCAGAGTGGTTACCAGTACTTTAGAATGTTTCATGTTTACGCACTCTGGCAGATGGATGTCATTCACTGAGGTGGGAAATGCACAAGTGGGGAAGAAGCTGAGTATAGTTCTTTTGCTGGTCTGTGGAAGCAGGTCTGAAGCGTAGGAATGTTTTGGGGTCCTCAACCAGCAACAAGGGCAGTGTGGTGACTATGGGTAGAGAGGCTGAGAGGTAGGAGATGACCTTTTTGGCAGTCTATTCTCCCCTCTCAGGTGGACGTAAAATTATCTTTAAGAATGCTTAAAGAAATAGGAAATCTTAACAGACCAATTACCAATTACAATGTTAAAGACATTGAATCAGTAATCAAAAACCTTCCAACGAATAAGTCCAGAACCAGATGGCTTCCCTGGTGAATTCTACCAGTCATTCGAAGAAGAATTATTACCAATCCTTCTCAAACTATCCCAAAAAATAGGAGAGAAGGGAATTCTTCTAAACTCATTTTATGAGCCCAGCATTACCCTGATACTAAAAGCAGTCAAGGACACTACAAGAAAAGAAAATGACAGGCTAACATCCCTAATGAACACACATGCAAAAGCCTCAACAAAATATTAGCCAACGAAATTCCACAATATATTAAAAGAATCATACACCAGGATCAAGTGAAATTTATTTTAAGGATGTAAGGATGGTTCAATATTCACAAATCAGCCAGTGTGATGTATAATATTAATAAAAAATTATATGATCATATCAGTAATGCAGGAAAAGCATTTGACAAACTTCAACATCCATTTATGATAAAAAGTCTCAACAAAGTGGTTATAGAGGGAACATCCCTCAACATAAAAAAGGCCATATATGACAAGCCCACAGCTAACATCACACTCAATGATGAAAAGCTGAAAGCTTTTTCTCCAAGATCAGGAGAAAGACAAGATGCGCATTCTTGCCACGTCTATTTAGCACAGGATAGAAAGTCCTAGCCTAGCAATTGATAAAGAAAAGGAAGAGGGGGAGGTGAAAGAGGGCATAGAGGGGATAAACGGTGTTGGAAAAAACATTTTTTTAATTAAAAAAAAAAAAAAGATGGGGAGAGAGTCACCAAAGCTAATAAAAGCAATCAAATGTTGTAGGCGCTGTGCTAGATACCTGCATAGGGATATGGGAACCCAACAGAAGCAGTTGTCAGTTCTACTTGGAAATGCCAGGAGAAGCTTCATGCAGGGAACTGAATCTGGAAAAATGAGCAAGTGGGTATGTACCAGGCAGCTAGGCATTCACATTCTCCAGAAATATTTTGCTGGTTAGTTCCATGTGCACTTGGATGACCAGCAAATCCTTGAGCCCGTCCCACCCCTGTACCCTTTTGTATTTGAGAATATTGTATCATCAGGATTTTTAAAGTGGAGTGTGTGAACCAATTCATGTGTCTCTCTCGTATCAGTGTTTCTCTCCCTCCCTCTCTCTCACTCTATCTAAAAATCAATGGAACAGTATCCTCGGGTGAGGATTAACAATGAGAGAGAGAGAGAGAGAGAGAGAGAGAGAGAGATTGTCATATATAAATACAATGGAATATTATTCAGCCATAAAAAAGAGTGAAATCTTGCCATTTGTGACAACATGAATGGACCTGGAGAACATTGTGCTAAGTGAAATAAATCAGAGAAAGACAAACATTGTACGATCTAAGACAAAACCAAAACCAAACCCAAAAATAAAAATATTAAAAAAATCTAAAGAAGTAAATAATGCTTATTTATTTTAGAAAGTCTGGATAACCGGAAAATTTTTATTTCAGTTAGAATCTTTCCTGCTGTATTATACAAGTCTTCCAAAATAAAACACTACATCATTGAGAATTTCAGGTCGTATCTTAATTGGCAGGAATTGAGGGCTACAGTTTACTATTATTTGGGGTCTTAAAGCTGCAGGTAAAAGCTTCTGACCCTAGTAGAATATATTAGGTCTGCTCAGATTGCTTTCACTGTAGTCTAAAGTCATAAAGGAGGAGAGAGAGCTTACTAGATAAAAATTAAAGACTAGAATTGAAGTTGGCACTCTGCTACTTCTTAGCTGTGTGATTGGGACCCTTAACCTCCCGAAGATGCAATGTCTCAGTCTGTAAAATGGAAATAGCTATCCCAGTCTACTTCACATGCTTTCTGCAGCACAGAAATACAATAATTGATAAGAAAATGTGTAAAATACCTGAAATGTAGTAGAAATGTGAAGAATCAGTTAGTGAAATATACATTGAGCAACAACTATGTTGCAGGGTGTGCTATGAAATGCTAGAAAAGAAAAAGATACATGAGACAATCTCCACAGTCCTCAGTCTAGAGAGGAAGAAAGGCACTCAGCTGCATCCTTATGAAACTATGGTCAACATTCAAGATAGATAGTGTTATGGGCGAACTAGGAAGCCCACCTAATCTAGCCTGGCTAAGAATCAGGGAGGGTTATGGGACGAGAGAACATCTGAGGAGACTTAAAATATGCATAGATATTAGCCAAAAGAAAAAGGTTGGTTATAAGAAGAGTAAGGATTTCAGCCACAAGACAGGAACTATGTAGGGTATGTGTGTGTGTGTGTGTGTGTGTGTGTGTGTGTGTGTGTGTGTTGAAGGTTACTATAAATAATAATTTGATGATGTTGAAACAAAAGGGCATGGAGATGTTTCCTGACTCTGGTTGGGAATCCCAAGGCAGTTCTTAGAGACTTCTGCTCTTGTGATAAAGTTCTAGAAGATACCTCAGTCTCATCAGCCATATGCCAGGCTTCCTCTGGCTTTGGGTGAATTTGGACAATGTCTACAGATGGAGATGTAGCCATGGCTTATATCCTCTATCTAAGAATTTAGGAGTGATTCACCCCTTATCAGGCAAGGTTTCAGAGTAAATTTTACTCCTAAGTCTGAGTAGTATATGTAGGTTATTCCCAAGCACAACAGGCTGAACTAAATAAACTTTATTTTTTCTCTAATAGTTTATCGATTCTGAGAGGGAAGAATGGAGAAGGAAAGTGAGAGTGCAACATAGATGTGAGAGCACATTGATAGGCTGTCTCCTGCATGCCCCCTACTGGGATCAAGCCTGAAACCCAGGCATGTTCCCTTAATGGGCAAATTCCTGGTGCACAGGACGACGCCCAGCCAACTGGGCCGCACTGGCCAGGGCAAATAAACATTAAATAGACAAAAGGTTACAAGTTTGGCAAGAAAAATGAATCCACTTTTGTTTAGGAAAAAAAGCACCTCTGGACCAGTGTGAAAGCATGCACACACAAATATATATAAAACATCCCCAAAGAGACATGATATTGACAAATGAAAACAAATAAATCACTATTTAAAATATTGCCTGATTAAAGATCAAATTTGATTCTCTAAATTAAGCATTAAGATACACTGACCATAACCACCTGGGAAGGGATAGAATCACTTTGGATTTTGCTGCTTCGAGTTGATAATGTTGGTTTTCTGTTCAGCAACAGGTCAAAAGTAGTATCTTCATGCAGTTGAATGAACATTCATATTGATTCATATTCTCTCTCTCTCTCTCTCTCTCTCTCTCTCACACACACACACACACGCACACACACACACACACACTGGCCATTTTGAATTTCTCTTCAATGGAACATTGCTACATAAAATATTTTCTTTTAGGTACACACCAGCCATGAAATGAAGTACTGTCTCTTACATGTGTCAATGTTGAGAACGCTCTTGCAAATAAATCACTAGACAACCCAAAGAAATCTTATTTCCATCATGCCTTTCTACTTCTTCCCAAACACTTGACCTATCTCAATTTAATTAATAGCTGATCAATGTTCAATTCAGGGCTTTTTGCCCCTTCTCTTATACTGTGGTGTTATTATTCAATAGTATGATTGCAATGCAGCATGCAGTTAAAAGGAGCAAACAGTGCCTGGCTACCTCCTGGATAACTGCTGTTCTGTGCACTATGTAATATTAAAATAGGTCTTTCCGGGTAAAAAAAAAAAAATGTCACCTATAGAAATGTATTCATTTGGGGTCATGGTATTATATACCCTTTTAGCGTGCAAATACATTAAACTAATTTTAGACCTAGACAGTCTTACACTTTAGTGATCTAATGCCAAGAAAGGGCAAACCAGAGAGGTCGTGATATACTTTCTGGGGAAGTATTACTTCAAAGTTAGCAGTAAAGTCATACATATATATCAATTCCATCTTAACAATGCTCAATTTCTGTCCTGCTCTGGAGCATTGGTAGGGCCCACTGAAGAGGGAGAGAGGTGCTAACAGGAACAATGAGAGGGTACCTAAGACAAACCTAATCCACCTCATTTCCATGTACAGAGCTTAACTCTTTTCTTTAAAATCCACTTTTTATTAATTCCCCCACTCATTTACAAAGGATTTGAGTCAAATTACAAGGATATTTATAATAAAATGGAATAAATGTTGACTGAAGCTAGGCAAGAATAAAATGTGTGAGAAAACAAGCAAATGCAGATTCTATGCATATCATCAAGAACACTATCTTTGGCTCTACGCTTTCCACACCCGAAGAAAAGAGTGAAATCTCATCCATCAGAAAATTCATAGCATCCGAAGATTAAAAATAGACCTAGTGGAGGGAGGTCAGCTTCTTATGCCATTGAATCCTGAGAGGAATTTCTCCTGTACTCCTTTAAAGAGAAGACTGGCATCTGTGATACTGCATCCCTGTGGACAAACCAAATTCCCAAGGCATTATTTTTATGTAGGCTGCAGAAGGGATGTTAACACGTAATTCAGTAAGAGCAGTTCTACAAGTAATAAAACCTTATAGTCTGAGCATAGCGCGCTCTGGGCAGGGTCAGCATCAATGGGTGAGATAGACAAAGTCATCTTGGGACAGGTCTCTATATTCCTTCTTTACCAGGCTTTTGTTAGGGACTGGGCAGCAGAGAGTTATTTCCAGGTGATCTACCTCCTGCCCTAGCCCTGAGGGTAAATATTCTCTATTGCCTATTAAATCGTTGAAAACCAGTGAGGCTTAGGGTGGGGTAGTCCTCTCACAAAATGGTGAGATTGCCAACCCACAGTACTGTGCAGGTAAGCAAGTCAGTCCAGTCCCCTCCAACACACAGATAATGACAGAAGACGGTTTATGTTTTGTTTTGTTTTTAAACATAGCTCTTGCTTTGTCTTCTGAAGCACAGTTTTTCCATTTTCGTTAGAATCACTGCCTACTTTAAATTCTTCAGAATGTTTTCCCAGCTTTTTGGCCAGAACTTCGTCCAGCATATTATCTGAAAATTTAGACAACGGTTTGACTCCCTGACAGCCTGACAGAATTCTCCAAATACATTCAGCCATCAACACTGATATTTCTAATTTTATGGCTAATCTTAGAGGTTAGCTTTTTTTTTTTGATTTATGGCTTTTATTTCAATAACAAATTGTTTATGAACAGATGGTACATGGGTTCATTAGAAAGTGGGGCCAGTCATTAACCAGTTTGTAGGGTCGACTTTATTTTTCTTAGACATTTTCACATGTACGTGGGTATATATGAGAACTGAGAAAATTACTGCTGGAGAGAACTCCATATTCCTTTTTATTTATTAATGGCAAAGGCAGCCTGTTTTTCTCATGAGGAAGTCGCTCATGAATTTTCATTCAAAATAGTAAATTAGTGTCCACACTTTAATATGTTTAGAGTGGAAAGGGATTTTACATGCAACTGTGCACATCCGAGTCCACGTCTGGAAAGCCAAATTTTGTTCTCTAATGATATGATGATTGAGCAAGGTGCCACTGTTGTAGCTCCCTTCTGTGCTTACACGCCACGCGGAGTGGAGGATGACGGGAAGCTGATCTAGTATTAGTATTTTACGTCGGTAAAATTATTAAACTACATTTTTACAAGATTTTGTTACCAGTTCCTCTAGTGTCGTTTTTGAAAACCAGAGGCAGACTTCCTTGAGCAAATACTGTGAACAGTGACTACTTAGTGAATATTTGAGGAAAGAATCAATATGCTAAAGAAGCTAGGAAAATTGGATCATTTAATAGAAGTCCCAATATAGACAAGCTGGTATTTCAGGAACCAGTCTTGTGTTTTGGGATGTGTTGGTATGAAATGAACCTTTAAGCATACAAAAGATGGATTCTTAAATGCTCCAAAATATGTATTACCCGGCCGTAGGTTGAAAAACAATAAAAACTGCAAGACTTTTTAGTATTATCTTTTCTTTAACCAATAATTGCTCTATTTTGATGATTTCTTCATTTGGTTGTCTGTTTTAATGAAAATTCCTTAGTGGGCCAAGCTGAAACCTCATATATTCACACACACCTCCCATTGATTTCACGTGGGTAAAACTTTATCTTTTAAGCAAAGTTTAAGTTGAAATGTTCAGTTAATGATGCTCACATTAAATACCAAAGGCTGAATGCATTTATGTATTCAAACACTTAGCTAGTCAAACATAACTCCCATTGGGGTTTAGATGAAGGATTATTTCCTAAACTATACCAGCCTCACAAATAATATATTGCTATCCAATATGCAGAAAAACGATACTAAATATGCTTGTTAGTATTTTACTTCTGTGGTGTAAAGGACTTAGAATTTGCTTAACCTTAAAAAGGCAGAGAAAATGGTAGACAAGATGTTGGGAAATACTTTTGGCAATTACTCGTAGTAGTGGACTCAAGCTTAGAAATAAACACAAGAAAAATCACACATTTATTTTTCCATAGTCTTGTCCTTATCTCTATTAGATTCTCAGACTACAGAATAAATACATTATAATTTTACATTTGTCTAACAAAACTGTCTTTGAGTTAGAAGACTTTTTCTCCTCATAACATGACTAAGCTTTTAAACCTTCTAAAATGGGAATATTATACTACAAGAGAATGTCCAATTCTTTTATTGGGGACCCTTGAGGTACGTGGCATTTAAATGAAAAGTATCCAAAAGAATACCATTTTTGTGATGTGTTTGCTCTGTAACACTTTCATAGAGTAAATATGAGTTTGCTTTGTACAATTTCATAGAGAACATAACATATTCATAGAGTACTGAAAGGTATGTTTTGAGACCTTTTAACATGCAGGAGATTATATATTTGAGTGAATGAGTTGATATAAACCCAAGCACAATTACAAAGAAAATTTTATGAGGAAAATCCCTCCAAAAGAGTAGTTCCCATTGTCATATCCCTGATAAGATTCTGAGCTACATGCCAAAATTTCAATCCCCTCTTTCTTCCATCTTGAAAGAGAAACTAGAATCACCAGGAATTCAAGAAAAGAACCTGGTTTGGAATTCAGCTGATAGAATCGGCATATTCTTCAAAGGGGTATAGAACTGTTAACTAGTTTCATGCTCCCCTTGATAAATTCACTCATCTATCATCTTTTTTTGCTGTTCTTTATAGCAGCTGTCATTTTTCCTGGAAGACATTGTGTTTTATAAAACCACTTGAAAAACACTTAGCACACCTTTGCAGGTAATATAAACATAAGAAAGTAAAAAATGCTTGTGTAAGAATTTTCCTGATATAATTAGCACATGAAATTATGGTCATTTCAGAAGGTTTCAAAAGAACCAACAAAGAAATTCCAGTAATTAATTGCTGATTTGCTACAAAGTTATAGATTTGATTTCCCTAAATTTAGGAAACTGTCCGGTCTTTTCTAAGCTGTGAATGAACACATGGCCAAGAATCTGAAATCAGACACAAATGTTTTAAAAAATGTTTGTGTCTTCAGTATTTGAACCTCCTGAGAATTTGTTGTTTGGAAAACACCGGTGCTCATTCTATACCAGTGAAGCGACATCATGGAACCAAAGCGCTTCCTGTATCTCACAAACTCAAGCCTAAGTATTCTCAGCTGGGATGAAAATAGACTCGACTGGAGAAAGCACGAGTACGGGACCTGTGCTAGGTTTATTCACCATTTGCAGGTCTCCAGTGTAGACTATCTGAGAAGGAGCCTGAGGTGCATTGAACAAGAAATGGCTCTTGTTCTGTAAGGAGAGGAATAGGAGGGAGCGGCTAAATGGATATAAAGGCACAGGAAAGAGCCAGTGAAAATGTTTCCATTGTTCTGAACATTTGATCATCCTGTGTCTATTTTTCATTTGTTTAAAATCGATTTCTAAATCTCCTTTAATTTTCACTAGAGAAAGGGGCAGGATGTAAAAGGAATAGGAAGGCACCTCAGATGAACTGAGAATCTACTGCATCTAACCATTCTAAGCAAGCAAATGTACCGTTATCATATACTGAAGGCAAAATCCCACCTTCAGAACGAGTGAAGAAGCCTGTCAGTGGTGCGCTCATTGCTTTGGAATTGGCATTTGGGGATGAGATACTACTATCTCTGTGTCTGACTGTTCTGAAGTCATCCTTGCCCTACTAAAGGTTTTTGGTTTTATTATTTATAGTCAGTCATCATCACTCACCAGGTACTATGGTGAGCACCAGGGATAGAAAAATAAATTCATCCCTTGCCCTTTAATGGTTTAGCTATAATCAAAGTTTCTTTTTATCATAAACATATGGAAAATAAACCAGGCTTTTTTATTTTCTCTTACTGACTGATAATTTTTATGAGACACATACTTTCCTGGTAAAGCAAGAAAAAAGCTTGCTTTAAGTTCAGGCTCTTAAACATAGTGCTTATTATGGTCTCCCCTAATAAATTAACATTCTCTTTAAGGAACTGTTCTTGGGATGAATGCTGTTTTTCAGATTTCCTATTCTTCTCTCTTCTTTTGGACAAGCATATTGTCCAAAAAATCATATAGGGGGCTTACATGACCTTGTGATTCTGGGATGCAGTAAGGTCCCCTCTCTTAATGTGGTCCATGAGTGCAGGCGGGCTGGGTTCATTGAAATGAGTCTTGTCCTGGACATTATGAGGTTGCCTCCCACAGAGGGCTATGACTGTGTTATTTCTTGGCTTGGTCAGGAGGTATTTCCTGATTTTAAAGCCTCATCTCAGCCCTCACTGGTCCTGCTAACTCTCTGAGGTCTGGCTTCAGAGCACACCTCTTCCCCTGCTCTCCTTGGAGGTCACTGTGCAGTGGCTCTGCCAAGTTCACCAGCTGAACTTCCGGAAACCTTGGGCGAGGGGGGCTTGAGAGAACAGGGTAGCAAAGGGAGTCCTGACCACAGATCTCTCTCTGACTGCAGCATCCCCACTCCAGGTTACTGTGAGGACACTGAATAAGGCGATCGCTTCCCAGACTTCCTAGCGGGAAATAGGACTGACATCCTTGCGCTTTTGGCTTTTCCTTCAACCTGTCTCAAAGATCTTTTCTGTAGGTCCTAGTCCAAGCAATGGGAGGACACACATCTGAGCCCATGTTCCTCTCGCCTTTATTTCCTTCTTATTCCCCAAGTTTACTGAGATGGAAGGGGTGAGCTTTTTCCTTCCTTTTCCCTTTCCTTTTAATATTCCACTGAATCATAATCTCCCAATTTAGGAGCTGGCATTCCACCTTTCCCTTGTTTTTATGGTTAAAATGTGGGAGGGTACAAGGAGAGAGAAGTGATGACCATAATTCAGGAGGTATTTCTAAATTATTGTACCTGTCACATGAACAAATGCTTATTAGTCATTCTTTATTAATCACAAAGTTAAAGAAGAAAGCCTGATGGTTTATTTCTCTCTATTACTGGGTCCTTTTTTGTTGTTTTTTTTAGTACTTTGAAATGTATATTTGCAGATTTCACATGTATGCTGCAAGTTCTTGCCATTCAAAGTGAGGTCCATGACCAGCAGCATTGGCAGTTGCTAACATTTGTTAGAAATGTAGAATCTTGCCCTGGCCGGTTTGGCTCAGTGGTTAGAGCGTCGGCCTGCGGTCCAGAGAGGCCCGGGTTCGGTTCCCGCTAAGGGCATGTACTTCGGTTGCAGTTTGTCCCCGGCCCTGGTTGGTCGTGCGGGTGGCAGCCACTCAATGTGTCCCTTTCACATCGATGTTTCTCTCTCTCTCTCTTCCTCTCTCTACCTCCCACTCTATCTGAACAAAAAATGAAAAAATGTCCTCGGGTGAGGATAAAAAAAAAAAAAAAAGAAATGTAGAATCTCAGGCCCCACCCTAGAACTACTGATTCAGTACTAGCATTTGAATGAGATCTTCAGGTATGTTCTAGGCACATTAAAATTTGAGAAGCCCTGCTCTAGGCCACCATAGACTTACTGAAGGTTTTGGCTGCATCAGCTGTACCCATCATCGGCATTCAGTAAACATTTATTAATCAGCTCTACATGTTAGCCAGTGACGATCCTTCCCTTGGGTACTTATGGTCCTAATCAAGGATCTTTATAATTATGGTAAAGTAATTAAAATAAAATAGGCATTTCTAAGTCTAGTCTTCCATCACCAGATACACCTTAATTTTTTTTTGACAGATCTATTAAGTTGTAAGTTATGAAAAGTGGATGTTCATTTTCTTGGAAAGCAATCATTTAATATATAGAGACATCAACAAAGTGGTAATAAGATACTCACTTGATAAATGCAGATTCATACCTGAGGCTGCTGCTTCACTGGTATGGATAGGTTTTTAAAAAATTAATTAATTATTATTTTACATTTTTCAATTACAGTTGACATACTATAGCCTATTAGTTTCAGGTATACAATCCACTGGCATTATATTACTTACTAAGTGATCTTCCTGATAAATTTCGTACCCAACTGACACCATACATAGTGATTACAGTATTATTGACTACATTCCTTATGCTGTACTTTATATCCCTGTGACTACTCTGTAACTACCAATTTATGCTTCTTAATCTTTTCACCTTTTTTACTCATTCAAACCCCCATCCCATCTGGCAACCGTCAGTCTGTTCTCTGTATCTATGAGTCTGTTTCTGTTCTGTTTGTTCATTTATTTTGTTTTTTAGATTCAGTTGTTGATAGATATGTATATTTATTGTCATTTTATTATTCATATTTTTTTTATCTTTTGTTTCTTCTTCTTCAACAAGACCCTTCAACATTTCATGTAATACTTGTTTGGTGATGATGAACTCCGTTAGCTTTTTCTTATCTGGGAAGCTCTTTATATATCCTTCAATTCTAAATGATAGCTTTGCTGGGTAGAGTAATTTGGGTTGTGGCTCCTTGCTTTTCATCACTTTGAATATTTTTGCCAATTCCTCTAGCCTGCAAAGTTTCTGTTGAGAAATCAGCTGACGGTCTTATGGGAGCTCCCTTGTAGGTAACTAACTGTTTTTGTTTTGATGCTTTTAAGATTCTCTCTTTGTCTTTAACCTTTTGCATTTTCATTATGATGTGTCTTGGTGTGGGCCTCTTTGGGTTCATCTTGTTTGGGACTCATCAGTTAAGCTTCCTGGACTTGTATATCTATTTCCTTCACCAGGTTAGGGAAGTTTTCTGTCATTTTTTCACATAGGTTTTCAACTTCTTACTCTCTCTCTTCTCCTTCAGGCACACCCATGATGAGAATGTTGGTATGCTTGAAGTTGTCCCAGAGGCTTTTTATATTTTTCTCATTTTTTTGGATTCTTTTTTCTTTTTGCTGTTCTGATTGGGTGTTTTCTGCTTCCTTATCTTCCAAATCTGTGATTTGATTCTTTGCTTCATCTACTCCTCTGTTGAATCCTTGTAATATAGTCTTCATTTCAGTTAGTGTACTCTTCATTTCTGACTGGTTCTTTTTTATGGTTTCTAGTTCCATTTTAATGTTTCCTATCTCTTTGTTGAAGTTCTCACTAAGTTCATCTACTCTTCCCCTAAGTTCACTGAGCATTCTTATAGCCAGTGTTTTGAACTCTGCATCTAGTAGATTGCCTGTCTCCATTTTGTTTAGTTCTTTTTCTAGAGTTTTGTTCTGTTCTTTCATTTGGGACATGTTTCTTTGTCTCCTCATTTTGGCAGCCTCCCTGTGTTTGTTCCTATGTATTAGGTAGAGCTGTTATGTCTCCCAGGCTTGGTAGAGTAAACTCACGTAGTAGGTGTCCTGTAGGGTCCAGTGACACAGCCTTTCTGAAATGGACACTCTGGGAGCACCCCCTGTGTGGGCTTTGTACTCTCCTGTTGTAGTTGAGCCTTGATTGCTGTTGGCACTTCAATGCGAGGCATTTACCTCCAGACCAATTGGTTGCAAGGACAGGCTTCAATCATGGTGGAGGATCAGCTGTGCAGGGGCCGACCCCACAGAATAGGACTTACTTCAGTGGGGCTCTTATGCTCGCTGAGTCTGTCCTTTGAGTGTGTCATTTGTGGAGGTGGTTGGATGGTGCCTTGATGGGGTCTGAAGCTGTCCACTGGGTGCACTGGCTCTGGAGCCTCCCAGGAGTGCAGGCCAAGGTCAGCCACCACCTGTGTTCTGCCTGGGGCCACCCAGCATGAGCTACAAAATGATCTGCAGATAGTTGCTACTTGTGCTGGACTTGGAGGTGCCTAGGGGAGGCCAACATGCAATCCAAGGCTAGCTGCCACTATTGCCAGGCCCACGGCCACTTAGAGAGAGGTATAGGGCACATGTTGGCCAGAGGCTGCTTGTTTGAGAGATTTTAGGAAAGTCTGAAGCATGAGCCAAGACAGGCCATTAATATGGAAAAAACACTGGAAACAGCTTGGGTTAGCCCATAAGTTGGTTTGGGTGGGCCCATAAGTTATGTGGGGTAGGGTCTCAGGGAATCACCAGGATGGGGCAAACAGTGATAACCAGGTTGATGGAGACTCATATATGGTGCCTCCTGCTGGCTCTGTTCAGGGAGGGCTCTGAAAAGGAACAATGGCCTTTGCCAGCACTTCTATCTGGGAGAAAGGTACCCCTCCAGCTCTTGCCCTGATGCCTAACAATACCATTCCTCCCGTATTTCCCTGGTGCCTTTCAAGCTGCTGCCCCAGTGCTGGAGCTCAGAGGGAGTGAGTCTGAATAAGTCCATGCACAGGCCCTTTAAGAGGAACTGCCTGGGACTCCAGAAGCCTATGTCTCACCCAGCCACAATCGCTGCTGGTTTTTACAGACAGAAGTTATGGAGACTTCTCTTCCTGGCACTGAAAGCCTGGGCTGTGTGGGGCTGGGACCCCTCATTCCTCAGGGGTCCCTTGCACAGCTGAGATATCCCTCCCAATTTTAATCCACTACATGTGGGTGTGGGAGCAGTCTGTTCCACATCTCCACCCCTCCTACCAGTCTCAATGTGGCTGCTTCTTTATATCCTTAGTTGTAGGACTTCTGTTCAGCTAGATTTTAGGTGGTTCTGAATGACGATTGTTCTGTAGTTTAGTTGTAATTTTGATGTGATTGTGGGAGGACATGAGTACCGCATTTACCTACACCGCCATCTTGACCAGAGGGCCAGATAGGGTTTTGTTCAGTTAGAGTTTGACAGGACTCTAGGATTTCTTTTAGAAGGATGAGTTTGTGGGGAAGGAGAAAGTCATAGTTTTTCATCTGTACTTTCATTTTCTGATCACAGTGTTTTAGAAGAATCTGGGCTTTACTTATTCACCGAGCTTTCAATAGAGAATCACATTAATCCTTTTAAGCTCCTTATTCTAATGATTTATTTTGTTGAAAACCATAGTGATCCTCCTTTGAATTTTAATGATTGCTGCCTATTCAAAGATTCATTGTTTTGACTTCCTGTCCTTACCTTTGTTTCCTACATGTCTGTGGGGAACACCTGTCTAATACTGGATCTGCCCCTGGTTCTCACTGGCTTACCAGAGTCACTCAAGCCTATCTCTGAGTGTTAAGCTGAAATGCTGGCTACTCATCCATGACAGTAAATGTAGGATATATGTTTGCAGAGATAGGCAGGTAGACAGCAGAGGGACAGCTAAATGATTGAGCCACTTCCCAGTGAAAATTATATTTTGGATATGATAGTGAATTATGATTATTATAGAGAAACTAGTTAAATTAGTATTCCTAATCATAAATCTATTGGAATGTAGTATCTATGGAAAATCTAATAGGTGAGAAAGAGGTTTAAATTTTGAGGTTATTGTTCTAACCCAAAATTCTGAACCATGTAACCTTCGTACAGCAGTGACCCACCACTTCTGAGCCTGTTGAATGTGAGAGTGCTCTTTTTCAAGGATGTGGTAGTAGCCCTCTTGTTCAAGTACTACAAGTCTTCAGAAAGGGTTAGCAAATGGAAATTGCCATGATAATATGTCTCAGGTACGAACATCGAAATTACATGTTATGATTTCGAAATCTAAGAAGTGGCTATGTCACAAGCTTGAGTTCCTCTTTTGCCCACTGTGTTACCACACAGAGAAATTTTTTTCCTGCTCTTTTTATAGGTATCACCTAGGAACATCATGGGTTTTCAAGAATATATTATTCTAATATGAGATTTTTAACAACTACACTGTATTTATGCATAATACATTTTGTGTCTTATCTTCAGGCTTCTGGATTTTGATTCAGAATATCAGGAGCTCTGGGATTGGCTGATTGACATGGAGTCCCTCGTGATGGACAGCCATGACCTGATGATGTCAGAGGAGCAGCAGCAGCATCTTTACAAGGTTAGAGCTACCCTTCTTGCTTTTACCTTGCCGTGGAAGATCTGATTAGCCTGACAAGTCTCTCTCTCTCTCAGGATATCTTTGCGTTCATTGTATGTATCATGGTGTCTATTAGAATTCTCTTCCCTGTCCCCAAACTCATTTCCATCCCTTGTGTGCTGACAGGCTGTACCGACATCATAATTGCAAGAAAGTTCCCTTTATCACATTCTATTTGGTGTAATTCTATAGAAGGACAAAGATTTATCTTCAAGATGAATAGCAATAAATGAAACTGCATTAATAAATAGACTGAAACAAAATGAAGGGTAAACGGACTGGTAGCATTTAACAAAATGTATTTTGATTGGAGCACTCAGGTAGGTTCTGTCCACCCCTCAGATCTTTCCAGAGGAAAAAAAACAAACAAACGTGCCTTCGGTTTGGCTTGCTGCTTGCAGGGTACAGGGCTTGTCCAATTTAATGTTTATTAGTGATACATAGAGCAGACGTTGTCATATTAAGTCGATACATTTGCGTGTGATTTAAGAAAACTGGCTTGGAACTCACATATTGATTGCAGGCAATCCATCTAATAACTATCTATATTGTTTTCCATGTCTACTAATTCAGCCTTAGCCCAGTGTGTTTCACCAATTCCACTTAAGTCGTCTTAGAAGTTCTTACAAAACAGCCCTGTGATTTTGACTGAAAAAATGGTTGCAAGATTCACAGTGTCTGAAAAAGCTATTGGGGAGGGTAGAGGGACTTTCCACTGAAATATCAGACTGTAGTAAATCTTCCTCATTTAGGCAATTTTTATTGGAGTAATTCTGACAGTTGTCATCCTTGAATTGCTTTGAGCATATGGCATATTTCAAAGAGCAGATTGTGAATCATAAAAAATAAAATTAATAACTAACCACAGAATCAGCAACAGTATAATGACAAGAAACAACTACCCTCTAGCTTTTTAAAATTTCTTATAGAATAAGAAGTACATTCAAGGTCAGATAAAAGGTGTCTTCTTTCTTCTTCAATCTTTATCATTTTAAGTTACCTTAATTTAATATATTATTTTAACTTTTTCCCTCCTCTAAAGAGAAATATTTATTTGTACTTTTTCAGGGTCTGGTCCACTTTAACTAGCGTACCCTGGGAATCATTTTGGTTAAGGGAAGAAGTAAGCTCCCAAGGGACTCAGCAAATTGTGATATTTTACTCCCTAAAGAATTTGGGGGTGGGGGGGTTGGTATCTGTAATACTTACAACAATAAATTAGATTTAAAAAAATCTTGACAACAATAACAACATATAGATGTCTAATGTGTGCCAGTATTCTAATATCAGAACACGACCTCTTCTTCTGAAGCATGGGCCTGCTGCTCTTTGGTGTACTGACATAGCACCCACCATAAAGCTCATTCCAGGATCACAGTCCAGAGAGAAAAAAAAGGAATTCTGTCTAATGTTAATCGAGTTTGTTGACTATTAGCTGTTTCCTGTATGGGTAGCTGTCCATATTAGCAACAGAACTATCCAATATATCTTCTGGCATAACACATTGTTAGAGTGACAATCTCAACCTGATGTAACCAAAGCTAGGTGAATTTACATTTTATGTCAGGATCAAGAATTACATATGAAAAATGCCTATAAATCTATATTAATTTGTGATGCAAAATATTTGTTTGATTCCTAAGGCTTAAGATTAAAAATTGAGCCAAACTAGAAAAAAGAATACAAAAGTTACCTAATTGTAAGCCGTTATCTCAGATTTTATTACATCCATGCTGCTAAATAACATTTTTTTCTTCCTGATGCATTTTGTATTTTGCACATAAACCACTATTTTTTCAGAAACAGTGCTATTCTTTGTCAAAATCACATCCATATAATTTACATCACAATTAATAGGAAATCACTGAACAAAAAGTTCAGTCTTCTTTTTCTTGTGGTTTCCTTATAAGGGCTTTGCCTGAGAAGTCTCATTCTGACATATTGAAGGCCACTATTACACCCACTCAAACTTCTGGGTTGTAGTATTTTTCCAAACATTTTCCTTCTGGGTTTCTTTATTTGTGACTTATGTCTTGTCATCATTTTTTTTTTTTTTTTTTTTTTTTTTTTTTTTGCTTTTAGGTGTTCAATGTATCTGTTTATCAGGTTAGCACTAACTTTGCATTTGGCTTATAAGCAATATTAAAAGACTGAGTTAGAAAGCAAGGATAGATGCTACAGGTTTGTAGCGTTTCTCTGTATATTATTCCAGAGGTTTGGAAACTTCCAAAGCAATCCTGAGGATATTAACTAAGGAGTAATTTAGAACTTGGAGTGGCTTCTGAATTAGAAAAACTGATGAAGGAGAATTAATTTCAGGTATTTGCCAAGAATTCCCATTCCAGTGTCCCGTTCCTCTGTTCTAATCTGCTTTTGCAGGATTTCACTGAACTGACGCCGTGGGGGAGGGAGGCTGGAGCCTGTTGATCACGGAGACTCCTGAAAGAGTAAAGCTTTTCCCTTGGTCCCCAGGCCTTCCCAGGCTTTCAGTACTACTGAGACGACCTTAATCAGTTTTAATCTTTACATTTGTTGGCCCTGAAAGATGCCAATGCCGTAGTAACATTTCTCATCAAGGGCACCTTTGACATGTGGGACAAAACAAATTTTTGTTAGTTTGTGGGACTATCCCTTTTGCTACTGAACACTTGCTATTTATTTTCCCCAGCATTGTGTCAACTCAACAGGACACCCAACCCATTTCACAGCATTTTCAGTCCCTCTCAACGTGTCGACATCATCTTCATTTCTTAAAACACTGATATAACACCAGGGAAAATGCCTTGCATTTGTATTCTCTGTGTTGTTAAGGAAAGCACCTGATACATTATGCATTGCACAGTCCTAGGCTGATCCCCAAAGTCCACATTTGGAAATGTTGGGTTAGAGAAAATATAGTAAGATGCTGCTCGGTGACAGTAAAGACTTTTAGGCACTACCTCCTTGCCTTTGGGTACTAACTTCCTGACTTTACCTATTTGTTTTATATTCCGGTCTCTGCTAGAAAATCATCTGACCTTAACTCCTAGATACGGAACTACAGGCAAATACCTCGACTATTCATTCAGCAGACCTCCTGAGTGGGGCGCCTGTTGCAATGTCTTGGTTACCCCAAACCAGCTGACTATCCAAGGAACTTAGACAGGAGAAGAAATAGATTTAACCAACAAAGAACACAGTCATACAAACTGACATAATTTTGAACCTTAACATTACAATGGGCTATAAAGTGTTTTTTGTGTGTTTGTTTGTTTAAACCGTTTTTTTGTTATTTTCAGATTGTTAGAAATTTAAGACCATTTTCTTTCTAACTAATTTAAAACTGCAGGGTCCTAAGAGCAACCTGATTCTTATTAAAAACTAACCACTCCTGCCCGGCCGGTGTGGCTCAGTGGTTGAGCGTCAACCCATGCACCAAGAGGTCACCAGTTCGATTCCTGGTCAGGGCACATGCCCGGGTTGTGGACCCGATCCCCAGTGGGGGGCATGCAGGAGGCACCCAATAGATGTTCTCTCTCATCCATGTTTCTATGTCTTTCTCCCTCTCCCTTCTTCTCTCTCTCTAAAAAAAAAAAAAAAAAATCAATAAAGAAAAGAAAATTAAAAAGCTAACCATTCCCTTAAATATATTTTCTTCTTTAGAGACAATGAGCCACACTCCCACTGTCTTTCCTTCCCCCTTCTCTGTCTTGCCTAACCTCCGAATCAGGACCTTCTGTACCTATTTTTAATAAATATTGGCAGTATTGTCAGCCTGGGAAATATTTCATTTTTTTCTTCCTCAACCTAAAAATCACCTCCAAAGAGAATTTGCTCCCATTCCCTCACTTTCCCCCCCCCTCCTACCTTTTTAAGTAGGACAATTTAATTTGTGAAAAGTAACCACCGTGGTTTTGAAAGTTCAGCTCCTATTTGTACTGGAGTTACGAAGCCAGAATTCGCAATCACAGGGAACTGTCACTCTGCTGCTCTTGATGTGCATTAACTATTAATGGAGAAATATTTAAAACCCACCTGCAAAGGAAAAGCTCCATTTTTTTTTCCTTTCTACAGATCAAAGGTGGCATTTTTCTTGGGCTCAGGGAAGCTCCAGACACCTCCTCCCCCATCCTGTACATTTTATAGACTGGGTGCCCTGGAAGCATTTCTTCAGGCGGCGCTGCTGTGTCCTCCGCCACAGACACGGCTGACTCCTGTGCTAGAGGCGGCCCGGCCAGGCCCTCACCCTGCCACCCGGCACTGCCGGTCTGTCATCTACAGAGAGGTGCCCCTAGCGATCCTGGATGGCTGTGGGGTTCCAGAGTCCAAAGGTTCACTTCAGGGGCCAAATTTTCAAGTTGCAGCCTGGTGATTATCGTTATAATTGGACAAGGGCTGTTTTCAGATAGTATGAAGCTCACTAAAACACCACATTTATAGATTTGTTTCTTGAGTGAATGGCTTAGCTGTTCCTCGTCAATAAAATATTGGGTTATATGATGTCTAAGGGGTTAAAAATAACCCTTCCGGCTTAAAAATAATATGAAATCAGTAGCTACTGTAACTAAGACCTGCATACTTTCAAGGAATTTACACTGAAGATTTTATATTTAATTTTGAGGGTTAGTTAGTCATATAGTTCTGCTTTTATGGGAACAATGCAAGTATCCTCTATCTTTCTCCATTGGTATCAGTATTATATAAATATGTCCTGTGTGCAAAAGGAAAAGAACCACTCATTTTGCATAATGCAGTGCTCTGTATAGATTAATTACATATTTACTCTGCCGTGGATTTGAGGTTGTCTATGCGAATTCACAGGAAAGTAATACAAATATTTTAAAGTATAAATATAAATTAAAACTGGGAAAAATATACAAAGATTAGTCTGTTTCTGTGAGAAGAGCTAATATGTAGGACATACCCTGTAAGGTTCTCTGTGGTCACTAGAGAAGACCCAACGTTTTATTCTGGTTTTCTGGTAGTGAAAACAACGAGGGGAATATGCTCAACTGCAAAATTTCCATTTTCCACGAGGAAAAAAGTCACACTTTCTTTGAAGAAATTAAGTTTATTTTGATATTTAGATATGAAAACATTTTCTTTTAGTATTTTTTATGTAAGGGGTTAGAGTGCTACAGTAGAGAAATGTCTAACCACAGTATTTCTTACAAGTAAATGTCTAAACATAATACTTCTAACAAGCGAACTAATTGTTTTTCTCTGACTCTGTTGCCAGGTAATGTGTATAGAGCCTCTGAGCACAGTTCTCACCCAAAGGTGGCTCCTTTTGGTGATAGTTTGGCCAGGTGGAATTAATAAAAGAGGATATCAATATTATATATTGGAAAAGAAGAGGATATTAGTAAAGTGAGAGAGAAATATAAGCATTGAAGAAAAAGGAAAGCAGTTAAAATTAATCAATACAGAGTTAACCAAACAAAAACGGATAGAGGAGTAAATTAAATTCATGGATAGATGAATGAATAGATAAGAAAACACTAAAATACAAACACGAGCAAATAAAAAGAATATAAACAATGAAAATAATTGTTTCAGGAGAAAAATGAGAAAGGGGTAAGTTTTAAAGGAGAAAATGGTACTTTGGAGAATTTGAGTGTATATTTAAAGACAAGCATTACGATTTTAAAAAAGAAACGTGTGCATGGAATAGGATTAGAAATTCTGGGGAATGAGAAATGTAGTGTAAGAGAAGAAAAATGTGATCCACTTGACTTGTTATTTTATAACTCTTGATGCCAAAATAATGTTGTCATAGCTATGAACCAATCATAGACAACAGATTAATCATGCTATCCCTATATTTTATAAATCCACAAATTTCAACCCTCTATAATAGTTCTTTTTATTTTGTTCTGGCCCAGCTTGATCTAAATAATTTCAGATGTGGCTTGATACCTTTATGACTGAACTTGAGCTCCTAAAAATATAACACTAGGCTCGTTCATAGTCCAGGTCACAGTAGCTAGGCTTAAAATAGGAGAAAATCCATTAATTTAAAAAAAAATAATTTCACCTATTGGTATATAGAGTAGAAGTACAGATCAAAAAAATTAAATTCTGTTAATTAGGCCTTATGTTGGACATCTGTACCAAAATCCCCTACCTTGATTGTTCAAAATGAAGGAAATTACTAGTTATCAAAGCAGTCAAGGTAGAAATGTACCAGATATATCAGGCACAAGAACCTAATAATAATTTTTTACCTCTTTCTCAGTAGATTAATTGTAGAGCCTAATTGTATGTTAGATTAAAACTCCATTAAGATAAGAAGAATCTGCTTTAAATCATTGTAATATTTCAAATAATATTATCTAGTCATTTTTAAAGCAGTCAGAATGGGAAAACCTAGGCTGTCTCCTCTGCTGCCTAGAAATGAGTTTGTTGTCCCATTTTTATTAAAGTTCAAAAAGTCCTTAGATTAGCTGTCGTATTAATTTGAGCTTTGATGAATCAGTGTTTGCTATGAATATTTGAATATGTATTTTTTCTTTGAAATATTTAGAGGAAAAAGGAGATGGGTATGGTTTCTGAACAATATATAAAACATTGTTCATGCTGGAGCCTATAATTCCGATTTGAATCACTTAAAAAAAAAAGGATGTTAAGAGAGGAGTAGGCCAAGGAATAGTTGGCTGTGTGTGCAGAGGGGCAAGGAAGGGAGGCTGTGCCAACGGCGTTTGTCTCCGGCGGGTGAGCTACTGTCCGGAAGGTGCGTTGGCTCCCTGGGCAGCCTCTGCTGTATTATTCTCGCTGCTCACTCTCCCTGGCCGGCCTGCTCTGGCCTAGAGTGGATCAAACAAGCCGTGGGGAAAGTTCCCCTCATTTGCATCACTTCTAGACAGCCCTGTCGTACTCTTTGCTGACAGGAAATCACTGTCTTTGTCACCTTTTCTCAGGGCCCTCCTTTTGGCAGAGATGGGCCATGTGACCACGCTTAATCACAACGACAGGGCTGGCTCAGGACTCAATGACATGTCTTCCTCGGCACTTCAATAAACGGGGTAGAGGAGTCAGGAGGAAATGACTGCATTAATTTTAGAGTGAAAAGACAATTAACACTTAAAGGACTAATGCTGCAACCTATGGAATTATTATTCAAATTGAAGTTGATGTATCAAAAACTTGGGAAAACTATCTCCCCTAATGCAACTGTTTAAAAAAATAAATCTTGAATAGAAGGGTTGGGAGAAGGAAGAAGGCGGAGAGAGAGGGGCTTTGGAGGAGATGGGGAGAGAGAAGGGGGGAGAAAGGGAGTGGGAAATCATAGCAAGCATTAACTGTGTTTGAAAAAGCAACTTAAATAGGCTAAAACTTCCACATTTGGGAAGCTGGAGCATGTAAAACGCTTACTTAGATGATATGAATAGGACACGGGCAAACAAAAGCAGCAGTGTGCTCCTAGAAAACTGTGCTTAAAGGAGTTTCCTTGGCAACAGAAATGCAGTTCCAAAAGTAGACAGAACTTTCCTCAGAAAACATACTATTAATAACAACCTTCCGGAACAACTTGGAACAATTTGACGACTTGGCAATAATAATGCCAAGTGTTCTGCAAATTAATCTAACACATAATAGTTATGTTTCCCTTGCCTGTAATTCTGCTGGACCCTACCTAGAACTCATTGCTTTTCAGTGGCACAAATGTGAAAAATATTTCTAAATGTTGTCATGGAAAAAGAAAACCAAAAGAAATGCTAGTGGCCAACAGTGAACCAATGATTGTGTTCAGTCTTTTGGAATCTACAAGAGAACTTACTTTAATGAGATGAGTTTATTCCAATGAAAGCTACTACATTTAATATCTCGTTCTAACTACGATGTTCCCATGAACAAAACTTGGTAAAGGGTTAACAGCCTGAGACTTGCTGAGATGTGAGGCACATCTCGAGGCCATTGGTTATATAAATGTAACACTTCACTAAATACGTGCTGGGTGTTATTTTTAAAAGCATCATCATTTCTTGTCAGCCCAGAGAATAAACTAATCTTGGATCTATTTGACCAATGGGAATCATTTGAATTCTCCTGAAGGCTATATGTTCACCAGCCAAGGAAGAGTGTTCCCCTCCTCTGACCTTTCCTGAATCCTTGGATCTAAAGGTTGAAAGTAATCAATATCTCATTGCGCTGCTTGGTTTCAGGGTAATAAGTAATAACCATCATGTTAAAAACCAAATGATTACAGATAGCACCTAAATGAGTTGACCTGTTTGGGAGCTTTTAATTGCAATCAGGATAATCATTAGAGTTTGCTAATAAAATTTTGGATTAAAGTGCAAAAATTCCAGCCTTTAACTTTTGAAAAATGACTTTTTGCTTAATTAGATGGGAATATGCAGCATTTCCTCCTGTGTTGAGCTGAGAGATCTGGCTTTAACCCCGCATATTTGTAAATTTCTTTCTGGTTTTATAAAATAAATTAGAGGAGCATTTACATTCCTTGTGAGAAGCGGTGTTTGGTTCACTGCCACCTTTGGCTCCCGAACTGCTCAATACTATGTGTGTGTTTCAGGTCAGTGAGTTAATGGAAATGTCCCTCACCTACTTTTTAGCATTTCCTTTTTTTAAATTACCGATCTTTAGCGGTTATATTCATATTTGGGCTAATCTGGTTTGAAGCTAGGAAAAAAAATATATGATGTGTGATTAAACTTTACAGACAACCATGCTATGCACTGGGGTTTATTTGTTGTTGTTTCTTAAGTAGGAAAGTTTAAAGATGAAAACCAAGCATTATCAATGACAAAGAGGTCTTGATATAAAAAGGATGAATGTTAGGTTTAATGTTCCATGCAATTACATCAGGAAGGCATTGGTTATTATAATGATAACCACAAGGAAGTGCAACTGAATCCAAATATTTTGTCTTTATTAATCATTCCAGTTTTTATAACTTATTAGCATTTCATGCATATATTTCTAAAGCAGAAAGGTAGGGCTAGAAGGGTACCTAGATACTGTTTTAGTTATTTCAAAAGAAGTCCCGGTGCCTGTCTAGAATAGGCCGGCGAGCCTGGGGTGGGGTGGAGGTCAACCATAGTGCTTTCACTAATAGACTCATTGACCTCCTTCCTTCTCGTCCTCATACCACTGCCATGTCTAACTTTATGATTTTTTTTTTAATCTTCACCTGAAGATATTTTTCCGTTTATCTTCAGACAGAGTGGGAGGGAAGGAGGGAGGAGGGATGGGGAGAGAGAGAAAGAAACATTGATATGAGAGAGACACATCGATTAGTTGCCTCCCGCATGACCCCAACCAGGCCGGGGACCAAACCGCAACGCAGGTACGTGCCCTTGACCGGAATCGAACCCGAGACTCTTTGGTCCCTGAGCTGATGCTCTAACCACTGAGCAAAATCGGCCAGGGCGCCATGTCTAGCTTTAAAGGGAAGTAGATTTGTTGTTGTCCAAAGGACATCATTTTTGGAGTATTAGGAATTCCCCAGTTCAACTATCTTTATTGCTAAATGGCCATATTGCCTTAAACCCCATCCTTAGGATTTATTTCTTTGGGGTAAAAAAAGAATACACTCTACCAGATGCAGATATTTGATAGGGGGATAGGAGAATGATACTGAAGTAAATGTCAATTGTAACATGTAATTTAAATGGAAGGGCAACGGGAAGGGAAGATGGAGTGAGTAGAGGGAAGAAATCCAGATAAGAAACCAAGAACAGATGTTACCCACTTTATCATTTTATAAAAAAAGAAGTGTGAGTGTGAGTGTATGTGTGTGTGTGTGTGTGTGAGTGTGTGTGGTATGAGATAAGAGTAGGATAGAGGGAGAGAAAAAAAAAACTAACATTGGCCAGATCTTACTATTTGACTCTGTCAGTGCCCTGTGCACATTATCCTATTTAATGTTCACCATGACCATAGATTATTTTCCCCGTCTCAGTGGACTCTGAGCCGGAAACACAGAGAAGTTAAGTGACTAGCCGAAAAGACAGAACTAGCTTCTCAGTCAGGTTAGGCTAGGGTTTGCTGATATAACCATCCCTAAGTCTCAAAGGTGTAAAGGTATAAATATGTATGTGTCATACACACATGTCCATCACAGGTTGGCTATGGGCTCTGCTTGGCATGTTCTTTCTCCAGGACTCAGACTAACGGACCAGCCACCCTCTTCAATATTCTTCAGCATGGCAAAGAGGAAAGAGACTTCTGGAGGGTTTCACTCTGGCCATTGCACCTTCTACCTAACGGATATACGTGTCATTTCCTCTCAAAATCACTGGCCAGACCCGGCTGGTGTGGCTCAGTGGCTGAGCGTCGACCTATGCACTAAGAGGTTGCCAGTTCGATTCCCTGTCAGGACACATGCCCAGGTTGTGGGCCCGATCCCCAGTAGGGGGCATGCAGGAGGCGACCAATCGATGTTCTCTCTCATTGATGTTTCTATCTCTCTCTCCCTCTCCCTTCCTTTCTCTCTCTCAAATCAATAAAGGGGGGGAAAAAATCACTGGCCAGAATTAATCACATGGCTCCACCCTGCCCCATACTGGATGGAGAAAGACACCTGCACTATATGCCTGAAAGGCAGAAAGCTAGAAATATTTCTTGAGCTGTACAGTGACTACCACAAGAAATGAGTAAATAAATCAGGATTTGAACCTGTCTCTAGCACCCAGAATTTCATGTGCTGCTTGCCCACTCACCGCTGTAGGCGAAATTCTTGCAAGAACGCTATTTCCTCCCTCTGCGTGAGCTTCTGCTGCTAAGATAGAAAAAAGAAGGTCCTACATGTTTAGACGGTACATGTGCACAGGAAACACGCTGAACCTGGGCTAGCTGTCTAGCTGGTCATCAGGCTGTTCTGTGACAGCCCCAGACTCTCTCAAGCACCCCAGCACCCAGAGAAGGTTGCCATCTTGAGCCTCACAGGAACCTCCTATATTCTGTCAGATTCAGGAAAGCTAAGAGTGAAAATATTTGTGTTTTGGGGGAAGATGCACTGAAAGCAGCATTGCCCTAGGGGAATTCAACCTCATGGATCTGTTATTGCCAAAGGGAGTTTACTAAAGAAGGGCCCCCATGGAGAGATGCTCCAGAGGAATATCATTTGCAGAAAAAACACTTTGTGGTCCTTTCAAGGAAGCAAATACTGTTCTCAAAAATAAGGACATCCCCAAGCACATTCTGAATAATGTGGGCATTTGTGAAGCTTATATATTCTTCAACGAGGCACCTGTGCTCCACTGTGTCCCTAATGAGGCACACTGGGGTAAGCTAAGAGGAAAGTAGCGGTCTTCCTGCTGAATCCTGATTCATTTACATAAGACAAAACACACACACAAACACACACATTTTCTTTTTTTATCCTCACCCGAGGACATTTTTTTTTTTTTTTTTGCATTTATCTTCAAATAGAGCGGGAGGGAGAGAGGGAGGAAGAGAGAGAGAGAAACATCGATGTGAGAGAGACACATCGACTGGTTGCCACCCACACGACCCCAACTGGGGCCAGGGGCAAACTGCAACCGAGGTACGTGCCCTTAGTAGAAACTGATCCCGGTACTCTCTGGTCCATGGGCCGACGCTCTAACTGCTGAGCCAAACTGGCCAGGGCCACATTTTCTTTTTTCTAAAGCTAGAGAAGAGTCAACCAGATTAATACCCTTATTGCTTTTGTGGCTGATTGTAATTTTCCTTTCAAACTTTCTCAGACCAGAGAGTGGCAGCCTTTCTCCAGAAGGATATCTATACACCCCTGAAACTCATCTGCACTTACTATTTCAGCTGCTTTCCTAAGTAGTTGATTCATGTGCTCATAGACATTTGCATAAAGACAACTTGTGATTTGTGATACTCCCCTTGCCATCTCATTTTACCATGAAAACTAGGAAGTCTGTGGGAGAGGTACACATAAACATAGTTATGCACACACATTTATGTGTGTTTACACATACATACATATGTATACAAAATATTGACTTGTTTAATTTTTTTTTTTAATCTATCATCAGGATTGAATTGGAATGAAAGATTCCTTGGACTAGATACACGTGTAGTTCCAAGACATTTAAATCATGCATATATAAATAACTATATAAACTCCCTTTTACATGCCAAGTTTCAGTCTGGAGCTCACATCTAAGTTATAAATCTTGGTGTATTGGATGTTGTTGCGTTCCTTACAATAGCATTATCCCTTTTGATACTCACAGGTGCCTCCCTGAGAGGGTCCTCCTCAGAGTAATTCAGCCAGGAGTTCTTCTTACTAATTCAGTGCATGTTTTTAATAATGATGATAGATTGGAACTATGTGGACCAAATCTGAGAATGAACGATTACAATTTTTGTTATAGGAAGGCCTAGCACAGTACCTGCCGCAAAATAGAGACTCAGTATATGTTGGGAAACATTTTTCTAATAAGGCTTATTCAATAATCTATTAATTAAATTCTATTCATCAGAACTGTGCTATCAATTCGTTACTTTTTCAAGAAGACAATCCTATTTTCATGCTGTAGTTACTGAGTCTAAAACTTTATAGCCTCCTCTTATAGTGTGTATAATAAAACAAAAATCTCTCTCTTTGAAAAACCCAAGTGTGTTAAGGGCAGTTCCTCATACTCAGAGCACTCAGATTTGGCCAGGTTGATGTGTCGGAGAGGGGATGGTGGCAGGGGGAGAAAGAGGGAGCGGGGAAGGGAAGGACAGGGTCGTCCAGGTCTGAAACAAATGGTCCAAAAATGGACAACTAATCGCCAAAATCCTACAACTAGTCTCAAACTGTTGTATGCACTGATTATTCTTGACTTTGCGGACAATCCCAGCGTGATTATTTATACATCTGAGGATAACATGTACTATTCAGATGTGACACCTAAGAATAGAGCAATAAATGTAGGTAGACATGAACAGTCATTAAAAATGGTAGGTATATCAGAGCAATTTATTCTTGTACCATAGTTAGCAGGAGAGTTTATTGACACATTTGTTGTAGGAAATTAGGTTTGACTTCAAATAAACATGTGTGTCTAAAAATGTAATAATGAAGGGGATGAGAAAACAGTAAGAGGTTTGGACTTGGGCTGGCTCTTCTCTCCAAGTCCATCATGATGAGGGTGGAGAAGGAGAGAGTCTAAAAGACTGACTCACTTTTCTGAAGCTATAGTTAGCTAATTCAGAATCCAAATATAAAAAAATTAAATTGCACTGCTATACTATCAAGAGAAGGCTGAAATCTTGAAACTTTCTTCCACTTTCATTAACAAAAGTTATACTCTTGATAACTTCTCAAAATAATCCTCACATGTGATTATTTATATTTTTAACTTAGAGATTAATTGTAGGTGTTAATGATTTTAAGCAATTAAGAAAAGGTTAAAAGGTGTACCATATAAAATTAGACTCTGATAAAGATTTGTGATTAATTTACTTTTTGCCCCAATTTGTGTCCACCTTGATATCCTTTCGGGTTTACTGTCTTCCCATTGAACTTTGCCCTTCCTCCTCAGCTGGGACATGCTGAGATTTGAAAATATGCCCGAAGGACTGTCCTCTCTGGATCGTTTTTCTCTCCTTTTCCTCACTCTCTTCTGCCTGGTGACGCTAGAGACCCGACTCTGTGAATCACTGGTTTTCTTATAAGCCACGAACAAAAAATCCTCATGTTCATTAAAACTTCAGTATAAATGAATCTCTAGAGTTGAGCTCATTGAATTCTTTTTCTACACCATGGGAATATAGCAAAAGAACTCAGATTTGGCTAGCATTTCATAATCTGTGTTTTGATGATAGTTTAAGAGTGTCTGTCCGTCCAGATTTGGGTTAGAAAAAGAAATAAAGTATGGAAACACTGCCCGAAGCCTTTTTATTTACAAAAATTTCCAGGGATACCATGAGTAATGCCAGAAATCTCATGTGACAGCCAGCTCTTGTGGGATTTTTGAGCTCACCAAATTCAGGAAATAGTTCCAGAAAGCTGATTGGAGCTCAACGATTTTTAAAAAAAATTAACTGAAGTGAATAATTGTGTTCCCGCCCCATTTTCCAGGCTGTTGCTCAGACCCATGCCCTACTAGGGTGGACCTCTCCCCAGGGCTGGTCATAGTTGGCACTCAATAAACAATTTCTGAATGGAATCACTTGCTTAATGAATGTTTTCTCCTGAATCGTGCAAAGTGAATCTCTTAGAGATTTCGTACAGTTATTTATTTCCATGGGAAATGAGAATTTTACCTGGAGTTTCAGGACTGCAGGTGACCTAGAAAAAGCCTTTACTTCATTTACTCTCTTTCAATGATTGCTTTTTGTCTATTCCAGATAGGAAAGAATTTATCCTCCATTCAAGATCTTTCCAGAGGGAATTCACAACCTCCCATTAAAATGTTTAACAGCTCTCCCTGCCTGAAAGTCTTCTTATATCTAGTGTAAATCCCTTCTGCTGTTGGGTGTAACTGTCAGATCGGCCAAAATCCATGCTCTGTAATTAGACCTCTTCTGTTTTCTATGTAGTCACATTTCTCAAGTTTTTACGATTTTCTTTTCAAGTTAGAAAGTCTTTTTAGAATCCTTTATTTCAGTTTTGTCTACACTCCATCTAACTGAAACCACTTCCATCTTCTTTTGTAGGAGAAAATATGCTAATATTGAAAGACTGCTGTTAAATCCATATATTTGGAGACTTTAACAGGTTTTTCAGCTCTCTCTTATTAAAAGTTAATAAAATAGTTCATGGATGGTTTGGAAGAGGAATGTGGCTTGTCTGACATCGTATGACTTACAGTGTATACCTAGGGGAAAAAAAGTTTAAAAAGAAAAAGGAAATGACATAAAAATGGACCAAAAAATCTTCCCGTTTAGGCCCCGAGCTGCTTTTTCTCCCAGTGGATGCATAATATATTATTTATGTACAAATGAGCATTATGCTTTTGGCTCGCACTCCATTTGGAACATACACAGTATGACAGTTTCCTTGGCTTATTGTTGTATATGTGGCTATCTATTTTTAATACATTGCTTTTGTCCTTTTTCATGCTTGCTTACATCTGTTGTTATGAAAACTGACAAAGTTTTTAAACATAAAAGAACTGATAGAGAAAGAGATGGTAAGAGACAACATTTCAAGAGAATGTGAGGTGGAGAAACAGGAGCAAAGTCTCCGTGGAAGGAAACCCAAAGCAGCCTCTGCAGGAGAGACGGGAGGGAGGGTCAGAACCCAGGTCTGCAATCACAGAGGGGAAAAAAAATGCTCATACTGCTACATAAAGCATTTCTAGGTTAGAGGGAGCATAGTACATTTTCCACCAAATTATTTAAACTTTTTAAGCTGGAGTTTTCAAACTTATGAAATGGGGATGACACCCACCTTGAAAGGTTGCTAGGATTCAATGAGGTGAGGTATGTAAGGGGTTCAGCCCTGTGTTTGGTAAATAGTATGAGCTCAATGTATAATACAGAACCAGAGGTTGACAAACTATAGCCTGAAGATCAAATCCGGCCTATAGCCTGTTTTTTAAATAAAGCTTTATTGGAACACAGCCAGGAGCATTCATGTATGTATTGTCTATGGCTGTTTTTATACTATAATAGCAGCAGTGAGTAGTTTCAACAGTGGCTATATGACCTGCATGCCTAAGCTATTTACTAGCTGGCTCTTCACAGAATGTTTGCCATTCCCTGGTATAAATAATTACTATTATGGCAACACTTTAGGAATATACGTTATTCTACAGACTTGAATGATTTTCCAATTCAGTTTTATGTCTGTATTGTAATAAAACCTGTTGACTTTCTTTTGCCCAAAGTTCTCAGGTTGCTTTTTAAATTTATTTTTATTTTTTTGTTAATCCTCACCCAAGGATATTTTTTCATTAATTTTTAGATAGCATGGAACAGGGCAGGGGGAGGGGCGGGGGACATCGATGTGAGAGAGACACATCAATTGGCTGCCTCCCGCATGACCCCAGGGCCAGGGATAGAATCTGCAACCCAGGTACATGCCGCTGACTGGAAATCGAACCCGTGACTCTTTGATCCATGGGCCGACACTCTAACCACTGAGCCAAACCAGCCAGGGCTCAGGTTGCTTTTGGTTTTTGTTTTTTTGTAACAACCCAAAGTCGGCCTGTTTTGCTTGCTTTCCAATGTAGTATAAATGGTTAATTGGTTCATTTCACCACCAGGTGGCCTCCTATACTCTATTGTGCTTGTGGGACCCAAAGGGAAACAGACAGTGGATCTAATACACTTCTTTCAACTTTGGCTGTTATTCTGTTCTTAGCGCTTCTCTGGTAGCTTGTCTGCTCTGAAAGCGCTCTGTGAACCCTACGTTTTGTGTTTGGTTTGAAACATGAATTCACAGTGACCCTCTTAGAAAACGAATTATAAATCAGAGAAGCAGTTAAAGCAGTAAAAACAAAATTAAAATATTTAAATGCATCCCCACACATACACACACACACACACATCGAAGCGGATTTTTTAAAAAGAAGCTTGGCTACCGCTCTTCGAGTTTTCCCGGGACTCAGTCCCACTCTGGTACACGCACCAGCAGGATTCCTCGGGAAGGGACAAAGGCCACTGCCACTCAGATCTCCATATGTTCATGTCTCTTGAAGAGCATGGGTGGACTTCACCTCACTGCCCAGTTTCTTTATGTTATTTTATTCTCTAGATCCCCTTTTGAGTTTTCTTTGATCTTATTTTTAAACTTCCTGAAGACCCATGTGAGGACAAAAAGATTGCGAATCTATGTGATAAAGCACCAGAGGAGGCTGGATTCTCCTCGGAGGTTTCATTTTCTGCGTCTTGCGGGGGGGGGTGCGAGGGACTCTGAGGTCCATTCCACATCAATGTTCTCTAGTGAAAAGTCAAAGATTGATCTTATTAGTAATTGACTTTGCCTGTAAGCAATCTGGCAAAATCAGAATTTTAGGAATTCAGTTGCAAAGAAACAAACTTATGAGTAGATATACTTTTTTGGAAAACTACCATAAAAAGTGTGTAATTTCTAAATGCCAAATTGTTTTTGGTACATTTTAGGTAGTCGTTCTAAATACATATTTTATAAGCCTTCTTAGACCCTTTCTTTTCCATTTTAGTTTTATTCAGTGGTAGATGACTCTTCATTTGAATTCTCAAGTGTCCTTTGCTAAATCTGTCATGGAAGCTCAGCTTTCTCTTTGACGTCTCTTTTCCACACGTTTTAATTTTTCTACCTTTTTTCTTTAGGCAGAATCAGCAAGTGCTCCTCAAGTTTCTTTATGGCATGGAAGGGATATATTCACTTATTATTCCCCCAAAAGGGGTCATTTCATAGCATATGAACAGCCTGTTCTTACCTTCTGCTGGTGCTGCAGTGTGTGTACCTCCCTGGCTGGTGTTTGAGTTGTCACATTGGATGTCATGGCAAATACAGCTAAAGGCATTTGGCTGTCTACGAGGAAAAGACCATGAAGGTCTCTCGGGCATTTTGGTGAGGAACAGGCTTACATTTGAATTCAAAGTCTACCCTGGGAGACCTAGTGACAGGCAATCACACTAATTCCAAATTCCCTACTGGGGCTGCTTCTCTGGAGAGCTATCTGGTTAAAGGTAGATTCATACTTGCTTGGGGAAAAGTTGACTACAAGTTTTTTCCCCTTTGCAAACTGCACTAATTAGTATGAAACCCAACTAATAGTTTATGAAATCTGCATCACTTTCTGTGTGCCTAAGCACAAAGGCATTTCCTACCTTAGTTCTCTTTTCTCACCTATATATTTTAAATTATGTAGGCCCATATGTCCTCATACCTATATTAAGAATTAATGGTCTAATGATTCAACCTTTACTCTAAAAGTAAGGAAGAGTAAAGAATGATTCTGTTTGATGTCAGTGACTATGAAGATGAGGCAATAAGCATTTGTTAGGTATTACCATAGGCTCTAAAGAATGAAATAAAACGAAGGTTACCTTTTTCCTTAAGTACTTCATAATTCATTTAGAAAAGTAAAACCAAAACAACATGTAATGATAGCAAAGAGCACATTGTGTGGTACAAGAAAATAACTGCTGGTCTTCTTAGAACGTCTTCATAGAAGAAATGAGATTTGAATTGGGCCTTGCTAGATAGAATATAAATAAGTGGAATGGAGATAGGTATACCGCAAAAGAATGCAATATGGGAAAAAACCCTCAAATCTGGGAATTAGTTTGACATGCTCCTAGAACTTGACCAAAATCAGGAAGACACACAGGGGGGAGAGTAGCAAAGCAATGACAAATCCTGATAGCTTTCATCCCTGTGTTCAGTGAAAGTCAGTAAAAGGTAAGGTTTTTCTCCATTGAATAGTGAATCCTACATTCAGTGTTTCATTTAGTGAAGGGAAGTTATATACATAAATATACAAGCTAGTGGCATAAATAGGATGAGAAAAGTTATGCCAAAGGTCATACTTTCTTAGCATGCAACATTTGGATCAAGTTCGAACAAACACTTGTATATAATGCTTATTATGTAAAAGGAATGGTTCCAGGATCTTTGCAAATATTAGCACATCCAGTCCTCTCAGCAACCTTGCGAAAGAAGTATTAATATTATCCCCAGATGAGCAATTAAGGCACAGGGAACTGCGCAGCTAGTAAACAAGGCAAGCGAAGTTTAAAATGGGCAAGCTGATTCCAGGCGTGTATTTTCATTTAATTTTTTAAAATTTTTATTTATATATTTTATTTTGCTAATCTCATTGATTTGCAAATGTAAATGTTTAGCATGAATCCTTTTCTGTCACCATGTTTATAAAACTTAGCGATTAAATGGTTATGTGTGTATACGTTTTGAGACATAGTTTATTAGTATTACTGGGTAATACCAACATGTTCCTTTCTCCCTTTATTAAGGATAGAGAAAATAGCAGCACCTACTTGATATATTTTCTAAAAGATGTGAAAATATATGTGTATAGCCCAGCCGGTGTGGCTCAGTGGATTGAGCGTCACCCCATGGACTAAGAGATCTCGGTTCGATTCCCGGTCAGGCCACATGCCCAGGTTGCAGGCTTCATCCCCAGTGGGGGGCGTGCAGGAGGCAGCTGATCGATGTTTCTCTCTCACATGGATGTTTCTATCTCTCCCTTCCTCTCTCTATAAAAAAATCAATAAAGACATTTAAAAAAATATATGTGCATATAATATGTATTATATGCATATGTATTATTTACCTTTCTAGTGTCTCCACCCAGATGTGACTTATTTTCTTCTTTTACTTACTTCACAGTGCCTTATTTCTAAGATAATAAAAACAAGTGGGAGCCCTGGCTGGTTTGGCTCAGCGGTTGGAGCGTCGGCCTGCAGAGAGTCCCGGGTTTAGTTCCCACTAGGGGCACGTACCAAAAAAACAAAAAACAAAAAAAGGGAAATTTGAAGGCTTACTTGCAAATGGGTAACAGACCAAAAATTTTATTACAAAATTCAAGTGTTTTAAAATTGAAGACTTGTTTTTTGTTTAATGGTTCGCTTACATAGAAATCACAAATCTAGTACACACATGATCTAATTACTTATTAAAATATCTGTGGGGATAAGTGCTGAGTATATCATTGTCACTATTTTACAGATGGGGTGACCACGGAAATATGAGATGAATCCCTTCAGATCATGAGCAAGCCACCCACAGAGCAAAGGCAGCAGGGACAGTCAAAGGGAAGGTGGTGCACAGTGAGGGACTCCCTATCTGTGATGCTTAGGGAAAATCTGCGAAGTCTGAGTTTTAGTACCTACTTCTTGAAAGGTTATCCTTGTTTTGGCTGTGAGCTATGCTAAATGGCCATACCCTGGTTCTTCTGCCTCCTTTTGTTCCTCTTAGTGAAGTTTTGCAGCCCTTACGCAAATTTTTAAATCATTATGATATTTTCTCATTTCATTATTTTAGGGAAGTCATTAATTAACTGAAGACCTCTCTAGGTGTGATTTCCTTCCTCTTCTTCAAGACTCTTTATTTTTACGCAGTTTTTGTGATTTTCTTTCTCTGTAGACTAGATATGGTTTCCCACATCTGGTTAAACCTTTGTAATTTTCTTTATTTACTTACTACTTTCTCTCCATCTATCTATGCATTCCCATCATTTGGGTCTCTAAATTTTCACTCCTTCCTCTTTCTTACTTTATCACTTTTGTGATTGGAAACACACACACACACACACACACACACACACACACAGAGTTTCTCTTTAATGAAGCTCTTCTAATAAACTTTCTTGAATGTTTACAGCAAACTCCCTTACATAGCTTGAAAAATGTGTTAAAAAAGCAGTTATCATAATCCAGACTTGCTCTTTATAGTCTTAGTGTATACTAATGAATTTTCACCTGCACTGAAACGCTTCTTTAAATGGCGGACCTTTGTTCTTCTGAATGACAGGTATCACCCTAGGTGAGAACTCTCCTATCAGCTCTTTTACCCTCAACCTCGAGCTATCAAACATCTATTGAGGATTGGAGGATGAGTCTACACCAAAATGAACCTGGCCACTGAAGTCACAAGGGTGGGGTTTTTAAGTGTGTTTTGACCTCTCCAAAGTCATTTTGAATGGCCCTCTTGATCTTACTTACATTATACTCCTGGGGCCACCAATTTCATCAGACTTCTGGATTGATATCTAAAGACATAGTTTTAAGAACAGCATGACCTAGCAAAATAACTGAAATTCCTCCTGAAAATTCCATTTCTGGGTTTTTGCACTATCTTACTGACCTTGGGCAAGTCACTTAGCTTCTATGTATCAATTTTTAATCTGTGAGACAGAAGTGATAATCTAACTTTCCCTATGGGCTTGCCGTAGGAGAACAAAAAAGAGAACAATCCATTGAAATGACAGTCAAACTTTCTGAGGTTGGAGCAGCAAACAGTGCTTAAAGCTTAAAGCCTGAAATCTCTTAAATTTATTTTCTTAAAATCTTTCTCTGGTAAATATAGACATATATCCCAAAGGAAAAAGAGAGAGAGAGAGAGGAAAGCTGCAACAGAAAGGTTTCAAAGTCGCTAGCAGCCTGGTATTAGAGTTGGAAATTGGACCCAGCCTCTTGCATTCTTATCCGATGTTATTACTATGAGAAAACACTGAACTCATAAAAGGTGTCCTTAAATATTTAAAGAGCGGCTGTCACCTTCCTCTTTTCTTTGATACATTTTATAGAAGCTTTTCTTATGTTAACCATTCCTGGCCATGGAACACAATTAACTTTGTTCATAGTTTCTATGTCAAAATTGAGAGTTATATTTCTCTATTGATGTTTTCACCAAATATGATTTTCACTGAGGATGAAATTCAAAGACAAATACGGCAGTCACATACTACTCATTCCTGTGTATTGAAACTCGACCTGGCGTCTATTTCTATAGCTGATACACGCTCACCTGGTCTTTCTTTTGGGAGAATTCAAATGAATAAATATTTTCCAACAGCCTTCTGCATCTAAGCCATAATGCTAAGAGTCAGAGCGAATGAAGGGTGAACAACACATGGTCCCCGACCTTCAGCCCTCCGCTGCAAAAAGTGGCCTAAGGTATCAAATACTTCACTATACAGGGATTTGGGTCGTCACCAAGAAAAACTCATGGCATTATGGATCTATTAAGGTCAGAGAGGTGAAAACCCTTTGAAAAGTTAAAAACACCCTCCAAAGAAAAAGTCGTGATGTGAATGCATAAAGGTATATGGCAATTCCATTGTGTTTTGGGAGCCGACAACCTCGGAAATGCTTTGATCGGCTCTGTCTTAACACCCACTATCCCGTGGTGAGTTCTAGATATGCTCCTCAGTGCTGCAGTCCACAGTCCCTGAGGCATGTCCATTTGCACTGACCTTGAAAAGGTAGTTTTTGATGACGACAGCATGGGGGATAGTGCTTTCAGCCTTCATGTAGGCCACTGGATCTCACAGGTTTCCAGCGACCACGCTCCGCAGCGATATCTTTTTGATAAACTACAATGGCTACAGTGCTCCACCTCTCATTTTTCTTGTCATCCTCAAAGAGAAAGCAAAATATTCTCTTTGAAGAAACATTACCAACAGAGTTAACGTAAGACATATATAGTCTCTTCCTTATGAAATTAATTTGGCATTATTTTGGAGGTGCGCAACATCTTGGCAACTGCTTTGAGTTAAAACTATGTGATTTGGGAAAAGCACGTTTCAGAATGTTTAATTCAGTGATACAAAAGGCACTAATGAAATATGCATGTATGAATTTTATATCATATTAGTTCCCTCTTTCTTGAAATCTGAATAAAAGCCAAACATCTGGATTACGTTTGAAAAGCCTGAATTTTCAATTTTCAGAGAGATTCAATCTATTTTGACATTGCACACTTAGCCTTAGCATTTACAGTGTGCTATTAACATTACTTGCAATTGTAAAAAAAAAAAAAAGTCTAGATTTAAACAAACTTGGTGCCTCCTAATGCTAAAAATATATCTATATTTGAAATGTCTGCTGCTGTACAATTATATACATCCATAGTTTAGACTTCATCAGCGTTTCTATCGTAACTACTTGCCTTGAACAGTCCTACAATTCAGCTATAGAGATATGAGGTAAGCTTCTGTATATCAATTCTCCTATGGTTGTATATTAAAACAACAAATAGCAGTTCATGTATCGGTTAGTTTGAGAAACTATTCATTGACTCAGTGTTTTCTGAAGCCCTCAAATATTCAAGCTACTCTATGACTGACCAGAGAAAGGCATAGCCCCCATTCTTTGAGAGTTTATTCTTCAAATTTATGACAAATAACAAGATTTCTATTTTTGTAGATATTTGGATGTATTTTGGCAGCGAGACTAAAGGCAAGTGAATATTTATGGTCATAATTTAGGGAAGTAAATATTGTATTATGCTTTATCTCAGTGACTTTCAACCTTTTTCATCTCATGGCACACGTAAACTAATTACTGAAATTCTGTGGCACACACAAAAATGTATTTTTTGATGATCTGACAAAAAAATAGGTATAATTTTGATGCATTCACATGGACGGCTATTGTTGTGTTGGCTGTTGTAATTTTTTTATTTGACAATCTAAGGGAAAAGAGATCAGTGTCCTGTCTAAATAGTCAGGTATGTTTTTAAAATTCCTGTGGCACACAGATTGAAAATCGCTGCTTTATCTCATTATCATAGTTGGTTTCTTTAAGATATAGCTGGTCAATAGAATTTTAGGTGGTGAGGCAAGAAATTCTATGATTACACAAGAGATCAAAGAAGATGGAAGAATGTGATGTTTGAAGTTTGCATGATGGTGAGCCTTCAGTGGGCTTTAATTTACTACACTTAAGGTTTTACTGGATTTCTTGTAGCATATATTAAGTGAATCTCCTTCTTTTGTGACATGGAGAAAGCCAAAGTCAAGAATTTCCCTTTTCTCTTCTTATTTGGCTTTATTTTTTTTAATCCATTCAATTATATAGTAGTGCCCAAGTAAACAAAAATAAATGTTTTTGGAGGCATTTGTTTAGTTTGGGAGATGGAAAACAAAAGAAATTGTACTTTTAAACTGGAAACTTTTAAAACTGAGTTTCATTACATTAATTGCTGTTCCTCGTGTCTTTTTTCCATTCTACATTGCATACTCTAACAGATATTACATAATTGCATAACTATTCTTACTATGTGCTGACATGACATTACGACAGCCCTGATATGGTGCATCATAATGAAACCGTAATTAGAGCAGTCATGATGTATTATGGCAATGATCCACATCGTCACTGAAGTGCATTGGAATGCACAGAAAACCCATTGAGATGTGCAGATTTCGACATAATACAGCACAACCATGAAGTTGCATAGCATGGAGGAGAAATTGCCATTAAGCCCACACTGCTGGCAAGAAGAGTTATAACACATTTCTTAGATATCGATGAGCGAAAGTTCTGTGTTGATGGAAGAACATTTTTTGAGAGTGGCATTTGTGAAGTTTATATCTTTTTTAAAAATCTACATGAAGGACCTTGTTGAAATACGGACTGAACTACATACATTCTTTCATGGAAGTTTCCTATAAAATATTTATCAAAAAAGGACCCAAAAGGTTTCATTTAATACCCCAAATTCAATGAAATATTTCTCTAAAGTAGGCCAGATTAAAGATGATTTGAGGATTTTCAGTTAACCTTGGCTTTTCATTCTGTGTGTCCTATTTGAGTTTAGATTATATAGCTTACTTTTTATATGGTTGTGTCTTTGCTCCATTGTTGTTCTCTTAGGTTTCTCTGCATGAGAATCTTATACCTGAGTCTTGTTCCAGCAACAGACAGCTTCTCCTTAACTTAGTGTTTTTGGGTCTTGGCATTTCTTTTATACATAATAATGTGATTGTTGTGGCTGATCTGGTGAATGTGGGCCCAAAGAAACTCAACTTTCTAAAACAGAGAAGAACTTGAGACACTATCTTGTAGGCCAATCCTCATTTAATGCCTCATGAACCCATATACTATCCCAACTAGGTGGACTTCTGGTCTCTGCCTAAATACTGCTGGTGAATGGGAATTCACTATTGTGCAAGCTATATTCCTATATTCAGTCTTTGATCCCATGCCTGACCTCTGTGATCAGATGAAACAGATTATTTTCTATGTAAAAGTCCTGTAAACATTTAAAGTCTACTAACATATCCTTTCCTTTCTTCACTAATCCTCAACTCTTATTTACCCCTTCACTGAATACCTCCAGGTTCTTGGAGAGCTTGTTCCTTGGAGAAGTGTTGAATCTTTTCCCTTCCTTGAGTGCTGTCCTTTGGACATTTGATACCTTGTCTAGGTCCCTCTTGAGAAATGGAACCCAACAAGAACCAGGTCTGCAGGTTTGGGACTAGTAAACCATAGTCAAGCTGACCTACCTGTTACCTTTCTAGTTTTTGACCCTGTTTTTGTCTCATTCCAGCCCCAAGTCACATTTCTTTTTTTACACATTTACCTTTCACTGTCTGTTGACTCATTGAACCTAAAGACAATTGAAGCCTAGTCACCTCCATTCTTTTTTTTAATGTGTTTTTATTGATTTTTTAGAGAGAGAGGAAGGGAGAGATAGAAACATCGATGTAAGAGAGAAACATCGATTGGCTGCCCCCTGCATGCCCCCCCCAGGGATCAAGCCCACAACCCGGGCATGTGCCCTGACCAGGAATCGAACCGGGACCTCTCAGTCCACTGAGCCACACCAGCCGGGCGTCACTTCCATTCTTTATGCAGTTTTTGTATCTTTATTTTTTTGTTGGGGAGAGGGAACAGTTATTAACTCTGTTAATAACCCTGTTAATAACTGTTTCCCTATTTCCACATGGAAGTAGTTGGCAGAGCTGAGTAGTGGTTGCCCCATTTAGATGGAAATTGTGTTCCCTTATCTTCCACAGTCTATATTACTTCCTCTTATTTTCCCTTCACTGGGATCAAATGTTGGTAATCATCACATTTATTTTTTTTTTCTTTTAGTAAAGAAAATAGTTGTCTTTTTCCATGACACTAGCAATAGTTAGATGAAAGATTGAAGATGACTTACCTATTCTCAATTCAGTTCCTTTACATTAGCATCTAGGTAGTGGGGCACTGGAGCTGGCTAGTATTGGCTTTTGAGAACTTATTACTAAATATTCAAGAATTTTGCCAGCAGTAGCATCTATTGGTAGCCTGGAATCTTGGTAATTTGGAATCTGCTATGGTGGCAGTATTTACACCAGGGAAATCAGCAAACTACAAATCAGGGCTCCTCCCACCCCTCAGCCAGTATACTAGCACACTACTACCAGTAGGTATTCGAGTTTCTGATCTGAGCTAAAATATTGTTCTTTATTGATCAGTGATTTTCGTATAAGCTGGCATTCTGATCAATATGCTGTATACATATTTTTCATATGTATGTCATCAATAAAAATATTGAATAAGACTACACCAAAAAGGAGCCCTTGTCATAACATTGCCATTAAGCAGTGATCTTTACATTTGTTCAACAGGTTCTCAGTAAAAATCCTTGTACTTCTATGTTTTTAAATGATTGAATCCTTCTACTCACTTTAGGCTTATGAAAATCTAATAGAAGCACATATATCGGATCCAGGAATTCACGTTTTTGCTGTAGGGATTTAAGTCATTAGATTTTGGGTGTGTTCTTAGCAATTTAATTATGTTTAAAATCTGGTTAGTAGTGTAGTAAATAACTGGTATTGCTACAAAATTGCATTGAGAAGGTAATAGGATTGAATTTTTACACAAGTTGACACTCAATTAAAATTTCCATATATCCAATGAGTTAGCCAGTTCTTGGCCTGGGAGTTGGAACAAATGCCTTCCTCCTAAGCTGATCACTTCAAAACAGGCAAAATTTATAATAAAGTCAAATCAAGACTCAATGCATCAACTAAAATTTGAGTTTGGCTTATCAAATACAGATCAAAAACAAGAAATAGACTAGAGAGTACCCTTGGTATTTCCTGCTTAAATTCTTCTATTTTTTATTGACACTGGAGGAAAAATAACACATTAAAACCTCCTTACTGAATTACTGTCCTAAACCAATAGATCCATGGGGCTTGTTCAGCTAAAAGCCACAACAGACTTTGTAATGCAATGATGTAATCTTGGCTTTGTGTCATTTATATTCAACCTAAAAAAAACAATTTTCCTGAATAGACAGGCTGACAACAATATTGTTCGGTGTGGGTTTTTATTTGGATTCTTTCCAAATGGTTCACATGCCTTCACAGTAACACATCATGCCTGCTTACATTTTTTGCCTGAATTCCAAAGTTTTCCCCTTTTACTAGCTTTTTTTTTTTCTATTTTTCTTTTAAGGTCTCAGTTATGTTTGTAAAACTAACCAGCTCCACCACAAAATTAGGATGTATCTTGCAGAGTGCATTCATTTTACTTTTTGCATATTTTTCCTGAGGTCATGTCAAGGTTAGTTTGAATTCCATCCTACATTAAGACTTCTTTCACAGCTATTTAGCTCGGCAGCCTACTCCCCGCTGGGGTCTGCCCCTTGGGCACGTCAAAGCTTCAGACCTGACAAATCACACACAGATGAAGCTGTACAGTTTTTTAAACAGTTTCATCAGTAACTTTTTTTTTCTTTTTCTCTATCCTCCTTGGCGTTGAGATTTTTTTCTCTGAATTACCATTTCAGGAATGTTGATTTCTATTTGAGACAGTTTGTTTTTACATCAGAGTTGCAAACGAGCAATATCATTTATTTTATAGTAAATCATACTAATAGCCTTCTAGTCACCAAGATTACAGGACAAGATACCTACAGACCATGACTAGTATAACTGTAATTCTGTTATTAAAGTCTATTTGTAGCAAGAAGCTTAGTTTTGAAAAGGTAGTTATATCACAGAGTCTACTGGAATAAAAAAAAATGTCAACCATAAAAATGCATCAAGTTTATAACATATTATGCCTTGAGCCTGGAAATGTTTCTCAAATGGTTCGTAATATGCTCTTATCAGTATTTTAGCAAATTGTGAAACTAATGGTGCAACTCCATTTCCTGTTTAATTGATGAAGTTAAAATGGTTGGTTGCTAATGAGTATATTAGCAAACAATGTCCCCTTTACAAGGCTTAAGTAGATCAGGTTTTTTTTTTTAAACAGCTTACTATCCTTATTTTTATATAATGAAAAATATTGACTGCCACAGAATTGCTAGATCAACTGAAGAAATGGTGTAATTATTGCTGCATAGTCAGAATGTCCATTTGACAATGGCAAACGACAGTATTATAGTCTTTAGTTCTTACACTTGAAAATAGTTATTTTCTTTCAGAATGTAGGCTTTTCATTACAATACCTGAGGATCTTAACTACAGACGAAGCAGAAAACATAGAAGTGAGGGGGGAAATAATATTTGAATGAGTCTCCTCTCCTCAGTTCTCTTTTACAGTTAGTTCAGTATGTAAGTACCCAGAGAAGAGTTCCATAAAGGGTTGCTTGGTTGAAACTAATTAAAGACAGGTCTAAGAAGAAAAGAAGAAGGGATCAAAGGAATTACATTAGGTGTCAAGATGTTGTTTGGGGAAATTTTACTTAGATTTTTGTAATTCTATTCCAGGAAAAAGCTAAATTCTAAAAGTGCCCATTTTGTATCATAATTTCATATTTGCATTATTTTTGCAATAAGATACATGTCAACAGGCAAGCATCTTGAAGAAATCATTTCTGCACTGGCGTATTAACACATTATGGTGAAAAGAGAGGCTTGTGCCTTTCACGCAGTGCATTTCAGTCTTCAATTAATGTGAAAGCACTACAATGCCCATGCAACTTCTCTTGCCTAGTGGTGCACCATTTATCATTGCAGTTTTACATTGACCTTGACACCCACTTCATTAGAATAAAGATTGTCTACCATTTAGGTTACATTGTTCCTATGCACAGAGACCCCATGCAAATTTCTGTTCAGATAGAAGAGCTGCGAGGCTGTCAGAGGTCATCTGCATTAAATGATTGCAGCTATTTTCCAACTGCTTCTTTTCATTCTACTCAATTCAGGCTAGGAGGATCAATCAAGTCCTCTGCCTGAAACAGTGGGACTGCTGGGAATATAACTGTTTTTGGTAGGAGTGGGTATGCTCTAAACATTATTAAATATTTAATATAAACTCATTAAAGACCATGCAAAGGCTTCAGAAAGATATCAAATTTATAGAAAAATCTAAGGGGCTAGAGAACCTTTTAAAACACAAATAAAAGAATAATAACTAATTTTATAATTTTACAAGAGTACAATTACAATAGTTCTTAAACTTAGTAAATCTTTTCTATAGGAGACTCTTTTCTTGTCCTTAATGTGGGTAGAGAAGGGAGGAGTCAGGAAGGCTTGGTGTTCTTAAGCAGTATTTTACCTGAAATCGGCCACACAAGTTTGCAGTTCTTGGTGTTCTTATTTGCGTTCTATAACAATGAAGCCTGTGCTGGGTATTTATTTTAAAAGGCTTAGGTATTTGTTATGTAAAAGAAATGATTGGAGAAATAAGTTGTCAGGTTTCCTACTTAAGTTTTCTGAGTGATATAATTGGAATTAAATTATTAATGGGAGATACTTTTAGAAAGATTGTTTTATGATCTTCTATTAGGGAATTTGCAATTCATTTTAATATTTGTAGTTTGATTTATATTAAAGATAATGCAATCTATGTCCAATTAACAATACATGGCCAATGTAATGTGATTTCCAGATCATGCAAATGGAATAAGCTAGAAGAGGGGGGAAAACTCAATTCTTAACCTCAGATGTAATTTGCTGTGCGAGTTCTGGCAATTTTAAATGACATTGCACTTTTTAATTTTTCCAAAGGCTCAGCAGCAAATTTATCCCAATCAAGAAAGCCTATTATTAATTTACAAGGACAATTGTAGGAGTCTTTATAATTTCTCTGTGCAATTATTCGCCATAAATCGCTAATGGTAAAACACAAGGAGTCTGCAAGAAATAAAGACCATTATTTGTCTTGGGCTTGAACCCTCGTCCTCAGTCTTGAACACTTTCCCGAAGTGTGGGTGATATCAGCTCCATCTGAAGCATCACATGCATTGTGAGATGCTGGACCCTGGTGTTCTGAAAAGGGGGCAGGATAAGAGCTGCTGCAAAGGCAACACTGGCCTCTAGCAGATCCCTGCACTCGGCATGTACAGCTGAGCTGTGGATCCTGGACTTTCATATAAAAAGACTCTTTGTTCACCACTGAATGGCATTAGGCATGGACTTGCTGAGGGGCCACCATGAAGCCTCACATGAGGAGGGCAAACACTAGCTGGAAAACACAATATCAGAGTCATAGACAGAGACATCCCTGCATTTTTGTGCAAAAGTACATATTTTCACACACAATTTTGCCAGTAGTTTGGTGCATTGGTGTGTTCCTAGCATATGCTTTCTTGTTGATAAACCAAAATACGTTTTATTTTCTCAGTGTATTTTCTCTGTCTGCCTATCTATCTATCTATCTTTTATGTGTTTATGGGAAAGTGGATTATGCTGAATACATAGGTATTTGTGGTATTACTTTGTACTGGGAAAGATATTCAAATACCTTTATTATTATATCTGTCATTCTAATAACTAGATCATTTTCCTTGCTTTAACTCTCCCTGATATAAAGTTACAGAAAGCCCAGTTAAAATATAGTATAAGATGTAAATATTCAAATCCCGAAGACACAGAATCTGACAGCCCTAGTCTAATAATGGAGAAAATGCTTTGGTTAAATTCTTGTGTTTCTCGTAGCCAAAACTTCGCTCTCCGCTCAGCAATGTCTGGTCTCTTTTCAGCATAACCAACAGAAGCACCATACAAAAGTCTTACAATGGATGTCTTAATCTCTCTGTGTGCTTTTAGAGCATTATTTTGAATTCCATCATGCTGCCTTTTTTCTTTCCTCTTCTGAAGTTTTATTACAACAGCAGAATTCCCAGGGAGCTTTGGGGGCAAGGTTCACATAATATAGCCCTGAAGTTTTGCTTAGGTGCAATCTATCCCCGAGTCCTGGCCATCTTTTGATGATCTTTCTGTTTCAAAGAGATTCACTGGGTAGAGTCTTCCAGCATTTGCTGTAGGTAGTTTATTTTTTATTTTTTTATTTACTAGACAGTGAGCATCTATAACCCTTTCATGATGCTTTCTTTCTCTGACCTCACAGTGACAAGGCATCTTGTTCTTTAACATTGAGGGAGGCAGGAAAATGCTTGAGTTGCTCAATGTGTGCCTTCTATACCAGTTTCAAAATGGCTTATTCTTCTGGTTTCCATGGTGACAATTAACACTGTTCCAAGGCATTGTTCCAGTCTCCATTTGGGCAGAATTTTCGGTGTGATTTTTAACAACAACAAAAAAAAGGTTTTAAGAGGGAAAAAAGCCTTTAGCATAACTGTCAAAAAAGTTATCTCAATCAAGTCTTCATGCATTTCTAATTATATTTACTTCAGAAATCCCTGTTTTTTGCTGGCTTTGTTTTATAATTCAATTTTGGCATTTGTGCTTTTAAAAGTACCGAGAAAGAATTTTCTAAAAACTTCTTTAATACTTAGTTAGAACAGTGAGCTAGTGTTTGTGGTTATTTTTAACTTTTTTTTTTTTTTAAGTTTTCTTTATATATTCTATATACACACAGAAGTGGCATTTAGAATGAGTGACCCTGTGTCTTTAATTTAGATCATTCGCATATCTATTAGGAGGCTTCATTAGTCAAAATTGAATTGGCCAAGCAAATACACTTAATAATGTAAATATGCCCTTTCAATAGAATATATTTTATCTCTGACTAGACAGAGAAGTCCACCGCAGGTGCTATGGGGAAATTAAATACTGGATGCATATTATTTACCTTAGCACTCGAGAAAAGCCATCTGACTGTAACTTTGCTACTCTCGTTCTGGCTGTTGAAGAGGAGTCTCTATCCTAACATCCACAGACTACAGGACACAGTGGGGCAGCCTCCGCACACGTACTGCTGTGGGTGAAATTAATACGAAGATTAAATTATCTTCTCACCACAGGATAAAGTAGCCCTACTTGACAGGATGACCAAGAACTCATAGAGCTGACAGTTGGTTCTCCCTGTCTAGCGTTTTTGAAGAGAGGGAAATAGAAGAGCAAAACCATACCAGCATCAACAAAAATGTCACCCCGCTGGCATTATTACATATACAGCTTAAGGCCCTAAATCGTATCTGATTCAACTCCCAGAGTGCTTCAAATATTAAATATTTTCACCTTAAATTACATGACATTCTAGTACCTTTCCTACACGTGTACCGATACGTGTAACAATTAGCTGGATTCTCCTAGCTTTCATCGTTTGAAGGCATTGTCCATCAATCCCATCTTTCATCAAGCTGTTTATACAGTAGGTTACATGGTGACAAAGACAGAGAGCATACATAAGACACTTTTTAAAATGTAATAACCTTTTATAATAGCTGTTGCTGTGACTACTTGTACCACATTTCACAGAGAAAATTATTTTATGTCTAAGATGAAATTAATTGCTTTTTGTATTTTTATTATTACAAGACTGTCATGTTTATGGGACACATCTATGTTCTCTTTCTTGATTGATCTGCTGTGTAGGAGCTGTTCGAAGTTGGGGTAAAGAGTAGGGGATGAGCTTGTCACAGGGGAATGTGATAACTGGTCCAGGCTGCTCCCAGGTGGCCCAGCTGGAGGGCTCCCTCTGCCCGCTGATGCATGTGGCATGAGCTAAATATGAATAGGGTTCTTCTGCCTGCCTGAAATGCTGGTTCCCCCAATATTACATCAAAGAAGTCTTATCAAATTAATTATGTAAATTTTTGTCAGCAACTTCATCTTTGGATGGGTATCTGATTACATGAAGCAGATGGCCCTCTCCTCCAGTCATCACGCTGACAAATAAAACACCATGTAGGTAGTTTTCTAGAACACTTGTTGAGTGTTGGGTCCAGCGTTCTCAAGTGGACATTGTGTTTTCTAAGTGTCGAAGTAATGTGGTCCTGGTAATTGTCTGCCGTTAGAAGGTGCAGTCAGAATTCCCCATGTATCACAGGCCAAATTCTGAAAGAGCTCTAAAGCAACGCTTCGTTTTTTTCATCATTCATATTCATGTAATTTTAGATACTCTGACACCCTGCTCAGCATTCGTTAATACTATGAAATGCTTTAAACCACCTTATTTAAACAATTTTGTTCTGCAATCCACAAATGACTAACATTTGGAGAAGTTTGCATAATACAAATAACGTGCATGTTTAGTGCAAATGAAAGATTAAAATATGAAGCTAAAAGTATGCAAACATTTGCAGGCAAATGCTGAGGATCGATTAACCGAAACAGAGATTTCACACCTTATTTTTCTTTAAGCTGTTTCCAATTGTATTTAAGTTGGGATCTTACATAATATCATGTTTTCAAGGTAAATAAAATCACCCAAGTGCTCGGGCATGTTTTGAACTTGTTCATTTGCTACTGTGCTCAGACAGAAGCTTTTCTTATCGCATCTGATCTAGTGCTCATCTTGGCTCAGGGCAGTGGAGCAGTGCTATCAGCAACCTCAGTGACCTAACTTTTACGCCTTGATGAAAGCAATTTGGGGATTACCATTATATTTTGGAAATGTGTTAAAATTGTAAAATAGGTTTAATATTTTAACCGAAATCTAGTTTTTCTTCTTAGAGATGTTTTTATGTATACTTTTAACAACTACGGCCAGTCATTTATAGCTGTTCATAATGTAGGACTTTCTAACGACGAAGTTATCCAAATAGTTGTTTGAAGTGAATCACCATAGTAACTGTCATGTTAAGTAGCACCTATATTATCTGTAGCAAACATCTTTTAGGAGAGACTCGCTTGGCAGTGTGTTATAATGCAGTGTATGTTGGGGAGAAGGTTCTGTAGTCAGTTGTGATGTTTGAGAACATTTTACAGTATTCAGTAAGGAAGCATAGATTTGTAACCATTCTTAAATCACTGGTTTGCTTTTCCTCTCTTTATCTACTTCTTCTCCAAGCCCACACAGTGTTTTTAAGTAAAAGAAAAATGAAAAGAAAAAAAAAAAAACCTTAACTGAGACTTCAGAGAACTTACAGAATAAGGAGGAAGTCAGACAATCTTTAGGGACCATTTTATTTGTACCTTTGGGGGCAGAGATGACAGATGGGCAGCACGCTGGAGCCAAATGTTGACCAAAATTAACTGAATATTAACTCCCCTTAGACCATGAATTTTCCTACTTGGAATATTTTAAATTAAAGATCAAATGTGTGTGTGAACTTTAGTTTAAAAAGACATAAATCTTAGTCAACCAAATGGAATACCTCGGATGTTCATGTATGTGTGAGTAATATATATATATATTTAACTATCTTCGGCAATATTCCTCCACTACTCAAGTGACTTAGGTTTTGTAGCCTCATAAATATTATTGGAAACAAAAACTTGTAACACCCATGAGCATCACTAACACTGTGCTCGAAGGTTTTTTAAGAACACCTCTCTCCCTAATGACATATCTTTCTCTCTTCTTGTTTTAGCGATACAGTGTGGAAATGTCCATCAGGGACCTGAAAAAGACAGAGCTGCTCAGTAAGGTGCAAGCTTTGAAGAAAGGTGGCGTTTCACTACCAAATGATCTCCTTGAAAAAGTGGATTCAATTAATGAAAAATGGGAACTGCTTGGGGTATTTGCATTTTTATTACTGTTTGTAGGTTACGTGTACATTTTTTGTGTAGTGAAGTACTCTATCTGTTTGATTTCTAATTTGAGGCACAAATATCTCTCTCCTTCAATTCACTACCTACATTTCAAACAAGCTATTCATGCTATTATGGGTGAAAAACACCACTTTTCCTCTTCTGTTGATTTTTTTCTACTCTCAGCTTGTCTCCTCTCAGATTTGAATAATTTTGGTTCTTTAATACACAAAAAAGTAAGTAAAATATGCCATGTATTATGGGTATGCACCAAGTCAACTATAATACAGTATATCTGATATACACTGGCTGTCATGCTTGAATGACTGTTAATAGAATTTATTCTGAAGGTACATGTTAGAGACATCCACTGTTTAACTCTTTACTATACCCTTCCCATGAAAAGTGGAATTGCCACTACAGCTTTCAAGTCACACTAGAGCCACCAAAACAGAGATGCAAATTTGACCCAAATCTGAATTGCAGAATTAAATTGGTCTCTGGTTTGTGCCTCAATTTCTAGCTCGCTTTTAACAAAAGCCAAAAAAAAAAAAAAGTTTCATGTAATTCATTTCACGCAATGATGGGCTGGGTCTCAGCCAAAGACTGAGATGCAAGAATCTGGCAAAAAGGCAATCTCGAGATTCTGTTACCCAGAGACCAGGATGGCACTGTGCGGGAGACAGTCCTGTCCTTTTGTTGGAAGACAGCTGAGAGAGAGAGGTTAAACTGTATTTTTTCATCAACTTCTCTCCTAAATTGCCTTCACTTCAAATCAAGGGTAAGCTAAATTTGTCAATTACTTAAATGATTAATTATAATAGCTAAGTATGGGTGGTGTCAGTTATGGAGCCTAATTTTGCATGCCTTCCATTTCCTGCCCGTTTTTTTTTTTTTTTTTTAATTTTTAAAGAAATAATACTCCAAAAATATTTTGAATAAAAAGCTCTTCATGCACCTTGATGACTTGGAGGAACGCCAGGGCTCTGTTGCTGCCATGCTTAATCTAGGTGATTAAAACACTGCAAGTTTAATCCTTGCTTTCTCATCTGAATTCACCACACTCTGCGGTGGTGTAAAGTAACTTAAAACGCTCAAAGTTTTTACTCTGACCTATTGTTGCATCACTTTTTAATAGTAATTAATGGCTTTCACATTGTAATATGGTGATTTAAATCGGAACCTACTAAATTCTGCAGAATTCACTGATCTCATACAGGAGAAATGTGGTTAGTGTATGACATCTTAAAAGTTGTTTACCAAACGAGGGCAGCAACTTTAAGTGCCTGATAAAATGATGTCTGTTTATAGAAATAGAACTATATCTGTTTCTAATTTGATAACTAACAATATTCTCTTTTTGAAAATTGTTTGAAGTAGATCATGTATATTGCTTTCCCAACAAAAAATTTAAACCAACACAACATTCACAGAACAGGATACTGAAGTTATCCTTTATGAGTCAGACACCTTGAAAATGGTTGCCGTTTTGACAAAAATATCATTTGGATACAACATGCCGAGTTGTGTCCTGATTTAGGGAGAGAAGGGCGGGGGAACAAAACCTGGGCCACGCCGACACCACCAGGCACGCCGCTTTAATTGGCATGATTACATTTTAATTGGCGTGAAAAAAAAATTTAAAGACAAGGATTTTAACTTCTAACAATAGTAAAATAGAGGGATATGGTTTTTAATATTACTTTCATCTAAGGTGAACAGTGTGGAATGGAAATACATTAGAATGAAATGTCAGTGGTGCGTACAGTTTAATCTGTGAAATTTTGTCCCCTGTGCTGCATATTACTCTGTCTCAATTGCATATTAAACAACCCTATCAAGGCAGGCATTGGCATCTGCTGTGCTGACACAAATTGTGAATTAAATGAAATTGATGTCCTCTGTCGTATATTTATGAAGACGGACCATTCTCTGAAGTATTCTGTTTATGAAGAATTTATGATTGCAAACTGTTCCAGAACAAAAAAGTGGCAATAAATTCTTTTTTGTGACCCTACCCTCCAAGGGCATTGATTTCACCTCCTGCTGCTACTTTTGTTACAGCATAAAAACAATAGCTAAATCTGGATTCCACTGAGGCTCTTCAAATTATCAATATTTGCACCATGAAAGTAGAAGGGTGCTGGCAAGAAAGGCTATTTTTCTGTTACGATCTCCTAAAGATGCTATTTACAGAACACTACACAGCAGATGAATGTTTGTTGACTTAATTTTATTTGTGTTTTAAAGCTTATTTTTTAGGTTTAATTTATCATTAGAGATGAACTCCCACTGATTCTCCAAAGAGAATGTTTTCCACAAGAACAAAAAAAGCTCTCCCTGACTATACCTTCATGACATAGTAGTTAATCTAAGAAGGCTTCTAGCATAGTGGATTGGGACTTATTTTAACACATATATTCGAAAGTCTGGCATCCACAAATGCAAAGTGGGAAGAATTGTGGGGTTGAATGATTTCCAAGTCAGGTAAAATGAACAACAGCCCCAAGGAGGCTACCCCTTCTTAACAGCCCTCAGTCATATGGTTTGGCGAATTGTACTAAACAAAACAGAGAAGGAATTTAATTCTTCATGCACAATCTTCTCCTGGCCTCTTTAGTGTATTGATTAAACTCAGACTTCTATCTCCTGAAAATTTTATGCAGAGGATTTTTTACTCTAAACTCCCATCATGAGAATGCCAATGAATTTTTATCAGTGACCATGGTGAACTTTGGGGTCAAATCTCCTTTCTGCTCAAGGAAACTGTAAATGAATGAGGTCTTCTTAAGCCTCTAGTGGTAGTCAGAACAACACGCGTGGCTCAAGAATTCAAATCCGAAACGGAACACTGAGCTCATCTGAACTGGTTAGTCATGAGGTGGCAGGTATGGCTGGACACCTTCCAGGGGGTTCTTGTCACCAGCCAAATGGTGATGCGTTTTTGGTACCTAAGCTAATCTATGTTTTTACTGTTGTCGGTGTTTTTTGTTTTTGTGTTTGTTTTTAATTTGATGCATTAGAAAACCCTAGGAGAGAAGATCCAGGACACAATAGCGGGGCCCAGCGGGGCGGGGCCCAGAGACCTGCTCTCCCCGGAAAGCGGTAGCCTGGTGAGGCAGCTGGAGGGCAGGATCAAAGAGCTGAAAGGGTGGCTGAGAGACACAGAGCTTTTCATCTTCAACTCCTGTCTGAGACAAGGAAAGGAAGGAACAATGAACACTGAGAAGCAACTGCAATACTTTAAGGTAATAAAAAAACAATCAAAGTTGATAAAAAGCTTTCTTTATGGAAGGGATGAAATATTTATCAAGTACATAAAGTATTATACCCATGTATCTATGTATCACTGTGCACTTAAATGTTTCCTTGGATTTATAGACACCCTCCACATTCCTTACAGGCCAACGCCTGTGTGCGTAAAGATGAACACTCGGCGGGTCGAGTCCACGCTGGGCGGGAGAGCCTGCTGCGGGTGTGCGGTGCCTGGGGGGGGGGGGGGTGGTTGGCTACCAGCAGACCAGCAAACCCTAAAGAGGACAACTTTGAAAGGCAGACCTAAATGTTCTATAAATAATGTGGCTAAGAATGCTTCCATAAATTGATATGATAAGAGCACATGATCTAACTGAAGACCGTTAATGCTAACAACGGGAAACATCATTTTTACATAGGCAAGGAGCAACCATTCATGGAGGGAAGAAAGAAAGTAAAAGAGGTTCCTCCATGATAGGCATATTCCATCGGAGACAAATGTCAGCCTTAGCAACACGGCTGGGTGTGTGCTCACTGTGTGTCCGTGAAGAGGAAGCCTTTCCCCGTTTGTTTCCATGGTCTACACGCTATCTATTCAAAAGCAGTTTAAAATTCACATGTTTTCTCTGCCTGCCCATGTTGGCCTGTACTGCTTGAACCTCTCTGGTCAGGCAGAGTGATTATTCGGGCTCTGGCTGGTGTCAGCCTGAGGCTTTGGAGTTGTAGAATATGAATTCGGTAGCAAGAAACCTTCTGACATGAAAGGTCTTAAAGAGGAGAAAGGGGAAAAACATGAAGGAAAGAATCTCTTGGGACCCAGCACCTGTGTCTTCTCAAGGCCTTCGGGGACCAGGTTTTCTCCGTGTCACACCTTCTGCCCTGCAGTCCTCCAGCAGTGTGTCAGGGAACTTAGTCGGAGGCACACTGGCTCTCCCTCCCTCTGCCGGACAGGCAGGGTCACCCTGCTCACAGGCAGAGTCCCAGAGAAAGCACCCTCAAAGGTAAGACCACAGCGCTTCCCAATAAACCGTCTCCGTTACGCACCTACACATTGTTTTGGTTGGAAACCTCCTCTTCTGCCATTGAATTGACAAGACCAAACTGGAAGTTAAATGAAAGCCTCTTGCCAAGCAAATGGGTTTTACTGTCTAAAACCTGAAATCTAATCTCCAGATGATTTGTTATTTCACCTTTGCTCGTCTCACCCTGACCCCTGTGGCAGGGAGATGGAATCTTCAGATATTTCCTTCTGAGTTATTTGAACTTAATGACATGTACCTTACAAAGCATCCTGGGCATTAGAAAGCAGAATGTTGGGGAAGACATTTTCTCTCTCTGTAGTATCTATATTGCAGCGTTCGTGGACTGGTTAATGGCCCCAGCCGGTTGTATAACCTTGGTCATGTTGCTTGTGTGATCCCTTGGTGCCTCAGTTTCTTCCTCTGTGAAATGGGGTGCTGCTCGTACTTACCTCACATGATAATGAGTCTGCATACGTAAATGATTATTTCTGCTTTTTGTAATGGTGCATCCATAAGGGATGGAACTATCTTAACATAAGCCCAAAGATGTTATATAATAATTGAAAACAACTTAGATATTTAAAAACAACTTTTTTATATATATATTTGCAATTATTATAGGTAAAAACATGAGCAGTTCCGCATTAATTTGGCTGATGACTCCAAAGGACATTTGCTTTATGCTTTGGCTTTGCATGGTGTCATCAACATCATTTTCAATTAGGTCCTAGTGAGAAATGTAAGAGTTTAAGAGACAGAAAGAGAGACAGAGAGAAGCCTCTCTAGGCTTCCAGATCATTAGATGGCTCCTAGGAGTCCTGGTTATTTGCTAACACTTCCTAGCCATAAGGAGAATATTCACTACACTTAATTCATTATTTACCATATGCTTCTTAGTGCCTGAAAATAATCATAGACTTTTAATTTCAAAAGTACCAGAGACTATCACATGCTTTTTGCTATTGTACTTCTTTTCTTCAAAGATATTTTTTCCGTAGAGCGTTTTTATGTTTTTAGTGTCACCATTTATTAAACTAACTGCTCTTGTACCCCACTCTTATTTATTTAGCTATTTTTAAAATAATATAATACATTCAGGGACTTTCCTACCCCAAACAAAAGGTAACACCTTGATGGTAATGTTACCGGCAGGATGAGCAGACCTCAGTTCTAGTCTTTTTGAAGGAAATATTTCAATCAAGAGACAAAGTACAGCAAAGCAAGCAAGAATTTATTAACCACAGCAAAAACACACTCAAGACATGAAATGAGGAAGGGCACAGAAGAAGCAAGGGAGAGTCTAGGCTGGACCGCTTTGCCTCACGAAGTAGTCGGAGAAAAGGGGCCTTGGAGACAGGTTTAGGGGGTTAGCCCAGGACAGGTGGCCACTGCCCATTGCTCCCCTGGCTGCAAGTTTCCTGGGGTCCCTTAGAGTTTAGGGGGGGTATGCCTGTGGGAGAGTGGCATGGTGTGCCCCCCTGGTGGAGAGCATTCTGGGTCCTTTTGTGTGGAGGGTATTGATGTCTCTATTGCAGGCGGGAATCTTAGGGGAGGTCTCAGGGGAGGGTCTCAGTAGGATATTCATCAGCTTTCCAGGTGTGCTCTTTCAGGGCCCTTTGGTCGTGGTCCGCCCTGATTGGTTGGTCTTGTCTGGTTTTGCTGCTTTTCTGGGCCTGGAGCTGAAATACAACTGTTATCTTTAGGGAGGAAAAGGTCGAACCCATGACCAGAGATATGCTAGGGGAGGAAAGGTTACCCTGGGAGTGAGGTTTAGTTTTCAGAGTTTTTCTCTTGCTAGGCACCTGGAGCTTTGGGTGACCTTCTATACCTGGCCCATTGTCCTTGCTTCTGCTCATGTCTGTCCAACTGCCTAGAACAGTAATGCACACCTCAACATGGTTTCCCCAGCCCTAGTCCATCCTCTGTTCTTCTCACCTAAGGTAATCGTGTTCCTGAACCCCATATACTTTATTTAACTGGCTTTCCTTTGATAGGAAATGATATTTTAATTTTAATTGTTTTTAACTTTATTAAAAGATATGCTATGTTCCTTTTAGGCCTTCCTTTTAAATTTAATTTTTTTTTTTTTTTAAGTTTGGGAATAGGGCCTCAACATTAGTTTATTTTTTCATTTTTAGATAGAGTGGAAGGGAGGGAGAGAAAGAGAGAGAGGAGGGAGGGAGAGAGAGAGAGAGAGAAACATCGATGTGAGAAGGACACATCAATTGGCTGCCTCCTGCACGACCCTGACTGGGGCCGGGGATCGAACCTGCAACCTAGGTATGTGCCCTTGACTGGGAATCAAACCCATGATCCTTTGGTCCGCAGGCTGATGCTCTAATCGCTGAGCCAAACCAGCCAGGGCTAAATTTAATATTATAATGCCAATATTTTGTCATGTTACCAAGTATGGCTGTGATTCATTTATTTTGACAATTGTATAATATTCCATTGTGAGTAAGTACATGTATCTCATTTAAGGCTAAAAGCAACGTCTGAAGTCAGTATTAGGATCCTGATTTTGCAGATAGGGAAAGAGACACATGCAGGTCAAGTTTTGTATGTCCAAGGTCACTTACAGTGAGTGACAGAATTAGGTTTTAAATCCAGGGCTGTCTGACTCTAAAGCCCATTTTCTGAACTACTATGCAAAATTGATATTTACTGATATTTACTGAATGCCCTTCCAGGCAGGGTGACTCAAAGAGAAGAGCAGGACAAAACTAAATGTCATTGTTTCTTTCTGGTAGGTTTATCAGTCACAGTCTGCAGCAATTTAGCCAGAATTGTAAATAGCTTTAGCTACTGAAGATCTTGGGAGTAGAAAAGATTTATGTTTTGTTTTACATTTTTGTACTATATCCATGTACATTTCTTTGCCACGTGTCACTTTAAAAAAAACAACAAAAAACTGAAACTTTTCCATCTTTCTTTGAGATTAGAGCACTGACGATTTTTCTTTCTGGCCAGAAACTCTAGTCCCTTCTGAAATGTTGACCTTGAGGAGTTTGATCAGATAAGATAAGAGGATCTAACATGATAACACGTCTTGTAAAGAAAGCATTACACATGTCTGTTGGAATAAACGTCTTTCCTACCCAGAATTTTAAATATTTCTGAGCTGTTTACTCTTTAGTGCTTAGTGTATGATTAACCAAGTGTTCTGTGTATTACCACATTCGTTGGAAGAATGAAACCAAATGTTTGTAATACAATAATAATGTAATGTTTATAACCTGTCAAAACCGTAATTGGTAAGCATATGTAGAATAAAAACTTTTTACTTGCTACAGATTCAAAGGACACATACCCTCTGCCTTTCTAAGTGACAAAGCTGCTCAGATAGGAGAGTTACTAAGGAACGTTTGCGTGTGGGACATTTTTGCCCTGTTCCGCCTCTTCTTGAGGGTCCCCAAGTGTTCCTGCCATCATAGGTCACAGAGAACGCAGGCTTTATCTACCGGGTTTAGCTTTACGGTTCTCCATTCTCTAAAATCTCAGGTTTTGAACAGAGTCAATCCCTTTATATAGCACCCAGAGTGATGACAGATAAGCCACAGTGCACGGCCCAGGGGAGCGGGAGGGCGGGTGCTGCGTAGAAACAGGCAAACCGGGTACTTGGGCGGCACACTCTCCTTCTCAGAGCTTGGTTTGGGGTGACAGAAAGGATCTGGACCTGAAGTTTTCAGACAAAGAGAAAAAGCAATTGTGGAATGTATTCTTTTCCATTAAGGCAGGGAGTGTGATACGTGTGGAATTAGACACAAGGCAAAAGTCTACCTAAGAGAGGACAAGTCAGAGCCCAGCACTGGGAGAGACATGAAGGTGCGAACCTAGGAGCCTGGGACAAAAATGCAAAATTGTCAAGGAGTCAACACACCAGGACAACAGAGTGGGGAGAGCAGGTCCGAGATGGAGTAAGGCACCTGGCAAGGGGCCCTGGGAGCTGTGTGCACAGCTTCGATGCCCTTGGCTGGAAAGCACTACTTTGTAACGATGACCCTTCAGAGAGAAGAGAGAATAATTACTTAATCGTATGTTCTCTGTATCCCATAACCAAATTCATTATTTTAAAGACTCGAATTGGGAGAAACGATCCATTACTAGCTAAAGGCGGCTGAAGCACTGGACTGGGCCCTGAACCAGCCTGGGAAGGACAGGGTTACACCTACCAAGAAGCTTTCCCGTCAGGAAGGAGAATGAGTGGACCAGATTTGGTAACCTCGTCAATGGTGAATAGCCCAAATTTGCTGAGCAATTTAAATTTGACCAAGACCTTTTAGGAATGTTACCATCCCTAATCCTTACACTAATTATGTAAGTCGAAAATTGGAAGCACCTTCTTAGGTGTATTTTTTAAGTCTGTTTTCAAAATTGATTTTAGGGAGAGCGAGAAACATCGACTGGCTGCCTCCTGCATGCCCCCCACTGGGGATGGAGCCCGAAACCCCGGCATGTGCCCTGCCTGACCTGGAACAGAGCCGATGACTTCTTGTTGCAGGGGATGACTCTCAACCAATTAAGCCACACTGGCCAGGGCTGTGTATTTTTATTTATTTTTATGAACGACAAACATGAGATGTGGAACGTTTATGTGACTTGTTTGAATCCACACAGAAATCAGCAGCAGAGACAGCAAAAACAATGGTCTTAGGGCTTAAATTCCAATGTTCTCCCATCCCGTCATTCACTGACCCTTCCAAAATAAACACTGAAACCTTGTTTTACTCTAAATCAAGTGTTGGCAAACATATTCTGTAAAAGGCCAGGTGATATAATCTTTTGCAATGCTCAACTCTGCTGCTGTAGTGTAAAAGCAGCCACAGACAATAGGTAGATGAATAAATATTGCGAGTTTAATAAAACTAATTTACAAAACTACGTACAAAAGCAGGCAGTGGTAGGATTTGGTCCACGGGGCCTTAGTTTCTTGACCCTGCTCTAGATTACAAAAATTATCATAAACCTGAGAATGGTTACTGTTTGCGTCTCCTTTAAGGAAAGGAGGCTACAGTAGAATTGCATTAGGAAGAGCTAAATGTTCTTTTAATAATTTTAACAATAACAACTCATAATTATACAGTGTTCACAAGACGTTTAAGTCACAATTCTAAATGTTTTACCTGCATTTGCTTATTTAATCCTCCTCATCGTCCTGAGGGCAGGCGGTTTATTATCCCCTCGGTAAAGAAGGGGAAACTGAGGCGGGGAACAGTGAAGTAAGTTACGCAAGGTCATACAGTTAGTGACTGGGTCAAGTCTATTCCAGAATCCGCCACTGCATAGTAGACTCGATAGTCTCTAGGTCAAAGATCTATTTCTGAAAAGGGAAAAACACATCATGGTAGTCCTCCCTTATCCACAGTTTTGCTTTCTGCAGTTTCAGTTACCCATCAAAAATACTACATGGAAAAGGCATAAGTTGTAAACAATGAATACGTTTAGTATCCTGATGAAATCTCATGCCATCCCTCTCTGTCCTGCCCAGCACGGGAACCGTCCCTTTGTCCAGTACATCCACACTGTCAGTCACTTAGGAGCTGTCTGGGTTATCACATTGACTGTCATGGTATCGCGGTGCTTGTAACTCTTAGTTTCCTTAATAAAAGCCTCCGAGTGCAGTAGTGATGCCGGCAATTCAGATATACCAAAGGTCTTCAGTAAAAAGGTGAGGACAGTACAATAAGCTATTTAGAGAGAGACAGGCTACATTCACACAACTTTTATTACAGTATATTGTTATAGTTGTTCTATTTTATACTAGTTATTGTTGCTAACCTCTTACTGTGTCTCATTTATAAATTAAACTTTATCATATGTACAGGAAAAGACAAAGTATATATAGGGTTTGAGATATCCACTGGGGTCTTGGAATGTATCCCCTCGCAGATGGGGGAGAGGGGTACTATCACTGGTAGCTCACTTGTTCCTCATCCCATTTCTGAATTCTTTATAGCTGGAGGAAGTCAGCAAGTCACACTTTTACATCTTAGAAATGAAAAATTTTAGAGTAGGGTCTTTAAAAGGATTTCAAATAAACTATGAAACGTGGAACATTGCTAACTACTCCGAAAAAGAACATCACTACTGTACTTTTACAAAATAAAGAGATAAATAGAAGAGCTAAATACAGTTCATGTGTTTTAATAACTATTTTCCAAATGTATAATTTATCCAGAAACAGAAATAGGACCAATCTAGTCAAAACATTTTGAGGGACTTTCCCATGTCCACTATAACTAATCTCAAATGGCACCATGAATAAGCATACTTCCCGAATCCCCCAAAACTCACACTTTTAAGGAGATTCGGTTGAAAGACAGGAGAAAACATTTTGGAAGTTTGGAGCTCTGAGAAAGGAGGCCATGGTGTCTACAGGTCCACGACCATCCCTGCGGCTGTGTCCCGGAGCCGTTACAAACTTTGTGATGACGCTGTTGGCAGAGCCGCAAACAAAGAATTACATAATTCCATCTGGTGGAACAAAAGCATGCAAAATGCTTTGAAAATCAACAGACATCACACAGGATTTAGTCCTTTCTATATATCTTAGGTAAAATTTTTAAAGCGCTATTATATTAACCATGTATGTTTATCAAAAGGAAATACTGAATCCAGCTTTTATCAGATATTTTTCCCTACCATATATAAAATATCCATCACCTCACACTTCTTTGGAAGTAATTTAAGTAATTGGATACAATCCAGAACTGCCTTGTAAAAATAATTGGCTGGGTTAAGGTTGAAATTCAAAGATAGATTTAAATAAATGTTATTCACACTACCATCTGGGGCGGGGGGAAGACCCACAGGAAATTTTTATAGGCAGTCCCAGTGCAGCCTTCTGAAGTAAAAGAACATTGAACAACAAAGGCCTAATTCTTTCTGAGTGTACCTTTCGCTAGAATAAGATGCTGAATGATTCCTATCAAGTGAGAGGTTCTGCCCCTGAGTTGAAGATGCAAAGATACAGCCATGTGCTCATTTCATATGTGTTGTTTGTGTTACTTCTATCCGATGAAACAGATTCATGGAAGGTAAAGACTGCAGTGCTAGTCTAGGAAGGTGAGGGATAGATCTCACCCATCCTGCCTAGAAAACCAGACAACTGCATTTCGACTCTGAAGGCACCATGATGAGTGTTTCTATTCTTAACTGACTTGTTGGCATTACTTCAATGTTTTCACTGTTAATAAACTCAAGTTAGGAAGAGATAGGGAGAACAGAATTGCAAAGGTATCTTCATGCTCTCCACTTGGGTAAGTGTAGGCTTAGAGCAGGGACTCTGAGCCGCAGTAGTGTAGAGGCAGAAGCATGTGGTTTCAAGATGCTTGGCTTTGTCTTGGCTCTACCTGTTTATACTCCACGATTCCCTTAACCCTTCAGGTTTCTCATCTTAGAAATGGAGATAGTAATAGCACTTACCTCATAGCGTGGTTATGAGTGTTAAATGACATAATATATACAAAGCGGCTTAAAATAGAGCCTGCTAGTAAGAATTCTATATATTTTAGCCATCCGCCTTATAATGACTATAGTATAAATCTGTTCTTTTTAAGCATTTATTTTTAATACAGCGGGGTAAATAAATAAAGTAAATAGATAAATGGTAAACAAATAAAGAAGCTCCATGGGGTTTCAATGACTTCAGGTGAGTTGTATGATCTATAGAAACTGAATGATCTATTAGTTGGATAACTGACCTGTTACCATCTAGGTAAATCCATGAGAGAATTGTTTTCCTCTCAAGACTAGAATGAAAGAAGTTAGTCATACACTCCCCAAGTTTGCCCTCTTATCTGTAGAAAGGGGGGTGCAGAAAACAAGGTCCCAGATTATCAAAGAGGAGGTCTCCACATTAGGCTACTTTGCAGTTTTGAACAAGACGGCAAACAGAGTCCATTTTCTCCTTCACTTTTTGTTTCCTTGACCTTCTTTTGAAAACACTTCTTTTGTATCTTCATCACATTTATCCCAGCTTAGTACAGGTGTGCGGGTGCACGCATGCTTGCACACACACACACACACACACACACACACACACACAATTAGACCTTCATTTAAGGAGACAAAATTTATTTTTTTAGTGTTCATAATGAATTATCAGTCATCTGTAGCTTTACTACCACATGATTTTTTAAATAATTTACTAGTTGATTGTATTTATTGAGTACTCTTGCTAGCTTCTGTTAGTTGGCAACATTATGATCTAGAATTTTCAGTTGTGTACCCTTGGTAAATAATTTCTCTTTGTCTGATATTTTTCATTTGTGAATTTGGGTCTTTGGATTGAAAGGATCCCCTTCAACGTGAGCATCTGTGATTCTGTAATAGCCATGTTTTCCCTTTGGTAAATGTGTTCAATTATAGGTGCCATTTAATTCCTCTAAACAACATTTTAGGTTTGGCACAGAACTTCTGGCTATATAACCAGTTCTGTATACCAGGATTCATGTTTTACTTCATTGGGAATGATGCTTCAGAAGAATGAAGGAATCCCCCCAACCAAGGTTGCAATGTTATGGCCTTTGGCACCACGGCAGCCAGTATCTCTTTGTACCCATTCCCTTTCTAACATTATAATATCTTTATACTTTTAATAGAGATGTTGCTCTAAAGTGTGAAAGAAAAGGTCTTCCTAGTTATGAATTTCAGTAAAGATGATGGCAAAGGTAACATGAATATATATTCATATATATATTTGATTTTATAAATATCAAGACTTGGTTGATTTAAAAATAGAAAGAAATATACCAATAAATTGCTGGTACGGTAATGACAAGCAAATGTACAGGTCTGCAAAAAATTGAAGATGGAAAACTCAGGGTAAAAATTAACAACCAGGTGGAAGAAATGGAGGATTTGAATCTAACAGAACTAATCAGAGACTCTGCAAGGAGAGGCCTAGACTTTCTCCTTTCTCATCTCTTAGGTGCCTTGAAGTCCTTCACACTGTGCCTGCCCTTTCGTTATCAATGTTTTAGCATATTATTTTAAGTGAATTTCTTATAAATTGCATTTTAATCAAATTAGAAAGTCTGTATCTTTTAATAAGAACATTAAATCCAACCACATTTATTTTCTGTGTGTGTGTGTGTATTAAATGTGTTGGGATGACATTGGTTAATAAAACTGTATAGGTTTCAAGTATACAATTCTATGATACATCATCTGTGTATTGCATTGTGTGCCCACTACCCAAAGTCAAATCTTCCGTCATCATATATTTGACCCCTTATACCCTTTACTACCCGCCCCCTGCCCCTTTTCTCTCTGGTAACCACCATACTGTTGTCTGTGTCTATGAGTTTTTGTTGATTTTTCTTGTTTGTTCATTTGTTGCTTTCAGTTTTATATTCCACATGAGTAAAATCATATGGTTCTTAACTTTTTCTGTCTGACTTATTTCACTTAGCATTGTTTTCTCAAGGTCCATTCATGTTGTTGCAAATGGCAGTATTTCATCTTTTCTTATGGCTGAGTAGTATTCCATTATACACATGTACCACATCTTTATCCAATCCTCTATCAAAGGACACTTCAGTTTTGTCCATGACTTGGCCACTGTGAATAATGCTGCAATGAACAAAGGGGTGCATATGTCTTTATGAACAAATGTTTCCAAATTTTTCAGGTAGATACCCAGAAGATGGGTTGTTGGGTCTTATGGTAACTCTATTCTTAATTTTTGTTTTTGTTTTTGTTTTAATCCTTACCCAAGGATTTTTTTTCTATTTATCTTCAGATATACTAGGAGAGAGAGAGGGAGAGAAAGGGAGAGAGAGAGAAACATCAACTGGTTGCCTCCTGCATGATCTGGACCAGGGCTGGGGATGAAACTACAACCGAGGTACATGCCCTTGGCCGGAATCAAACCCGCGACTCAATTGGTCTGCGGGCCGACGTTCTACCGCTGAGCCAAACTGGCCAGGGCTATTCTTAATTTTTTGAGGTGCCTTTATATGGTTTTCCATAGTGGCTGCACCAGTTTACATTCCCATCAGCAGTGAACGAGGATCCACACATTTATTTTCTTGATTAAGATTGCTGAATTTTAATCTCATCACATTCATTCATTTAGTCATTCAATAAATATTTACCGGGTGCCTACCATGTGGCAGGCACTGGCCTGGGCGTTAGCAATGCATAACGCTTACACTGTGGTCTTGTTTAAATATTTTCCTATAAGGCATGTTGTTTTGTTCATTTTTACATTAGTAAATTGGAACATTTAAAAAACATATTTAATTTACTTTCAATAGCAAGAATACATCAGCCTCTCATCAATGCCACTTTTAAAATGAGAAATGACATAATTTTTTCTACATTCTCCACCCAATTTCTGCATTTTTGTTGATATCTTAAATTTAATTCTTGGCTAATATTATTATTTTACTAATATAATTACATTTTTCTCATACTTTCAACAAGTTCTTTTGACATTTGCATTATATTTTAAAAGAATATGAGAAATAATACTCATTTTGTTGCTCAACATTAGGTTTTTATGTACCATGGTTTTTCTCTTCTTAAAAAAATGATTATTCTGACTACTGGATTATCGCCTAATAATTTTATAGGGGAAGTGCATTCCTAGAATATTTCACAAACCCTTGTATGTCTGAAATGTATTTTACTTGACTTTACACATACACAGTAGCTAGGCCGAACATAAAATTTTGCGATGGGGAATATAATTTTTGCCATCAAAACTGCTTTTGGCATTTACAGTCATAAAGGAGGAGTCTGATTTTTGTTCCCACATAGTAGATTTGTGTTTCGCTTGTATGTGACTGGGTGGTGGTCTCCTTTCACTTATTTGCTGATGACTTAGTGAGTCCTAATTGATTTTGAGATTTTAAATCCTGCTTCAGATCAGAGAGTTTTGCTGACTGTTTGACTAGTGCTAGTTCTCCACATGCTTAGTTCTCTCCTTTTGGAGGTCTCATTCTGTGCATGTTGAGTCCCCTAGATCTTTCTTTCACTTAAAGAAATCAGTTCTTATTTTCATATCTTTAACTAAGGACTTCTGGTAGAATTCTCAGGGTTGTTTTGTATTTCTGCAGTACCTAATTTTGCAGGTTATTGTCTTCATTGCGATTTTTTTCCTTTATTTATTTTTAGAGAGAGAGGAAGGGAGAGGGAGAGAGAGATAAAAACATAGATGAGAGAGAACATCGACTGGCCGCCTCCTGCACGCCCCCCACTGGGGATCGGGCCCACAACCTGGGCATGTGCCCTGACTGGGAATCGAACTGGCAACCTCTTGGTGCATGGGTCGACGCTCAACCACTGAGCCACACTAGCCGGGCCATTGCAATTTTTAATTCAACGAAAGTTCTTTTCATCTTTGTACAATCTTTGCTGATCTTAATTTGTTCCATCTTCAAAAATGCCTACCTCAGCGCCATGGATGCAATAATATCCTTTTGTATATTTTCAAGAAATGGATTGAAATTTTCTAAGGTTTTCTTTTTTCTTTTATTAATTCTATTTCAAAAGGGTCTATTAGTCCATTTTGCTTCGAGCCCACCAGTGGGGCTCTCTTTTGAACTACAATATCTGTCAGTGTGTGTGTTGGTTTTCTATCTTTGTTTATTTTTAAGGAGCGAGTTTTGTTTTCCAGGACTGGGTGCTGAGATAGGTTCTCTGAGAGATTCTATAAGTGGCTCCCTGTAGAAATATTTCCAAAATCTAAATGGAAAATTTAGATTTCCTTTAGTTTTATTATAATTCAGGGATGAGAAAGTGTAGGCCATATTCATGAGATAATACATTTGTGTGTTGATACAGAAGCATAGAGGTACCTACACGTCTAATGTCGGGTGAAGATGAATGCAAGCCAAGGAGCCTGCACTTTTATCATTCATGAGGGGCATCCTCAGTGTCCCGGAGCAGGAGAGGGGTCTTGCAGAGATGTATGTCCATCAGCTTGGAGGGAGAAAGCCCATTAGGAGGCAGCTATCTGTAATTTAGGGGCTACATCCTGGGGGCTTGAAATAGTGTAATTACAGTGGAAGAGAGGAAGCTGGACTTAAGAGAGACTGCAGGGTTAGAGATGACAGGCTTCGGGAACTGCTTTGCTGCTAGGGCTGAGGGAAAGGGAAGCCTCCCTCAGACCCCATTCCCTCCAAAAGCCCCACTCCCCGGAATGCTGTTGTCTTGGCATTGGCACACAGTCCCCCCATACCACACCTCTTTTTAAAAATTGAAGCCATCTTTTTTTTTTCTTTTAATCAATTTTAGAGAGAGACAGAGGAAGGGAGAGAAAGAGAGAGAAACATCGATTTGTTGTTCCACTTATTTATGCATTCATTGGTTGATTCTTGTATGTGCCCTGACTGGGAATTGAATGTACAACCTTGGTGTGTCGGGATGATTCTCTAACCAACTGAGCTGTCTGGCCAGGGCTCCCAGTACCCTTTAAACCAAGGGTGGGGAACCTTTTTTTTCTGCCCAGGGCCATTTGGATATTTATAACAATTCTCGGGCCATACAAAATTATCAACTTAAAAATTAGCCTGCTATATTTGGTCAAACATTTAATTAACTCACCCCTAATGTGATGGCTGAAACTGCTTCTCTTTGGTGAGGCATGTGATGTTAGCTGGTATCGATGATGTTGCTACTTGCAACTGCTTTTCCAGGTTTGCGTCAAGTCAGTCTGGAGCGCAGTGGACTCTTTGCGATGGTAAGTTTTGAAAAGAACTGCTTGCAGCAGTAAGTTGTTCTGAACACAGATGCATATTTCAGTGCATGTCTCTTCAAAGTGGGAAATCCATCATTGCTCATTCAATGGTTATAGACCTCAAGCAGTGGGAGGTTGTTTGTTGTACCTAGCTTTCAGCTCATCATCGCTTTGCAGCTGAATGCCTTCGTGTTGTAGGTTATCAGACAGATCAGCTGGTTCCACATTGAACGGTATAGAAAAGATGTTCACTTCCATTCATTTACTTTTCACATCCTTGACTCTTTCGTTAAATGACTCAATTAGTTTCACACATTCACCAGCATATTCAAGTGTTGTAGAAGGCTTTGTCCTTCCAGAGTGGAGAAATGCACCGTGTTATTCCTTTCGAGTTGCACTTTCCACAGTCTTGATTTAGCTTCAGATGATTTCACATTTGAAAGCAGGGAGTGGAGAAGCCGGTTGGGGCCCTACAGTTTGACATTCAGCTCTGAAAGTTACGTGATAATGTCCACCATGAACGCTAAATCACAAAGCCACTTGCTATCATTGAGTTCCCTGACAGGTTTTCCCTTCCTCTCCATGAACTGCTTGACTTCATCGCACAGTTCGTAAAACCTCATGAGTATGTTCCTGCAACTCAGCCACCACACTTCACAGTGATGAACAAGATCACCGTACTCAGAGTCAAGATCACTCAGTAACTCCTTAAACTGGCGGCTGTTAAAAACCCTCTGCTTTTGACAAAATTTATGCATGACACTACTGTTGACATCACATTGTTGAGCAGCAATGACTGTGCACAGAGACTTTCTTGGTGTATGATGCAGTGGCATATAATTAAGTTACTTGGATCAAGACTGAGATGAGTTAGTTCTTTCTTGACAAATGCAATGAACCCTTTTTGCGCGCCAACCGTGGCTAGAGCTCCATCTGTAGTAAGGCCACTTAACTTTCCAAATGTTAGCTCAAGTTTTTTCATTGATAAAACAAGTCTCTCAAACAAGTCCTCATCTCTTGTAGTGCCCTGCATGGCTTCCAGTGACAGCAGTTCCTCTTGCGTGTCATACCCTGCCGTTATCCCACGAACGAAAATGGCCACTTGGGCAGTATTTATGTCCACTCTCATCACAAGCCAGAGGAAAAAATGGGAAATCTGAAGAATCCTTCAGTGTTTTTTCAATATCTTGTGCTAAGTCAGTAATCCAATCTGAGACTGTTCTCCGAGACAAACTAACACTCAAACAGTTTTACTTTGGCGCCTTGTACAGTTACCTAGGCAGGGCCAGACCAAATGATTTCGCAGGCCTTATTCGGGGAGGGCCGGACGTTCCCCACCCCTGCTTTAAACAAAGGAAATCTTCAATGAAAGGCATTGAAAGCAAGAGAACTTGTGTAAGGATGAAGGGGTTCTGGAAGAGCCAGTTAAAAATTATTTTAGGAGTGTGGAAAGAAATAGTCTTAATTCATTCAACGTCATTCTCTTAAGCAAACACTACGTCAAGTGCTGCGCTGGGCACGGGGGATACTGTGGTGAATCAGCCATTATCTTCCAAGGAACACACAGCCTAAAGGGGATAGAGCCATGTCAACAGGCAGGTAAAACAGAATGTGGGTGTGCTTTTCAGTGTGCTCTGGAGGTACATGGGACCTTCCTGGGAGCGCAGGTTGTTGTGGGGAGAGGCGAGGAAGTTCCCAGAGTGCGTGATTCTAAATTGAGATCAGAAGTGAAGGAGCGGGAGGATAGAATAGTAAGTGCATGTATCGGAGCCTGGACATAAGTGATGGAAGAAAGTCTTGTGTTGTTTCACTTGCTTATTTAAATTTTATTTGTGTGTATATGTATGAATCTGTGTCTCTTGTTACCAAGCTAGAATGTAAACTGTCTTTAAAGATTTTATTTTTTTAGAGCAGTTTTATGTTCACAGCACAGTTGAGAGTAGGGCGTGGTGATTTCTCACACACTCCCTGCTCCCACACGTGTATAGTCTCCCCATTATCAACATCCCCCACCAGAGTTGTACCTTAGTGACAATTGCTGAACCTACTTTGACACATCATAATTGCCTTTTCTTGAATGTTGTGTGATTGGATTATACGGTGTTTAGCCTTTTCAGATTGGCTTTTTTCACTAAATAATATGTATTTAAGATTCCTCCATGACTTTTTATGGCTGCAGCACTCACTTCTTTTTAGCACTGAATAATATTCCATTGTCTGGATGTAGCATAGTCTATTAAACCACTCACCTACCGAAGGACATCTTAGTTGCTTCCAGGTTTGGGGAATTATGAATAAAGCTACTATAAACATTTATGTGCAAGTTTTTGTGTGAATATAAGTTTTCAATTTCTTTGGGTAAATACCAAGGATCACGTTTGCTGGATCTTATGGTAGGAGTATATTTATTTTATAAGAAACTAACAGTCTTCCAAAGTGCAGGTACCATTTGCATTCCCACTAGCAATAAATAAAAGGTTCTGTTGTTTTTCCACATCCTTGCTAGCATTTGGTATTGTCATTGTTCCAAACTTTGGCCATTCTAATAGGTTTGTGGCCTTGGCCAGTGTCATGGGTTTGATTCCTTGTCAAGGACACGTACCTGGGTTGCAGGTTTGATCCCCGGCCCAGTCAGGGCATGTGAGGGAGGCAACCAATCAATGTGTCTTTCTCACATTGGTGTTTCTCTCTCTCTCTCCCTCCCTCCCTCCCTTCTTCCTTTCCACTCTCTCTAAAACTCAATAGAAAAAATATCCTCAGTGAGGATTAACAAAAGAAAAAAAAATAGGCATGTGGTGGTATTTTATTATTGTTTTAAGAGTATAAAACATTTTAAAGTAGGAGCTATCTTGAAGTCGAATTTGTTTTGCATGCCCTTCATAGTGCCAGAGGCAATGCCTTGGAGTCACGAGACACTCATGAAGTACTTAACAGGTTGTAAAATTTCATCATGAGATGAGACCTGAGATCATTTAGCCAGCTCAACCTCCTATTCCAAAGAAGAGAAAACCAAGTCTCTGATAAATTAAATGACTCACCCAGGACAGAACCAGAGCCAGAGCCAGATGGCAGCCCACACCTACTGAATCCTAATCCAGGCCGTAGTCCAATAACACTGGACCAGTGATTTCATGTGAGTCGTCATTGATGTCTTTGCAATTTTCACATCTCCATTTTTCCTCTATAAAAAGAGATAATAAGCCTATCTCATTTGATGAATAGAAATAAACAAATGATCATCACAAGGGACTTTGTGATTAATAGGAAATGTAGAAATGCTTGTTAATACTATAAAGCACTATTTTACTCAGTATTAAAAACACTTACAACAACAAACCAAGGTTCCTCTGGCATTGAAACTCAGAGACTTACCGTCTTTTCTGCAGCAGCTTCTCATTTCCAAGGTCTTTACTCTCAGGAGTTCAACTCAGTGTTGAGTGTCTATCATTTCTCACCTTACATTTATGTTGCACACCATCTGAAGAGCTTAAAGAGCTTTACAGACATTAGTGTCTTAATCCTCCTCAAACCTCTCTAAAATAGGGCAGAAGCATAAATCATTAACCCCATCTGGGAAAAAAAAAATAGCCTAACTTACCTCTCTTAATATCACTGATGCTCTAAACTGTTGATTAAATCCTAATTTATACCCTGTACCTTTAGAATATCAAATTCTCTTCCCCAAGGATATCTTTCTTTCTTTTTGAGTTTAATGTCATCAGGACAAGTGTAAAATCGGTGGACAGAACTGGTGTTAGAAGCTTCTTTGAGAAGCATAGGATAGACGGTAACCCAGCTCCTCTCCTGCACTCCTCCTTTTATCAAGATGTTCTTTATTTCCTTTCAGTCACGGCAGGAGAAATGACTTTTAGGAATTGGAGGGATGTTTCAAGACTCAGTCACTCCTCTATCTGTTAGCCAAGACCAACCGGCGAGAGAACCAATGGATATTCATTCAATCACGCCATCCTAACATTCAATAAAACTCTGGTGCAACAGACTTCAAAGGTTTATGAAAACAACCACAGAAGTTAAAATTTCAATCTCATGTGCTTTACTTAGGCATGTGGTTCTCACTGTAAAGGTATTTGGAATTAGACTTTGAAGATGTTAGAACATGACCAAGACATGAGCAGAATCTGAGACCAAGTAAGGTTGATTCATGCAAATGATTGCGACAATATCCTTGTCCAGTTAAAGCAGTTGCCCACAGTTCAGGTCAGTGAAAAAGAAAATAAATAAAAATGATAAAGACTAAAGAAAATTAATATTCCATCACCACTAGAATTTTATCAGAGCAAATGAGAGTACTTGCAACCGAGAGCTATTCAAGGTTGTATTTTATTAATTTTTAAAGAAGTTTTATTTGTTATTTATTTATTTTTTTATCTTCAGATAGAGCGGGAGGGAGAGGAGGAGGAAGAGAGAGAGAGAAACATCAATGTGAGAGAGACACATAGAGTGGTTGCCAGTGCCGGGGACAAACTGCAACCGAGGTACGTGCCCTTAGCGGGAACCGAACCCAGGTCTCTCTGGTCCGCAGGCCGACGCTCTAACCACTGAGCCAAACCAGCCAGGGCTGTATTTTATTACTTTTTAAAAGTCCATCTCAGACCACCATATGATATTTTTCCTGTGTCATAACAGAATAAAGTTATGTAATATCTGATGCCAGAAGATGATAAAGGCTAAAGGAGCATTGCTTTTTAGAAAAAGAGTATCAAGGTCATATAAAAGTTACATGACTTACTTGAGATCACACGACTAGTTATTGCCAAACTAGCAGAAGACTAAATTGCAGTTTTTCACTCAAGCTAAGTTGCTTCTCAAATGTTCAATTAAAACACCTTTATGCTCAGGTGACTTCTATTCTGCCTTGCCACCAAAATATTAGATAGGATGACTGTGAGGACTACCCCTCCAGTCCCACCATGTATTCAGTCTTCTTCTGGGGAGCAGGCAGGAGAAAGAGTTGGTGTCTCTTCTCAGAAGGAAGAAAAAAAAAAAAAAAAAAAAATATATATATATATATATATATATATATATATATATATATATATATATATTCCTTTAAAAGGAAAATGAGCTTTATTCAAGAAAATGTTCTTAAGAAATTCTCCTGGACCTCCCCTTTGTGTTAGCTATGGGAGTGTTTAAAGAAAGAAGTTCTTATTACATTTCCTCTTCACAAGGGTTTAGAATATTGCTTTGAGCTATATAATCATTATAGCAATTTACCAGTTGGCTAATATTTAGTCGGATTCTCTCTACTACCTAATATAATGGTTGAAGAGTGTTTTGCTATTATATATTAGTTAAGCTTCTAAATGACCCTGAGAGTGTGGTTAGTATTACTGCACGTCTGGGAGTACTGAAAACTGGTGAAAAAGAGTTGAGTAGCCCTGGGCTTCCACAACAAACACAAAGGGAAAAGCTAAGACGCAAATTCCCAGGGTCCAAACTCACAGAAAAATGTCCTATTTATTTTAGATGCTATCAAAATAAGATCAGAAATATGAAGTTTATAGAGCCGTCTATATGTCAGTTTCTTCTAGGTTAAGGGGTAGTCAATGAACGAACAGAAGGGTCTTTCTAATAATGACTTTTTGCCCCTTGTATCATTTTCCTCCTTGTAAGTGGTGTTAGTCCCCATAGCCTAACTCTCTTCCTGCATTCTAACTGTGTCCCTAGAGCTCTTGAATTCATTTCTTTACCATCTGTAGGATTCTGGAATTACAGGAATACTTCCCCAAAATACCAATTTCTAGCTGTTATCCTTGAAGTAACACTCTGAGCTTTGTGATGAGTTCCAGAAGTGGCTTCATAGGAAATAGAGAGTAAAGTTAGCCAAAGATAGGTCTGGAAAAATAGAGTGGTTTTTTTTTGTTTGTTTTTTAAAGAAGAGAGTGGTGAAGAATAGCCAACTATGTATGGATGAGAGAGCTAGAGAAATACCATGTATCAGAGTTGAGTGAGTCATGAAATTAATTATTCTAATAATCTCCTGTGTGTTTCACATTATCCCTGGGAATTCCTCCTGGGTCATCCTTGCTCCTGTGTTCTCTTGCTTTCCTTCTTCATAGTCTTTCATTCTCCAGGTGTGGTCTTTATGATGATCCTTCTCTCATAGATGTAGCCTCATGGTGTATTGCACTCTACCTTGTCGTAAAGCATTTTGTACTTCCTCTCCTCAAGACTGTACTGGATATTCCTTTGACCTGGCCAGTGAATACACAAAACCCATCAAAAGCACAGATGAGTTCAGGTATTGGGATTGACAGGTAACCTAGAGAACAAAATCACCTTCATCCAGTCCCCAGAATTGCTTTGAAATGATTCCCATGGAATCAATAAGAGATAAAAAGCACAGTAGGTATTGTAAATAGATTTCAAAATATAATAATGTAAAAATAAATGGCAATTAATGCCTTATCTGCTTATGAAAGAAGTGATTGTAGGATTTTAAGAAAAGGCATTTTGTAGTAGAATGGCTAAGTTGCATTTATATCCAGCAGACTTTCCCCTTTATTGCTAAAAGTACCTTTCTATAATTGCAGACTGGTTTAGCATCTTAACAATAATGGACATGTTTTTAAAAGATTATTGCCAAAAGTGCATTCTTTATTCCAGGGAGACTCTGTAATAGATACCAGCATTTTAGTAATGATACAAGCAATCTGTAAGCTATTACAGTTTTCTTTAGAGTAACTTAATCTTCATATTGTTTTGTATGTCTGGAATTTTAATGGTGTTTTTAATTTAGAAAAGAAAATATATAACATATTACTAATTACATGTGAATATGAACTAAGCACATGACCACTGAGCTTAATTCTTAAAAACAAACATATTTAAAAGTACTTAACCTAGTATAGGGAAAGTCACAAAGAAATTAAAGGGTACCGCACAGGGATATCAACAGCTTTCATGGAATAACACAGTGAGGGTCTGCATTTTGAGAATGGTTATTATATTTTGGCCCACAGCTAAAAAACAGCTAAGGGAAATAGAAATACTTTTTTCCAAATATAATTAATATTTTTTCAACACATGAAGGTGCAGATAATTAAAACAAAAGTGAGTGTTTATAAAAGAATGATTACCTTTTTTGTTGATGACACCATTTGTCCAAGAGTCTTCAAGAATTTGTAGTATTAATTAATAGTCCTGGTGGTCCTTAATGATTCAACTTAATTGGTAAGGATACTAGATTGCAAGGAAAAGTACGATTTTTTTCTAGGTCAAAGGTCAGGCTAATTAGTCCATAGAGGTAAAGGTGACTGACCTTTGGACCTCACTGATACCTAGATGAACAGAGTGGGGATGCTTTTTCTTAAAAAATGAAAGTATTCACTGAAAATATTTTTATTTGAAATGCTTATAAGAGATCATTTAGTGTTAGAATCTGGACTTATATTATCATGTACAATTTTAAAACTATTTTGGCACACACCCTAGAGACCCTCTTCAAGGAGCCGAGAGAGATATGCTTGGTGAACCAATTCAGAGGGCTTTATACTATTTTTAAAATCTAGTTTTTACATTAGATAAACCAGTTTGTTATTTTGAAAGAAGTTATAATCTACTTAAAACTGTCATTCTCTGTTTCTGACTTGCAATTAGATGGTATTTCCAAAATGTCAGACCTAGATTCTGCTTCTACCATCACCATAATAAAATGTGACAGCCAAGATATTATATCAATACCTTGTCCATAATTAGCAATAAGGATCCTGCCAAGGGTTAACTAGAAAAGTTTCATAAACATTTTTCTACAAATGGTCCTGATGGCAGTATTACGCTTTTAAAATCTGCTAATGTAGCAAAGACTCATGACAACCAGGAGACAAATCTATGAGCAAAACTGTTTGGAGAGAATAGTTTTGTAGTGTATGATATATGTTATGTAAATGAGCTTATTAGGACTCTCATCTATTTTATTATTGGTGACCAATTTAATAGAGGCATTTAAAAAACAATATTTCTGCCTGACTTCTAGAAATGAAGAAGATACATTGATATAATTGAGAGCAAATGATTGCATGTCGTGCCATTTAATCATGTCATTTTTCAATTGCTATTTTTTGCACTTCATTGCATGCTTATAGAATATTTAGTTTCAATATAGATTAAGTCCCAGGGTTTGCAACAGAGCTGAGTTCCTATATTATCTGACATTGTCTTTTAAGTTTGGAATCCATTAAAATACACAGAGGTCATGTGACCACATTTTCTTTAAAATATGCAAGTTATCATTCATACTTCACTTGGGTATTTTAATTTTTTGCTGTTTTGAAGAATTACTCTTTTATAATTCCAGGATGGAAATTTTTATTTGCAGCATTTATACAGTAGGTATCAAGTTAAGCACATAATTAGCTCAAGAATGGAGCTATCAGGACCAAAAGTTCTGCTGACCCCTTGTTGGAAACTTTATACTCATTTGCCTAATGAATGTTTCTGACTTTTGTTCAAACTCTTCTTTATTATTTATATAAATTATAGCTTTCTCAGAAAAGAGATTATCTCCCACCGTCTGCAATAATATGACGTTCTTGAGAGCAGAAAGTTTTGTCTGTTTTGTTCACTGATGTGTCTTACTCAGAAGAGTGCCCATTATAATAGGTGTTTAATAAATAATGTTCAATGAATGGATTAGTATTTTTCCATCTCTGCTATCATAATCACCTTTAAGAGTTGCATAGATTATTAATTATCAACATATTTGCAGGCTGAGGAATGGGTAGAAGATAGACCCGTGAATGGTGTACAAAAATTGCTGGCTCTCTTAAATTAGCTACAATAACTTAATGGCTGTGGCCGCTCCTGGTTAGAAGTCAGGGGCAGTGATAGTTTAATAATGTAGAAATCTTATAAGCTTTTTCAACTCTCTTATGAAAGGCAACATAGCATAGTGTTTTTGTGAACTGGCTCTGAATTCAGGTTGCATGGGTTAAAATCCTGCTTTTGTTGTTTATTAGCTGTGTTATCTCTGATCAGATACTTAGCCTCCCTGTGTCTCCATTTCTACATTTGTAAAATAGGTAGATGACAATAATATATACTTCATAGTACTGTTGTGAGGATTAAATGAGTCAATACATATAAAATACTTAGATATGCTTAGCACACAGAAAAACACAAAATGTTTGACATTGGTATAGATTAGTGAAAAATAGCTGATAAAATAGCTAACAATAGTGTTCTAGCAATTCATAAGATTCAATGATTGTTGGTTATTATTTTGCATTCAAGTAAGTCTTAATTAAATATTTGAAGAGAACAACATTATTTTTATTTTGTATTGGTTCAGATAGATATAGTCAACTCAGAGTGATCTTGGTAAAGTACATGAAGTATATTTGATATGTCAGATCTCTCATTTTTATACTGACACCAACAACACAATAGATTAAAATGTCAGCCCGCTGGTGTGGCTCATTGGATTGAGCGTCATCCCATGGACTGAGAGGTCCCGGTTCGATTCCCAGTCAGGGCACATGCCCGGGTTGCAGGCTCCATCCCCAATAGAGGGTGTGCAGGAGGCAGCCAATCAATGTTATAAGATGCATATGACTATATATGAAACATTACTGCAGTAATTAGACATAACTAACATTTTCAACGTTCACATTTTCTTCAACTCTTTTTCCAGATCCATGGTCTTTTATGTATACTTTTCTGTTTATGTTTTATGATATTTCTTGAAATAGGACAGCTGTATTTTAAAAGGCACTGCATTATTTTTGTTACATAGAAGAATGTCTTATCTGAGATTTATAGGTTTGCAGTTATGACCCTATCCCAAGAAATTATATATCCATTACTTTTAAAAAATTCTGAGTTTGTGTTTGTAAATGTGTTAATCTGTGTATTGATCCAGGGTTGCAACACCATGATGACTGAGTGGTGTTAGTAATATTATAGGGTCTGTTACAACACACCCCAAAGGAATGGTACATTCTCTGATTCTATAATCAGTTATAGAGTTGATAATATATACCTGGACTTACCAGGTGATTTTTTAAAAATCACAGCATTATTGAGATATACTTCACATACCATAAAATCTAATTTCAGAATGTTTGCACCAGTCCCAAAAGAAACCCCTCACACATAAGCCGTCACTCCTTATTAACTCCGGACTGCAACCCATGGTTGCCACTAATATGCTTTATGTTTCTGTGCATTTGCCTATAAATGGAATCATACAATATGTGGCATTTTGTGACTAGCTTCTTTCACTTAGCATAATGTTTTCAAGGCTTATCCATGTTGTCGTATGTATCAGTACTTCATTTATTTTTATTGCCAAATAATATTCCATTGTGTGGATATACTACTTTTTTAATCCATTCATCCATTGATGGTGTTTGGGTTGTTTCCACTTTTTGGCTATTATTAATAATGCAGTTATGAATATTTGTCTATAGGTTTTTGTGTGTTTTTCATATGTTTTCAATTCTTTGGGCCTATCGCTAGGAGAGAAATTGTTGGATCAGACGGTAAGTCTATGTTTAACTTTTTAAGGAAATGTCATATTGGTTTCCAAAATGAGTGCATCATTTCGCTTTGCAATCCCACAAGCAATTTATGAGGGTTTTAATTTCTCTACATCCTCACCAACATTATTTCTGAGTTTTTGTTTTGGTTTTTTTGTTTGTGTGTGGGGGCATCCTAGTGGAGGTGAAGTAGTATCTAATATTGTGGTTTAGATTTACATTTCCGTGATGGCTAATGATGTTGAATGTCTTTCCATGTGTCTATTGGCCATTCGCATGTCCTCGTTGGAGCAATGTCTCTTCAAGTATTTTGCCTGCTTTTATTTATTTATTCATTTATTTTCCTTTTTTTTTTTCAACTTTTATTAATTTATTTTTGTTACAGATGTTTCTCCTTTTTCCCCCCTAGACACCCTCCTCCCCATCCCGGCCCCCTCCACCAGCATTGTTGTCTGTGTCCATTGGTTACGCATACATGCATACAAGTTCTTTGGTTTATCTCATCCATCCCCCCTGCCCCCACTCCCCTCCTCTGAGGGTTTGTCAGTCTGAACCATGCTCCTTTCTATGTCTGGGTCTATTTTGTTCATCAGCTTATTTTGTTCATTATATTCCACAAATAAGTGAGATCATGTGGTACTTGTCTTTCTCTGATTGGCCTATTTCGCTTAGCATAATACTCTCGAGGTCCCTCCACATCTTCTCAAAGGATAAGAGAGCTTTCTTTCTTACAGCTGCATAGTGTTCCATTGTGTATACTTACCACAGCTTTTTAATCCACTCATCTATTGACAGACACTGGGCTGTTTCCAGATCTTAGCGATTGTAAATAGTGCTGCTACATATATTCTTTCTGATTGGTGTTTCAGGCTTCTTAGGATATATTCCTAGAAGTGGGATCACTGGGTCAATTGGCAGATCAATTTTTAACTTTTTGAGGAAGCACCATAGTGTTTTCCATAGTGGCTGCACCAGTCTGCATTCCTACCAGCAGTGTACTAGAGTCCCCTTTTCTCCACACCCTCGCCATCACTTGTTGTTTGAGGATTTATTGTTTATTTTGCCTGCTTTTAAAATGGAGTTGCTCATATTTATATTGTTGAGTTTTAAGAGTTCTTTATATATTCTGGATACAAGTCCTTTATCAGATACATAATTTTCAGATATTTTTCCCATTCTGTGGGTTATCTTTTTACTTTTTTATGGTATCATTTGAACATCAAAAGTTTTTGATTTTGATTAAGTTATTCAAAAGTCACTTGTGCTTTTGATGTCATATCTAAAAAAACCATTGCCTAGCCTAAGGTCATGAAGATTTACTCCTATGTTTTCTTTGAAGAGAGTTTTAGTTGTAGCTCTTACATTTAGGTCCATGATCCGTTGTGAGTTATGCATATGTGCGTGTGAAAAGTTGTGCCTGTGGTGTGAGGTGGGGGTCCAATTCATTCTTTTGCATGTGGATATCCAGTTGTCCCAGCACCATTTGTTGAAAAGACTATTTTTTCCTCACTTAATTGTACCAAGAGCTTTTTAAATTTCATTTATTTTTTGGTAAGCATTCAATCTTCAATCATTAATACCCTATACTTATCATAAATAAGCTTTTTATGGCATAAATTAGCCTTGAATTTATAAACATTATCTTGTCTAAATTATGACAACGTAAGTTATATTTTGTTTGTACATCTGAACTTGACATTATGTGATGTCACCTCCCTTATTGATGATCCAATCTAAAGTACCCCCCCCACTTTCTATCGTATCACCTTTTAAAAAATTTTATAGCTGTTATCACTATCTGATATTTTCTTTACATTTATTTGTTTTACTTCCAACCTCTCACCACATCTTGCCAGCCCCCACACATTTGAATGTAAGTTCCATGAAAGTAGAAATCTTGTTGCTCACTGTTACATCCCCACCACTGAGAACAGTGCCTGGCACATAGGATGCACTCAGTAAGCACATCTGGGTGGACGGGAGGATAATGGGATTAGGATTATCATCATATTCCACCTAAACTTCCATTCTGTTGTAAAATGTTACAGAAGTTGTGGTTTCTTGACCTTTTCTTATGTGAGTCCTGCAAATATAATGCCTGTCCTCTCTTCTCTTCCTTCATCTTTCGGATTCTCAGCAACTTTCACAGCCCAGTTCTAATCCCATGAAGCTCAGTCTGCTCCAGCTAGTCATGGTCTTTCTCATCCCCCAAGTCAATGCCCATCATTTAGCATGTACGTCAATCCCACAGGACATTTGGCTCACATCCTCACTATTCACACACACGTTCACCTCCCTTACCTCATTTAAAACCTACAGCCACGCCCTGGCCAGTTTGGCTCAGTGGTTAGATCGTTGGCTGGCAGACTGAAGAGTCACGGGTTCGATTCCAATTTTTCTGTTCCTTACTTCCTTTTCCAGCTGCTTCACTCCCTCCCCGCCCCCAACACACACACACTAGGTCCTCTCACTGCCCCGGTCTAGTTGCTTCTGTACTTCTATCCTTATAACCACTACCATTCAACTTGGACCATCGGGCTCACACTGTTTTCCTGGAGATTTCACCAAGCCTTCAAGAGCAACTCGCACCAACTCCTGCTAGCGCCCCCCTTTCTGCATTGTTCTAGGTACTGTTCTTATTTGTATACTCCATCTCCAGTGGACGCTCAGCTCCTTGAGAGAAGGAACAGTAATCTGCTCCTTTTTGAAGCCGCCATGCCTAAACCAGTGCCTGGGACAGAAGACACAATGTACATGTGAGGAGGGCCGGGAGGCAGAGATAGCTTTGTCTTGTTTCTGTGCCTTACTTAGATTGCTTAGCTTGGGTTTCTGTTTAAAAGTACTTTCCCCTGAAAATGTAAGCCAAACATAGTTATAATCATTTATTCCTAGGTAGTTATAGTTCACATTTCTCTATGCTTAGTGTGTCATGGAAATAATGTAAACTACTGATTCTAAGAAATGCACTGATTTTATTTAGTATGTGTTTGTGATTATAAATAAATATGTATATGTCAATGGTTGTCATGGAAACCCATTTATGTAGAAGAGTGATATTTTATCAATTATATCTCCTAGATATAAAAAAAAGTACTGAAAAATATATTGATCATGTAAAATTCCTAGTTTTCCCCTCCTTTTTAAAGTACTGTGATTCTTGCCTGGCCGGTGTGGCTCAGTGGTTGAGTGTCAACCCATGAACCAAGAGGTTGCTGGTTCGATTCCCGGTCAGGGCACATGCCCAGGTTGTGGGCCCAATCCCCAGTGGGGAGATGCAGGAGGTGATCAGTCAATGTTCTCTCTCATCGATGTTTCTATCTCTCCCTCCCTCTCATTTCCCCTCTCTCTAAAATCAATAAAGAAAAAATAAAAAATAAAGTACTGTGATTCTCTAAGTGTGCATATAGGGTAAATTATTAATCCAGAATACAGACTAACTTCTCTGGATATTTAAAGAAAAAATTGCACAATTGTGAACATCCAAAAATCAAATATTGAATATCAACAGTTTTTTTTAAAAACAGCTTTGAGAGAGAGAAAGAGAGAGAGAGAATGCATGCGGGGATGAGGCAGTTAGCAGGACTGAAACAAATGGAAACAATGCCTATTGCTTTAGTAGACCTCAGATTTTATCTTTGAATGTCTGGAGGTTTCTTCTCCTTCAGCACTGAGCTAATGAATAGCATCAGTAAAGGAATTTGTCAGACCTGGTGGTTACTATGAGGAGTTACATAGGAAAATAGTAATGAACCCTAGGAAAAGAAATAAGGGTAAGTTCAGGAAACGTAACTAAAAATGCCGCATTGGTATAAATTGAATAATAAAATTCCTAGTCATATTTTGCCATAAATAGAGGTTTGGGAAATTGTCATTCACCTTATTTTAAATTCAGAAATATTAAGGGTACAGGGTTCTCTCATTGCAGAAATAATAGAATTCCAGCTATTACTGAGTTAGGGTCATTTAAATGGCTATAGCATGTACTATACCAATAAGTAGAACATCTGTATGAAATGTCCACCTGCTGATCTGCTACCACTCCACGCGCATTTCAGTGAGCCACACTTAATCATTTTCAGACTTCTAATGAAGCCTTATCTAGATTAACATTTTAAGCACAAATACTTTCAGGCATTAAAACTCTCGCACTAAACGAAATTGCATTGTCTTGTTTACCCTTGTTGATTAATAAGCAATCTGTTAACTGTTAGAACAGTCCAATTGTGGCAGTAGCGGGAGATTAGTAATGCGGTGATGTTTGTGGATATAATCATCATTTCTCCTAAAGGCTTTGAATTAGAATATCACTTACACACTATCCGTAGGCAAAGAAAAGATATAATATTTTTAGACATATGTATCCACTATTTTGCTTGAATTGTTCAGCTTAGGGTCACTGCAGCAATACAAATGCTTCCGGGGGCAAAATGCTATTTTGATGCATGCATATCCTTTTTAAATAGTGTGAACAGTTATTAAAAGAAACACAGCAACCAACAAATAGTGCAGTAACGATCCAGTATCCTAATTTCTGTTTTCAGAATATTACTGCTTAGTTGGTCAAGCTTCAGAGGAACAATGTTGCTTAACCCTTTCTATGTGTCAAATAATAGATGTTATATATCAAAACTCTTTACAATCTTATTTCATTTATACCCAGCCCATAGAAAACTAAACTTGGGCTCCAAAATATCTGAGAGTGAATTTGGAAATTTCTGTTTGGAGAACTTCTGTCATTTGTGTTTCCTGGGACTTTGAATCAAAGCATGTAATTTGTTTGGCATTCATATAACCTAATGATGTATTTCATTAAATTATAAATTGTTAATCACCTAGGTGTTAAGGTGGGATCCAACATTTTAGATGCAGAAATCAGTGAAAAAGAGAAGATTAGGGATGCAGCTAAAGTGCTCGGCATTAGTGGGGTATCTATAAGAGACCTCCAATCCGACGGCAACTCCAGAGTCGTCCTTGTTCAATTGCTCACAGCTGAGCATATCACTACAATCTGAAATTATGGTGGAGAGTGTGTTTCATGCCTTAGAAACTCTGCCCTGTGCACTCATGGCTCGATCCCTCTCTGTGTTGCAGTCCCTCTGCTGTGAAATCAAGCAGCGGCGTCGTGGAGTGGCCTCCATCCTGCGACTGTGCCAGCATCTTCTCGATGACGGGGAGACCTGCAATCTGAACGCAGACCACCAGCCCATGCAGCTGATCATTGTAAATCTTGAAAGAAGGTGGGAAGCCATTGTCATGCAAGCTGTCCAGTGGCAAACACGCCTACAAAAGAAGATGGGCAAAGAGTCTGTGAGTGATTTTTTTTTAAGTATGATGGTCTCTCATTTTTCTCAGAAAAATTCTTTCAGGGCTTAGAATATGTGTTAATTTTGCTAACTAAAGAGGTAGCTATCTCCAACCACTAAAAGGAACTCCATTTGTCATAACACAGGGATTTATTTGCCTACTTATAAGATACATTTTAGAGTATCTCACGGTCTTTTAAAAAAATTGCATGGATATTTTGCTTAGCCGTACCAAACAAAGCCATTAATTCTTTTCATCATTTCTTCACCGGTGATATTTATTAATCATACAGTACCCCATGAAGATTTTGCTAGGAGGTAGCTTACCACTCTCAGAGTCTGTGGAGCAAGGTGTATGTTCTGCAGACAAGGCAGAGCAACAAAGTGTACTGTTTACCTTTTGTTGTATGAGTTAACATTTGTACAACAATCTTCATTGTTCCTGCTTGGAGCCCCTTCTGATAGGGTTGTATTGCTGAGAACTAGCAACTTTTCTCTTAAGGGTTTCAATGCAGTGCTCAAAGTGGAGGTAGGAATCTCTTTTAAGAAATTACCAAATTTACTGTGATTCAAGCTGTTGATAGATGAAGAAAATATAGGTGACTAGAATTTTTTATTAGAATATAGAATATGCACTTGTCCAAAAAACCTTTATATCCTTAAGAGAAAGGGCTTTTTGATAAAAAGATTGCATTCCTCAAATGACCTTAAAGTCAATATCTATTGCTTGAAGGCCTAATCCTTATGTTTGACTCACATAAGTGAAATACAAACATACATACATTACATACATACACATATACATACATACATAGAATGGAAAGTGTTTCTTAAATATTTATGTCATCAGTTCTATGTGTTTGGAAAGGTCAAGATTCAAAATTGAAAACTCAAATGTAATAATCTTGCCTGAAAAACAGGCTTCTCCTGTGAATTATAACGTGAACAAAGCCTTCATATTTGCAGTCCGCTGTGCCTGGCACTGGGGATGGGAGCAGAGGGGACGGTGAGTCAGTAAGCCCTCTCACTCCTTTGCACTTATAGCTGTGTTGAGTCTAGGGGGTGATTTTATCAACAGTTCTGTTTAATTGTTTTGAGCCAAAATTGTTCAATTTCTTAAGACTTCCAAGTTATTACCAGTAATTAGAGTCTGTATAATTGGATGCCTTTTTTTTTTTTTTTTTTTTTAAGATATTTACCTGGAATCTTTTTTTTTCTTTTTCTTTTTTGAGAGTTTGAAAGGGCAGAAGAGGTTATTTTTTAGTCTTTAGTTTGAAGACTCTACGCATGGTAGTGGCCACAATAAAACTCACACAAAAACTTACTGCACCTGGAGAAACTCTGACATTTTGGAAGCATTTAAACTGCTTGGAGGAGACAAACAATGGGTGTCTTTGGGGATTGACTTGAGATCATATGATCAAGGATGCTGGCCTAGATCTCCTCAGACTAGACGTGGACATTTTTATCCTACTTCTGTGGCAGAGGGAAGCTTTAGCTTTGGAACCCTGGCTGCTTCCTGGAGGCTCAAGCTACTACACAGGAGTGGACGTCACCTGCAGATAGAGAAAAGTCTCCCCTTTCTTTACACGGGCTGCTGAATGTGCAGCCTGTTTGGAATGATGAAGGTAGCAAATAAGGCCCACTGTGCTGAACAGTGTTGAAAATCACTGTCGAGAAAGGAATAGAAGAGTAGAGGGTGGCATGAATACAGTAACACAGTGAGCATGGGGTACCTCATTCAGATGGAAATATTCCTTGCTTCTGATACCTGTTGGTTGGGTGAAGAGTCTGCGTTGCTTTGATGGGCAGACAAGTATTTCACCAATACGGGAGGCTGCCTTTGCAGAGAATCAGAAGTCTCCAAGTGGTCTTTTGTTTGTTCATCATATGTCCCCACCCCTCTGTCATCCCCTTCTTGAACACAGGGACTTTCACTGCTGTATTTGTAGGGCCTGGGCCATACTTGCATATAAGATATTTGATAGATACTTGCTAAATGAATGAGTACATGCTTTCATTGAATATATTTTGTTTTATTCTGCAATTTGATTGGGGGTGACTATATCTATATTAATCCTCAGTGACTTTGAGTGTTATGTTTCACCTTCATGAGACCACCACCAAGATGCCTTTTCAACTTCCTTCTTGTCTGATAGGGACAATTTTCCAAGTTCTAAAATATGATGTGACGTATCCCACGGTATATTTCTGTTCTTCCAAAGTTATTTCTGAAGGAATTTCTGTATGAGGTATTGGATAAAGTTGTTCTGAAAATGGGGGCTACGTTAGAATTAGAGGCTCTGGTTCTCTTTGTGTTACTAGATTCTCTTCATTAATCACTTTGGAAGTGGCTTTTATAAGAGATGCCACCTAATCACCCACCCAGCGCTCCTCTCTGTTCAATTTACATCTGTCCCTGTGATGATTTGATTATTCTTGGTCTTCTCCGCTGGTCTAAAGAAAGCCTCCTCACAGCTCCTTTCTGCTCACCTTGCATTCCCCAAACCCCATATAGGACCTAGGACTTAATAGGCCCTCCATCATATTCATTAAATAGGTGAGTTTTCTCTAAGTGGTGCTCTATAGTAGTCAATGTTAGAGATTCAGAGGTAAATAAGATACCTTCCTTTTCCTCAAAAAGTGTTCTTAGAAAGGTAATACAAATATACAAATAACTATAATACTAAATATTATTCATAATTCCTGCCTTCAAGTTTAGAGTTAATACTGACAAAAATATGGAAAAATATTTGTTAGGATTCAGAAAAATTAAGATAAATGTTTAAATGTCAATTAAACAAACTTTTTTATTACTCGTAACTAGATAAATAAGGAATATATTTATTTCTTCTTTAAAAATTACAAGAAAGCAAGAGATTTTGTATTAAATTCTGGAGGTCAAAACAGACAAAGCCCCAAAGCATCTTTCTCCTTCATCATCAAGATTTGAAATTGCATAACTATTTGATACTTTGCTTTGTTCTTCCTACTCTCTGGCTCTTTGCCAAGACTTACTCTCGTATTTTTGTGTTACCTGTAATTTTGATCTATGTTTTTTTAAGCTTTAATACTAATTTGACTCATGTTGTGTGTGTGTTTTTAAATTTCTGCTCTCCTGCCTTATTTCTTTGTGAGCCAAAGAAGCTTGAACTTAGCTCCATTGACTCCTTTCTCTGAAACAAATTATCAGTTACAGGACTAAGAGACAGACATCCTACAGATTCTATGAATATTAAAAGAAAATAAAGGGACTATTATGAATAATAAAGATCAGAACAGAAATTATTGAACTTGAAAACAGAAAAAATCAATTAAAAAAAAGCTGTTTTTTTTAGAAGATCAATGAAATTAATATTCCTCTAGCAAGACTGGTCAGAAAACTACAGACCAGTATCCCTCATGAATATAGATAAAAAGATTGTTAACAAAATTTTATGAAATCAAATCAGCAATATATAAAGTATATAATATGAGTTCGTGAGGTTTGTCCAAAAAATGCAAAGTTAGTTTAACATTTGAAAAAAAAGTCAGTGTAATTCACCATATTTACAGACAAAAAAAGGAAAACTATATGATTATCCCAGTGGGTTTAGAAAATGCACTTGTCAAAATCCAACACCCTTTCTGATAAAAAAAACTCAGAAACCTAAGAATAAATTAGTAACTGCCTCAACTTAATAAAGGGCATATACAAATAATCTACAGCTAACATTATACTTATTGGTAAAAGACTGATTGATTTTCTTCTAATATTAAAAAAAGGCAAAGATGTCTATTTTACCATTTCTAGTCAACATTGTACTGGAAGTTTTAACCAGTGCAATAAAGCAAGAAAAAGAAATTAAAGACATGTCATTTGGAAGTTAAGGAGCAAAATTATCTTTACACACAGACTCAGTGATCATCTATGTAGAAAATGCTATAGAATCTCCAAAAAAGATCTTAGAGCTAAAAAAGGGAATTTAACAAGACTATAGGATACAAGATCAATATACAAACACTAGTTGTATTTTTATGTACTGTCAATGAACAATCAGAAATTGAAATAACAATATAATTTAAAATAGCAAAAACATGAAATGCTTAGGGATATATTTAATAAAAATATGTAAGACCTATACTCTGGAAACTAGAAAATATTGCTGAGAGAAACTAAATAACTAAATGAGTGATGAACTATATACTGTGTTCATAGTTCTGAAGGCACAATATTGTTAAGATATCAATTCTTCCCAGATTTATCCATAGAGTTAATGTAATTCAAATGAAAATCCCAGTGATGTTTTTGGTACAAATTTATAAGCTGAGTCCAAGATGCATATGGAAATGCAAAGGAGCCAGAATAGCCAAAATGATTTTGAAAAAGATGAATAAAGTTGGAGGACTTATAGCTCCTCCTTCAAGACTATAATAAAGGTATCGGAGTCAAGAAAGTATGATATTAGTATCAAGGCCAAAAATAGATCAATAGATAGCTATCTATTTCAGAAATAGAGTTGCACATAAATGGTCAATTGATTTTTGACAAAGGTGCAAAGGCAATGCCAAGGATAGTCTTTCAACAAATGGTCCTGGAACAAATGAATATCCATATGCACAAAAATGAAATTGAACTATATATTGCACCATATACAAAAATGAAGTCAAATGGGTCATAGACCTAAATGGAAAATGTAACAACCATTTAGAAAAGAGTTATAGGGTAAAATCTTTGGGACCACTGGAGGAATTATAAAGGGTAACAAGGAAGCTTTTTGGGGTGATATGTATATTCATGATCTTGATTATAGTGATGGTTTTGTGAGTGTATTCATATGTCAAAACATCTAAAATTGTACATTTTAAATTGTGAAGTTTAATTTATGCCAATTATATCTCAGTAAAACTGTTTAAAAACATGTGAGCTTATACAGAATTTTACATAATTACAAATGGGTTGATAGATTACCCTGAAGCCTGGCAGTGAGTATTCTCACCTTGGAGTAAAAGTGGGTATTCCTTTGTGAAGGAAATACTACTACTACTACTGCTAGCTTACACATAGCACTTAACATGTATCAGGCACTCTTCTAAGTGATTTACATGTTAAGTCATTTAAGACTTCTAACAACCACATGGTATATGTAGTATTATCCTCTCAATTTTTAAGAAAAAAAAAATTGGGACAAAGAAAAGTTTCAACAACTTGTCCAAAGTTAGCCAGCTAGTCGGTAACTGATCTGCCATTCAAACCGAGGCATTTTGTCTCCAGAGTCAGTGTCCTAAATCTACATCCTAATTTGTCTAAGATGAAGCCTTCTTTAATGATAATAATGGTGCATCTGCAGCCCCGTTTTAAAAAATCAAGTAGATTAACAGGACCTTTGTAAATGCAAATTAAGCTTATTGGATATTGAAAATAGGTAATCTCATTTTTCCCCCTGTACAATTTAGAAAATTATGGATTCAACTTTTTCATTATCACAGGTGATATATTAATTGCTCCAAATTAGCCATACTTAAGTGGGCTAGGAAAAGCAGTAATTACTTATGAGAACCGTAACAAAGAGGAGTAAGCAAGCATTTTCCCTTTTGAAATTTTAGAAAAAATTGAGAAGAGAGAATTTTGGCTGCCATGTGAATTGGTTGACCCCTGATAGGTTATTGACACTTAAGGATTTTCTCTAAGTACTTGGGACTTCTTATTAAATTTACACATGCTTCACAGAAACTCCTGACGTTCATGGAACTCGTATTAAGAAGACCAGTTTTCCAGCAGTGATTTGTGTATATCACAAATTGGATTTCTTTTTTTGAATGCCATCTCAGAAAACCTCTCTCCATTGGACAGGTTCAGGCTAATATAGACCAGTTTCCTCAGGGGAATCCACAAAGTTGCTACCACAAGAAGGCGTCCTACGTTGTGAGGAAATGCATTTGAGTTTAGTTTATTTTCTTGTGTTAATTTGTTTGTTTGATTGAGTGGCAAAGATCTCTCTAAAGGAGCCAAGTAGTAGAAATGTGAATCATAAGAGAACGGGGCTGCTGGGTTGCTTGCTAGCAGTATCGAACATGTACCATTTCTTGAGTCACTGGGTTACCGTTTTTCATGCATCATATCAGTTAATCTTCATAACAACTTTAGATGAAGAAATTAAATTTTTAAAAGATTTAATTTTTTAAAATTTACATTTAATTTAAATTGCCCAAGATCACAGAGCTGGTAAGTAGAGGAAGAGGATCTGGATCCGTGTATATCTGACTTCAGGACTTAAAGCGCCTTCAGTGATTATAGGGTTTATTGATGTAATTCTTTGCCTTTTTTCCCTCCAAGACTACTTTGATTGGTTAACATATTCTCTATTAATGATTCATAGTCTAAGTTTTCCTTTTTATTGGAAATTGCCTGGAATTCTTTTTTGAATTGAATAAAAGAAGAATCATATAAACAACAGACAGCATGGTGATTTCTGTTAATATACTATTTTCTATTAGTTGGTCAGTCCTAAGAATTTTTGCATGTTAAAGATTAAAGACTCAAACTAAATTGGGTTTAGTTAGAAAATTCCATTTGGAGCTAAATCCAATGTTTCCGTCCATCCTCATCTGTTGGCTCTTATGTGAATAAAGAGTTGAAATCATTGGGAGAAATACATGGATGGAATTAAGTATTGGGCTTCTTTGGAAAAAATAGACACACCATACAATGAGAACTCACTGAATTAAAAAAAAAATCTCGAGCCCGGCTGGTGTGGCACAGTGGTTGAGCATCAACCCATGCACCAAGAGATCACCGGTTCCATTCCCGGTCAGGGCACATGCCCAGGTTGTGGGCCATATCCCCAGTGAGGTGCACGCAGGAGACAGCCAATCAATGTTCTCTCTCATCGTTGTTTCTAACTCTCCCCCCCTCTCTTTTCCTCTCTCTCTCAAATCAATAAAGATAAATCAATCAATCAATCAATCAATCAATCAATCTTGAGCCCGGCCGGTGTGGCTCAGTGGATTGAGTGTCGTCCCATGGACTGAGAGGTCCCAGTTTGATTCTCTAGTTATTCACAAGAAGAAACTTAAGACTACCATCAACACCCTCCAAAGAATAGGAAGCAGACAGACAATTTTTAAAAATGTTTTTATTGATTTTTTTAGAGAGAAAAGAAGGGGGAGAGAGAGAGAGAAACATTGATGTGAGAGAGAAACATCAGTCGGCTGCCTCCTGCACACTCCCTCCTGGGGATTGAGCCCACAACCCAGGCATGTGCCCTGACCGGGAATCAAACCAGGACCTCTCAGTCCATGGGAGGATGCTCACTCTATCCACCGAGCCACATCGGTGGGGCACGGACAGACAATTTTAAGGGTAGAAAATTCAGGGGAGACTGATATGGTTGCTAGTTTGGAGGTTACACCAAACTTGATAAGTCAGGAGCTTTAGAGATAAAATTATTTGAATCCAGGTGGTAGAACCCATGCCCTTATTTTTAGGCCCAGGATACCTACTAGGCCTGGCTGATGTGGAAGTTTTTACCAAAGACACTCAAAACTTAGAGGGTTGAGCCCGGCCGGTGTTCTCTCTCACATCGATGTTTCTATATCTCTCTCCTTTCCTCTCTCTCTAAAAAAAATCAATAAAAATATATTTAAAAAAAATCTTGAGAGAGAAAAAAGTTTCCTTGGAGAAATTGAAAATTTGAATAATAAATGAAAGTTTAGATTTTAGCACGTATTCTTATGAACGAATGAGATGCTTTGGATAAGGTCATCATATATCATCACTCAATAGTTTTAGTTCAGAAGGATTTCTAAAAGTAATAAGGAGAGTTCTATGTAAAACTTGTTTTACAAAAATAAAGAACAAAATGACCTGACAGTTAATATATGTGTGAAGCTTAGATGGAAAGGCACTTTCAAAGTGTTGCAAATATCAGGTGTTTGGGGTGTTGGTTTGGACATAAAGTCGAGGATTCTTCCACAGATATCCCTGCTCTGTCAGTCTTGACAAGATCTTTGTACACTGCAAGCCTTGCGCTCTCTCACAACTTTCCCAATTCATTTTCTTCTGTCATCTGCAGCGTATGGACGAAGGCTGTACCTATTTGGAAATACTCAAACTAAATCAAGATGGAAACACATAAGTAAAAGGAGAGAACATTTTTATAGTTTTCAGCAATCTGCAAATGTGATTTAAAAAGAAAAGAAAACCTGGTGTAGACAGAGACATACTCAGAAAATGAAACTGATTTGACCAAGTGTCTTATATTTATTCATGATGTCCCCAAATAATGTCCTACTTCACTCCTAGATTTTGTGTGGAGAAATGTCCAGAATTCACTCATACTGACTGAGGACACCACCATCGTTGAATGGGCAGGTGTGGGGAGACCACTACAGTGCAGAGAACGATCTATAGCTTGTTTCCCGAAACACCGGTTGTGTGCCCATTGGGAAACACGATATGTATGCTGTAACCATTTCAGAGAGTTCTTCACACTCACGCTGGGGGCAGATCTCTGTAAATACTATTATGCTCATAGTATACATTTGGTAAAATACTCGGTACAGCTCTGTGTAGCCCTTTTCGAAACCCAACCCTTTACCTAAAAAGGAAGTAAACTTTTTGTCTTTCCTATCTCAGTTTCCTCACCTGTCCAACTTGTCATATAAGGCCTCTGAATGGTACTTGCTTTTCAAACAAATGTTTTAAACATGAATGATCTGGATTCTTTTGAAATGCCTTTGTTTCAGCAAGGGTGCCTTTGAATGCTTAGCAGATTTAGGGTTCTAAGTTTTTATTCTTCACAAGAATATATATTTTTCCTTTTGCCCTGCCACTCCAGAGCTGTAGCATTGAAAACAGATCCTTATGTTCAGAAAATCCCTGCACATTTATTGGCCTTGAAAGTATGCAACACATCTAGCCACATAATTGAAAATAATAAGGCCACGATAAATGGGATGGCCCCAGGGTAAAACACCCAAGGGATTCAATTGGTGTCACTTTGCATCAATGTCCATGCATCATGGTAATTGAGGTAACATAACCAATTACCACATTTTAATTAGAGTTCTAAGAACTTGAGAAAATTTGCAATGATGAGACAGCTCACTTTTAAAAAGAAAAAAAGAAAAGAAAGGTAGAAAGAATGAAAGACAAGGGTGAAAAAATCCCCACACATTGTTACCCAGACTTGTTTCTCACAAGCAGAGGTTACATAAAATATGTTTTGTGAGTCTTCTTTATTTTTCTTTCTCTCAATCTTATTATTTGGTGATGCATTTTGAGAAACTAAGTATTTTAAAATGCTGCTTTGTGACTAGAGTAATAGTGTTCTTACTCTAATATGACAGATGATTTTAGAAATTTATGACTAAAAAAATTCTCTAGATTGTGGCCTTGGCTTATAATTTCATTTCCCATCTAAGTGTTTCTCGCTATCATAACTTGGGGATTCATTCTAAGTTTTAAGTCAGTGTCTGAACACAGTGACACATTATTAAATTACTTATTTCTCTGGCTCTGGTTGCTACACAAAAATAGACCTAGATTCTAGCCCCCTTCAAAAAAAATTAAAAGCAGAAAGAATTACTGCATTTAGAAAATAATTTTGACTTGTGGCAATTATTTTTATAAGGCTCGAGTTTAAGTGAAAAACCTCCTGTAAAATTTTAGTGCTGCTACATAATCAAGTAATTATGTAATTACTTGTACTTAATTACTTACAAGAGAGATGGTTGTTAAAAAAATCTTTATACATGTCAAAAGCAGCTTTCTTCTTTAGAGTATTTCTAGCCAAGCTTCAAATAGAAAAAAAAAAAAAAAAGCTTTTTTAAAAGTTATTTCCAATAAATTTATTTTTCTTTCTCTTTCATAAATCTGTTACCATTTTTCTTCAAATATATGAAAGTGCATTTTATACAGATCGGCATGCCCTACCTCCTGTTTCCACTCAAAATAGCCAAAAAAGAAAGGAAGGAAAGAAGGAGAAGGGGGAAGAGAGAAAGGGAGGGAGAAGAAAAGAAAGAAATGATTAGAAATTACAGTTGAAGGGCTTGATTTTAAATATAAGACATGTGTCCTTAATGTGAAGCTTTCCAGTAGACAGATTTTGAAGGGAAGGAAATTAAACAAAATTTCCTTTCCTTGAGCATTGCAATAGAAAGTAGTGACTAAGAGCTTGGGCCAGACTGTGACGCTCAGTAACCATGTGATTGTGGCTATTTCATTCTTCTATGCCTCAGTTTCTTCATCTGTAAGATAGAGATAACAATAATACCTACCTCAGGTTATGAGATGTAAATGAAACGTTTTTTGAACAACTGCTGCTACAGAGTCAATAAATGTTAGCTGCTATTATTTATGTTATTGCAGGGACCGGGTCTTAATTTATCTTTATAATTATCTACAACTTAATGCATTGCCTGGAATACTGGGCAATTAATATATTTTTACTTAATAAACACAAACAAATGATAGAGAAGTGAGTAGCTGAGGAAATTCTGTCTTAAATGATAGATTCCATGGCTGACATAACCACTCATCCTTATCCTCCTTCTTTTCAGCCAGAATTGGTGCAAACTGAACCAGTTGAACTAACACTGCTTACAACCCTCTCAGTACTGGTTGATTTTGTTGTTCTCCTGCTTTCAATTTTATTGATTTTTATTCTAGTGTTTATTATTTCTTTTCTTCTGCTTATTTTAAGCTTATATTATTCCTTTTTTTCTCAGTTTCCTAAAGTTGGAACGTAGGTTACTGATCTTTTAGACCTATCTGTTCTAATGTATGCATTTTATGCCATCAGTTTCTCTCTAAGCACTACTCTTGCTGCATCAAACAAATCTCGATAAATTGTATTTTCATTTTTAATTAGTTTAAAATATTTTAAAATTTCTCTTGATACATTTTCTTTGATCTATGTATTACTTAAAAATATTCTATTCAACCTGGCCAGTGTGGCTCAGTGGTTGAGCATCGGTACATGCATCAAGAGGTCACGGGTTCAATTCCCAGTCAGGGCACATGCCCAGGTTGTGGGCCAAATCCCCAGTGGGGGGCATGCAGGAGGTGGCCAATCAGTGTTCTCTCTCATCGATGTTTCTATCTCTTTTTCCCGCTCCTTTCCTCTCTCTCTAAAACAATAAAGAAAAAAATATATATATATATATATGTTATTCAATTATCAAGTATTTTGGTATTTTTCAGCTATCTTTCTGTGAATGATTTCTGGTTTAATTCCATAGTGACCTGAGAGCGTACATTGTATACTTTGTATTATTTTAAAAATTTAAGGTGTGTTTTGTGACTTAAGAAGGTGGTCTTATCTTCGTAAATGTTCCACGTGAGTTTGAGAAGAATATGTATTCTGCTGTTGTCAAATGAAATATTCTCTAAATGTCAATTAGACCCAGTTGATTGGCAGTGCTGGTCAGGTCAGCTATGTTCTTAGCTGTTTTCTGCCTGATTGATACATCAATTACTCACAGAACAGAGCTAAAATCTGAAGTCCTCAGCACCGGTTAATGATTTTCTATTCTTTCCTACAGTTCTAGTCATTTTGCCTTACTATTTGATATCGTCTTATTAGATCAATACACATTTAGGATTGTTATGTCTTTATGGAGACTTGATCCCTTTATTATTATGCCCCTCTTTATCCCTGATAATTGTCCTTGTTTTTGAGTCTGCTTTGTCTGAAATTTATATACCTACTCCAGTTTTCTTTTGATTAGTGTTAGCATGGTATATCTTTCTCTATTCTTTTCACCTTTAAGATTCTTTGTATTTAAAGTGGAGTATGTAGACAACATGTAGTTGGTTCTTTATTTTTTCTATTCTGGAAATATCTACTTTTAATTGCAGTATTTAGACCACCACATTTAAATTGATTATTAATATAATTGGAATGATATCTATTGTGTTTGTGACTTTTTCTATTTATTTCATTTTTTACTTATTAATTCTTTATTTAATTATTTTTAAAATTATTGACAATATTATAGATGTCCCCCATTTCTCCCTTAGCCCTCCTCTACTCAGCCCCCACCCCACCCCAGGCCTTCATCACTTTATTGTCTGTGTCCATGAGCAATGCATATATCGATATACGATCTTTGGTTAATTTCTTCCTGTCTCCTCCTCTCCCCTCCTTTATGAGATCTGTCAGTCTGTTCCATGTATCCATGCCTCTGGACCTATTTTGTTCATCAGTTTATTTTGTTCATTAGATTCCACATGTAAGTGAGATCATGCGACATTTGTCTTTCTTTGATTGGCTTATTTCACTTAGCATAATAGTCTCCAGATCTATCCATGCTGTCAAAAAGGGTAAGAGTTCCTTCTTTTTTACAGGCACATAATATTCCATTGTATAAATGTACCACAACTTTTTTATCCATTCATTTACTGATAGGCACTTGGGCTGTTTCCAGATCTTAGTTATTGTAAATAACGCTGCTATGAATATAGGGGTACATATATTCTTTCTGATTGGTGTTTTGGGATTCTTAGGATATAGTCCCAGAAGTGGGATCACTTGGTCAAAATGCAGTTCCATTTTTAATTTTTTGAGGAAACTCCATACTGTTTTCCACAGTGGCTGCACCATTCTGCATTCCCACCAACAGGACACTAGGGTTCCCTTTTCTCTACATCCTCTCCAGCACTTGTTGTTTGTTGATTTATTGATGGCAGCCATTCTGGTAGGTGTGAGATGATACCTCCCTGTATTTTTAATTTGCATCTCTCTGATGATTAGTGACATTGTGTATTTTTTCATATGTCTCTTGGCCATCTGTATGGCCTCTTTGAAGAAGTGTCTATATAGGTCCTTTGCCCATTTTTTAATTGGATTGTTTGTCTTCTTGGTGTTGAGTTGTGTAAGTTCCTTATATGTTTTAGAAATTAACCCTTATCAGATGTGTCATTGTCGAATATGCTCTCTCAAACAGTGAATTCCCTTTTCATTTTGATGCTGGTATCTTTTGCTGTGCAGAAACTTTTTAGTTTGATGTAGTCTCACTTATTAACTTTTTCCTTTGTTTTTCTTGCCCTAGGCTATGTATTGGTGATGTCTGAGATTTTACTGCCTACATTTTCTTCTAGGATTTTTATGGTTTCATGACTTACATTTAAGTCCTTTATCCATTTTGAGTTTATTCTCGTGTGTGGTGTGAGTTGGTGGTCTAGTTCCATTTTTTGCATGTACCTATCCAATTTTCCTAACACCATTTATTGAAGAATCTGTCTTTAATCCATTATATGCTCTTGCCTCCTTTGTCAAATATTAATTGACCATAATGGCATGATTTGATTTCTGGGTTCTCTGTTCTGTTCCACTGATCTATATGCCTGTTCTTGTGCCAGTACAAGGCTGTTTTGATTACAATGGCTTTGTAATATACTTTGATATCCAGTATTGCGATTCCTTCAACTTTGTTTTTCTTTCTCAAGACTGCTCAGGTTATTCAGAGTCTTTTTTCATTCCATATAAGTTTTTGGAATATTTGTTCTATATCTGTGAAATGTGCCATTGGTATTTCAATAGGTATTGCATTGAATTTATAGATTCCTTTGGGTAGTATGGACATTTTAATGATGTTAATTCTTCCAATCCATGAACATGGTATGTGTTTCCACTTGTTTGTATCATTTTTTATTTATTTTTTTCAATATTCTATAGTTTTTCAATTGCAGGTCTTTTACCTCCTTAGTTAAGTTTATTCCTAGGTACCTTATTTTTGTTGTTATTGCAATGGTAAATGGGATGGATTTTTAGTTTCTCGTTCTGAGAATTCATTATTGGTGTATAAAAATGCCATTGATTTCTGGATGTTAATTTTGTATCCTGTACTTTGCTGCAATCATTTATTAAATCTAGTAGGTTTTTGGTGGAGTTTTCAGGGTATTTTATGTACAATAAGATGCCATCTGTTACAACTGACAGTTTTACTTACTCCTTTCCAATTTAGATGCCTTTTGTTTTTTTCTTCTTCGCACCGCACCGACTAGGACTTCCAGTACTATGTTGAATAAGAGTGGTGAAAGCAGACATCCTTGACGTATTCCTGTTTTTAGGGAAAATGCTTTTATTATTTGCCCATTGAGTATAGTGTTGGCTCTAGGTTTGTTACATATAGCCTTTATTATACTGAGGTATGATCCCTCCATTTCTACTTTGCTGAGAGTTTTTATCATAAATGGTTGCTGGATTTTGTTGAATGCTTTTTCTGTGTCTATTGATATGATCATGTGATTTTTCTATCCTTAATTTTGTTTGTGATGTATCACATTTACTGATTTGCAAATATTATACCAGCCCTGCATCCCTAGAATAAATCTTGCATGGTCATGGTATATGATCTTTTCATTTATTGTTGGGTCTGATTTGCTAATATTTTATTGAGGATTTTAGTTTAGCATCTATGTTCATCATTGATATTGACCTATAATTTTCTTTCTGTGTAGTATCTTTATCTGGTTTTGGCATTAGGATAATATTAGCCTCATAAAAAGAGCTTGGAAGTCTTCCCTCCTCTTGAATTTTCTGGAATAGTTTGAGGACAATAGGTGTTAATTCTTCTTTGAATGTTTGGTAAAACTTGCCTGTGAAACCATCTGTTCCAGGACTTTTGTTTGCTGGGAGTTTTTTGATTACTACTTCAATTTCATTAGTTATTATTGGCCTATGCAGGTTTTCTGATTCTTCCTGATTGAGTTTTAAAAGATTGTATATTTCTAGAAACTTGTCTGTTTTGCCCAGGTTGTCTTATTTGTTTGCATGTAGTTCATAGTATTTTCTTACAATCCTTTGTACTTCTGTTATGTCAGTTGTTATTTAAGCTCTTTCATTTCTGATTTTATGTATTTGGGTCCACTCGCTTTGTTTTTTGATGGGTCTGGCTAAAGGTTTATCAATCTTGTTTATCTTTCAAGAACCAGATCTTGGTTTCATTGATTTTTTTTTTTTTTTTTTTTTTAGTCTCTATGCCATTTATTTCTGCTCTAATATTTATTATTCCCTTTCTTCTCCTTACTCTGGGCTTTTCTTATTCTTTTTCTAGTTCTTTTAGTTGTAGGGTTAGATTGTATATTTGAGATTTTTCTTGTTTCTTGAAGTAGGCCTGTAATGCTGTGAACTTCCCTCTCAGGACTGCTTTTGCTGTTTCCCATAGATTTTGTATGGTTGTGTGTTTAATTTCATTAGTTTTCAGGAAGTTTTTTATTTCTTCCTGATCTCATTGGTAATCCACTCATTGTTTAATAACATACTATTTAGCACCCGTGTGTTTGAATGTTTTTGAATGTTTAAATTGCAATTGATTTGTTGTTTCAGTCCATTGTGATCCAAGATGTTTGATATAATTTCAGTCTTTTTGAATTTGTTAAGGCTTATTTTTTGTCTAACGTGCTCTATCTTTGAAATGTTCTATATACACTTGAGAAGAACATATATTCTGCTGTTTTGGGATAAAATGCTCTGTAATATCAATTAAATCCATCTGATCTAGTGTATCATTTAAGGTCGCTGTTTCCTTGTTCATTGTTTTGTCTGGAAGGTCTATCCAGTGATGTCAATGGGGTGTTAAAGTCCCCTACTATGACTGTATTGCTGTTGACCTCTCCCTTAAAGACCTATAAGAGTATTTTAATAAATTTAGGTGCTCCTATGTTGGGTGCATATATGTTTACCAGAGTTACATCCTCTTGTTGGATCAATCCTTTTAATATTATGTAGTGCCCTTCTTTGTCTTTTGTTATGGCCTTTGTTTTAATGTCTATTTTGTCAGATATAAGTATTGCTACCCTGACTTTTTTTTTTTTTTTACATTTCCATTTACATGAAATATTATTTTCCATCCCTTCACTTCTATCTTGTGTGGATTTTTGGTTCTGAAGTGGCTCTCTGGTAGACAGCATATATATGGGTCATGTTTTCTTATCCATTCAGCTACCCTATGTTTTTTTAAAATATGTTTTTATTGATTTTTTAGAGAGAGAGGAAGGGAGAGAGAAATAGCAACATCAATGTGAGAGAGAAACATTGACTGGCTGCCTCCTGCACACCCCCTAATGGGGACTGAGCCTGCAACTTGGGCATGTGCCCCGACTGGGAATTGCACTGGGACCTCTCAGTCCATGGGATGATGCTCAATCTACTGAGCCACACCTGCTGGGTTTCCCTATGTTTTTTGATTGGAGCATTTAATCCATATACATTTAAGGTTATTATTGATAGGTACTTATTTATTGCCCTTTTTATTCTTAAAAAAATTTTTTTTTCTTTATTGATTTTAGAGAGAGGAAAGGAGAGTAAGAGAGAGATAGAAACATTGATGAGAGAGAGAACATCGATTGGCTGCCTCCTGAATGCCCCCTACTGGGTATTTGGCCCACAACTTGGGCATGTGCCCTGACCGAGAATTGCACCTGCGACCTCTTGGTGCATGGGTCGATGCTCAACCACTGAGCCACACCAGCTAGGCACCCTTTTTATTCTTTATGCCAATGTTCTTCTCTCTATATATTTCTTCTTCTTTATAGAGCAGTTTCTTTAACTTTTCTTGCAATTCTGGTTTGGTGATAATGAACTCCTGTAGCCTTTTTTTTTTTTAGTCTGGGAAGCTTTTTATTTCAACTTCAATTTTGAATGATAGCCTTGCTGGATAGAGTAGTGTTGGTTTCAGATCCTTGCTTTTCATTACTTTGAATATTTTATGCCATTCCCTTTTTGTTTGTAGTGTTTCTGTTGAGAAATCAGCTGAGAGGCTTATGGGAACTCAAACTGACTATCTCTCTCTTTCTGCCTTTAAGATTCTCTTTGTCTTTAACATTTGCCATTTTAATTATGATGTGTCTTGGTGTGGGTCTCTTGGGGTTCATCTTGATTGGGACTCTCTGTGCTTCACTCTATGTGAATTTTCTTCACCAGGTTAAGGAAGTTTTCTGTCATTATTTTCTCAAACAGGTTCTCTATCTCTTGCTTACTTTCTTCTCCCTCTGGTACCTCTATGATGTGGGTGTTGTTATATTTCATACCATCCCAAAGTTTCTTTAAACTATCCTCATGCTTTTAAATTATTATATATATTTTTTGCTTTTTTTTTTTTTTTAAAGTTCTTTTGTTGTTGTTGTTGTTTCTTGTTAATCCTCACTGGAGGATATTTTTCCATTTAATTTTAGATAGAGTGGAAGAGAGGGAGGGAGAGAGAGAGAGAAACATTAATGTGAGAGAGACACATCGATTGGTCGCCTCCCACATGACCCCAACAGTGGCCAGGGATTGAACCTGCAACCCAGGTATGTGCCCTTGATTGGGAATCAAACCTGAGACCCTTCAGACCATGGGACAACTCTCTAACCATTGAATCAAACTGACCAGGGCTTTTTTTGCTGCTCTAATTGAATGACTTTTTTTTTCTCTACCTTGTGTTCTAATTCTCTGATTTGATACTCTGCTTTGTCTAACCTACTTTATTCCTTCTCGTTTATTTCTTCCAGTGTATTATTTATTTCAGATATGTTATTCTATGTTTCTGATTGGTCATTTTTCATGGTTTCTATATCCTTTTTCATGCTTTTGAGCATTTTTAAAACCATTACTTTATACTCTGTTCCTACAAATTGCTTGCCTCCATTTCATTTGGCTTTTTTTCCTAGAGATTCCTCCTGTTTTCTTATTTTGGGCCTGTTTTTTCGTTTCCTCATTTTTGCTGTTTCTTTGTGTTTGTTTCTGTGTATTGGATAGGACTGCTATGACTCCCAGTCTTGGTGGGGTGGCCTTCTGTAGTGGGTGTCTTGGGGGACCCAGTGTTGTAGTCTCCTTGACCTTCTGAACTGGGTGCTCTAGGAATGCCCCTTGTGTGGGTTATGTGGGCCCTCCTGTTGTAATTAGGTCTTGATTGCTGTTGTCACGTTCATGGGTGGGCTCAGCCCTTGAGCTGGCTGGCTGTGAGGCTCAACCCTGACCACATTGTGCTGACTGTTATACAGGTGAAGTTTCTCCCACTGTAGATGAAAGCAAACAAGCCTCCAGCTCCTCTAGGCCAGGCAACTGGGTTTCTTAGAGTCAATTCAATGAGGGGGACCATAAAAGTTGAAGCCTGCCTTTCTTTGGTTTGATTTCTCCCCAGCAACCTCTTCCAGCCATTGCATTTGTTTCTTTGTTTCTTTTCCCCCTTCTTTAATTAAAGGAGTATTTTATATGATTCCATTTTGTCTTTTCTTTTAGTAAATTAATTATATTTCCTTCTAGAAAAGTTTTAGTGTTTATCTTAGATCTTGCAATATACATTTTAAACTAATCTAAGCCTGCCTTCAAATAATATGGTAATATTTCACATGTATAGTGCTGATAACTGTTAACAGAGTATTCTCAATTTCTCCCTCCCATCTCTTATGACACTGCTGTCATTTATTTCTTAAAACATTGCTACTATTACTATTTTAAATAAACAGTATCTTTTAGATCAATTAGGAATAATAAAGATGAAATATTTTATTTTACCTTTACTTATTTCTTCTCTCATGCTTTCTCCTTTATACAGATCCAAGTTTCTGACTTACATAATTTCCCTTGTTCTTGAAGAATTCTATTAACATTTCTTTCAGGGAAGGCCTGCTGAGAATGAATTTTTTCATTTTTTGTTTGTCTGAGAAAGTTTTTATTTCTCCTTTACTTTAAAGGAGGATGTTCTAGATATAGAATTACAGGTTAGTTTTTGTTTGTTTCTTTTAATAATTAAAATATTTCTCTCTAATCTCTTCTTGCTTTCATAGTTTCTGATGAGAAGTCCACTGTAATGCTTGTCATTGTTCCTTTATAGGTGAGGTTTTTCAAGATTTTTCTCTTTGTCTTTGGTTTTCTGCAGTTTGAATATAATATGCCTAGATGTAGAATTTATTAATATTTATCCTGTTTCCTGGCTCAGTGGCTTTTTGTCTGTCATTAATTTTGGAATATTTTCAGCCATTCCATTTTAAATATTTCTTGTCCTCCACTCTCTCTTTCTTCTCTTTTTGGTATTCCAATTACACATATATTGTACCATTTGAAATGGTCTCTGCGTTCTTGGATGTTCCTTCTTTTTTATCACTTTTTTTCTATCTGCATTTTAGTTTGAAAATTTTTATTGACCTCCCTTCAAGTTCATCAGATATTTCCTTAGCCATGTCCAGTCTACTGATTTAGTCCATCAAAGACATTCTTCACTTCTTTTGTAGATTTGAAAGTTTTTATAATATTTTCTTTTGAATCATTCTTGGAGTTTTCACCTCTCTGCTTACATTACCCATCTATTCTTTCATGTTGTTTACTTTCTTCATTAGTGCCCTTAATATATTAATTATAGTTTCTTAAAATTTTCTGTCTGTTAATCCCCAAATTAGTGTCATATCTGAGTCTGATTCTGAGGGTTGCTTGCTTTGTCTCTTCAGACTGTGTTTCTTTCTTGTCTTTTAGCATGCCTTGTAATTTTTTTGCTGAAAGCTAGACATGATGTATCAGGTAATCAGAATTGAGGTAAATAGGACATTGGTGTGAGATTTTATTTTAACCTGGCAAGGAGTTGAGTTATATTTAATATTTATTATAACCGTAATTCTTTTATGCTGAACTTCAAATTTCTTTAGTGCCCTTGTTTTTGTCACCTCTGCTACCTTTAAGATTTCCTAAGAATTCTTCCTCAGACACTTGCAAGTTATCTTTTAGCTTAAATCCACTGTTATCATACTGGAAACGTATTGGTGGAATGGTAAGAAGTGAGGGAGGGTAAGTGTCCTATATTTTAAGATTGTCTCTCAGCTTTAGTGGGCCATTGCCCTTGGGCTGTGACCTTCAAAATGTTTCTTAGCTTCTCCAGCCCCTTAGATGAGATAGGAAGGCTGGAGGGAATGATGTCAGAGAAATGCCCTTTTCCCAGGTGAGATAGGTTCTCAAGAAGATTTTTGCCCTGGCAAAGTAGGCCTTTGTTATGGAGAGAGTGTGGGTGTATTTCACAATGGTTATTCTTCCCTTCCCACTATCTGAATCACAAGGAAATTTTTCTTAGCATTTTATTGTGAGAACCTGCTGCCATTATGGGGAGTAAAACCCAGGACAATGTGGGCTCCCCCTAAGGTTACGGTCCCTAGAAGTTTTTTACTCTTAAACTATCCACATGCAGCCTTCAACAATTCATTGAAATTACTCTTAAGGAGTGCTACCAGCGTATATTTCCAGTGGCTTCTGCTTCAGCCAAGTAGATCTCATCTGTGATTCACCTGTGTTGACAGATTTCAGGGTAACAGTTTGCCCCACAACCTTAGTTCTCAGATGTGTCCGAGAAAAGTTGTAGATTTTCAGTTTGGTTAGCTTTTGCTTCTTTTTAAAACAGTGGCAACAACTTCCAAAGCTCTTTACCTGTCAGAGCTAAAATCACAAGTCCTCAGCACTGGTTGAAATGAAGGACTCTAACCCAAGCTTGGGCTCCAGAGCTCAGTACTAGGTGCAAGGAAGGGCAAACCTTATCCAAGACTGTAGGATATAAATCCAGGTAAAATCTAAGATGCAGGATCAGGGTCAAACAGGGCCAAGAATCCAATTTTTAGGAAACATCAATCCAAAAGGGCCTGGTCAAGAAGTTGAAACCCAGATTGACTCAGAAGGGCTGGGCTAGACTGTTTCATGAAGGAGTGAGTCTTTTTTAATACAGAATTTGAAGAAATGGAACTGTTAATTGTACAAGTGGGTTTGGGCTGGAATATAGCTTCCCATTTCCCTTAGTAATTTTTGTATGAAAAACTGATGAAAAGTCGCCCTCTCATTTTTTCTGTTCTCACTATCCTAATTGCTGATAGCTAGACTAGACTTCTTGCTAGTGTGCTTATTTCCAAGTAGGCCCTCCAGTCTATCCAACATACCACTCCATAGGGATTCGCTGACTGAAATGTTGTTGTAATTGTCCCATCAAACAAGGATATGTTTTAGCTCCATTTTGCTTGTAAATAAAAGCAAATAACCCTCCAAGCCTCAATAGACTGGCTCCACTCTGACTGCTGTCAAACTAAATAAGGAGGTAAACTGAGGTAAGCTCAAATGACCAGAAATTGAATTTATTTTGGAATAGCAGAGGAATTGCAATTTGGAAATGCATGCTGTAGCAAGCTACACGTGAGTTTGTTGAGGGTTTGGGGTGGACTATAGTTATGAGCATGGAGTGAAAAGAGGGAGAAATCCATTCAGAATCCAAACAGTAAGTTCATTGGCTTGAGGATAGGGAGAGAGTCTAAGGCTCGGTCTTCTGTAAGTCAGGCATTTCCAGGGAATTGGTGTTTTAGTTCTTAAGCTTTGTTCTGAGGGAGCATGACTTTCAATTTCATATCTTTCAGTTTCATTTCAGATTGAGTTTTTTTTCACACTACATAAACCTTTTGCCCCAATAACTGTTTATTCAGTTCTAAATAAAAAACAAAAACAGGCAAAGGATATAATCAAGTGATTTACAAAGTAATAAATACAAATGGTTACTAAACCCATGAATAAATATCCAATCTAACTAGTAATGAAAGAAATGTAAAGTAACACAGTTTGTCAGTTGCTATTTTTTTACCCATCAGTAAGAGGGAAAATTAGCAACAAATCCCAGTGTGGGAGAGGTGAGACTGTATTGCAAACTGTCATAATTTTTAGCTATTTATCAATATCTTAAAAGGTGTTCACACCCTTTGGCCTGGTAGTTATCCTTCTCAAATTTGTTTTCAGAAAATAATCTCAGCTATTTATATGAAGATGTCGATCATGTTTTATTTATAAAACCACATGTGACTGGAAACAGGAATTTCTAATATTTATTTTAATCAACATTTAAATAAAATGGTGGAATATTTAAAATAATTAAAAATCATGTTTTTCAGGTCCTACTGGTTTTACTTTCTAAATAACTCTAAAGTTCGTTCAGTTTTCCCTAACTGTACACCACCTGAGTCCAACCTACCAGCACCTTTCATAAAGTGTTCAGGATATCACAGAGAACTATCCTAAAAAATTGGCACAGAGAAAGTGTTCAATAAATGTGTACCGTTATTATTCTTATTCTTACCTGTGCTACTGCAGTAGCCTCTAACATTGCCTTCCCAACATCAACTTTTGCCCCCTTTCCAGTCCATTCTCTACCTCGTAGCCTGTGTAAATTTTTTTTCAAACACTAATCCGATTATGCCCTCTTGCCTACTTCTGCAGACTTATTTCCAGTCTCATATCCTTCCTCTGCAGGCCAGACCCGCGGCCCGCTGCCAGGCCCTCACCTGCACACTCCATCCTGCCTGAGCGCCTGCTCCTCTGCCTTCCGCACTCACCCATACCTTGAGTTCCTGCCCCCGAAACCCTTATCCTTCAGAAGTCAGCTCAAGAGCCACTTCCTTAGGCAAGCTTTTCCTGACCTCCTAGAGTAGATCAAGTTCACCTCTTTTATCTTATTACACAAATGGTAATCTCACCTACTAGGTCCTAAAACTAAATGTTGTCTGTTTCATTCAGGAAATATGTGTTGAATACATTTGCTGAATACATATTTATGGAATGAATGAATGAATGAGTGAGTGAATGAGGTTGTCTAAAAAGTTTGTAGTCACTTGCTTTAGTCTTCTCATTTATTTTTCTTCCTATATCAGACTGCCGTGAAATCAGTCGTCACTGACCCACTTTTCCATCTTCTCATACGTTCATGGTTTTCCCAGCCAAAGAAACCTCTGATTATATTTATGTTGTGTATAGCTGACCAGCAAGGTACCCTAAGTCAGTTAGAGGTGAGTTAAGATTTAAACCCCTTATCCCTCCGGTGTGGAGTGTGTGGAGGGAGGAGAGGAGGGGGAATGCAGGGCAGGGCCTGGGAGGAGTCCAGGCCATTTGCCCTCTGCAGTGAGTAACCTCCTTCCTTCCCAGTATGCGAGTCTATATTAGCATTTTCTATATGTCACTTGAAAATGGTCTAGAAATTATAGTAGTATTAAGCCTGAATACCAACCCCTGGATCATGAAACAATAGTTACATTTAAATTTTGATTGAAGAGAAAACATTTAAGTGGAAATAACCAATGGGGTCAAATAATTTCCTTGTCCTTTAGGAAGATGAGATTAACTGTAGTTTTCTTTTGCATTCAGGTCTAATATTTTAGGTCTATTTTTTCACTTGAATTATATTTGTAATTTTTTAAACATATAAATTACTAAGTTTACTGAATGTCAAAGAAAAGATTCTATGTTCAGGCATGCAAGGGGTTAAAATTGAAATACCAATATTGAAAAAGCTAAATTTTTTTTGCACAAAGCAGTGTAGCAGTGCAGAATTGTATAGGCAGGCCCATTGGTCTAAAGTATGAAAAACTAAATCTATTTTAACTTAGGTTAAATATTCTTCCTACAGTCATGATACTATCAGTGTATTCATGCTGATTATGCAAGTATTGGATTCTGAATATTTAACTATTCACAAAGGCAGTTTGTTGTCTGAGTTCCACGGATCATGGAATCGGAAGGAACTGAAGTACCCCTTGAGCATTTGCTACATGAGGAGGGGCATTGTCCTGAGATTTGTCTACACGAGAGCAGTACAGAACATGATCTTCACTCCCAAGGAACTTGCAAACTCTATGGAATGATAGTAAGATAATAATGATGTGGATGAGACAATAATTATTCCAAACTGTGCTTGGGATAAAAAATAACAGCACCAATTACAAAACTAAATAAAAAGCAACAAGATAGTTGAGAGGTGAGTCTGCACTCAATTTGCCTTTATATCTGCTCAGTGCCTGGGCAGAACTATATAGTAGGTCAGTAAGGACTGAATCAATCAATCAATCAATCAATCAATCAACAAATGTAAATACTAAATTGTGTGGTTCTATCACTATTGTAAGAATCACATGAGAGGGAAATCATTGAGGGCTAAGTGTCCAGAGAAATATTTGTAGAGGAGTTTAAGACAGAATTTTGAGAGATTTGGTGAGGGTAATAGAAACCAAATTCATTCATTCATTCATTCAAAAAATATTTATTGAGCCCTGGCTGGTGTGGCTCAGTTGGTTGGGCATCGTTAGTGCACTGACAGGTTGCTGGTTCCGTTTCCTGTCAGGGCCATGATCTGGTTGCTGGCTCTATCTTCAGTAGGGGCTGTGCAGGAGGCAGCCAATCGATGTTTCTCTCTCTAAAAATCAATTAAAACATTACACACACACACACACACACACACACACACACACACACACCCCTACAATGAATACCTACAATGGACAGAGGCATGGTAACCTAAGTGAGCAGGGACTATTCACAAGGCAGTTACTGTAGTGAAGGTCAGCTTTGTGGGAGCATTCAATTACATTTCAATCATTTTTATATTCCTAGGTTATAGAATGCCTTAAAAGTCAGAATAATTTAGAAGAGAAATAGTCACTGAAAGTTGCTTTAATTGTTGGTTTTGTTTAATGAGAGGAGTAATACAATGAAAGGACCTGTTTTAGGAAGCTTGGATTGAAAGTGGTATGTGGGATCACCCTGAACACCTTGCTGTCCCTTCTGTTTTCAAAAAAGTCTAGGGATAGATTTTTTACAAACTTTCATGGGGGTCTGTGAGAATGTTTACTTGCCTTTTTAATAACAAATCTTTCGGTTGTATCTCATCTACTTATCTTTCTACAATGCAATTTCATTTCTTGAGTTTGAAGCTGTGGAAATGGAGAACTCTTCCATTCTCCCAGTCATATTAACTTTCCAAATGCTTTAGAGAATAAGTCCCTATAAGCCTTATCCTCACCTGGTAAAATAACTCTAACTCCTTTGACCTTTTTCAAACAGTTTATTTCTTCAATGTTAAAAAACATTCCTTGAACTATTAAACTTCACTGCTATCTAACTAACTAGATTCTCCCACATGGCCCTGATTTCTTCCTTTGTTTTTACATTTATGCAAGAGTAGGCATAATGACAATTCTGAAGATTAAGTGCTAGAAGCTCCTCAGATAATTCCATCTCAAGAACACTTTCGGCAGGTAAAGAAAAGTCAACCTTGTCCAATGCAGAATAAAGAATTTTTAAGTTAGTGGAAGATAAAATATCTTGCAATCTCTTTATTCCTCACCCTATCACCATCATCATTTGTTAAGTGCTACTTTCTTAGCTTTTCATATAGCTCTTGTCATCCCCAAGGTCTAGAAAGGAGTTATAGCAATAAACATCCAGAAAGGTGTCCCATCCTCCCTAGGACACCTTTAGATCTACCTGTGGACAGGAAAGGCCAATCAATTTTTGGCAATTCGTATGTACAGGAATAAGAAGAGAGAATAAGTTCGCTGAGGACTTGAGGGGAGTCCTGCCACTGGATGGTGTTTCCTGATGCAGCTTTAATGGGCTCAAATGTCCTGCTGTACTTCTCTTGCCAAGCATCCCATTCATGGAACTTAGGTTAAAGATCACACTTCTCAGCTGAAATTGTCAATAGTTGGGAAAGGCTAGTTAGGACTTCAGGTGTCTTTGTATATTAGTTATTCCTGTAAGATCATTAACTCACCTCATCCAAGTTGACGCACATTAAAATTGATTTAACTCACAGGACAAAAGCACAGAATATTAGGGGATCCAAAATAACCTGTGCCATTTTGCATTTTTTCCCCTTCTTTTACAGTCTAAAAGAACCCACTTCAAATCAGGGAATCCAATTTTCAAAAAGCAATTCCTCCTTTTTTTTTTTCTTTCTGAGTAGCACTCCTACGGTAGCAGTGGTAAAATAAACAACGATGTGTTGGATTTTGTTTCTCTTTGTCTCTATGACATTTGTGTCATCACCGGAGCTCTAATCCATATTCAGGTCTTCATGTTTGGTGTGCAGTAATATGTAAATGATCTCGCCAGCTGCATGGAGCAGTGTTTGTTTATTCTATTTCTTTTGGCACTGCACAGAACTGAATTTCTGCCAAAATGGGGCTGCTGCAGGGAGCTCTCGTGCTCCAGGAGGAAGTTTTGAAAGGAAACGCGCATCGTAAGTCTTCACTCTGTGAAGCAGCAAAATCAAAACAAACTTTCTGTTTACTAAAATATCGGTATTATGAATGTAAAATAATGTGTTTGTTAAAATATAATGAGCATGCTGCCCATCTCCAGGAGGCAGGTTTTGGAAATGAGGACACAATGCTGAGAAAGCTGGTGCATTTTTATTCTTGGAAAGAAAGTAGGTGAAACGAAACAGACAGAGACAGTATCTAGAAGTTTAAGGGGGAAAAAGAAATATTTTAACATGCATATTAATCTCTGGAAACACATGACATTTACATGCATTTAAATGTGGACAGCTGTGGCGTTTAAGTGTTAAAAAATTTCATTAATGATGCATAGAGCTATCTACTTCTGTTGGCAGGCCTTTCAGGCTTCAATCTGACACTTCCTTTTTTATCCAGCAAGCTAATTTCCCCTCTTTTGTGAGGAGTAACTGTTTTCACACTGCTGCTTACCCAGCAAGCCTCCTTATTGTTTCATGGTTAATTATCTCCTCCAGCTTCACCTTCCCCAGCGAAGGGAGGTTCTCTTCCTCCCCAGCACTAATGAAAGCGGAGTTTTATGGGTACACTGTGTAAATAAACACAAGGTCTGATCAGTCAACATAATAAATGAGTTCCTAAAGTTTATGGAGTCACAGCTCATCTAGTGATTTTACTGAATAATGAGGAAAAATGATTAATCTGGTGGGAGTGGGACTTTAATTTTGAAGAAAAAAAATGGAGCCTTTGTTGCCTCAGTATGGAACCCCTCTGCAGATAAACATAAGGGATCTCTGTTTATCGAAGGGTTCCTCATGCTTCCTAACAGCAGCGATGACATCGCCTGGAGAATGTTTCTCAGAAAGTAGGCTTGAAAAATACTGTTGATTGGGAGGAGGTGGAGGTCACTTGGCACTGGATTTCCCTGATTATTGCTATTTATTAAGAAAAAGAAGCAGTCAAGATGTATGCAGTCAGACTATGCTGCACTCTGCACTGACTGCAAGAAAAGCAGAGATAAGTCACATGCTGCCAGTGTCTAGAGCCTAGAGTAGTAAATTCAGCAGGTTTGGCCCAGGTAATTAGCTCTGCTGGCCAGGCAATGTCTTGCCTCCCAGGACTATAAACTCAGCATCTTCTCTCAGTTGCCAGCACAAGGACCCATATCTAAAGAGTTTGGGGCTCCTAGTTATTTTTGGTTATTTTTGCATTGCAAAAGGATTTTAAAGGATTAAGGTGATTCTACGCCTCTAATATAGCTTTTTAAAATTTAAAACAAATTCACACGTTGAGGTCATTTTTCTTCTAGAATGAAATTTACATTTTTTTTTTTGATTTGGGACTTTTAGATCTGGGTTACGGTTTGAATGAAGGTCCTGACATTTAAAACAATCAAGAGCCTCCTTTCTGAGAGCCCAGGACCAGAGCTTCTATTCTAGTCAAGACTGAGTTGTTAAATCTCATCGGATCTCAGGATCCTTAGTACTTTTCCCTTGAGATCTCAAAAAGAAAATCCCCCAGGAATTCTACATTTTTAACATGTCTAAGGGCTCTGGGAATCAGAAGTATAAAATCTCTTGGAAACTTATTTCAAAGACGTTTATTACCTTCTGGGAAATCATCCTGAAATTTCAAGTAACTTTTCCAGCATCAGGTATACCCTGTATACTCTCCAGCTGTTTTTACGGAGACAGCAGTGGCAGCCCAAGGGAGATGTGATCGCAATTTGGAGACTTACCAGTCCGCCTCAAGTCTAAAAGTAGTTATCGTTAGAGGAGGCTATTAAAACAAAGATATAAATCAAATGAAATAAAATCATATGTAGAAACAAGGGTTAAGTCATCTTAAGAAAACAAATCATAGCTGACCTGCCTGTTAATCCTCTCACCTTGGGTCAATCAGATGATAAACTGAGAAAAGCAAGACCAGTTTGCTTGACTGGCATAGATAAAATAGAAAGGAGATTAAAAAGATACCTACCACTTTTGGTGATTCTGAATTTGCTTATCCAAATTGGCCAATATTTTATGCTTAGTTTTTTTTTTTTTTTGGTCTGAATGGTGAGTTATAATCTCATTCTTAGGATTAAAAACAAAACCCCAAATCCCATGCCCTATTTATCTGAGAGGAGCAAACAATTAAGAACTGTAATAACACAATGTTGGTTCTTAATGTGTACCTTGTTAAAAGTGAAAAGATACAAAATTCTCTCAAGTAATAAGTACTTAGTAAAGGGCGTGGATCCGGAATGTGGGTGAACACTGTTACCTGATGCTTGGCTTTGCAGGCTGAGCTCAGCATGCTGGCAAACTCTCCTCGGGAGGATGCCACACGCCGTGTTCATGAAATTCGGTCTGAAGATTGAGAACCCAAGTCTGTGTCACAGAAAAGCCCACGTGTTAGCAAACTTCACTTGTTTACGGGACGGTTCATCTCCTCTTTACTCCGAATATACTTTGCAGGTTTTCAAGTGGTAGGTTTTTATTACTGGAAGATTCTTATCATGAAGCAGGGACAATAGTGTACTTTTCCCTAAGGCAAAGGTGAGGCAAAATTACATCCTGAGGCACAAAATTCAAATGTTATGTCAACTCCTGACAGTCCAAAAGGCAAACACCAAACAGCTAGAATAATGCCAGGAAAATGGGGCCAGCTGTTATCATTAGGGGAAAAAATATTTTGGAATTTGGCAGGTGGGTCTGTCATTGTCATCCAAACAGGTTCACCAGGGGGTAGAATGTAGAAAATGCCACCATTTTATTGCAGTTGGGTTTTTACAACTTCATCTAGGTTGTTATTATTATTAATTTTTTTGTACATACTTTTTTTGGGTTTCAGTTCTGCATAATACTGAAGAGGTCAGATAAAGAAATCTCTTTTATTTAAAGGTTTCTTTTTTTAAAAATCATTTTTAAACAATCCTAAATTTTGGTATTTCTTGAAACGATGGGGAAAGTTTTCAGGGAAACAAAATAGTGACTAAAAAGAGAAAAATAAACCAATTTTCCTATTCAGTCTATTCTGAGTATGCAAATTTCAATATGTTTGCACATAAAGCAACAGTCAGGAAGATTTTTTTTCTAGTTACTTCTAGTAAAACAATCAGAGTTGGGTGAGAAAGGAACTTTTCCTACAGTGGATGCTTAACAAATACGAATAATGATGTGCACAATAATTAACTTATTTAAGAAAAACATCGCTTGACGCAAGGCTTTCATCTGTTGCTGTCTAGCTTTGATACCACTAGCGCAGAGGTTAATACACCTAAGAATTATTTAGAAATTATGTCAGTATCTAAGTTTATTTAATTTATTGTCACAAACATCTTGCCTCTTAATCAAAATATCACTTCTTTGGGGCAGGGCCTCCAGAGAAACCCAAGTTGTAGAAAGGGGAGAAAGAAGGACTTATATATATATATATATATATATATTTAAAAAATTTTTTTTCTTTATTGATGTTAGAGAGAGAGGATGGGAGAGAGAGAGAAACATCGATGAGAGAGAACATTGATTGGCCGCCTCCTGCATGCCCCCCACTGGGGATCAGGCCCACAACCTGGGCATGTGTCCTGACCAGGAATCGATCCAGCGACCTCTTGGTGCATGGGTCGACGCTCAACCACTGAGCCACACCGCCTGGGCTAGGGACTTATATTTTATACAGCGTCTTGCTCCTATGGAATTCCTTCTTACAGTTTCACAATCATCCTGTTTAGAGAACCCTAAAGTTCTCGGCAGACCTATTCTCCACACACAAAATCGAATTTAAGAGGATTTCATTTCATTTTATTTTGGTTTTCAATAGATGCAGAGTCAGGATGGGCGACAGTGTCTGGAGTTGGGGGCAGAGGTGTCAGAACAATCGAAGAGTTTCCTGTAGATGCTGTGCCCCACAGCTTCTCCCCTTCTGCTCTCCTTCCAAGACTGGTGCTAGAGGATAAGAAAGGTGGAGAGTAGCACCTGGTAGGCCTGGGCACCCAATTGCAATGGCCGCCTTACTGTGGAGCCTGATTTCTTCAGTTCCTCACCCACCAGCCTCTCTAGGACCTGCCTTCTCTATGGTTACACATGACTTCTCTTCTTGCTAATTCAGTGGCTTTCCCCCACCTCCCATTCTTTTATCTTCTCCGACTATAACACTCTTAACCACCCACTACTTCATTATTTATTTATTTATTTATTTATTTTATCCTCACCCAAGGACATTTTTGCATTTATCTTCAGATGGAGTGGGAGTGAGGGGGGGAAGAGAGAGAGAGAAACATTGAAGTGAGAGGGACACATCGACTGGTTGCCACCCACACAACCCCAACCGGGGCAGGGACAAACTGCAACCGAGGTACGTGCTGCTAGCGGGAACCGAACCCGGGACTCTCTGGTCCGCAGGCCGACACTCTAACCGCTGAGCCAAACCGGCCAGGGCACCACCCACCACCTTCAAAGTTTCCTTCTCTCGGCTTGAGAGTATTACACCAGCAGTTCTACTTGGGGCTTCCTCTGTTACCTTTGCAGGTTGCTCCTCCCTGCTTTGAAGGCGCCCACAGGCTCTGTCCCATTTACCTTTGCTTCGTACTTTTCCCTCTTCTTGTGATGTCCCCCTCCCCCAACACTTTCTCTGACTTTCTTTCTTCTCAGTGTTGCCTATATACCCTCTAAAATAATAGACAATCAGACCTCATGGCAAACCCCGTGGCAGGGAAGTCTGTAGGGTGAAAAGAGGCAGGACTGCGGGACATACTGTCATTTAACACTCAGCTGCAGTGGACTCCATACGCTTGGAATTCCGATCCTCAAAGGCAGAGAAAATGTCAAGAAAAACGGAGTCAGATGCTACAGAGGAGTCAAGTAAAATAAGACCGAAGTGGATTCAGTTGGATTGGGCTAGCAGAAGGTCACTGGGGACCCTGTCAGAGAGTTCAGCAAACAGGGTTCTCTTAGTTTCTCCTCAGAAGAGACTTTGCATCAAAATGAGTGGAGTTGAACTAAGAGAAGTACTATGCTTTTCTTCAGCGTTTCTGAGAACACGAGCATGCATGCAGACGAAACAAAGAGACCTGTAATTTTTAAAAAAGTTGTCTTTATTGATAATATATGCACAATGATGTAAATAAATTCAGAAACATTATCTGTTGTAATATTTTTATTAAGCAAGGTTCCCAATAGAGTAATGAAGTCCTATTATGTTTGATGGTGTTGCAGGCTCTGAAATTCAACAGGACTGAGGACTCCTATTAACTTGTGTGTGTTTTTTTAATTGATGTGAAATTAACATAACATAAAATTAATCATTTTAAAGTGAGCAATTTAGTGGCATTTAGTACATTCACAGTGTTGTAAAACTATCACCTCTATCTAGTTCCAAAACATTTCCATCACTGCAAAAGGAAACGTCACACCAATTAAGCAATTACTCCCTCCTGTCCCCTTCCCCAGGCCCCTGATGACCACCAGTTTTCACTCTGTCTCCGTGAATTTGTCCAGTCTGGATATTTCCTATAAATGGAACCATACAATAAGGTTGACTCTTGAACAACACAGATTTGAACTGCATGGGTCTACAGTCGGCCCTCGTTTATTGCGGTTAATCAGTTCCAGACCCTACCGCGATAAATGAATTTCCGCGAAGTAGGATTCTTTATTTACCATACAGTGGTCCCTTGCCACTTCGCACTTCGACTTTCAGGGCTTCACTCTATTGCGGTTTTTTGGTTTTTTTTTTAAACATATTTTGTTTTCCTTTATTGATTTTAGAGAGAGGAAGAGAGAGGGAGAGAGAGATAGAAACATTGATGAGAGAGAACATCGATTGGCTGCCTCCTGCATGGCCCCCACTGGGGATCGGGCCCACAACCTGGGCATGTGCCCTGACCGGGAATCGAACCAGCGACCTCTTAGTGCATGGGTCAATGCTCAACCACTGAGCCACACTGGCCGGACTCTATTGCGGTTTTAACCCCCAAAGTCGAAGCGCGAAGTGGCGAGGGATGTCTGTACATATACATGGATTTTCTTCAGTAAATACTGTAAATGTGTTTTCTCTCATGATTTTCTTAATAACATTTTCTTTTCTCTAGCTTACTTTATTGTTAGAATACAGTAAGTATCACACACACACACACACACACACACACACACAAACATAACATATTAATTCACTCTGCATGTTATCAGTAAGGCCTCCTGTCAACAGTAGGCTATTAGTAGTTAAGTTTTGGGAGAATAAAATGTTATATGGGTTTTTTACTGCATGTGGGGGTTAGTGCCCCTCACCCCTGTATTCTTCAAGGGTCAACTGTATAGGATTTTTTGTGTCTGGCTTCTTTTACTGAGCACAGTGTTTTTGAGGCTTTTCTCTCTGAGAGGGGTGCCAGCTGGAAAGTCAGAGCCTTCCAGGGAGTTTTGCCATGGCAGAGTTTAACCTCAGGACCTTCCCCAGATCCCTTCAACAGTTCAGGAGCCCATGGACAAGTCTTTATTCCTTCAAGTCCCTCAGTTCATATTTTTTGGGAACTTACTCTCTGCAAGACACTATTGTAGGTGCTGGGGCTCTCGTGGAGACAGGGCAGAAATAGCCCCCCGAAGGTCTGGGAGGAAAACGCCTACCTCCCATCGCTGGACTGTCTCTTGTCTCTGGTCCCTGTTGAGAACTAAGGCAATTTTTGCTATTATATAACTTACTTTTAAAACATCTAATGAATTTTTTATTTTCCACAGTTTCAGAAATATCTGTGTAATCAAGTCTAGGAAATATGTCTACGTTGGTAATCATTTTAGTGATATTTGTGAGATAACGTGGGGTTTTATTTGTCTGTTTTGAGTTTCCGATCAGCTTCCTTATTGAAAAAGAGCATTCACTAGAACAGTTTTTGATCATTAATGTGAGATAGACTTTCAAAGGGTTTTCTGAGCTGAGACAAGTTACTTTAACATTATTGTCAATCTGATAGATAGTGAGCAGTATTTGATTGCTGTAATGCGTCAGTTGTGATAGAATTTCACGGACAATAGACTCGCCTAAAAAAAAAAAAAAGATTATTTTCAGGAAATAGAAAGTTCTTGAGCTAGGGGCCTTCCTGAAGGCTGGGCAGGTATTCTTGCTCATCTGGCTATTCCTGAGGGATAAGCCCAGTCAAAATATGCAAAAACAAACCTACACCCCATTTACAGGACAGTGGGAGAGAGTAAGGGGCCTAACTGATATTTATTTCACTGAATTCCATGCATGTGCTTGTACTAAAGAGATCAGTCAACTAACCACCAGTTGTAATGCAAACATTGTTAAGGTTTTTAACGGTTAGCCATACTGCTGCTCCTGGCATCCAGCAGGGGGAATGTATGCTGATAGCTGCCAGTCATTGTGCCCTGCCGTGTGCCAGGCCTCCCCTTAGGGCGGGACAGGCATTTTCTCCTTCGAAGCTCCCAGCAGTCTCCAAGGTAGACACAATGTACTGTGATTATCTTGGATAAACAAATGATGGACCTGAGGCCCACCGATGTTAAATAACTTGTCCAGGATCACAGAGCTAACATGTGAGGGGGGGATCCAGGATTCAAACCCCGATCTGTTTGAGTTTCTAGCCTAAACCCCAAAATAGTGGACAAATAGTGAACATCATTGCTTTTTACCCTATTTGTTGTTAAATCTATATATTTTTTTTCTTGCAAACTCTGAGTCAATTCTCTGCCCAACAAGAGGCAGAGTAACACAAACTCTAAGTTTTCATAAAACTTGTCTTTCCGTTTTCTGAAAACGAGCTCTTTGTCATGGTTGTTGCTGTTTTTGTTTTTTAAAAATTTCTACCTGAGTCTAATTCAGGAAAATAAGTGTGCATCTAATGCTCAAACACTTTGCTTTTAGATGTGGAGGTGGGCGCCAGGGAAAATATTGCATCAAAAAACCAGAGTGACTATCTGAAGGTGGGAATTTCCCCTCATTCCCACTGGTTGCCCCACTTTGACAGATACATGATTGTCTGCCTCCTGCCCATCGCCCCTCAAACTGCGGTCTGCCTTTTGCCTTAGGGTGACTATACGTATCTTTATTCAACTACAATTCAAGCTATTTATGTTTTTATCATTTTTATTTTTGTGTTTTTATTGTATCCTACTTTTCTACAGATAAATCTCTTCTCCCGGGGCTTTGCAAGTGGTATCACTCAGTAAACTTCTGGATCTAGAGTAAACAGGGGGAACGGAATGGCAAGACCTATGGTTTTTCCATTCTGAGCACCAAAACTTTGAGGGGAATCACAAAAAGAACATTCTGCTCTTTCTGAGAATCTTTAGCTTTTCCAAAGATGCAACTTTTTAAAGGAAATTAAAGGAATCCAGAGGTAGCCGTATCAAATCTCTGTTGAGTTGTCTTATAGCATGCCAGGTTTCTTCATTTCCACAGTTTAGCTGATAATCTATTTCTTATCTCTTATAAAAATTCACCTTTAATCTAAAATTTAAAGAAAATCCTAGAAATGCAATCCTGGGAGACCTAACTCAAAGACATATAAGTACAGAAGAAACTTAATTTGGATCTTTATTACTTGATGCCATTAGAATCTTGGTTCTTTCCTCCTCCTCCTCCCCCACCCTCTTCCTCCTTCTCCTCCTCCTCCTCATCACCATCATCACTTCTCCAGCCACTTTTGGTTATTTCTTATATATATTGTGCTAATATAAATAACCTGCTTCCAAGAATAAAAATACATTAGCACCAATTAATTCTACTTGTTTCCTGAGCAGATCTGTAAAGGGGTGTGTGTGTGTGTGTGCAATTATTTATATAAAGCCCTTGGGTTAGACCAAAATTCTGTACCAGTGAAGCAAGCTTATGTATGAAAGACCCTTGCACAAATTAATTTAATTCAGAATTACCTCTGGAATTAAAGATTTTTCTATTGGAACCTCTTGAACTCTTTACCATTCTTTTGGCTTCAGTCAAATATTATTACATTTTGTCTACAACCATTTTATTTTCTTTGGGGGGTAAGAGAAGGGAGGTGAGTTATCCTCACCCCCACCCCCAATCCCTTGGGAACCCAGGCGGTCTGACTGCACAGCTCACCAGCTCATCCATTTCTGATTTATCCATATATCAAAGACAGGAACACGTGTGTGTGTGTGTGTGTGTGTGTGTGTGTGTGTGTGTGTTTTAAGTATCTGACAATTCTTCTAGAAAAATAACAACAAATATGCTTAATTAGCTTGAACATTACTGACTGTGTTGGGCTATCATCAAAGAGAGCATTCAACCAAGTAATTTTCCTACCAGTTATATTACTATATATCTTTTTTTTTTCCAAAGACAACTTTTTAGTTATATAAATATTCTAATGTATTTCCTCTTGGAAACGTTCCCCATGTTTTTGCCCCCAGGGTATGTTTTCTGTTTGAGGTTAAATCTTGAGGAAATGGAGATTTCATTGAAAATATTGACATAATTTAATCCACAAGAGAAAAGAGTGAATGAGAACAGAGTGCATAGTGCTTTTCTCATATGTAACGTTTAAAGTCTAAAGTGAACGATTTACTAACGGATCTTGTCAGATATCCCTGGAATTGACATACAATAAAAATTTCAGAAATTACAACACATTTAAGAGATTTATAGGAGAGAATCAAAAAGGGGAAAAGATAGTATTCTTTCCAGAAGTTTAATCGTTTTCTGTGGAAATTTTCCACTCCAACTCCTTTACTGAACAGAGGCTTTGTTCTTTTAGGTCCTGCTATACGTTGTATACTGTCTTAGGCTTTCATTTGTAAAGCCCATAAGGCAGCATTTGGTCAGAAAATGACTGTGTCATGGAAGACGAGTCCGAGTTCCCGGCATCACTGGGGCTCAGCTCCCAGCACGCATCCAGATGGCACAGTTCCTGCGTCTAGTGTGAGCCCCCGGGTTTGGGACTCTCATCGAAAATCTGTGCTGCTAAACGTTCGAGCCCACCAGAGAGTTACGAGGAGAGCTCCTTTGAAAGACTAGTTCAATTATTTATTAGCACTCTCCGAGTATAGTGTCAGCCAAGACAGTATTTGAAATTAATATAGTATTTGATTAGACTGATTGATTGTTCCTGCAGCTGAAGATTTTAACATTCATTAGCCATACTAACCAGTCATTAGTATTGCCGTTATCAGCAAGCAAAGAATAAACAGAAGTTCTAATAAAAATTCATCACAGTGAATGTACTCCATACCTAAGTGAGTGTGATGAGTGTTGGTGTACTAAATTAACTGCTGTAGCATTGGCAGCGGGAAAGATTTCTGTTATAAAACTTAAAAATATCCCTTAATTAATGTTTACTTTGTAACTGGACTCTTTTCAACGTAAGTGGGCTATACAGATAATCTCTTACATATCCAGTATAATAAAGTGCTAATGGGTGTTTTATACTTAAATGTGTCCATGTGGTATCCTTTAACCAGGAGTTTCAGGGAGGATGAGGACTTAAGGAAGTTCTGCTGATGTTTTGCTGGTGAAGCCTTTTCCCCACTCCCGAGGAATAAAGCTTTAGGCCTGCTATTCCAACCGGGCTGTTCAAGTAAATCTGAATTGTAATGCGAATATGCGAACCCGTTCTACTGTATGACACCTCTCTCTGCCTACCCTGTCATGAATCCCTTGTGGTCTTAAGAGCACATTGAAAGGGATGATGAGGAGAGAATGAGGTCAGCAGGCTTTATGCATGGACTCAGGGCCACTCTAGAGCCATTCCATGTGCGATAAGAATTACCGCTGCCTTATGCTGCCTGCCTCCTCAGCCCGTCAGTGCATTAGAATGATCGTGAAAGATGGTGACTTGAGGAGACGGGCGCTCAGATAACAGGCTAAGCAACTTGCCCAAGGCCGTGCAGCTCAATAGCAAAATCAGCACTTGCCCAGTTCCAGAGCCAAGCTCCCCGGCCTGGCGACTTGGCTCAAGCACAAGCTGGACTGCCAAGTTCTGCTGGAGTTTCTGTCTGTCCTTGAACCTGGCAGGGCCTGCTGTGCCTTTGTCACCTCTTTGGCTCTAGCAAGAATCCAGACAGCTGGACAGCAAGTGAGGATGGTGAAGGATTCTGGGCAGAGTCCAAGAGCCAGCTCAGCCACTTGTGTGTCCCCGAATGTGTCAGGCTCTACCTAAACTGGGATAAAACAGGAAGTCTAAGCAGAGATCCAGGGTCCCAACTGTCAGGCAGAGAGCAGCCGAAGAGAATCTGGGCTACTGCATCCCGGGGAGTCAGGACAGTCTTCGGGTAGTTACTCCAGGGCTGGGGCAGGGCCGGAGGTGGAGGTAAGAACTAGGAGCGGGTCCAGCTGGAGTGCTCAGTGGTTGAGCACTGACCTATGCACCAAGAGGTTGCTGGTTTGATTCCCCGTCAGGGCACATGCCCAGGTTGTGGGCTTGATCCCCGGTGGGGGGCATGCAGGAGGCGGCCCGTCGATGTTGATGCTTCTCTCTCTCATCAATGTGTCTTTCTTTCCCGTCCTCTCTCTAAAAAAAATCAGTAAAAAAAATTTTTTTTTAAAAAGAACTATGAGCAGACCTGAGCACAGTGAAATGAATTAACAGGGCCGAGCGGACTCTCTGTGAGAGAGACGGGGAGGGAGGCGCTGAGGACGGGACTGCCCGACTGCCCCGGGGCACTGTGCCGAGACTCGGGTCGGGAAGGTGCATGTGAGGAAACCAGTCAAGTGCGGCTCATCTTGGGTCTGATTGGGAGCAGGCCAGATTCTAAAGAGGCATTGCCCGGAAGGGGAAGGCAGGGAAAAGGAAAGACACGCGAGAGCCCCTGGAACAGGAGTGGCCCCAACTTGATTCTATCTCCGCAGGCAGAGCCGCTCCGAAGGGAGAGCCCAGGAACGAGCAGGCAGTATTCCCCCTCGGACGCCAGCACTGACACAGTGTCAGAGTGAACATGCCTCCTTCAGACATGGCATGGCTCTGCTTGTTTTTTTTTTTTCCTTCATTTACCTGACAGTTGTATCTTCACCCAGTCCTAGGGTAAAAAAATGTAGGAGAATCAATAGGAAATGGTGAATTCCATAAATTACAACTTGACTATAATAATCTTACATTTTAATCTATGTTATTGCCTTCAGTGACAAATCGCTATTGATAGAACAGCCTATTTCAATAATTTGGGGTGTTATTCCAGGGAGGAATAGAGCTGATAATTATGCTATCTTTCAAATCTATGCTTGGAGCACATTTCTTTCCTGACTCTTCCAAGAGATTTTGAAGGAATACAATTTTCATGCTTGTGTTCTCTAATTCTTCTTCCCCCCCCCCCCCCCATCTCCCTACACAGGAGACGTTGAATGTGATTGATCCTGGCTTGATGGACCTAACTGGGACCAGTGAGGATGCCCTGGAATGGGACGAAACGGATATAAGTAACAAGTTAATTAGTTTGAATGAAGAATCAAATGACCTTGATCGAGAACCCCAACCCGTCACGCCTTCCCTAAAACTTGAAGAGCTGGGCAGCGAGGACCCTGGTTATGAAGAGGAGGCAGGTGACCGCAGGGGATCCCAGTGTGCCTCCAGTGTGACCGCCCCCTCCAGTCCCCACATCTACCAGGTATACAGCCTCCACAACGTGGAGCTCTATGAGGACAACCACGTGCCATTCCTGAAGAGCACTTCAAAGCTCACCAGCATGACACAGCCTACCGTTTTAACAAAGAGTCTCAGTAAAGACTCCTCCTTTTCGTCTACCAAATCTCTGCCGGATCTCCTGGGGGGTTCCGGCTCGGTGAAGCCCTGCCCGTGCCACAGAGCAGACATGAGCCAGAATTCGGGCAGCGAGAGTGGCATCGTCAGCGAAGGAGACACTGATACCACGACCAACTCTGAAATGTGCTTGCTCAATGTGGTGGATGGGTCCCCTGGTAACCCTGAAGCTGAACATCTGGACCCACAAATAGGAGGTGCCATTAACATGTTAAAGCAGAAATTTAAAGATGAGGAGGAAGCCGTTAAGCTTCCAAATAGCTCTCAGTCACCCATTTCACCAGTGGGTCGTGTAAATGGAAAAGTTGGAGATTTAAACAGTGTTACCAAACCTACCCCCGATTGTTTGGGAGAAGAATTACAAGGAAAACATGATGTGTTTACATTTTATGATTACTCATACCTCCAAGGCTCAAAACTCAAATTACCAATGATAATGAAACAGTCACAAAGTGACAAAGCACACGTAGAGGATCCCCTGCTCCATGGCTTTTATTTTGATAAAAAGTCCTGCAGATCTAAACATCAGGCTACAGAGTTACAACCAGATGCACCTCCCCATGAAAGGATTTGGGCAAGTGCGTCCCATGAAACGGATCACAGTTCACACAAAAGTGGCGACGCAGAGAAGACACTCACTGGCATGCAGAATGCCAGACAGCTCTCCCTTTTATCTCATAGTTCATCTGTTGAGTCCCTTTCTCCAGGGGGTGATTTATTTGGATTGGGCATCTTTAAAAATGGCAGTGACAGCCTCCAGCGAAGCACTTCTTTAGAAAGTTGGTTGACATCCTATAAAAGCAATGAAGATCTTTTTAGCTGTCACAGCTCTGGGGACATAAGTGTGAGCAGTGGCTCGGTTGGTGAACTGAGTAAAAGGACATTAGATCTCCTAAATCGTTTGGAGAATATCCAGAGCCCCTCAGAGCAAAAGATAAAGCGAAGTGTTTCCGATATCACTCTTCAAAGCAGTTCCCAAAAGATGTCTTTTACTGGCCAGCTGTCATTGGACATAGCATCTTCTATCAATGAAGACTCGCCGGCATCTCTCACAGAACTTAGCAGCAGTGACGAGCTCTCTCTTTGCTCAGAGGATATTGTGTTACACAAGAACAAGATCCCGGAATCAAATGCATCATTCAGGAAGCGCCTGACTCGTTCAGTGGCTGATGAAAGCGATGTCAATGTCAGCATGATCGTTAATGTCTCTTGCACTTCTGCTTGCACTGATGACGAAGATGACAGTGACCTCCTCTCCAGCTCGACCCTCACCTTGACAGAAGAAGAGCTATGCATCAAAGATGAGGATGATGACTCCAGTATTGCCACAGATGATGAAATTTATGAAGAATGCCACTTGATGTCAGGGCTGGACTATATAAAGAATGAACTGCACACCTGGATTAGACCAAAGCTTTCCTCGACCAGAGATAAGAGAAGGTGTGATCTCAGTGACGAAATAAGGGGCAGTAAGGATATAAGTAGCAGTGAGATGACCAATCCCTCTGATACCCTGAGCATTGAGGCCCTTCTAAATGGCTCCATAAAACATCTCTCTGAAAATAATGGAAACAGTAAGAATGTATCCCACATCCATGAGTTAGGAACAAAGGGTGAAAATAAGAAAAATATTTTCAAAGATCCATATGTGGCTGACATGGAAAATGGTAACATTGAAAGTGTTCCAGAAGGACAGAAGGACACACTTAATGGGATTTCCAAGGAATCAGAAAATCTTGGTTCAGCCAGGAAAAGGATTTCAGAGAGTGAGCACTGTAAGTGTAAAGCATTTATGGATAGCTCAGATGATTCAAACATTGCTGGAAAGGAATCTGTCTGCCAGACTGTTAGACATCTTCCAAAGAAATGTCAAAACCACCCCCATTTTGAAAATCAAAGGGCTGCTTCTACTCCCACTGAGAAGTCTTGCCCAGAGCTGCCTTCAGAAACCAGAGTTATCAATAGACAGGACAACGATGTCCTGAAATCTTCATGTAACGATGAACTGAGTGTGGCTGGAAAACCTGCTGGTTGCTGCCTAGCGCTTGAACAAAATGAAACAGAGGAAAATGCCTCTATCAGTGACAACACCTCCTGTTGCGACTGCCAGCCGGACGTTCTCCATCAGAAAGATGCTGACGATTGCTCAGTGCATGACTTTGTTAAGGAAATCATTGACATGGCGTCCACTGCCCTCAAAAGTAAATCTCAACCTGAAAACGAGGCGGCAGCTCCTACTTCGTTGACTCAGATCAAGGAGAAAGTGTTAGAACACTCTCACCGGCCCATCCACCTGAGAAAAGGGGACTTTTATTCCTACTTGTCTCTCTCATCTCATGACAGTGATTGTGGAGAGGTCACCAATTACATAGAAGAGAAGAGCAGCACTCCTTTGCCCCTGGACATTACCGACGCTGGCCTAGATGACAAGGAAGACATCGAATGCTTCTTTGAGGCCTGTGTTGAGGATGACCCTGCTGGAGACGAGCCCCATTTCTCCAGTGCTCCCCCCAATGAGCCTGCAGCCGGCGGTGACCCTGCCATGCCACTGCCAGCAGCCCCGGGCTCTCCTAGGTGCAGTGATAGCTCTCTCTTAGCTGGTGATGCAGACACGGTGACTCTTGCAAGTCCTGCCCCTCAGAAAGGATCTGACGCTGGACAGGAAGTGGATGGTTCACCCCAGGCTTCCAATGTCTGTGGAGGAAGCTCAGCGTCAACGACTCCTTCCAGGCTGGGCAGTGGAAAAGGAAGTTCAGAAAACCCAGGTGCGTCTGGAATGCCAGAAGAACACGATGCTGCTTCAGCCCAATCTGGAGCCCCAGGGCTCACCTCAGAGGCAAAGCCGGCCAAAGTCAAGGCTGCACCGCATCCCAGCCCCGCAACTCTGACCTGTGAAGATGGTCTCAACCTTGATGAAGAACGACATAGAAATATGCGTAGGTAGAATGTAACCTTCTCCAAGCATGAAAATCATCTCATTGAAAGGTACGTATAGGTCTCATGTTTCTAATCCACATTTAATATATTTTAGCATCTCTCTCTCTCTCTCTCTCTCTCTCTCTCTCTCTCTCTCTCTCTCTCTCTCTCATTATATACTTAAAATATGAGTTTGAGTCAACAAAGCCATGATAGGAGAAAAGATCAGTCAGAATGACTGGTCATGGCAGACATTTATCTGAAGAAGAAATACTCCCAACAATGCAAGTAACTGAAGCGAGAGGAGGAAAAACAGTCACAACTGACATTTCTAGTGACATTCGCTTATTACGTCATTCTGGCAAGAAGAATACAAAATCTGAGGAAGTAGCTGAATAATTTAGGGCCTCAAATCCTTCCATGGAGGGAAGAAAGAACAGTTCTCCGAATTGCAGTCAACCCCTCTGGTCAAGGCATGCGCAGTGACCACGCCCCCCGTTTCGTTCCCTGCGCCCAGAGCTGCCCGCTTGCTTCAGCCTGGAGATGAGCAGTGCGTAGGCGAAAGCCGGTGTCTCCCGATCTGGGCCTTCCTTTTATGCTTCTGTCTAAAGTCACTATCATCATGTTTGCTTCCCCAGTGGAATGCTGTGCTGTCCCAACTCCTAGTCACGGCCAAGTCTGAGGATTCCAGCAGGAGGGGAAGTGGATGTTAAAGAGGCTTTTATTTATCCGCGCACAGACCGAGAACAGGCCCAGCAAGCCAATGCAGAAAGAATACATGGCCAGTTAATGGCGTTTTGATAAAAACAGAATTTTTGAATTTTGCCTGAAGGTGACAGGCTGATTTTCCATCAAATTTTTTTTAAGAAACTCATTCCACTCTTCATATTTAATAAGACAGCTATATTGATGGATAATTCTGAGATGGTGATATAGTTCTAAAAGTGACACAGAGATTCTGTCATTCCCCATTTCTGAGCCCCAGTGATGAATATACGATCTCAATCAAGTTTAAAGAAAATTTGAGCTTTTGAATGGGAGCTGTGTTTACCAAAGTCTGAGGTGCCAAGTGCCACCGCCAGCCCCCGCTCCAGAAGCTGCGTGTCGTCACCTAAACTTGTGCTATAGGAAGTGAATTACAGGAGCAATCTACCCTAATTTGTTAACTTATTCAAATAACAGTTATTATACTTAACTATGCTAAAGATTATCTTTTTTTGTGGCAGATTGTTTATTTTTTGATGAGCCTAATTACTGATTTTCTAAAAGTAATTTACATTTATTACAAATACATCTTTTAAAATGTGACAGATAAATGTTGTTCCCATAATGTATTATGAAAAAAGTTACTATTTAAAAACACATTATTTAATTTGAAAGATGAATGGCAAACATCATTATTTTTTTCCCTGCAACACCTGTGCCCCAGGCTCATTAAAATGTGTGATTCTGTGTAGAGCTGCTAGAAATGAGTGAGAGGGGGGAATCTATACCATATATATACCCTAAAAATAAACTTGGTATGCAAAACTGAAGAGAGGCATCCTACTTACTAATATAGCTCGACTGATGTTCTATGTTTCAGACTCTTTACGATTGGCTGCAAATGAGAACAAAAGTGGGAGCGAGAGAAGTGTTGTTTTCTGTGAAGGAGGCCCACCCTAGAATCACGTAGGAGGCCCACCCTAGAATCACGTAGGAGGCCCACCCTAGAATCACGTAGGAGGCCCACCCTAGAATCACGTAGGAGGCCCACCCTAGAATCACGTAGGAGGCCCACCCTAGAATCACGTAGGAGGCCCACCCTAGAATCACGTAGGAGGCCCACCCTAGAATCACGTAGGAGGCCCACCCTAGAATCACGTAGGAGGCCCACTCTAGAATCACGTTCTCCATCAGTAAAACTGACCATTATGGGAGAGTCACTGCACTTCCATAAGCTGCCTCCAAACAAGTACTGTGAGAACCAGTTGTCCTGCCGGCTCTGCCAGCCTCCGAGGAAGGGCTGGTAGAGCCTGGCTGGTTTTTGTTCTCTGAAAGGGGATAGAGGTTGGAAAGCAACACCACTTTGACGTGGCGTCCTAGGACTGGGACCCTCAAGTCACCAGTCCTGCCGATGCAGAGCTCGAGAAGCCCTGGCCTGGAGGAAACTCCAGGATGCACGCCTCTTGCTACCCTGGGGATTTCGTCTTTCCACAGACATAGGATTGACATGAAATGTGAACGATAAGCAGCTCCATCTTTAGACATGGGGGAGTGAATGTGCTGATGCGTCTGGGTGACCCTCGCATTTTACATGCGGGGACAGCGTACAACTCTCAGCCAGACTGCCTGCCAGTCAGCAATATTTGGTTGAGCCCCCGAGATGCGATGCCTGGCCCCATCCCAAGCCAAGGGAGAAGCAGCCAGATTTTACTTCTGCAGAACTCACATCGCCCCCCAGTGACTCATTATCAGCCTAGGGCCATTTAAATAGCCATATTTACTAGTCCTGTTCAGTGTTTTCAGGAGCATGTACACAAAACATCTGGATACCTAAATTTTTCACCGATCATTCGCATGGGTACCTGGGTATAAAGATTTACATATTGTTAAAATACTACCAACCAGGACAGGTTATTTAATCTCAAAATCTTGACATGACTTCAGTGTACATTGTCAGGAATAAACAGTACAATTATTTGGTAAGTATGAGGTTTCATGTCTATAAAAGCTTAGTAAAAAAGAGCGAAAGAAAAACCTCTACTTTTTAAGCCATTTGAAAACAATCCGTTGGAGTGCTCTTTTTATCAAGATCATTAAATTTACCAAATTCAACTTACTGGTATTTTTAGAAATAAGTTTTCAGATGAAATTATTATGCCATCTAGAAGAGCTATAACTTTGAATAATAGCAATGCAATTTGCAACAGTAACAGCGTTTAAAATTTTTTAAATGTTTTTTTTTTCATTTACTATGTTCTAATTTAAAACCCACTGAAACTGTATGAGAAGTTTTAACATCATCTAACAGAAGCATTTGCACCAATTTCCAGGCACGCTGCTGTGCTTTTCATTTATATGTCATGTTTCTATAAAAATAGAGAGGTCAGTTACAGCAAATCACATCAAAAGAAAGGTAACTGAATAGACCCAGGTATTTCCGCCTAACTCGGAGGAAGAAATCATGTATGCCCGGAGAGCCTCCTAGGACCTGCCTGAGAGAGGGACTTGGCACTGATCTTGCGGCTGTATTCTGACAGTTATTTCTTCATAACGCTCATCATAAGCCTCTGATCTTTGGTGAGTGATTTAACCCTGAACTTCATGCAGGATAGATGCTGGGGTCTAAAAATGTAACCCATCACATGCAGCCCGTGTGTGCTCAAGTTTACACGTGTGCAGTAAAAAGTGTTGCTGCTCAGTTCTTACAAACGGAGGAAGCTGTAAGAGCGAACACTTCTCATGTTCGCACAAGTTTATTCTATTAATGGGATTGACACTACGTGTTTAATATGATACAAAGCTGGCCGAGCAAGTTTAAGAGACTACTCTTGGTGATAGTATATTCATTTTTCACTAACCAATATAAGTGTACTCTTATCAAATTTACCTTTGAAATCACTTCAATAAATCAAGGTTCTGATGGATGTGAAGTATTTTTTTAATTATCCAGCACTTCTGAATATCTAGCTTTGTCATGATAAATAATGGGGATTTTATTGGGCATCACCCACCACACACACACACACACACACACACACACACACACACAGCCCAGATCTGTGTCTCAGCCAATTTGGCTTGCCCCTTTCCAAGTAGGCCAGGTTGAAAGAATTGACTACCCAGAGAGAATTTAAATATCAGCATTTATTTAGTAAGATGAGATTTGCCTCACCTAAGGATTCACTACTCAGTGGCCAGATTTCAAATGAGTCATGTCCTCAGCATTTGAACAATGCACTGTGCTCTTTCTGGAGTTACCGCATTATTTAACTATCCCAAATTTCATCCCATCTGTTCCCGTCTGTCTCTCCCTGTTCTTAAACTTGCCTTTTCTCCCCGACTTCCTGTGGCTCCAGCCAAACCATATTAGCTAAAGATTGTCTGGCTAGTACATAGGTTGTAAGGTTGTCGAGAAAGAGCAGGACAGAGAATGAGAATGATTAGTTCTAAAAGGACAATAAAGCAACCTGACATCAGAATTCAGAACTCAGCTTAAACCCAGACAAGCAAAAGCCTGCTTTATTTGAGGGCTGGTCAGAGGACCTTAAGTAATTTCATCTTGTATTGCCTAAACCTGGAATTTATTTGTTCTTCATATCCAACAGGTTGCTTTTAGCCCCTTAAAGAGGCAGAACCAGTTGAGTTTGGAAGAGATGTGTATCAGAGCCATCAGATGTACAGAAGTAATTGAATAATCTTCATTCACACAGTGCTGTCTGTAACTTAAATGAAGTGCATTTGTGTTTGAACTAGAAGCCCCAGCGATATCCTTTACAGGCAAGGGGCTGAAACATTTGGGATCATCACAATGTTATGAATATTTCACCATTGTATAATAGTGGACTTGTTCAGTCACACTGTCACAGGCAGCCTCATTGGAGGAAGGGTTAAACCCGAGGGCCTGGGTTCCTGGTCTGTGAATGACTGTCGATACTTGGCTGATCCGTGTGCATTAGCAGCCTCACATTTTCAAGTGAGTTGGGGCTGTCTGGAGCGTTTGAAACGGAGCTCACGAGCAAAAGAGTAGGTGAGATCCAGAGGAAAAGTCAAACTTGATGATTTTTTGTTTTCTTCAAAACCATGTCTTAAAAAAAAAATCAATGTATTTTTCATATTGATTCTAAAACATTTTTGTCAGTAATGTGGACCTTGGGCTCTTAAAATCACTTTGTATTTTATGTATCCTTTCATTTCAGGACATTAACAGGTAGTCCCAAAAAGGCAGCCTTCGGTGGTTCCTCCAAGGTCTGGGTTTTACAAATGAAACGGATATTTCTGAAACCTTTTCTTTTGTCACTTTTTTTGGTTTCTTGTAGATAAGCCTGGCTGCAACTCGGGGGTGGCCTCCTACTCCCACCCCAGGCTGGTCTCTTCCATCACGTCACTGCCGTCTGATACACGGACCTCCCCCAAGATGACCCTTCCGAATGCGGTTTGTCCACATGGCCTTGTATCCGGGTGTGTGCCCTGGTCCTCTGTAGGTGACTGTCTCTGAAGTTCAGCAAAGCTGCTTGCTCTCCCACAGATTCCCGTCCCAAGCTACCTCTGCCAACCCCGCCTCTCCAGCAAGACTTTTCTGTTTGCCTCCTCCCCTCCCCGTCTGCTCTCAAAGCTCTGCAGCTCACCGAATTGATGGTCCATTAAATTCACCTGTCTGGAATGAGCCCCTGCCAGCACTTGACCAATTTCATGTTTCAGTATGAATTCTTTTGTAATGCTATGATGCCTGTTTATTGAAAGAGTTTTACCTAAAAGGGCAACGTTTGATTTGATTGCAGCGTAGAGAAGAAACACTGGTTTGTCTTTCAAAATTAAGCAACTTTGAAAAGCACCGTTTTATTTATTTTATTTTAAATATAATAATCTATGCAGCACTTCAGGAAACAACTATATGGTGTTGTATATTATAAACTGGTGACATTCTATTAAATTATGTACAACATTTTTTTTTTATGCTTCTTGAGGTGGTAATGAGAAAAAAGTTTTTTAAAAAAGTGTGCCTTGCTGTATTTCTTATACCATTTATTAAAAAGCTGCTTTCATGGTAAAATTAGGTTGGTTTGAAAGGAGGAAATAGCAAGGTTAAGAAGTGTGAATAATTTCTGTATATATGTATAACCAAGTACAAACATTGATGTATAATGACAGTATAAAATGCTTTCATGTTTGTGATGTCTAGTGATGTGGAAAATATAAGCCTTAAATCCATTAGATTGCATGGTAATTAAAATTGGCATAATAAACATAGCTTATTAGGGGAAAAGGAAAATTAGTGATCTCTTCTACCTGGGTTCTTTACCAAATTATTGCATCCGGTTCTGGAAAAAAATATTACATATAGCAGCTTCCAAAATATCTATATTGTGTAAGAGGCTTAAACTTACTTAAACTAGAAACTACACATGAAGCCTTCCCAATTTTCAAAATCTTTTAAATCACTATAAAGATCTTGAAACACAAATGATTTAATTCCGGTTCCCCTAAATCAGTAAAAATATATCCTAGATTTTATTTCTACATATAATTAATGGTTTTAATGTTGGATTTCAGGATACCTAGTACATCTTATATTTATTTTATGTAATTTTTTGAATGGGTTTGATAGAAAGATAGTAGAAAAGTATAGAAAATTTGACTATTATTTTGATTTAGATGATAGATTTCAAGTGTATTTATTTTGTATAAAAGAAACCAGCTAAAAAAATATTCCGTTTGGGCTTTACTGCTCTTGTTAAAGGCAGTTTCTAATTTTATTCTAACGCCTACTAAAGTGCCTGACACAGTAGGTATTCAATAAACATTTGTTGAATTGAAATATTGAATTAGGTAATATGGATGACATTTCTCTTTTCATTTTGAGAGACCTACATACACTAAAACATGTAAACAACTAGAAAAAGATGTAATGCAATTAGAAAACCACACATAACATATACTCAATTTATATCAGATTTCAAAAAGAAATAACGTTGTGGATTCGTATCGTCACAGAAATGACAATCATTCATTCAACGGAGAGTTCACGAACACCTTTGATCTGCAAGGCACTCTTCCAGATGCAGGGGGCGCAGTGACAACCGAGCAGAGGCTGTGTCCCCAGAGGCTTTCCCACCCGGCGGGTGAACGCACAGAGGAGATGCAGGGGTTGTCCGGCAGGTGAGGAAAAGAGCGAAGTGATGAAAAAGGTACAAAGACAGAGCAGCAGTGAGGGACAGGGAGGAAGAAAAGGGTTAGAAGAGAGCAGAAAGTTAGACGGTAGGAAATTAGTGAAGCTTATTGCAGGGGTAGTGGGAGAAAAGGTAAGTCGGGAGACTTCATGGAGGGTCTTAACAAGTTACGTTGGAGCTTTTGTATGTGCTATGCTAGGTAGTAAGGAAATTTTGTCAAGTCCTCGTTTCGCACCTGCTATTATTTATCATTAGAACTTTATTAGTAGCACACCAAGAGCATTAAAAAAGTTGTAGTCTATGATTCTACTATTTTAATAACTATTTGTATTTTATGCCCCTTTTAATCTTTTCCAAACACATTTCTAAATTGATGAGTCATTCTAGACTTTTGAATGGACAGTAATTCGTACACACGGGTTTAGGCAGACATTTAGTTGCAGTGTTCAAGATGATGACAGGGAAGATATTAGAGATAAATGTCTCTTAGGAGGTAGCTATAGAAAATAAGCTAGTCTTGAGAGGATAACAGAAAATAATGGGGATAGTGGCCTGGGATGTAGAGAGAAAAAAGTCCTAGTGTCTGAAATACCTAAGAGCATTCTGGATTTCTGTTGAGGTGTTGTATCATTTCATATAATGAAACAACCTAAATTTTCCTTGCGTACTAACTAATGCCAGGTCTACACCTGTCAGTAAAACATTCAAGGGACAGACCACGATGTTTTATTTACCTGTGATATGCTCATTGAAGACTTTGAGGTATTGAAAATATTTGTTTATTAATAATCTCTTTACTGTTAACACCAAACTTGTAAATGACTTTCAGGTTTATTGTACGATGCTTTTCCAGGTCAGAAAGGATGGCATAGCCTCAATCTCTCGCTCTACGTAGGTGCTACCTCCTTAGTTACCCTTGAAAATGGTCACACCAACTCTGCCTACACACTTCCAGTGACAGGGGTTTGTCATCTGTTCAGGCTGTGCCCTGTTGGGAGCGTCTCTCTGTTAGAAAGTTATTTCTTGGGTTGCTAAAATCTGCATAGTGCCCTCCACCCCACCTTTAATTTTTCGCACTGGTCCTAATTCTTTCCTGATACGCTGCTCAGAGAATCTCTACCCCTTTTTCATGGTAACCCCGAAGATAATTGAGACCAGTTATTCATCCTCTCCCAGCTGCTATGATTTCTGTTCTTTAATTCCCTCAACAGCCCTTCATATGCCATGATTTTCAAATCCATGTCAACCTGACTGAATGTTAACAGACAGAGTCCTTGAAATTGAGGAACTGTCTTCATCATCATACATGTAGAAAAATATCTGAACATTTAAGTGGTAAGGTTTCTCTAAAAATATATTAAGATATATGTTTATTCTATTATTGTAAAATTCAATCAATAAATAAATAAGCAAATAAATAAGAATCCATTACTTCCTTCAGTGGCCCAGTCCAGTGCCAGAGGCATCTTGAGTGTTTACCTTCCATCACATCCAGGCCTAACCTGTTTCCATCTAAAGCAAGGTCCCCTCTCCCATTCATTCACGTATTCATTCAGTCATCCGGCAAACATTCATTGAGCGGCTACTTGTGTGAGGCACCGTGTTGGGCATTAGAGATACAAAGGCAACTAAAACGTGGTCTCTGCCTGCAAAGGTTTACAGTTTTTCTTGTGAAAGTGCCTTTCATGTCCTTGAATAGAGTGATTTCTCCAAATTTAATGATGACCCATTAATTTTGTTTCCTGTCTAGATTCTGTACATTAAAAAAAAAATCTAGTGAGCAAAATAGTATGCAGAATTGTGTGGGTCTGACAACTGGAAGAAGTGTGTGTGTTTTGTGTTTTTTTTTGTATTTGGAAGTTTTAATTACAGAAAAATATTGCAGATTTCTGGTCACTGAATAAATATCATCTGATACAACAACAAAATAATCTAAATTCAGGCTTTTGAGAAGCTAAGTTTGATGATTTTGTTGTGTTTGGTTTGTCCAGCTTAGGTTTTACCCATCCTCCAATTCCTGGAAATAAATTAGATGAAAATTACAAAACACACTGAAATGATGGAGCTATTTTTTACACGTCAAATTATTTTAATTTCCAAATGAGATAGGTATTATTTTAGAATTTTAATGACTACCTTATTTTTCAAACACTATAATTTTATATCTTTTTTTTTTAACTTGAACCAACTAAATTTACAACTGTGTCTTTTTTCCTACATATTTTTATTTCGAATAATTTCAGACCTATATAAAAGTTGAATGAGTAGTACAATGATATTTGTGTACTCACCAGTCAGATTCATTTATTGTTACCATTTTATCACATTTGCTTCATCTCTGCACACACACATGTGCGCACACCCACATACACACCTTTTTGTGTGACTGGACTATTTGAAATTAAATTGCAAATCAGAACACTTCATCTGTAAATGCTTCAGCATATACTATCTAAGAATAAGAGTGTTATTCTATTAAGTCCACGATACCATCCTCACGCCCAAGAAAAGTAACATTGATACAACTGCGTTTGATAATCCATGTTCAGATGTCTCCAAATACCCTAAAATGCCCTTTTGCAGTTGTTTTTGTTTTAATCTGTGATTCAAACGAAGATCACACATTGCTTTTAGGTTTTGTGTTTTTATTCTTGAACGGTTTCCTTGTACTTTAATTTTTCGTTGGTCCTTCATGACACACTTCTGAAGAGTCCAGGTCCGTCTTATAGAATAACCCACAATCTGAATGTGTCCAGTTGTTTTCGCATTATTCAACTCAGGGTAAACTTTTTTTGTCAAGTGTAGCACATAGGTGATGTTACGTTCAGTAGCTACTCTTCAATGAATAGTGAATGACTCATTGACATTCTTGATGTGTCTTGAAGTTCACAGCTTACTCCTACAGCTCATGCTGCATTGGTCTGAGGCAGGGTCAGCAAACTACAGCTCATGAACCAAATCTGGCCCACTGCTTATTTTTGTTTGGGCTCTGAGCTGGGAAGGGTTTCTATGTTTTTAAATTACTGAAAAAATCAAAAGACTATTTCATGACATATACAAATTATATAATATGCACATTTCGGTATCCATGAATAAAGTTTTATTGGAACATAGCCACACCTATTTGTTTCCATAGTGCCTATGGCTGCTTTTGCACTGTAATTGCAGAGTTAAGGAGTTGTGACAGGGACCATATGGCCTGCAAAGCCTAAAATACTTCTATTTGGCCCATGTCGGAAAAAGTTTTCCCATCTCTGGTTTATGCTATTCTAAATTCTGACACCATTGTCTTACAGGTAGATAGATTTCCATTTGCAAAATCAATGTAACATATTAGCGCCTGT